>JAABNX020000143.1:20390954-20415950 GCA_015163995.2 Mormyrus lacerda
GGTGAGCCTTGTGCCGTCCAGGGTAGATGCCATGACCCCTGGAACCCTGTACGAGGTAAATGGTTGAAAGATGGATGGGTAATTACATTGAGTATTATATGCAAAAACAGTGTTAACAATTTTGCCCTTTTGTCCACAATGTCACATTTCAGTCAGCCTCTCTTGCCTGCCCTACTCTGCTTGTCTTCCTGCCTAGGGTTACTCTCTATCTTTTTGGCATAGGTTGTAGTACTAGGTCTTGCTGGGTTAATGGTGACATTCTTAAATATCATCCATCCATCCATTTTCTGAAACCGCTTGTCTTATTCAGGGTCGTGGGTTGGTCCCTATCCCGTGGGCTACGGGCGCAAGGCAAGGAACAACCCAGGATGGGGCACCTACCCATCGCAGTCTCAGACACCATAAAACACAAATGTTCTTTGTTATCTCATAATTCCTAAAAATAAACTCTGTAAGATTGCATACTGTTGCGGTCATAAAATCAAAATATGCTGCAAGTTATTCAGTTCGCCTACCCATCCATGCTGTATCCTAGCCTTGTGCCTCATGCTCCCTGTGAAGACTCCAGGCCCCCAGCCCCCCCCCCCATCTCCCCAAATGAGCTCGATGGGCCAAATGCCCTCCTCTCGTTTGTAAATTTCTTATGTTCTTATGACCCTGAGCGGGATTAAGTGATTAGAAGATCAATGGATGGACGACATTCTGTATTAATTGCCAGTTCAAAAGTAAATTTTGCTTCCAATCATAAAAGATATGCGATATAATTTCTGCACATTTGTATTGAGTCTTAAGCCCCTACATGTCAAACTTTGTCTCTTAAAGAGTGTCCAAAGTATTTTGAACTGATAATTTCGTCTTAGATTCAGTACAGAAATGGATGAATACATTGAAACCTAACAAGTAACTGTTTAACATGGAAAACATTCTGCTAATTGTGGCTGTGAGCGGATATTGGCTAGTGCTGCAGAGCTCGAAAACCCTGACACCTCACTTAAATTAGTAGTTCGGGAACATTTTGGTTTCTCAATAAATTGCACCAATACCGGGAAGAGTACTTCATAAGAGCCTGACTGCCTGTTGACATTGTTGCCCCAAATTCAGATATGCTGCTGGAAACACATCCAACATGCTAAGTAATTTGAGACGATGCCATCCTGGTATGTGAACAACTCGAACAAGATAGAAACGGCATCTGCAAGTCAATCTCCCGCTGGCATTTAACGTGCGTTTACCAGGAAACTCAAATCAGGCCAAAAACTTCCGTGGGGTGTTTATCACTAGAGATACATGCCTGTACTTGTTAGTAGACAAAATGGGATATAGCTCATTAGAAGCGTTATTATTTAGTTAGTTTTTTTTAAGCATATCTTATGTCACTCTTAGGACAGGTTCCTAGAACTTATTTTGGGGGCCCATCCATCCATTTTCTGAAACTGCTTAATCCCAACTGGGGGAGTCAGAACCTACCAACACACCAATTTAGACTCACCAATCAACCTATCCTACATGCATTTGGATTGTGGGAGGAAACCAGATCCCCTAGTGAGAACCCACGTGAACACAAGGAGAGTGTGCAAACCCCATACACAAAGGACCTGGAACCAAACCCTGGACCTCCTTGCTATGAGACAGCAGCACTAACCACTGCACCATCCTGCCACCCCCGGTTCCTATGGACTAGTTCACCTACATGAGACATGGCATATCTGTTGATTCAAGATACCTCATTCAGCTGGTGGAAGTTATTACAGAGCTGGACAGTGCTGTCAGGCTTCTGTAAAATCACGATGAGGTTGAAACAGGGGCTCTGAGATTGCTAAATTAAACCCAGTTGCTGCATCTTCTCAACCTTCTCAACTTCCATGTATGATCTTTAAAAGATGGTAAGCCCTAGAGGAGGCTGAATGTGGTGTTTCATAGCCCCATACAGAGAGCTGTGAGGAAGAGTTGTGGTTTGATCCACTGTTTCAGGAGGTTAATGTGATATAGTTGCACAGGGAGCTGCAGCTGAGTTATCAAACTTGATAGTTCAGGGGGCTTACTTTTCTACCATGGTATAAGGCCCCCTGCCAGGAAGCCAGCAACCTGAAGGAAGAATTTGGGATGAGGACTAAGACTTCCAGGGCGGAGGTCCCATGGTTGGGTAGGTCAGTTGTCGAGCTGTTGTTGGGCTGGCTGGGATTACTCTGTTTGTTCCCTGATGATCAGCATGATCCTCTCAATCCTCCCCCTGATCTTCTGGATGTTCCAGTGTCTTCTAGGTTTAAATATGCACCAAGTCCTAGTTTTGACTGTAATCAAGCATTTCCTAGAGTGGTGTTTCCCAACCCAGTTGCTCCCTCCCAACTCCCTGCCTTAAAGGCCATATTTTTTGCTCCCTCCCAGCACTCTGCCAGGCAGTCTGCATTTTTTGCTCCCTCCCTGCAGCTGGAAGGGTGCAATAACGTGGTCTGTCTGGGGGTCCCCAAGGACTGGGTTGGCAAAAACACTGTGCCAGAATGTCTTTCTTCAACAGTTTTTAGTTGAACGTTAGAACGTTATACCCTGTTCCATGTGGATGTCTTTGGGTTATTCCCTTGCGGCTGAACTGCTGGAATGGCTTGGAGCTTTCCACTTTGCCGTGGAGCTTGGCCAACAGTGCTGCTGGGACTTTCCCCAGGGCTCCCAGTGCACCAGCGCGTCCCACAGTAGTAATAGTGGTACCCACTGGTCAGGGGCCATGCCAAATGTGAGAGGCTAACCTTCTTGGAGATATGTAAGCCTGTCCGTCCTGCCTCCCTCCCTACCCCCCAGATAGATGGAGAGTATGGGAAAAAAGGAAGTGATCCTGCCCACAGCTGCTCTCTGATGATGGCCTCCTTTTCTTTGTTTTGCTCTTTGGCCTCATATAAGAGTGTAGCAGCTAAGGACATATTTAATGTTGACGAGTTAGTCATAAGATTTTGAAGGCCATACTGGATGTTGGTCTTTAACTTGCAACACATCTGATTTTGTCTCCGAAAAGGTGGGGTGAGATTGGTGCGCTCAGATATAAAGTTCGATTCTTGTAACAAAGAAGTTATTATTGTGTAACCGGAGTCACATTTATCTCACAATGAGCAATAGCCAAAATGCCTTTGAGTGGTACTATTCATATTCAAGGGTTAAGGGTTATTGGTCGGGTGGGGCTTCTTCACCAGGTTTCATATTCGGTGCTTTTATGAGGTTGATTCTACTGTTAATTTTTGTGCCATTTTAAGGGCTGTGCTTTTTGTTCCTGGACCCCTTGTTAGAGGACACCGAGGTCTCATAATAGATCCCACCACCCTACCTAGAATAAAAAGCACCCATACTCCACCACTACACCACTCCAAGCTAAGTGTTGAATCAGGCGCCACCCCCTTATGTAAGTTTTGTGCAAACTGTGATTCATCCAGCTGTGTAACAGTGTTACCTCACCTGTTCCAGTGATAGTTACCTTTATTGTTAATGAGCTTGTGCAGTGTGAATCAGGTCAACAGGGCGGACACAGTTATCAAACTGGCACATAGCTTGTCTGTCTGCTGTGTCCTGAAAAAAAAAAAGCATTCCAGCTAATAATTTGTCATACTGCCTTTGACACTCATCTGTAATTAAAGAGGCATCAAAACACTCATTATCTTTCTGGAGTGAAACTTAGTTTGTTTAACCAGTTGGGTTAAATCTACTTCTGCCATGCTGTCTGGTTGTCTGTGCTGGGAGTGCAACGAAACGAAAAGAAAAAAAAACCCACCCCTCCCTTTATGACATGGGTGATCAAATTCATCATCCACTTCAGCCACCTGTGCTATTAATCACATGGATTATGGAATTTAGCATCATACTTTCTGCTTAATTATCTGGATGGCCAAAATCTCCCCAGGTATGAGTCAAATGTTTTCAGTGAGAGAAGAAAATGAAAAAAATGATGGGCTTGTGTTTGGTTTGAAAATGGGACATGATCACAGCAAAATAGGCATCTTGTTTATCAGTCAAGCAGATTGTTATATTATTATATTAGATTCCATTTCTAAAGCATAGAAGATAAGTCTTCAGACCTGGTGTTCTGTTTGTGTTCTGATCAGCGTCTTAAATATCAAGGTTTGCTTATTTAGAAACAATGATATAGTTGTTATGTCTACTTTTAGTCAAAAGGCAGAAGTCTTATAAGCATGTGTATAAAATAAAACTATACTAATGGATTATCAGACATCAATAGGAAGGGTTTTGGTACAAGTGGGGTGGGGTCAGTTTTGCCATTGTTTTGGACCCAGGTCCTGGAAGTCAAACTATATGCCAAACCAGTTGGTGGCGCAGTGGTTAAATAAACATGTGAAAAAACATGCTGCTGGATCCCTGGCAACCCCTACTGATGTCGTACTGTTTCCCCTCACTTAGCTGGTTAGGGCTCTGTGATTGGAAGGTCAAAAAAATCTCAGATCGAAAACCCACCACCATAAAGAATCGCAATTTGTACCTGAATCCATTTTTTCTCCGACCCCTAATAAGCACTGGCGCATACAATTTACAGGTGAGTAGATGTTAATGTTTCAAAATAAACAGCATAATGTCAAAGGTAGGCTGCATGACTACATGTTATGATGTATCGATTGAGTGCTGATCACATACCTTATGGCAGGGGACAAAAATCACGTACCTCGCAGCACTGGACAAGTGGAAACTCGATATTCAGCTACTGGTGACAATCCTGATTTAAACTACAAATGATGCCAGATTGATGATCCACCGTTTCCAAAAAGTTTTGGGTGCATTGGTACATGGGGCACTACTGGGCAGGAATGGTGCAGTTTCTCATGTTATCAGTCATGCTTTTCTTGAAGATGTATTTATGAATAATAAAATGTGTTTGCCATTGGGAACTTAAGCTTGTGTTTGGTGTCATGTGCTTTAGGGCAAACAGGTTTTTGCGATTTCTCAAATTTCTCATCCTGTCTTTTTCCAACCTTGAGCAACTCCACAGCAATTTAGCTTTTGTTATGCTGCGTGACGGCACCGGAACTGCCCCATTGGCTGAAGAGGCTTCACTGAAAAGGCCAGTTGTTGTCCTGTCAGGTGGCCTCACCCCAGTTGCATGACGTTTCTCCGAGTCTCTGACAGAGGAGGGTGTGAATGAAACAGCAGAATGCATTTTGATTGGCTGCCCAGAAGTTAAAGCTGCCTATAGGGGATGATGTTTTAATCACTTACATTAGACCAGCCAATACAGTCCACATTAACATACAGTGCCCACCACAATTATTGGCACCCCTTGTAAAGATTTATAAAAAGAAAAAATCCTCTTTTTGGTGAAGCAGCTTTATGTCATACTGAAAAACTCCAACCATTCATTATCATACATTTATTCCAAGAAAAAAA
This sequence comes from Mormyrus lacerda, assembly GCA_015163995.2. Lineage (NCBI taxonomy): Eukaryota > Metazoa > Chordata > Actinopteri > Osteoglossiformes > Mormyridae > Mormyrus > Mormyrus lacerda. The sequence continues at coordinate 20,396,328 of JAABNX020000143.1, forward strand.
AATCCTTCATCAAGACATAATTATCTTTAACAAATACACATGTGCCATGATTATTGGGACCCCTGGAAATTGTAGTGAACACAATGTAACTGAAGCACGTTTCCCCTGTAAATTGTGCATGAGTGAATAGGAACCTCCAGGCTGTAATCTCTGACTTCCTAGTTAACAGGGATATGAACGTGAGGTTGTCACAGGGGCTATATTCCCTTAGTCAGCCGTCAACATAGGAAAGATAAGATAACATACAAACCAAATGAGGGAGAAGTGCGCTGACCTTCATAAGTCAGGGAATGGGTATTAAAATATAGCTACTCGCCTTAAAATGCCCATTTCTACTGTTAGGGCAATAATAAAGTGGACAACAACAGGAACTGTTAGAAACCTGCATGGAAGAGGACCCACGTTTATTTTCCCCCCACATACAGTGAGTAGGATCATAAGAGAGACAAAAAATGACTGTTGGCGAGTTACAAGACCAAGTAAAATCTTGAGGTTACCCCGTCTCTGAAAAAACCATCAGATGCCCCCTTCATGCTAACAGATTATTTTGAAGATATGACAGAAAAAGCTTTTTTTGTCAGTTAATCACAAACATAAGCACTTTGAATCTGCAAAACACTATTACAACTTAGACTGGAACCAATTTCAATGGTCAGATGAAACAAAAATGGAGCTTTTTGACAATAAACACAAGGTGGGCTTGGCGTAAAAAGAATGATGCTTGTAATGAAATTAACCTTATCACAAATGCAAAATCTGGTGAAGGTACAATGTTGTGGGGCAGGTTTTCCTCCAAAGGCCCTGGAAACCTCGTTAGGGTACATGCCACTATGGGCTCCATGGGATCTGCCAGCCAGACAGTGATCCTAATCACATGTCCAAATCAACAGGAAAATCAGTACCTGACTGCAGAATCAAGCTTCTGCCATGGCCATCTGAGTCCCCAGACCTGAAGCCCACTGAAAACCTGTGGGCTGAGCTGAAGAGGAGAGTGCACAAGAGATGGTCTAGGCTCCTGGATGATCTGGAGAGATTCTGTAAGGAGGAATGGACTCAGATGCCCTGCTTGGTATTTTCCAAACTTATGAAATGTTATAGGAGACTCACTGCTGTTATACTGGCAAAGGGAGGTTGTACAACGTATTAAAAGCAGGGGCGCCAATAATCATAGCACATGTGTTTTTGTTGAAAATAATTATTTCTTGATGAAGGATTTGTTTTTCGTTCAGTAAATTTATTTTAAGGAAAGGTTGGATTTTTCTCATTTTTTCAATGTGATATGAAACTACTTCACCAAAAGGAGGATTTTTTCTAACCCCTTTTTTTACAAATCTTCAGAAGGGGTGCTAATAACTGTGGACGACACTGTATGTGGAAATTGTTGTTTTTCCCCAGATTAGTGTGAAAGATGTGCTTTCTTCAGGACCAGGGCTAGTATCTGTGCCTTAAAAAACAATAATAATAATAATACAAATCGTCACCTCACCCTGACATACCTGATCTCATCTTCCACTTCAGGCACCCATGCTGTTAATCATCTGGATCAACCTCATGCTTTTGACATGATGGTTCAGATACCCAAATTTATCCCAGTGTGTGGTGTGACTCAGGTGTTTTTCACAATGAAATAAAGAAATATATAGAACATGTTCACAAAGGAACATTCATCTTGTTCTACAAACAACTGGATTATCATTCTCAGAGACTTCAGACGAGACAATGCCCTACAAAGATCTGGGAATCAAACATTACCATCCTGGCTTTTTGCTGCCTTTTATCCGGCACAATGTCCTATTTATGACGACTTGATTTGTCTGAATAATCATTCATTCATTCTCCAACCTGCTTTATCCTATTGGGTCACGGGGGGTCTGGAGCCTATCCTGGAAGCAATGGGCATGAGGTAGGGAACAACCCTGGACAGGGGGCCAGCCCATCGCAGGGCACTCTGTTACCATTCACTCACACATGCACACCTATGGGCAATTTATTAACTCCAATTAGCCTCAGCATGTCTTTGGACTGTGGGGGGAAACCGGAGTACCCAGAGGAAACCCCACGACGACAGAAAAAAAACACACAAACTCCACACATATGCAACCCAGGCGGAGACTCAAACCTAGGTCCCAGATGTGTGAGGCAAGAGTGCTAACCATAGCACCACCATGACACCTCTCTAAGCAGTCATAATAATACAAAATCTATAATATTAGTGATGCATCTGATACTAGCCAAACTCAATATTTAAGGACTATGTTAAGGAACATATTTTGTTCATTTTTTTATTTCAGATAGGTGGTCAAATTAGTATTTGGTGTAATTAGTATGATGTGGCTTAGAGATCTGTACCTGTGTGGTCGTTGGTTCAAATCCCCCAACCAGAAGTAAGGGTCTAGCAGTAAATCTATCACTGCTAGACCCTTGAGAAGGGCTTTTAACACCATTTGGGGCAAACGTGTTTGCGAAATAAGTAAATAATGCTCTTGATTGAGGTTTATTTTATTCCCTTGGCTCGGTATGTTTGAAATTCTTTCCTTGTTCCCTTAGCGTACTCCACTTTCCTCTTGCAGTCGTACGAAACTGTCTCTGGACTGCAAGGTATTCCTGTTTTGTGCCCTGTGTTTTCTCAGCAGACTGCGGGCTCAGTGAGACCCTGTATTGGGTAAGTGGTTATGAAAGACTCATTAGATAGATGGGCAAAAAACTGCATTAAGATCTTTTACAGGACCGCAACTTGACACTTAAACACTTAGACATGTTAGCCACTGCATATGCTCAGCAGTAATACAATTGTAATGCAAGGGGATTTGATGCTAGTGTCCAAATCAGAATCCATCATATCCAAGTAGAACTTTCCTGGGCCACATCCCGCTGAGCCCAGATTAGCTAACGCAGTGCTGCAGGTGACCTGACATGCTCTGGTTTACAAACCTGCTTTTCTCACCCCCCCCACACTCTGCTTCACCATGCCCTGCATTTGTTAACCTGTCCTTTATCACACACTAAAAGAGATATGCCCACAAACAGGCCTTTTCTAAGTTCCCCTTTGCCCATCGCTGCCCACATATGAAGCCTTCATCTGCAGGCTTTATCGGTGAGCTGCGTAAAGTCTCCTTTCAAGCCGCCGGTGATGGTACTTTGCTCCAGATAACGCCTGACGACGCAATTTTGCATTGGGTGACGTAGATGGCACTGAATTTTGCTCCCTTTCCAGAGAAATCGAGTCTGCCTCCTTAAAGCTTGTTTTGCCCAGGATATAAATAGCTTCCACTTTGGCTCAGTTGAATATATTGCCAATTTTGTTCAGATTAAATAACCTTCTTTGTGGTCCACTGTCTCTTATGCAAGGTAAATTTCATCCCAGTCAAACGTTGTGATTTCAGCAGAACCAAAGGCCACAAGAAACCATGAATTGATCCCTGGAATCTTCCCGGCCATCAAAGAGTTAAAGTAAGGAAGCCCACAGTTTGCGCTTTGGTGAGGGCAAACAGAAATATGTTTTACAAAACCAGTTTGCTCTGTCCTTGATAGGCTTTGTGTGACTCCGAGAGAACAATAACTAAATGGCTTTTAATGACCTGTCTGTGATGTTGAAGCTGATAATGGCATCCTCACGTGTCTGGGCCACTGATTGTAGGTCAGTTGTCATGGATGCCTTGTTGAGAGGCAGTGTATACTGAGCTGTTAGGTTTATGGCTGCAGCTGCATGTGAAAACAACCAGTGGATGGAGAACTAATACCCTAATATCAGCTACTTTTATTGTTCTCTTTACTGTATTATTATCGATGGCTAGCTTTAAATATAGTGCAGTTTTATCTGCATTCCCTATAAAGCTGCTATCCCTTGTCGCTGTAGATTAATAGGCTTAAAGCAGAAGCTGATATTTAATGAATTTGCCAGCAATGACACTATCTGAACTTCTTTCGATCGGTCAAATTAAAATAAAGCAGAGAGGGAGATTGAAGAAACCTGACTCGAGCAGCGTTTAGTTACAAATGAGTGAAATCGCACCAAAGGACCCTCCCTACAATTAGAAAACAATGCAGTCATGGGGCAAGAATGGGAAACGATGACCGAAGTAGCCACACATTTGATGTGACAGTCACGCGACACGTAAGGTCTGGAGGATGGAGATTCTCTCGGCTCGACTGGCCCTGATGTGACCTTTGTTTCTCAAGGGGTGGGGTTGTCAGGCAGTGAGGCATCAATGCTGTCAACAAAAACACAATAGAGGTTTTCCCGCCTGTAATAATTCTTTATTATGGCCCGCGTAGAGCTTGCCAGACATATTTGGCTTACTGCCTTATTACCCTGGGGGTCACGGGCCTTTTATCTGTCCAAGGTTTGTGTTATAAAGGCCCTTGGCAATCAGGTGAGGTAGATTAAAGTAGATATACTTGAACAGTCAAATGTGAATTTATGAGGCAGTCTGCCTTTGCTGAAAAACTTTCACCAGTTTGACTTACGTTAACCATAGCAGAGGGTACTGTGACATTTTGTTTCATCCAGGAACTGAACCACAATTGTTTAATGGACTCGGCTTAATTTTACCAAGGCTACCACTAGGGCTTTCATGGGCAGCCGTGTTCTGACAGTGTATGGATGCTGGATGGATAGAGCCTGAAAAGATGGGGAGATGGATGGAAGGATGAAGGGAAGAATATGGCTTATGAATACGAAAAAAAAGCTGCAAAATGCAGAGTCTCACCTCACGACAGCGTGCGATGTAATGATATGTGAGGAATGGTTTGTGCGACTTGGCATCCCTTTTTCGAACCTCAGTCGCGGAGAGCTGTCAGGCAGAGGATGCTGTTTCTGAACGCACGTGAGCTGATCAAAGTCGAGCTTCCTATCTCACGCTATAAGAGGCGAGGCTGCCAGGAAGCAATGCAGTTTCCATCAAAGTCTCATAAAACTTATGAAAAGTGGAAACTAGGAGCTACACTGAGGACATGTGGACGGGAGTTACACGAGCGATGTTTGATAAGCTTTGCCATTATGCATCTGGAGATAAGCCTACACTGACCTATAGGCAGATTTTTTACACTTTCTCATACGAGACGGCACTTTATTTGCCATTTTCACAAGTATGTTAGAATGCTTCTTTTCACATATTGCAATCTGCTCTCCTTTGAGATAAATATGCGCTTGAAGGTGATGCATGCACTCTGACTACAGGGTTAGCCATTTATCTGGCACCCCTGGAGAATGGTGGGGGGGGGGGGGCAGTTAAGGGCCTTGCTCAAGGGCCCAACAGAGATGTAACTATTCTGCTAAAGGCAACATCTCAAACAACCACCTTCCGATCACAAGCACAGAGGCACCACACTCATCATCTCCCAGTCTCTGTGATCACAACCTGCTATGTCATTTAGAACTCCCTAATTTAGGGAAGAATGACCCTCCACAACTAGAGCTTGTGTTGCCTTTATCATGGGTGTAGCTCTTTGACCCCATATCTGCTTGATGACACTATGGAGCAGACCTTCTTTAAGACAAGGCATGCATATTACTCAGAAGATGCCCCATAAACCCCAACAAGTACCATATGTTTACCGAATGATAGGTCTCTGAAAAAGCTGTGTTAACTGAAGATCAAACAAAACATCCTAATTCATCAGTTTGAATCCTTACATCTAATCATGCAAACAACCCAAATATAAATATATATATGTGGGGGAAAAATTGTTTTGTAACTGCTGGTCTTTATGAAGGAAAAAATTACACACTCTTGGAATATTTATAGTAGAAAAAATTTCTCTGGGCAGTCATTACAAAGCATATCACAATTTGAAATGGCATCCTGTTACACCTCAATGCATTGCATCACATTTAATTATACAATAACTGTTGCATTATTCTGCAGCTTAACTAACAACAATCTAATACCTACGTAATATCCTTTCATGCACCTACCTGTGTTTCAAGCCATCAGATTCTGGCTTTTTTTTAACTATTTATAAAGCCAAGTATCGCCTTTTCATGGTATCTTCACGTGATCAAGAGCAATGATAAGATCTCTGTTATGGAAAAAACAAGGGCAGAAGAGTTGAGGGAAATTCAGTGGTTTGTGTTAGAAAACCCTAATGCATTAATGCACAGATTTATATAAATAATTTATTCAGCCACATCTTTTACCTAAAAAGAAGGAGCCAGCTAGTTCTGGGAGTTTTCTGCTTTTTACTGACAGCTTTGGTATAGTTCAATGTTTCTCAACCCAGTGCTTTGTGGCCCTCAGACAGTCCAGGTTTTTGTTCCCTCCCAAAAACATGGACTGTCTGGATGGGAGCTGGGAGGGAGCAAAAACATGGACTGTCTGGTGGGAGCAGGGAGGGAGCAAAAACATGGACTGTCTGGTGGGAGCAGGGAGGGAGCAAAAACATGGACTGTCTGGTTGGGAGCAGGGAAGGAACAAAAACATGGACTGTCTGGTGGGAGCAAGGAAGGAACAATAACATGGACTGTCTGGTTGGGAGCAGGGAAGGAACAAAAACATGGACTGTCTGGTTGGGAGCAGGGAAGGAACAAAAACATGGACTGTCTGGTGGGAGCAGGGAAGGAACAAAAACATGGACTGTCTGGTGGGAGCAGGGAAGGAGCAAAAACATGGAGCATCTGAGGGTCTTTGAGAACTGGTCTGAGATCTACTAGTCTAGGTGTTTCTGAAATGTTATGAATAGATTTATTATAAAATCTATTTCACTGAACAGATTTAGAGGAGCAGATAGGCCCTGGGGGGTGACATGGTGGTACGGTGGGTAGCACTGTCACCTCAAACCTGTGGGACCTGCGTTTGAGTCTCTGCCATGATTCCATGCCCCCCCAAAATGGCAAATGAAATTCAAAAAAATCCGTGATTGCAATCAAAAAACTAAAAATACCAGTAGTCTCGTATTTTGTTTGGTTACTTATGGTTAAGGTTACGGCTGTTATTATTGCATTTAGGGTTTGTCAATAGAAATGAATGGAGATTCCCCACAAAGATATGAGTACAGGTCTGTGGACCAGTGTGTGTGTGTGTGTCAGTGTGCTTTAGCTTAAGATAGTTTGATGCAAGTCTCCCAATACACCTATGTGTATCCGTGCCTTGGGGCAGCGTCACAACAATGTAAAGCCAGCCCCTCCCCTTTTGACAGCACACTTACTGGCAGGGCGTAGCAGAGTTTCCCGTAAGCTACGTGCGAAACTTGCTTTCTGGCAGCTGCCCAGCAGCGGCGGCTGAGGTGTGCGGCTCTGGGCTGAGTCAGGCTCATTTGCCCTTCGCCATCATGCTCAGGTGCATGGGCGTGAAAAAGGGCGGCACTTTCAATATAGGGCAGCTCGAGAGAAATATGCAGGCAGACTCGACATTTTTTGAATGTCTTAGTGAATTATCTCACACCTTTCATCTTGCCTAAACTTCAGTGTCTGATTAGAATAACATAAACAGTCATGCACATCAATTAATCCACCTGCTTTCAGCCGCTGATTTGGTCTAAGCCGGGGGGTCCAGTGGCTGGGCCCAGGGTAGCAGCCGGCATCAGATGCTGGTACACGCGTACATCATATAAACATATGTGCAAGCACATGCAAGCACATACATACAGTGCTCACAGAAAGTCCAGGGGTGCTTGCTAGACTCTGTAATGTTTCAGATTTTCCGGCTTTATAACAAAAGGTCATTGACAAGCAATGTTTAACATACCTGCGCATATCCTCCACATAGACATTTTCTTTTTATTAACTGTCATAATTTTTACGACTGACTCATTTAGTTCTGTTCTTACCATTTTGCTGTTAATTCAAGTTGTAGTCACTGGCTGCCAAAGGGATACCAAACACGAAGGTGTTGCTAATTAAAAAGAAACCAATGATGTTTGTCATTGAACTTATGAACCCAGAACAGCTGTTTTAGAACTATAATTTGGGTTAAAATGTATTACAACTTCCTGTTGTTTCTCATGTGATAAATATATGTGTGTATGTGTGGGTGTGTGTTTGTTTTCACACACACACACACACATACACGCACACACACACACACATGTCAGGTAAACATATCTTTATGGCGACCGCTCATTAATTTCAGTGGGATAAAATGCTAATGCTAACTATGACAACCTTAACCGCTACCCAACCCTAACCATAACCATAAGTAACCATTGTGTCCCCATAAGGTAAGGTATGCCCACTCCGACACACACACACACACATATAATAAATATTTGTAATCAATTTAATGAAGTAATGACTTTGTTAAAAAGACAATAAATCTGCAATATATTTACTGAATTTACCAAGCATCCCAAGACTTTCTGTGAACACTTTACCTATCTTTGTAAAGTCATATAACCACGTATATGTGCTTTGTCTCTGTGACCGTTATCATGACTTGCCACGGCTCTGGCTTTACACTTAAAGACGCTGAGTCACTAAAGGTCAAAGGGCAGAAAAGCTGCCCCTGCCGCAGTGCTACCCCCACCATGCCTAACAGGTGGGACGTGATCATTACGTGCTTTCAGGATTTTGCTGAATAGGGCTTTTCTGGTTGTGGCTGAAATATCTGTTTTACATGTATCCTATCAAAGAATAGAATTATAAAAACTTGCGATGAACAGCTTCTTTCTGGCTTAGCTGCTATTCCTTCCACTATCCATCTTGTGTCCACTGCAGGGGCTGGTGTCTGGATTTCCTTGGATTTGGTGCTTGGGTTTTTGAAACATCCTCCATGATGTTATTTTTTACTCTGGAGAATAATTTGAATTATTATTTTGGCAGAATCTTTGTCATCTTTTTCTGCCCCTAAGGCTACAAACAACTGCTCTCTGCTCCCATCGTAATTTATTTGACTTGAAGTAGACTGAACAATCCAAATGTGTTTTTAAATGGTTATATACTGAGGGGTGGGGGAGGGTATGGGTAGCAGTCAGGTGTTAGGATTTGTGTTATTTGTTATCTCCATCCATTCTATGTGCTTCCTTGTAGTATAAAATGCTCTGCTCTTTTTTGCATGGTTGGATAAATAAGTCCTCTATGCTATGCTGTTTATTTTATTTTGTCCTTGGCACACCCACCTGAATCCTTCACACAATGACCTTTGCCGGACCGATTAGAGCTTAAGTCACTTCTTCCTGAAGTACACCCAGGTCGCATTTAAGTGAAAAATCTCCAGACCTCTCCTTTTGAGAGCGTTTGAAAGGTGGAACGAAGGATGGATATTTATTGATATATGTCGATTCCCCTAAAGTTCACATATTAATTGTTTACTTTGGTACTGTTCAGTAATGTGTGGACTGGTTTTTATTAATCAGAAATGCCATAATTAATTAAACTAACCTGTTCGGAGGTCTTTAGATCACACTACGAACAATCAGACTAGCCAAGGGAAACCTTTAATTAATGTCTTTGAACTATTCAACTAGCCAAAGACCTGGGTTGTAAGTGGACAATAAGAGGACAGCAGCCGAAAATAATTCATTCACAATTACACACTCTCATCCATTATTAAAATGAATAGTGGCTGATAGTGTGTAACTGTGTAATACAGATTTTAATCCATTATTAAAATTAAAAATGTGTAATTATGTTTCATTATTATGGCTTAGAAATGCAGATAGGTGTGTTTGAACTGACCAACTCTCCCACAGTAGTCCTTTCTGGCCTCGGCTCTCTGTACGACCGGTTTTTCCACCCGACATCATGTTGACACAGAAACGCTCCTCTGTTTTGTTTTTCTTAAGAACATTTTATTAGAAAACAAGAACTACACAAAGGAATTATTGCACGCACATATGTAATAAAGACCACACATTTACATATTCACAGAGAAGTGTGCGGTAAAACCACCGACAAGCTGAATATTGAGTAAACACAAAGCAGCTGATTGAGGGAGGTCTATTGAGGGAGGTCTTTAAAACATTCGTCCAGCATGCAGCATCTGACTTCATATCACCAAAGGATCTAACTCCGGTTTTGTAGCATGTTCCTCCTTCGCTGTCCTGCTCTTTGCCAGGACTCATTTAAAGCCAGGGAAAACCTGACTGAGGTGAGTGATGCGCCTATGTTCAGGGACGGAAGCAGGTGAAACGGACCAATCGCAGAGATGCGGATAGGCTCGCTTCACTGCACGGCACAGACAAAAGTAATGCTGTCAACCATTATAAGACTTTGTGGGAAAAATGTATTCATTTGATTGATAACAAAAATAATAATAAGATAAATAATAATAATAATAATAATAATAATAACAATGATAATTACAATGATAATTACAATATTAATAACAATAATAATAATAATAACAATAATAAAACAATGTGCAGATACTGTGTCGTTATTGGTTCATACAACCTACTTTAGCCAAAACATTGGCATACGTCTTTTTGCAACACCTCCCTCCACACAGACGGAGAAAGCAGATAAGTTTTTGAACTGGCAGGAGGTTTCACCATCCCAGGTTTATGGGCACGTAGGCACGTATCTTACACCCCACACCTTTACTGGGGGCTGTCAGAATCATCACTACTTCTCTCCAACAATGCCCCATCACACCCCTGGTCTTGCATCCTCCAGCTTCCATCCACTTGAGTTCTTTCCAAACTTGTAGACCAGGCGTCTCCCATCCACTCGCTCCAATATCCCCCGCTTGTAGTAGTACCTGTTGGCAGAACAAGGGAAACAGTCAGAACCAGTATATTGGTGTTTTATGTTGGCAAAGGTGAGCTGCCTGGATGACTGAACCCGCCGGAACCCGGGTGAACCACAGATTCAGGCTTCAGCTCTCACCTCATTGCACGGCTTAGCTTCTCGTACGTCATGCTGCTGTTCCTCTTCTTCTGGCCCCAGAGCTGGGCAACGGCTTCGGATTTGAGGAACTTGAAGACACCCTCTTGCCGGTCCTCCCATTTCATCAGCCCGTGGTTCAGCTCCGGGTGGATCAGGATGTCGCGGATAAATTCCCAGAGGTGAGTTCCTCGTGGTGCTAGATAGAAATCAGGGCATTTTTAAGCACTGAGACTCAATAACACCACCTATGTCCCTATAATTACCCCTTCGGTACTGCAGAGCTTAAGTTTCTGTGATACTGAGAAACTTTCTCTGCCTCTTGAGGAAAACACACTATACATTGTATTTAATAGAAAGAACCAGTGAAACAAGCTATTATCGACAAAGTCATTGTTGAAGGGTTCTCAATGTAATTCTAGAACTTTGTTTTTCAGCTGGTGGGTATGTCACAATGCTAACACAATTAAGCAGCTCACAATGGAAATGCTACTTGTAAACTCTCAATGCTTATGTTACTAGGAAACTCCCTTTCCTAGTGATACTGGCGAAGGGAAAATGCTGTATCTTCTACTCACAATGCTTGCCTTTTGCCGTCTCATAAAAGTGTCCAGAACCATGGCTGATTTTCCTGGGTCTTCCCCTGCCTCGCTTGTAGGTCTTTGTCTCTCCCTTCTCCTCCGTTATGTGGTCCACTATTGGAACAACCAGACAAAACATCGGGTTTGAACAATGATGGAAGGGGCTGGGAAATAGGGAAAGCAGTGGTCATTTGCAAACACCTACCTGTAGGGAGGGAAGGCTGTGCATCGTGGAACTCTGGGTCAGAATCAGATCCACCAGACTCGGGAGAGCTTGGTACCAAAAGGGTTCCTCCTGGACATCAATATCATGTTGTTTAAGTGTCATAAAGCAATATAACACAACGTTAATACTTTAGCCTTGCTTAGCATTGGAGAGGTTCCATGGGGTACTTACTTGAAAAAGAGCTGTCCAAGGAGGTAGACCCAGACTCATAACCATTGTCACTCTCAGGGGTCATCCCACCTGCCGTTCTCAGCCAATCCTGGGAGCTATTGAAGTCGCCCCCTTGATGGGTTGCATCACACAAGGATGGAATATATGAAATAGCATATTCATGCTAGCTTTTAGTATATACATGCTAGCTTTTATAGATCTTGGCTAAATTTCATCTGTTTTAATTGCTTTGGTTTACCATTAACTTTGCCTATTTAACTTCTTATATTACAGTACAGTCAAAATTAGGGTAAGGGGTGAAATAGAATGTGTGGCAAATGGAGTTGGTGGGGTTGAAGATTAAGAGAGTGCTACACTTTGTGGAATAGTACACATAATGAGAGATGTTCTGCATACCGTCATTGACCACAACGGTTCTCAGAAGACTGTAGTCTTCTCCACTTTGGGTGTTCACAAGATCTGGGATATCCTCCCAGAGTTCACCAAGAAGGTCCAAGGTCAAGTTCAGGTCATCAAAACCTAAAGCAGAGTAGAACTTTCATGAGGAGACCAAAGGAATCATATCCCAAATGACCTGTAATGTTTGAAGGTTGTTGTGGCATCTATACTTTGGGTAGAAATATTTTTTACTCCATTTCCAAAGTTTGCACCTCAGAGAAAAATTGTAACCAAAACTTGATGAGAGTTCCGAAAAAGGAACTCCCCATGATCCTCAAAAAAAAAAAATCTATTTGAATGTACAAAAGAAAATAAAGACATATTCTATTTCCATACTGGATGCTAGTGGTGTCTCACCATATTTAGCTTTGAGCTCCTGCAAGCTTTGGTATAGCCTGTGTCCCAGGGAGCCAAACAAGGCCAACAGCATGTCATAAGGGAGCTGACACAGCACGGACCCGTCCATGGAGCAGCAGCTCATGTTCAGTGAACTGGCGTCAAACTGGTTCTCCTCTACATGATAGCTGATCCACTCTAAGACGTGCTGCTTTGTCCAGTGCTGAGGGGAGAGCTGGAACCACCTGAGAGATCCTGGAGAGCCAGATGGGTTTATCAGACACCTTCCATTCTCTAGACACCTGGAAAATAATCTTCAGCATTCCAAACAGCTATGTACGTGCTTTACAAATCTGCTCTACATTGCCAGCCGATTATCTCCATAGCAGTCTGCCATTCAAATAGGCAGACAGTCATGTTAGCGCGTGTAAGAAATCTGTATGGCTAATCGGCCACAAGGCACTTTGTATGGATAACGTTCCTGAAGTCCATTCGGCCCTCTGGTCTTTCGTAAGACTCCCAGATCACAAGAGATCTTTACGACAATGAAGGCTGAGTTAAACTTTTCTGAAGATAACCATCCCAAGACAGCGAACCACAGAGCACATCCAGCTCTAGTTCGTATTGGCTAGCTCTATGTCTGGGTGCATGTCGCCAGGCGCAGCGCTTACCTGAGGCATTGGTGGAATAAGATGCGTTGCTCATCGATAGCTCAGGCAGGATCGGCAGAGGATCCTCAGAGCCAATCCGGTACATGGTCCAGTTGGCGTTGTTCAGTATGCTACTAAACTCACTGGTTACCGACATTGGACCTGCTTGGCAGGAGGGTACGATGGTTGGATTGAAAGAGACACAAAACATAGGCATGTTAGAAGGTAATGTATCATCCATTCATCCATCTATCCATCCATTTTCTGTTCCCGCTTGTCCTGTGCAGGGTCACTGGGGTCTATAGCCTTTCCGGGAAATTACGCGCACAAGGCAGAGAATAACAGCACGAGGTGCCAGCCCATCTCACAGAAGGTGATGTATGACGGATATAAACATTTACACAAGGGGAGGACTCCTCGATCACAAATATATACAGCATCTACCTTTTCATGATGACAACAGCAAGTACGTAGTTAATCTGTATTATATTCAATTATTTTTTAGCATTATACAAAATACAAAAACAATAATATAACAACAAGTAAACATTTTAGACATATTAGAAATACGCTCCTATTTTCGATTTGATTTCTCAGCCCCTTTAAGCATGCAGAGTTTCCATGTTAAGTTAATTGAACCCTGTACCTACCTGTCAGTGAAGTGACGGTAGTTGCCAATGAAAAACAAAGATGTAGAACAGAAAAGAACTATCCACGTTTAGAAGCTGGCCCTCTCAGCTCTTAGGATTTCACCTGTCACGCTCTATAAAGTCTGCTTGACTAACTCCAAGGCACACCTGATTCTTACCTGTGCTATATCCTGTGCTATATACTCACGGAGGCGGGACTTAGTTGGGGAATTCCACTGACAGGACCACGCCCCCCACTCTATACGCTCTAAGGAATAAATAAGTCTGGCCTCCTCAGTTCTCCCAGACTCTCTTTCCAGGTCAGACAAAGATGAATGATCTCTCTCAATAACAAACGTATGAGACTTAAAGAAAATATGTCATTGACATCTCAGAAAGTATTCTGTTGTTGTACCTCTGAACATCTCACGCTGGCACTGCAAATAGTGGAAGAGCAAAGCCACATCGTCACTGTCAGCGAATAGAAAAAACTAGATTGCTACCAGGACCCTGTAAGACGCACTTCAGCTGCCTTTCTACATGCCAGGTTTGCGGTGCCTGGACAGCTTGTATGCTTGGGACCTGCTACAGGTACCATTCTTGTTGTAGGAGGTGCTAAACATGCAGCCACTTTCTGGAAAATTAGACCCCTCCCATACAAACAGGTAGTATGGATAACATCTATTTGAGCTAGGTAGTTGAGCCGGCTTGGCTCACTTCTCCCCCTGGTGGCTGCAACAGACATTTTCATAGGAGGATTATAGTTATTCTCTCCCCACCTGCCGTATGACACATACGTGCAGCCCGTTGATAATACTGTTACCTCCAAGAACAACTGTATGCCGCGTTACATTCTAGTGTCTACAATGGGCTTGATAGGTACCTGCAGGTTGCGAGTAAACAGCAGGCAGGAGTTGCATCATTTCTAAAGTTATTTAGGCTTATTCTGTGTGACATCTAGTATATACCAGCTTCAGAATCTCAGTCTGAAGATCACACTCACCACCGATGGTGTGAAACATGGCATTTTAGCTATTTGGACTGAACTGAAAACTGGACTTTAGACATTGCAGGACGTGAGAGGGTAGGGAAAAGCCAGACTATCATATTTTGTGAACAACTTTTATGTGTGTGTGTGTAAGTCTACTTTCTGGTCTTTCTATCAACAACATTACCACCCCCCACCCCCCAGGACATCAGCATCTCCTTTCCAAGATTGCGTAATGCATCCGGCCACCTCTCCACATAATGCATGTTTAGAGGCGTGGCTACCTCGGTCTTGGGAATGCTGGTAGACAGGTCAGCACAAATGCGGTGACGTACCTCCACAGCCTGGAAAGAATGGAAAAATCCCCCACCTTGTTTTCTGTCCCCTTCCTCGTTTTCAATACCTTTGAGACTCATGGTCTTACATGGGCCGGCAGGGAGGATTCAAAGGACCAAGAGATCTTAGATTACAACAGCAAGTTATTTGACCTCTTGTAAAAATAAAACAGCACTTAACTGCCAGGTGTAATTTGGTCTAATTACTCCTCTCTACCGCAGAAGCGCCTTTTCTCTGCATGGCGTGACAGTAAAAAGCGAAACATGTGCTGCTGCCTTCTCACACAATATGTGTGTCTTGCCAGATAGGAGATTTATGGTGTCAGGCTGTTTGGGTAATCTGAACCATCGATCTAAGTTAATTTTAAATTCCCGTATTTTGTCATGAGAAATATTTACCATCCAACACACCTGCTTAGATGACAGCAAAGATCCGCATTGTTACAGAAGGACAATTTATATATTGTGCTTATGTTTACTTCCTGCCACATTAAACAGTGACTTTTAGTAACAGTGAGTCTAATATAGCTTTTGTTGCTTGTTTATTTAATCCCTCAAACAAGCCCAACTGCTACTTTCTCGCAGTTTTAATGCAGAAACTTCTGCCAAATCTCTAAAAATGATCATACATGCCTTTGTTTTATATCAATGGTTTTTTTATCTGCTTTACTATGTCATTTATTTTCATGTATAATAATAATAATAATAATAATAATAATAATACTGACACTCCTCACTTAATGACTGAATTCCGTTTCTACGATGAGGCCGTTAAGCAAATTGGCCGATAGGCGAGGAGACGCCTGGTACCGAAATCTGAAACATAATGGACTGGCAGTGGATTTGTGTCGACCATCTTTAGATATTGTTTTAATGTCACATTTGCAGCATTGATAACATTTTTATTATTTTTATAAATATTTATACTGTAGTGCACTGTATACTGCACTAAACAGAACAGAGGAAATCGGCTCTTATATTACTTAGGTTTGCATTCTGTAAATACAGGCAATCAGAGACTGGGAACATTAGTGTAGTGAATACTGAGCAACTGAACAAGACCGAGACTGAGAAAGGGTGATGCGAGATGCCTGACGCTGAGACGCCGTGCTGCCGTTTCCACCACTACAGTTATTGTACAGTGTGCAGTACCGGCCGGTCAGAGGGCTGGTCGCAAGTCTGGGCTGTCGTCGAACAGGTAGGTCATTCAGTGAGGAGTGTCTGTAATAATAATAATAATAATAATAATAATAATAAACAGGTGAAGTGTTTTGTGAATAATAATTAACAGATCTGTGGCATTGACCTCCTTAGTTCTGAGGCCATGGTGATGGCTGAAGGTTTCTAGAAAACAGAGCTTAAGCTACTGTAGGCTGGAGGCCCTTCCTCGAGCTTGGATCCAGCATGTAGCTCGTGCTGTTCTTGTAATTGGGTGCCTAGACTGAAGGTGTCCACCCCAAAGCCTGTGAACTCTGTGTGTCCCCATTAAAGATTAATCCCATGGCCCTTTATATCAATACACATCTGTTGATCATTTACGAGATCAAGCCCTAAATATCTAACCTGCAGAAGTGCCTGAGGCTGCTGGGCTGCTGGACTGTGGAATACCTTTGTTTGCAGTTCATTTGTACCTAACCAACGTAGGCTGAGAATTCTCCGGAAAGAAGAGAGTGTGGAGGTCTCCGCAGTGCCCCTTATTGGTCAGTGTGATCAACATGTGACCACACTCAGGCATTGTAATGGAACACAGAGAAAGGTCAGAGAGACTGGGTCGGCGTAACTTGGCAGCATTTGTTATTTTAATGTACCCCTTTGCTCACAACCATTATTGCCAATTTTTAGAAGGATGGTTTGGAAGCCAACGGAAGGCTAGAGGGTGCTTGAAAGAACTAGTACGGGCAACACTATGAGCGGTTTAGAGAATGTCAGCAGTGGTGTATGGTAATTCACCTTATTTAAGTAGTCTTTTTTTATCTCGTTTATCCTAAGTGAGTACCAATTGTGTTCAGGCTATTTCCTGGGAACTGAAGGCCAAAGGAGGGTCAAAGTGGATTTTTACAAATGACCATGGCATTATTTCTGGGGAATTATTGAAGAGGATTGCTGACCTCTATCAGCAAGTGCAGGGTTAAAAGCAGAAAGTGGATAAGCGGGTTATCGCTGCCCAGAGACTTATCAGACTGGAAAGAAAAATCCTTAAGGTCTTCTCTGGGTCTTATCTCTAGCAGAAAACCCACTGTGAGGGAAACTCTATTGTTTCATTTAGGTAAATATTGTTACCAACTATCGCCAGTAAGCTACCAAAATTACCCCCAGTTATCTGGAATCACGCACATGCCACATACTGTTGGAGTACGTGGCCTAATCTTCACGTGCACCCTGCCAAAGTTATTTATACTGGTATGGCTGCCTAAGTGTCACAGAGAAAAAACGTCCGAAAATACCCTGTCATCCTCTCCAGGGCTGAGACATCACCTTGAATGGGGTCTTCAGCCAACCGGACAGGTCAGATCAGACAGATTTCTACATTTTACAGCTGTTTTGCTGACTAAGAATGCAATTATGTGTTTCAAAAGAGCACAAAAGCTGCGGCGAAGCAGAGAAATAGGCCTTGATTGGCATAATTTGCATAATTTATATTAGTTACACAACTCATTGTTCTTACGCTTTTCTTGCCAGATGGATGTTTGCATAGGCAATTTAGGCTAAGCCCCTTTGCTCAATGCTGCAAATGCAGAACTTGCCCAGACAGGGCAGTGCCTTGAGCAATCAGTGGGCATTATTGACTGCATTTTCCCCCGGGGTAAAAAGAACTGGCAGTTTTTGATGAGTGCATTTGCAACAACAACAAAAAAATGCTCCAGGCCAATTGCATTAGGTATTCCGCATACATGTTCCCTTAATCGTTCAGAAGCTCAAGTCAATATTTGTGAAGTGGGTGGCTTCTCCTTGCATAACATTTATAAACCAGTACTTGACTGATGACTGTGACTGTAGCTTGAGTCCTATTGCCCCTTCACCTCCCCCCTTCTCTGCTGAATTCTTCACAAGGTGTAATGGCTTCAGTGGGGCCCATGGTCAGCATCCTGTCTGCTTCTCTTTTTAAGGCCGGTTCCCAAGAAGATTGGATTTGGATGCTGCTCACTGGGACTTGCTTGATAAGCGTTGTCAGAAACCCAGCGCACTCTGGGAGCTCCAACTGTCATCTATGGCTCCCTTCAACACTCTCGTTTTCCGCTGACTTAAAATAACCAAGAATCTGTAGAAAATTAAGAGACCGCTCTGAGAGTTGGAACGCTTCCAGGCTCCAAGTTTCTTAGACAGCAGTACACAAAAACAAAATGAAGCAAGAGACACTGGCAATAATCAAAAACCAGCCAGGTGAAAAATGCACTTAGTGGCTGCATTAGACATTATTACAATTTATAAATGCCGTCATGGTCACTTCAATATCAGTTCAGACACAAGACCTCGTGGCTATAGATGGAAATTAGCAGGAGATCATTTTAAACTGGATTTGAGAAAGCATTTCTTTTACACAGCATATAGTTAGAGTATGGAATAGTCTTCCTGTTAGTGTGGTGCAAGGTAAAACCTTGGGTTCATTTAAATCAGACCTACAGTAGATAAGATTTGAACAACTCTAAGCTATTAGTTGCATTCTCCCCAAGCGAGCTTGATGAGCTGAATGAACGTCTCTCATTTGTAAGTTTCTTCTGTTCTTAGGTAGAGGGCAGAAGCAGCTTTGCAACACCAGAGATGACTGTTAACGTATTCGACAGCACCTCATAAATCAGAAGGTGACCTCAAGTGACCTTCAGAAAGAATGGGAAACATTACATAAGAACATATGAACAAAAGAAATTTACAAACGAGCGGAGGCCATTCGGTGTGACGTGCACTGCTAGAACAGTTAGGACTCCTAGAAACTCTTAAAGATCCACAAAGCAAGGAGGAAGACCTTCATCATTGAGAAGCAGAGAAGAACCAAGCTGGAATTTGCAATATGTATATATATTTTACACAGGTGCATACCCATAAACCGTTTAGTGCAACCGAACACATTGCTATGGTCTATTCATTTTGCTGTATTCGTATGATCTGTCACACCTTTTGTGGTCCTTTATCAATGTAGATACGCTAAGAATAATTATGTTACTATATGGAAATAATAATAATGTGGTTTTAATGTGTAAAATTTGCTTTAGGGGTAGCTGGTATGTCGGCCCCTTCGTGGCGCACATGATCAAAGGCAGCGGGGCAACTTCGGTAGAATCCTAATAATAACTCCCTAAGTGTGCTAACATGCTATTACAGGTGTGGTGTGTAGGGACAGCTGGGAGGGGTGGGGGGGTAATGTGAGAAACAAAATGGCTGCCACCTTCATGCATACACTAGCCCTTCTTGCACTGACCCCCCACACATACCCGAGTATCTTTGGAGCTTTTTTTAGCAGAGTCTGGAGGGAGGGGGACAGCTGCCAGGGGGTCAGCCACTTCCACCCCCC
>JAABNX020000143.1:20421360-20440938 GCA_015163995.2 Mormyrus lacerda
TAAGTGCATATATATTCCCTTTTTTCTTGAGTCTGTTTGCTCATGCAAAATGAATTGTGATTAATATAGATTAAAAACGAATTATATTTAATCGTGATTAATCTTAATTAATCCACAGCAACCCTGTGATTAATCTGAATTTTTTTTAATCATTTGACAGCACTAATATATATATATGTACACAGTATACATATGATACAAGTTAATTTCTCATACTGTGATTTGCTTTTCAGTATATCTCTCGATTCAGTTACAAATACATTCTCATTCACTGAACTAGGCATGTACTTGGGTTCTGATATAGTCTTACAGTTTAAACACGTAATAATCAGCACAACCAGGCAAGCAAACTGCTAAATTATAAGCTATAAACTCCCAGAGTTACTAGCAGTTTATAGAGATAGTGTGAGTTACAGTGCAGGGGGCGGAGCCTAAATAAGTCACTCTCTTCATTGGTTTATTCGTAATTATATATATTTATGATCACAATCTTAATGCAGTTGACGTAAATTAACAACCTTAATTTGTTGGCGTGTTGTGTTACCACTTTAAAGCAATGCAAAATAAACTAAAAACTGATTAAAAAGTTATTTTTATTTAATATGGGTACTGTATATTGCGTGGTTAAATATTTCTTGATTTTTTTTTTTAAATAGCATGTAAATGAAACTTGAAAATGCATTAAAAGATCACGTTATTCACAAATTTCTTTTTAAACATGTTGCACCTCTATCAGAGTCTAGCTAGTAAGTCAAGTTTGAGCAGCAGTACGGTAAGTAAAATAAGTCAAAATATAAATACATGGGTCAGAATTCAAGGCATCATGCTGGAGTATCTCATTCACTTGAGAAATGAAAATCGGGTCAGAGTTATTAATGCAAATTAATAAAAGCTGATGAAAACATGATTTTTAGTGGAAAAACTCACATTTCATTAAAGCACTCACTGTGGATATTTTACTAAACTTTGGAACATTAAAGGTTAATAATAACATTGAAGGAGGTAGAGCTGTGCTCAGGCAAGGAGCGATTTGGACACGATGAGGCAAAGCTGGGCTCTGCCAGGCTCTGTCTATATTTAAACCCTGTTTTACATTATGTCAGATCGGCTTGTTCATATGAATGCTCATGACTGACTTAAATTACTTTAGTCCATCTGGCAGAGGGACACTGATGAGCCTTTATTGGAAATCCAAAACCCTGGATATAGGGGCTTAGTGAATGTAGAGTAAAACCTGTACAGGAGAGTCAATTCATCAGAGGAAACTTTGTAAAAGGATAAAGTACCAGCCGCCCAGTCTAAATACACTCCGACTTTGGGTGAGGGGGTTATGGAAATGCAAGTGCGCGCCTTATTGTGGCTGGCAAGAAATTCCTTCCCCGCATGGCAACGTAAAACCCATGAAAGGTGACTTCCTCCAAACATAGAGTCATAAACCATTCCTTTCCTACTGATTTCTTTATACGTCACTCCAATCCCAGCTCCAAATTCTCCCTCCCACTCAGCCTCCCAGTAGCAGCGACCAGACAGACCCTCTTTGCACAAAACTTGGAACCAGAAGTTAAATCTCTCAGGGTGATCTGAACATGGCTGCTCCTGTAATGTATATGTCACCTTCCTGTTTTTCTCAGACAGAGAGAGCTGTCTGTGTGCCGTGTCGGGGTCCAGTGTGACCTGGCAAGCATCTGTAAAAAGTGAAAAAGAAGAATCAGAAATGGCATAATTACTACCACACTGCTGCCCTTTAAGCACACAAAAATAGTGTTACCCAAAGCATATCCATCCATCTATTTTTCATTACTTGTCCTATGCTGGAGGAAAAACCACAGAATCCAGAGAAAATATGGACAGATAAGTCTTCCTAGTTCCATCAATACATTTCCTGTAAAATAAGTATTCACACTGGGCCCTTGATCAGATTATTACTATATACAGTGGGGCTCTTTCATTGGTGGGTTATTTAACGAACGAGTTAAGGGTTTGTTGGCGCCCTCTCCTGGGTTGTTCCCTGCATTGCACCCACAGCCTCCAGAATAGGCTCTGAACCGCCCAGAACCCTTAATAGGACAAGCAGTTACAGAAAATGGATGAAAAAACAATCCCATTAAAACATTAAACACATATTATTTAATCTTTGGGTTATAATGATTTTCTGTTTCAGCACATATATAAACACACAATTTGTACCGTACCACTTTAAAATAAAAAAAAATAAATGAATAATAAAAAATATATAAAAATAAAACAAAACAAAAACAAGCAGTTACTGAAAATGGATGGATGGATGGAGTTAAGGGTTTAATTAAGAGTAAGAAACATCTAGAAGTAATCAGAATAATGCTAAATTACAGTGATTATATCCATGTCTCCTAAAAGCAAATGATTGGAAGTCAGATATAATTCAGTTTAAATTAAAGTTGAATTTTTCAGAAATATTGGGGGTGACCTACATGCATGTAAAACCTTTAGGGGCTTAACTGGATTCTGTTATTGGGCCAGTGGATGCTTTACTTTACATTGCTGTGGCAGTTTCAGTTAAATAATGGTTTTTTTGTATGGATAACAAATAAAAGAGGGAGACTTGAAAGTGATGAAGAATGGAGGAGGAATTCTGAAGTAAAGAGATTCTGAAACCGACTTAATCAGGCTTACATTTTCTTGGTCCTGATCTGATCCTACATTCTCCACCATAATCCATGCTATTGAAGAAGCAGAAGAAACACAAATTGAACTTCACTACTGTCGTGCTATCACAGTCTGTTTTTTTGTCCATCTGACAAAACTTTACACATCTTATCCAGTTTTATAATAAAAGAGAAATTAGAAAGTACATACTGTAGTTTCTCCAGTTTCCACCTGGGGTCCTCCAGGCCAGCAGAGAGCAGTCTATCTCCTGACTCTCCTGGGTAATTGTAGGTCAGATCCAGCTCTCTCAGATGTGAGGGGTTTGCATGCAGAGCTAAAGCCAGACACTCAAAACCTGCCTCTGTGACTTGACAGCCTGACAACCTGCAGACAGCCAAACATACCAAAAATATTCCATTCACACTTAATTTTAACATCTGCAACATAAATGTATTCATATTGATATGTGAATCCCTCAGTACTACTAACCTCAGTATCTTTACAGTTATAGTTCCCTAACAATACTGACCTCAGTATCTCCAGTGTACAGTGTGGATTCCTCAGTCCATCAGAGAGCAGCTTCACTCCTGAATCCTGCAGGTCATTGTCACTCAGGTCCAGCTCTTTCAGTTGTGAGGATTCTGAACTGAGAACTGAGGCCAAATCTTTGCAGTGTCTCTCTTTAAGATTACACCAGGTCAATCTAATATGGGTATAACATGAATTTTGAATGCCTTTTCACCATGTGAGTATACCTGCTGCAGTACTTATATACCAAAATCATTATCGATTGTGAAGTTTTGTTGATCATAGATATTCACTAAAGTAGGGTGACGGTAAGCCTTAGTCCTATCTTGGCACAGGGTACTGGACAGGGGGTATTCTATAGTGGATGCCAATTGACAATGGACTTGTAAAGATGCATGTTGGACTGACTAAGCAAACACATTCTACATACCGGAGTTTCTCCAGTTTGATGCAAGAAAACTGCAGCAAATCAGAGAGCTTCTTCACTCCTGACTCTCCGGGGCGATTGTAGCTCAGGTCCAGCTCTCTCAGATGTGAGGGGTTTGAGTGCAATGCTGAAGCCAGAGAAGCACAATCTGCCTCTGTGACTTGACAGCCTGACAGCCTGCAGAGCCAGTCAGATGTCATTCATAAATTCCCAATGTATGTTGTGAATACAAAACACTAAACTGACTTTTTGGTCAGTCATATGTAATTTCAAAATACATATATTTCAAATATAGCTTATATATTGCATGTTGTCTGTAAATGATACGTTCCTTGTGTGTACATTGTCTGTCTAACTTGACAGACACCATAGGCTGCAACCAAATTCCTTGATTGAGTTGATTTTGACTATATTGTTACTGCTTCTGGAATAATAGTCACCTCAGTATCTCCAGTTTACAGCCTGGATTTCTGAGTCCAATAGACAGCAGCTTCACTCCTGAATCCTTCAGGTTGTTGTAACTCAGATCCAGCTCTCGCAGCTGTGAGGAGTCTGATCTGAGAACTGAGGCTAAGGCCTCACAGCATTCCTCTGACAGGTTACACTGATTCAGTCTGAGAACATAATGAACCGATTGAATATCTGCTGCTTTATGACCAGAACAACCATAACTACATAAGATCAAAGCATAGCTGACTGTAACATCTCCATTAAATCATACTTAAGATGCTGATTACATTACACACCACTATTCACATCATGATTCCAGAAATTCCATCCTCAGTGTCCACACCAGTAAGAACATACCTCAGGCTCTCTAGTTTACAGTGTGGATTCCTCAGTCCCTCAGAAAGTAGCTTCACTCCTGAATCCCGAAGGTCATTGTTGCTCAGATCTAACTTTCTGAGAAGTGATGACTCTGAGGTGATAGTGGAGGCCAGTGCTTCACAGCTTTTCTCTGTGAGGTTACACTGGTCCAGCCTGAAGAGAATATATTATATAAACCATGAATATGGTAGAAATATAATGCTGTTTTTTTTAAACACCACATTCACATAAATTTACAATTTATTCTACAAATACTTATACACTTGCTTATGACATATAGCAAAAGTATGCTTAAAGCTTTCATCAAGATTCAAACCACAATATTATCCGAGAAGGCAGCTTTATTTAAAATGATTATTATTGTTATTATTATTGCTGCTGTTGTTGTGGTTTCTACTTCATTTTAGGTGACAAAAATTGACTTTATAGGAATCTACACGGCCTATAGAATTATAAGTCAAGGTTTAAATGTAATATTTAGATTAATACATCAAATATTACTTCTGCCCAGAGTGTTTTTGACTGTATACACAAGCTCCAGTCAGCTGGCAAAAACTGCTTCACAAGCACAGTGGGCTAAAATCTGAATAATGTACCAGATCCCAAACTTATGAAAATTAAAACATATATCAATCTTCATCCATATAATGTTTTTGTGAAACAGTAATAAGATCCACCAAATACTTTTTGACTTATTACATTCACAAGTTCAACTGTCATCTGCTTTCACCCTCTTCCCTTTGCTGCCACTAAGTGATGTTACTTAAAGACTTACTTATGCTTTTTTTCAGGCAACAAAATCCTGTGCTTGTATTGTTGAGAGACATGAATCATCTGAAGGAACGTTCAGCATGACATGTAGTTCAGCTATGGTATAAAGTCTGATATGAACTTCAGCCATACTGGTGATACTTACAGAGCTATTTTGTAGAGTTGCACCACTGACAATATTATTAGTAGTGGAAGTTCAAATCTGATATATTTCTTCAAATCAAACTCTTCCTGTACAATCTCTGACATCAGCAATAAGACCACAATGGCTGACCATTCTGCAGGAGACAGTTCTGCATCTGAATGTGAGTCCCGATATGTTTTGAGTTCTTCCACTAGAAAACTGTAGTTTATTTCTTTCAAACAGAAGAAGAGATTCACAGCTTTTTCTGGAATAAGATCCCCCCTTATCTTCTCCAGTATGTATGTGATTGTTTCCTCTAGACTCTGTGAGCTGTTCTCTGTTACTGGCAGGAGGCCTTGTAGGAGTATCTGGTTGGAGTCTATTGACATGGCAAGAAGGAAGCGGAGGAAGAGGTCCAGGTGTCCATTCCGACAATTCAAAGCCCAATCAACTGCACTCTTGTGTAGGTCAGTAATCATTAGTTTGGCCTTGCTGGATTTATATCGGTGAAGTAAATTCTTATTTCTGTTTGTAAAACACTCAAACACATACACAGCAGCCAGAAACTCCTGAACACTCAGGTGCACAAAGCTGAACACTCTCCTCAGAGACGCCGCATCATCCCTAGGAAAGATCTCTGTACACAACCCAGAGAGCAATGAGGCCTCAGTGATGTCAATACCACACTTTTTCAAGTCGTCTTCGTAAAATAGTGACTCCTCCATTTCCAGTTGTTTGAATGCCAATTCTCCCAGTTTCAGAATGAACTGTTTTTCCACTTCTAACAGCTCCTTTGGGGTTGCCTCATGGATCCCTTGAAACTTCTGTTTCTTCATGTTTATCTGAATGAGCAGGAAGTGTATGTACATTTGCACCAAAGTTGTGGGGCTTCCATTACAGCCCTCATCACTCAACATTGGCTCAAGTACAGTAGCTGAAATCCAGCAAAAGACTGGTATGTGACACAAGACATCAAGGATTATAAAATTTTTCAGGTGTAACATGACCTTTTCAACCTGTTTGTGATCCCTGAACTTCTTTTTGAAATATTCCTGCTTCTGGGGGTCACTGAATCCATTTATCTCTGTCACTTGGTCTACATATTCATGAGGGATCTTCTTGGCTGCCTCTGGTCGGGAGGTTATCCAGATGAGAGCAGACGGAAGCAGATTCCCCTTAATGATGTTGGTCAGCAATACATCCAATGATGTTTTCTTTGATAAATCAGAGCAGAAGTCATTTGTCTGAAAATTAAGAGGAAACTGACACTCATCTAGTCCATCGAAGATGAATAAAACTTTAAACGTATAAAATTCAGTACTAAGCTCCTTTAACTCTGGAAAGTACTTTTGAAGAAGTTGCATCAGACTGTATTCTCGATCTCTCTCAAGATTAAGATCCCGAAAGTGAAGAGGAAACACGAAAATAACATCTTCATTTGCTTCTCCATCAGCCCAGTCAATGATGAATTTCTGAACTGAGACTGTTTTTCCAATCCCAGCAATCCCCTTTGTCAGTACAATTCTGATGGGATTACTTTGTCCACTTAAAGGTTTAAAAATGTCATTGCATTTGATTGTAATCTGTTCTGCACTTTGTGCTCTGGCTAATATTTCCACTTCATTCATTTCATTGCCGTCATTTTTGGTCTCTTCGTTCCCACATTTTGAAATGTGGACTTCTGTATAGATGTTACTCAAGAGTGTTCGATTTCCTTGACTTGCAATCCCCTCAAGTATGTGTTCATATTTTCTTTTCAGCTTGACTTTCATTTTCATTTGACACATTCTTTTATAATGCGCTGAAAAAACAAACAACTGTAAGTTCAAGAACATTTCACCATGCATTTTCAAAAATCACAAGACAGCAGTAGTAAGTTTCACACAATGATTTCTAATGTATGGCGTTCAGAGTCGAAATTTAAATCCCTTTACCGATTATTTAATTAGGAAGGTGAAATTAAATCTGCTGCTATTTAGATTTCAATGGAAAACCTAGTTGTGATGGCCATGAATTCAGTTCCTGTCATAATCTCCCTTTTAAGCAGAAGCCATGAGTTTATTCTATGCATTAGATCTATGCAATATAGGCATCAAAAGTCTAGCTGCATAGATAATTTGTCGGTTTCTAGCGTTAAAGACAAAACAAACTCTTACACTTGTCTTCTGTCTCTGTGAGGTCCTTCATGTCCATGTCCCTCAGGATGCGCTGTGTGATCTCCAGAGCCTTCTCTTCACCACAGCTCTCCACCATCTTCTTAAGAACAACCAGGGTATCACAGTCCACCAGCTGGCCTGCACCGATTTCTGGGTAATCCTGACTTAAATGCCTCCTGAATTCCTTCAAATTATCCTGTTCAACTCTCATAATATCCTATAGGAAGTAAATTGAATACATACAAAATTTTTATATATTTTATACAGTTATTTTGTTCTGAAGTCTAACATGCAGTTATGGAAATAATGATTAAACTATAATTTTTAAAGAATACTAGTAGTGTAGTGATCCACTTTTACAAAACTGCAGTACAAAATTTCATTATGTGGGTTATATACACACTTCACAATGGAATACAACCAACCACATACAAATCACCATATTTTCACTGTGGCTTAGAACAGACAGATGGTTCTGAATTAACATAATGACCCAAAACTGGCCTGATTCATGAGAGATTGCAATAAATATTCAATTGTTTGGGGATCAACAATGGCCTGTAATCCGTTCCCAATGGGGTTTACTCGATTTTAAGGCATTCACATATGTTTTCTTTTCTTCAACACATATCATTAACATATTATGGTATTCAGTAAGTTCAAGGCTTTTCTATTTGTAGAACCTGAAAATGAAAAAATATAAAACCTTCAGTTTGAATATGAAGTTGAAAAACTCGTCATTCTTCTGCAGACAGCTTGACTGCGGGACCCTGGGGACAGAACATGAAAAAGATCATTTAGGGATGGAAAACATGAAGATGGACCATAAAAAACTGGTTCATTGTCATGGGATTTCATTCCAGGGTCTACAAACATTCAGCAGGTAGAAAATCAGCTCAATCAACATAGGACAACAATAACTGTTGTGTGCTAATATGCCACCCAAAAGTAAAACTATGCTACTCAATCTCAAATCCTGAAAATTGTACTCAGGATGATTACCTTCTATCAGGCGAAAATCCTGTTCACTGAAGAGTATCACTCTGTGTTCTGACCAATCAGACTTCATTGACAGATGGCTTTGAGTCTCTACTTCTTCCTTCTGCTGTGCCCTGTGTTTTGAACATAGAGAGCAACCTTCCAATTAACCTCATCTCCTTATTACAGTGAAAATATTATCACTGCTATGGCTTTACTTTAAAATGCAAAATTTATCTTTACAGGGCAAAGATGGTGCACAGGTAACTGAAAGGTTTGGGCAGGAAATTCAGACACCCGCATGAATTCAGCAAGAGCAGCCTTTTATTTATTTCTTTTTAATTAATTTGAAGTAGACTATGTCACACATATATGTTATAATTAGGAATTGATTTTTACCTGTCAAAAGATATTCCCCTCTCCTCATGCTCCTCAGAGACACTCATTTTGGGGGCTGCTCCCCTCTCCTCATGCTCCTCAGAGACACTCATATGTTAGATACAGTTCTCCTCTCCTCCTTTTCCCTTGTCTTTCTCTTCACATTCCCCTGTGAAATGTAGAGTTAGCTTCCTGTGTAATTCTCCTTGAGCAGATTAGGTGAATATCACAAAAATTTCCAAAGACAGTGAACCTCTCCAAAAATGAAAACCAACATGTTTTCTGATTAAATATTGGGAGTTATTTTGTTTATATTTTATTTTCTTTAGAAATGTAGTTAAACCACATAATGACACTGTACTTAACTTTTAAACAATCAAATTAATGGGTCGTATTAAGTTACATACATATTATGTCGCAGTTTGTACATAGCAGCCACTTTACCAGGGAATGTCAGGTGATCCTGTATTAAATGTCTGGAGATATTTTGTTAAAATAAGCTAAATGGCTAACAATTTTGTAATACGACACTTTTTTAAAATAAAACACAGCCTGGGACTTTACATGATGACAAAACATTACAGATAAAAAGTGAGTACAGAATGTTTTAACATTTCATCATCAATTTCACTTTTATATTTGAGAAGGCACTAGTACGTGTTGGGTATGTACTTTTTAACCGATATTCGAACATTTGTTAGAACATGGCATGAAAAATTCTTATTCATACTGTAATTAACCCATTCGAATTTTAAAGTGTCACTGCAGCCTATAAGCATATTAGACCATTTGTTGTAATTTTGCTGTTTGCTGTCTGCGGAGCAGGGTGGGAAAATATTTTTTGAAATAGTTCAGCGCTCTCTAGCAATACTTTTACGTTACTAATAATAACTGTACTATGTCCGTTTCAAGTACAAAACATAGGATTAATGAACTAATAAGTATAAACCTAAATCATACAGACATGTGTGGTTTAAGCATTAAACTATGGGTCACAATGCCCACCATATAACTTTCAGATGTGTGTTATTATTTATTAATAATTGAACTATGTCCATTCACTGTGTCTATTCCATTCAACAGGTAACCCTACTGATGTGGTATGTGGAATGTAAAATAAACGAATCATAGTGTCAATGTTGGCATCCCAGATTACTTGCGCATTTATAGAATGATATATAATTTGATTGACAAAACTAGCTTAATTAGCAGTCAATGTCTGTACCTGCTGCTGTATACTGTACTGTTGTGCAGTTGATAAAGAAACTTTGATTTGATTGGGGCTGCCCTTATCGCAGTAACAGTGTAGTCGATTGCCCCAATTTATGTTTGGAAAACTGGACATTGCCTCAATAAGAACCAAATTGTAGTAAATCATATAGGAAACGGGATGTCAAAAAAAATTGTCTGGCCAAAATACTGTCAAGCAAACAAAACATACATCTTCCAAAACTCAGTGTTAACTAACTACTCAAAGTTGAACTGAACCACAAAAGAGCTTTTTTGTTTTTGTTTTACCACCCAGTCACTCACCGTAATCTTACTCCCACTTAACAAACAACTTCTTCGGAGCAGTTAATAAAACCAGGTTGAACTTGGATGACTCTATATACCAGTTCATAAATACAACATGCATGGCCAAATATTCGTTTTAATAACAATCGAGACATCTAAGGTATTCCTATCATTCTGTAATGTACATAATAAAATATCCATCCACGATCTAGATCCACTTGTCTTATGCAGGGTCCTGGAATAACCAAAGGTGAATCTTCACCTGTAATAATTCCACATTTAAATCTGGCTAATATTGCACACATAGAACTGTGGAACTGAAATATCCAATCCTGAAGTCTATCCCACGAAGCACAGAATAGGGGATATGATAGACGAGCCGTCAGTCCATCTCACAACGCAAAATATCACACAAGAAACAAGTTGTTCATATTGATGTGGGGCACTAAGTATAATTTATATATTTAAAAATAAACAGTAATTGATTAAAATTATTTGTGTAATCCAAAGTTATATGTCATAAATTACATTTCAGAAATAAGATAGAAAAGCCATACATGTAATTATAACATTTTAAAAACCATAACTTACCTTTCAAAGTGCTTCATTCAGTCTCTGCTGTTAGACTGACAGAAAATGTTACTTTCGTTCACTAAACAAGTTCAACAGGTAACAGAAGCATTCGAAGTTATGATCATTGTCATTGGTGTTTATCTTGGTTTGTGCTGAGAAGTGACTCAGGCTCCGGGCTATTTGAGGCTCCCCTTTTATTATTATTTCTTTTTTGAGTGGATAACTCCAGCCTTCTGCTGGGGTAAGCCCTACAGGACCCCTGGTGCTGAGTCACTGCTTACTAACGGCACTGCATGCAGTCTAATGTACCGTACACCGCAAAATATTTTGTGTTCGTAATTAAGAAATGCAGCATATAATATATAAGTGTTTATTGCAATCGCTGGCTAAGGAATATACATGGTTTTGGGACTGGTCCTCCGACACAGACACTTTCTCATTAATGTGATAACTTAAAAAGCATTTGATGGATCGTTTTAAAACTGCAGACATATTGTCTGGGTGATGAACTGGAACTTGGAACTGATCAAATTTTGACACCAAATGCACCACAACTGAAGCAACAAACTGCACACCAATAGCTCACCAATAACTTGCCAATAGCAAAGAAAACCAATAGCTTGCTAGTGTGAAAACTCAAAAAAAAAAATTGACGGATCTTTTTCAAA
This sequence comes from Mormyrus lacerda, assembly GCA_015163995.2. Lineage (NCBI taxonomy): Eukaryota > Metazoa > Chordata > Actinopteri > Osteoglossiformes > Mormyridae > Mormyrus > Mormyrus lacerda. Next base: position 20,432,932 of record JAABNX020000143.1, read on the forward strand.
CTGTACAGAGGCATTGTATGGGTGATAAACTGGAAATGGAAAATTTTTAGATTGACCCAAAATTGAAGCAATGCTGCATAGTGATTGATATTACTCTACCAAACACAGTAAGTGATCCAGTGACCTTTGGATTACAGGCATGGTGTGTTTACTCGCAGCATCACACACTCTGCTGTTAGATGGTATCTAGTTCTGTGAAAATGGAAGGAGCCAGATAGTTCAGTATTGATTGTGTGAAAGAATGTAGCAATACGTGTTTGTTGTTTTCATGTTTTAAAAACACAGAAGGTTGATGTGCAGCTCATCATAAAACTATTTAGTGTTTTCTGTTCCATGTAACATCACTGCATATATTGTACTTCTTTCTGGTTTGCTGTTGGTTTTCAAGTACACATTCATTTCCTACCAACTAACCTTAAGTATAACTATTTTACATATTTCAAATGACACCTACGTTATGTTTACACATTTTAAATTACACTCTCGACCAAACTAGAAAAATAATTTAAATTCAAACACATGAGCTGACCTAGGACAAAAATCCATCAATCCATTTTCTGCACCCAATTATACTATTTAGGGTTTTAGGGTTCTGGAGACTATCTCACGGGCTTTGGCTGCAATCCAGGCTTAGGCGCCGACCCATCTCAGGTCACACTCACACATGCACAATTTGGTAACTCCAGTTTACCTCAGCGTGTTTTTGGATTGTGGGGGGAAACTAAAGTACTTGAAGGAATCCCAACAACGACACGGGGAGAACATGCAAACTCCACACATGGAGTCACAGCAGAGACTCAAATCCGGGTCCCAAGCATGAGGCAACAGTACTAACCACTGTGCAACCATGTGACTTCATGGCACAAAATACTTTACATATTTCAGATGACATTTGATCTCACAAACAACACCTGGTTGTATAGCTGGCTTTAGCCATTGCATCGGTAGGGTATATCACTACATACAATTGCAAAATGTCGCAGCAGCTGAGTCTTTGACGTTTCTTTAAAAAGCCTAATGATTGTGATGGCATTGATAAATGCCCGCAGTGTTTTAGTGGCCTCTGTTGTCACTGCGGGAAAAAAATAATTGATCTGCTTGGTGCTGTGTTGACACAAAGTGACCGTGCAGATGGAATCTGTTCATCTGTTCTCTCTATGCCCATATAAATGCATGATCTTAAAACTTGTTCTGCATATTAATTATTTAAAAATGAACAAATGAAAATCAAGTGCTATCAAATATGTCATCATTAATAAATAAAAATTAAAATGACAAGTAATAATACAAAACGGCAGAATTTGTACGACCCTGTCCATCAAAATGAAAGTGAAAGTTCCTAAGTCTTATCACTTGTGGTGTTATGGTGGGGCATGATGGAAGGGATGTTTCATGGGACGGCTCAGTAACAAAAGGAAATTTACTGAAAACTGGACTTAACCAACAAGAAACATGAGGGACCATGAGGGGTGTAAACACAGGCAGGTAGACAAAACCAGAACTAAATCAAGGTAAACTAAACACAAGAGAAAAAAAACTAATACGGAACATGTGTAGGGAACAAATCTAAGGGGGGATAGATCACAAGCAGATGTGAGCCATTGACCACTAACCAAACACTAAGGACTAGGAGTTACAAGACACAAGTGAGGGTCGTAATCAGTAACGCTAAGGACTCAAACACTCTGAGCTCGTAGGAACTGGGATTGCAGCACACTAAAAAAATAGGTACAAACAGGGAAATCTAACAAAGGCAGAAAGATAAGAACCAACAGAAAAAACATGAATGAAAGAAATAATAAGAGTAAAACAAAATTCAAAAGAAGGCTGAAGCCCTTGAGTCCATGACGGCAGAAGAGCACACACTCAGCACACTGAGCCACAGGGCAGCCCAGGAAGCAGGAGAACACACCAGAGAAGGTGAAAGGAATGAAACACAGACCGAATAGGGTGACCAGTGACACCTGCTGGCAAAATGGGGACACAAGAGCCAAAAACAGCATGGTCAAGATGTGTAGTTAAAAGCTTCTTCTGAAATGTTCAGTCTAAGCTTTGAGGCTGCAGAAATGATGGACAATGAAAAAGTCTAATGCCACATCTGCAAGAAACCAAAGCTCCACAGTTTGGTGGTTGTTTTGCTTGCTTTGAGGATTTTGAATGTTGTGTCAAACAGTTTGCAGTTGGCAGTGGAGTTTTTTAAAGGTTTTTTTTTTTGCCAGAGACATTACTAAGATAAGGTAAACTTGATTAGAGAGATGTCAGATAAATTGTTCTTGAAATTACTGGAGTTTTTCAGGGTTTTGTTCTTTCTTGTTGTCATTCCTTTTCAAATATATAAAAAATAAAACCACCAGTAAAGAGCCAATATTCCCTAGTTCGGACATAATTCAGAAAATAGTTTGTGTCTGAATAAGAATGAGTAAAAACATGTCCTCCCACATACTGTCGGCCTAATTAAGGTCTCAGTCCTGTTATAGAGGTGCTATTATTATTTATTGACCAGAAGAAGCCAAATATATTTCATTACAATTATTTATTATTATTATTACACACTCCATAGATTAAGCACTGGCCAAGACAGTATGCTCACATGGTCTGCTTGCTCTTTCTTGCTCTCCCTACTTATCTCTTCACAGGGGTTTTAAGCTTTGCCATTGAAGGCTGCCCTGCCTCGTGGTTGGGGTGGTGTGCAGTGTGCATGGTGCTGATCATCTCCAGCTGGAGTGCAGTGTGCATGATGGGAACTGTGAGGTCTTCATTTGTCTTATTTTATTGAATATATTGTGATATATCAAACCATGAGACCTGAATTGTCTATTGAATAGAATTGTAAGTACACTGCATTGTTACATCCCTACACCTTATGCTGTCTTGAAATGAAATGCTGTCATTACAACACATTATTTGAGTTACTTTAATGAAGCACATTTATATGCACATACAGTACAAATATTTACATTTATTTGTGCATTAAAATGACTGGTGTTATAGGAGGCAGCATGTGCCCGTGTTCAGAAAGTCACCAGTTGAAGCCTGGCTTTGGTAGAATAGTCACATAACAGTGGACCCTTGAGCGAGGCCCTTAACCCCCAGCTCCATGGGCACCGCTGCAGGTAGCTGCCCTTCACTGTCAAGCTCGCTCTCACCTACACGTGTGTCATGCAGAGCTAGTGAGGTTAGACAAATAGAAACTGTCCCCATGGGGAATCAGTAAGTGTTATTATAATTATCATTATGAATATACATTGCATGCGTCGGTTTTTATTACAGATACTGAGACTCATTCAGTGAGGTACATTGTAACTCTGCTGTCTCCAGTTCAGGGCTGTTATAATTAAACCCAGAAGCACCAGAAGCTTTATGCCCATCCCTAATAACCAGACAGAAGGTAAATACATGGGGTGCAGGTGTGGCTGATTGTGCACTGACATCATCTGGATGTGGGCGTGGCCTTTAGCAATGACTATGGCCGCGGATCAAGTGCTCCACAATTTCTTGTGTAGCTATGTTTGAAACATGGAGGAGAGCTTGCATCTTGAGGAATAAAGCGGAAGCATTCATCTTGAGTTGATTTTTTAGACTGTCAGTGTTGCACTGATCATGATTCTGTGTTCGTGCACATCAGTAGTGATCTCCGCAGTACTGGACAGAACAGTCTTGGGATTCTAAATGATAATTTCACTTTGAAAATCTGATGCAAGACTTACTTGATGTTCTCTACTTTTATGGGAATTAAACGTAGAGCACACATTTGTGCTATAGGTACAATCCTTACATGGGCATGGCACTATTTCATGATTTTTCAAATGCTTTCTGAGATGACATAAGACCGCAAATTCAGAAAAAGGTTGCTGAAATGTGCATGAAGGACACAATAATAGCTCAGGCTCCTAGCTCTGCTCTACACTATATTGTGTAGTAAGATATCTTGACAAATGAGTTCAGTGAATTAAGTGTCTTAAATGTAAACATGCAGTCATTACAAGTGCATGAAAGGGAACAAACTCCTGAAAAGTGGCTGTGTTGCAGTCTGTAGTGTTTAAATAATTGTGTTCTGGAAGTTAGAGAAGCTGGACACAACTTACACTGCCAAATCATATTGAAGTCAGCAACCCAAAAGGCATAAATAAATAAATTTGTTACAAGCCACATGCCTCTGTCAAACCATAAATCCATACACTTAAAACTGATTATAAATTACAGTAAAATCCAGTTATAACGGACTTTAAGGAACCTGTCAAAACAGTGCATTATATCCAGAGTTTCTGTATGCCCAGAACACAACTACAACTACTCATGCCACACCTCAGCACACACACTTGCAGTATAGATTATTATATTGTACATGTAGTAATCCAACTTTATCTGACCAGATGCGTGACTGTTAATAATCCCGACTACATATCTGCGCTGGATATCACCGGCACGCCAGGCGCTTTGTAGGCGGAGCCTGCATGTCCGTTATAACTGAAGAAAACTACAGCTAAAAGCGGAAAATACCGCTCCGTTTAACCGAATCGCAGCGTTTGATGAGAACAAGGAATAGACGCGTTGCTGCAGTGTGAGCTCTCGCAGCGCTCTACAGCTGTAACATGGCAAACAAGTTCAGTATTACAGATGACGATGAGATAATTTCGTGAGACGAACGTATGTGCTTGGCAGAGCGACTTGAGAACACAGTGGGTTTTCACTGGATTTTGACTACGGTGTCGTACAGCACAAATGTATATTTTTGAACGAACAGCACAAACGTACAACATAAAGTGGCTGTCTTGCTTAATTTGTTTCCACAGCCACGTCCTATAAAAATAAGACAATTCCCAATAAGTTATGGTAACCGGCAATTTAATTAAGGCTTTTTGAGAATCCCGTCTCAACTTCTAGCTAACATTACTTCACAACATTAACATTTGACCACCGAAAGTATCAAAAACGTATATAAAAATATTAAGAATTATTAATATTTCAAATTTACCGTGGAATATCCAACTGTTTGGAGATCAACAGCAGGCTGTAATCTGTTCCCTTAATTCAAAGCATGCATATTAAGTCAATTAAGCATACTTTTTTAAACTAACAAACCTATTTTAAGCTGCTTAAACATGATTGTCAAGTATGCTGTGTTCTAATCATGTTTACACAATTTAACCAATTGTTAACCAGTTGTTAAAACCAACATTTTGTAATGCCTTTGACCTCATTTAAATACTTTACCACTTTCATTAAAAACTACAGTGTTACAATTCACATTTTTTATTCAACATGAACAGTTTTTTTCACAATCCGTTTCCATTAACTTTCTGCCTTCAGAACAGTCTTTAAAACACAGCAGACCACTATGTGAAACTGTTAAACATTTGACTAAGGGGTACCTCTCTATGTTCTGCATACAGAGTGCTCATCTCAAATTCTTTCTGAAATACTAAAGAAAGGAAATCTAAATGCTTTGAAACAAAAACAATTTACTCCATTTTCACATGCTTTTAAACAGAAATCATTTTCATTGCAGAAATCATAGATGTTAATCGATCCTGGACTCAAATCAGTCACAAGTAGTACCCTGCCATCCTTTGTAATTTTTGTTCTTGAAGCTTGATCTTCAAGCTCTGTGCACTCCCTTCCAAATCCAGTATTACCTTTTGTAGAACCTCAAGTGTGTAACGGAGCTTTCTGGGGTAAGTCAAATTCAGTGTGCTAATTAGTCCAAACAATGTGACCGCAAACTCCACATTATCAAGGTCCTGCAACACAATCACTCCCTCAGCCCTGCAGAATCCTTTACAAGATTCCCATTGTGGTCTTCTCTATGGCACTTTGTGTGTCATCTGTATCAATGCCGTATTATTTTGAAAAAAAAGACTGCACATCATGAAATAAAAGTCCATTTTATGTTAAATTCAACATTTACTTATGTGAATTATAAATGTTTATATCCACATCAATGAGTCATTGAAACAGGCAAAAAACAAAAATAGTTATGTTGCAAAGGTTTAGTGCTATTCAGGGTGTTTCTCAATGTCAAGATTTAGCAATGAATTAATTGTGATTAATTCTTAAGACCCAAAAAACGCCTGCACAGGATACTAACTCCATTGCCACCTGCTGCAGGAGGGGCCCGGCAACGCAGGTGGGGGAGTCTGACCCCGTTCTCCCCAGAAGCTTATGATGACGCCCCTCGGTGGCAGGTGGGACACACCTGTGCTTGGCACGTTTGCCATGTTCTTATCAGAGTGGAGGGAGTCCTCTGCTCTGTTCTAGTGGACACAGGGGCCACCGGGATCCTGGTGAGGCCTGACGTGGGTAGCAGCAATACAGGATCCTTACATTGTGGGGTTAGACTTCCCTGTGGTCGCCCCCCACCCCACCCCACCCCACGCTCAGGCAGTCAGTGTTATTCAGTCAGCCCTCGACATCTCACACAGCCCCCCGTGAAGCCAGCTGCAGGGCTGTAGACTGCAACCAAATTGGTTGCATATGCGACCATTTTATGAGAGCGTGCAAGTTAAAATTTCACTTGGTCGCATTTCTGCCAGTGCACAATCAACATTTGTTTTGGAGCCCTTCCGGCCTGGGTATTGCGGTAATGGTTGAAAGTATTTTTTTTCAATCTACTGTTTCTCCCTACCTGCACTTTAAATGTCAGCTACGTACACGCTCATGCTGCATGGCGGCATCGCACACTGATGTGAAACATTCAAAGATGAAGCGTGGACTTCACTCGTGATGACCACTCTGAGGGACAGCTCCCACATTCTCAGTGATTTTTCTTGCACCATTCATGGATATGCCATGTTTTTTATTTGTATATAAATTAGAAAACAAGTGTATACTGTGTCCAATTTAGTTATCCAAAAATGTCGAGACAGCCGTGACAAGCCAGAGGAGAAAGTGTTGCAATTCAAGCAGTCTCTGTGACTAAGATGGCAGATCTGCCAACAGTTGCTAACATAGTGCGGGAACTCGAGAAAAACTGAGAAAGCCTGGCTGTGGAACTGAAAACATACCTTTCTACATCTCTGGAGACCTTCCTTAAACCAATACTGACATCTCTTGGCACCATTAACGCTGCATTGGACTTGCACAATCGAAAGATCGGCAAATTGTATCGAAGGCCGCACTCAGATCAAGAAGAATGAGAATGGATAGTGAATCTGAATCGGCTGCCATAAATATTTTTTTAGTAGAACAGTTTCTGTATTATGAAGGGGACGAAAGCCCGACTGAAACTGTTCATAAAGGTTGTTACATGATAGATGAGAATAGAGTTGAGTAGTGTTTTCAAGAATTTTGGAAATGAAAGGTAAATTAGAAATAGGGTGTGGGTTATTAAAATTAGAAGGATCTGCTCCAGGTTTTTTCAATGTCGGAGTTATAGCAGCAGTTTTGAAACATTCTGGGAAAGTTCCCGTAGAAAGAGAAGAATGAATAATAATAAAAGGGACTGAAGAAGGGAGGAAGCTTTAATGAGAGGTATAGGGAGGGGGTCGAGCCTACAGGTAGATGACTTAGACCTATGTAAAAGTTCTGAGATTTCTGACATGGTAGGAAGCTGAAAGGACGAAAAAGAGTGAGATGGTGGAGAAAGTTCAGGTAAGTTACTAAGAGTGGATTGTGAACCAAGACCCTGATGAATATTGATTTTTTTCTGCAAAAAAGGACATATTAAGAGTTACAGAAAGCAGGTAATTGTAAATGAGATGGGGGCTGAATGCTACACTTAACCAATGAAAACAATGACTTAGTATTACCTACATTTAAACAGATTATTCCAGAGTAATAATTGGTTTTAGCTTGGGTGATACAGTCCATATAACATAATATGTGGCTATTGTACATGTCTTTGTGAGAAAGTAGTCCTGTCTTCCTGTATAGTTGCTTGAGTTGCCGTCCTTTGACTTTCATGCATAAACCAAGGGCTGGAATGGGAGAAAAATGGAGCAAGAGAGTTAAGAATACATTGAAGGCTAGCATTATAGTGGGAGACCAGCTCTTCCACTGTGGTTAAGT
>JAABNX020000143.1:20463148-20487662 GCA_015163995.2 Mormyrus lacerda
CTCAAAGTGCAGTTGAAATGTATCCAATAAGAATAAAAATAAGATCAAACAAGATACACTGTGAAGGTGTGAAGCACATGAGAGGCCATTACCACGCCTCTAAATGGCAGATACTCTCCTTTAAGTAGTACACAGGGCTGACCCAGTTTACACAAATAACTCCTTGCTGATGAAAGGCTTGGATGGAGTAAAGGGGGTGGGATTGGAGAGCAGAGCCGGCAAGCTGTGATGGAAGGCTCTCTTCCATCACAGGCCCCCTTATCTGCTTGGTATTGATCTGCAAGTCAGGGTGGGGGAGAGCAGCGTCACTCTCACTTACTGTGTGTCAGTGTGTTGCCACAGGGGAGGTCAAGGGTCGTTGCTAGGGGTTACCATCTCACCTTCAGGATGCTGGGTCCCTGTAATCCATGGGCACATGGACGATAAATCAGCAACATCCCTAAATGTCATTATCTTTGGAACGGGTTTGAGTGAGATCCAGCTGGGATGTAGCTGAGCCCCCGATCCCCCGCCCCTTGTGCCCAAGCCATACCCATTATGCTCCCAGTTACCACTACTTTATTGCCACCCCCTTTAATTCAGCCACTTCCCCCTGCATCACCTCCCATCCAGTCTCTCAGATCAGATTCCCTGTATCAGATTTCCTCATGAATATTCATCAGAGTTCGAGCATAATTCAAAGGACTTTTGGAGTGACTTGTACATGAGGAGCAGGACCACCTCCATATTTAAGATACACATCACAGAACTGGCGCCCCGCCCTGCTTGCACCCCTGTTTTATGTCAGTCTGCTTCCTTGCATGTGGGTCACAGGACCCTAAATTGATACATCGTTGCCCAAAATAAACAGAGGGATGGGCGTCTTTGGAAGGATGAAGGTGACTGATGTCGTACGCATCAGAAAAACAGTGATTTATGACAATCGGTGGGACCATCTGGGATGACGCCTCCTGGTAAGAGGTTTAGTAAAAAAAAAACAAAAAAAAACAAGGACAGAAAAGGTTGAGTTTGGCTGGATTTATTTGTTTTTCCCTGACAAATCAGGAATCCATATTGGGAAGGTTTTTGCAAGGTGATGTGGTAAAAAATACAGTGATGGTTACTAGAGTAACCCTATTTAGTTCCAATATGGTTATACAAATAAATCCCAGCACATGAACGTGAAGAAACTACCAATAAACAGTAGATATATCAAATGAATTTAAAGTACTGTACTTCAACAGAATAATATTCAATTCTTAATTCACATAGCACACAGTGGAGTTATTTAAAATGTAATATTAATGACAAAGGAGACAGCTGCCACGAAGCATTTTAAATTTCAGATGAATGACTATCAGTTAATCAACTGCATGTCACACCAGAATAATTTGGTTGATTCTGGAACAATCTGGTCTCTGGCGCTAATATTTCCTGGTCTGGGGTATATCGTTACATTTTTTTACAATGATGATGGAACCAGAAACACACCATTTCAGCATGACTTGGAATGTGTTGGTTTGACTCAACAGGAAAAGGAAATGTATGGAGAGCTTTGAACCACTAGCAGACTGTGATCTATCTAACAGGAAAGCTGTCTGTAGCCCCCGTTCAGTTAAGGTCCATGGTTATTTCGGGGAATGTCTGTCTTAGTGGGGAGGGAATCACTTCGTGCGACATGGCACTGTCCGAATGTGACCCGGGAACTGACTTGGGACATCCCCGCCAAAGCCCATGATTCATGAGCAGGCACTAGAGCAGACGGCCTCATGGGTCCTCATTGTGGCATTCAGCAACGGCAGTGAGACATCCTAGTTACTCTCCACAAGGAGCCTTTCATACTGGTATGGGGTAACGGGGTGGGGGGCGGAGACCTGGACAACAGGGCCAGAATTCTTTATCTGTTTCCGCTTTAATGATAGTGACCCTACTTTCTTTTCCAACAATGCAAACCATTGTTGTAGGGACACACGTCATATGACTAATTACCAAGGGAATCTCAGTCCTTAAGATATGCTTAGCGGGGGGGGGGGCTGTTCTTGCTGTCAGAACGGCATGACAATTAATTGGATTATGGAGAACATAATTAGGATGTCATGGCGGCTCAGCGGGTAGGACTGTGGCCTCACAACTCTGCCTGTGTGCGTGGAGAGCCCATGCACCTCCCAAATTTGTGTATGCTATCTTCTGCTACACCTCCTTTCACTCACAGCCGATAAAACGCATGGCGTAGGTGTATTGCACATAGTGTGTGTTCTCTGCTGTCAGGCCCGCATTTCCTCTGATGGGCAGCAGGCTTAACATACACCAGTTTTCTGTAACTACTTCTTGTACTCTGGGGCCACAGGGGAAGACAGAGCCTATGCACAACCCAAGATGGGGCACCAACCCATCGGCAGGCACACTCACACCCCATTTAATGTTTTTGGGCTGTGGGGAGGAACCAGTGTACCCAGAGAGAACCCCATGATGGGTGGATTTATGTATATAATTCAATGTAAAGACCAATTTACTGTAATCAAACGCTGTTGCTGCAGGTACTGAGAGTTGTTCTACTCTGGCTTTCTCACCTTCCAGCACAGGATATTTCACTGACCCTGACAGCATTTGTTCTGGGATTCATCAGGGTCCTGGGATGCCTGATGCCACACACTACACCCTGAGTCATCATGACTAACTGACTACCTCATCCAAAAATTGGACTCTGACTCCCAAAGCCGTGAATGAGTCACTGTGATTTTGACACAGTTCATGCTCTAAGTTTGGATACTGTATTGATTGTTCTAAAATAATGACACCAGACACACAAACCATACACACACACAAGAAGGGCAAACACAGGCATTCTTATTGGTTGCTAATGTTACCATGGGAGGTTCAGATTTCACTGACAACTGATCATGTCTGGTTATCTCCTTGCCATCACCTTGACCTTAGGTCCTTGAACTAAGCCAACATGCCCCTGAAGCTTCCAAGGAGACCTCATATCCTGGATTCCCAGGAGCAATAGATCTAAAGTAGCGTTTCCCAACCCGGGTATTAGGGACCCTCAAACAGTTCAAGCTTTCACTGGAAGCCGGGAGGGAGCAAAAATGTGCACTGTCTGGGGGTCCCCAATAACCGGGCTGGGAAACACTACTCTAAAAAATGAGTTCTGGCCTGTTTAGTCAATTTTGTTACCACAATTAAAAAAGCTTTGGTTAATATGCAAACCAAGATCCATTGAGTAACTGCAAATATTATTTATCATTAAATTTCAGTTCAATTTATTATTTTATGGTGCCTTTCACATCACAGATGGCCCAGGGCACTTGACAAGAGTCTGCTGTTATCCATTATTGCTTCATTTATATAAAATGGCCCATGAAACATGGAAATAGCTCAGAGGGAAAGAATGCCAGAAGACAAAGTGTGAGGAACCAAAAACTCCTTAGTAAGGAGAAATAAAACCTTTGGGGGGAGTCCAAGGTCGACTGGACACCCGACCCCCCAGGCATGCTATCAATATCGAATACAAATAAATGAGCCTGTACAGTACTACTAACAGCAAGGTGTAGACGTGGTTGTGGACACTTTTATTGGCAAACAGAGAGGGCATGTACAACAGCACCAGCAGCCATATTTACAGAATGCTACGGTTTAATGCAGGGCTATTCAACTCACAGTCCTCAAGGGCAGAGCCCTGCGGATTTTCCAGCCTTCCTTCACCTGTGAGCAAGGTGTGAAGCCTCTGACCAATCAGAATCAGTAATTATTAAACTAACTGTTTCGGAGAACTGAAAACAAGGCTTTGGATTTGGAATCGAGGGCCTGAGTCGAATAGCCTTGGTTTAATGAGTGGTTGATCAAGACTAAAGTATTTAGTCTTCATTTAGGATGTAGAGTTTGATTCAGAATCCCACACATGAACTGGCAGTCTATTTCGCATTATAGAGGCCCTGTAGTTTTAGTGCACATAAGGCTTTAGTGCCAGCTGCTATTTTATTTATACATGGGATATCAAGGAGACCTGCACTGTGTGATCTGAGTATACGACGCGGCTTGTAAACATTATGACAACTATTAACATCTTAAACTGGAAGAAAAAAGCCTTTGATTAACATTAATAAATATTCTGTGATGCGGATATCTGTGTTGTAGGACCGGAAAAGGGTTTGGATTAAGGCTGCGAAAAAGAAGGTGATTTATGACCTGTGTTGAAAAGATCCATTCAATATGTCTACCATTAATGACTTCCATTACTGGGAAAATAGACTGGAGAAACACGTCTAGTCAGCACCACGAGTTCTCGATGAGATTTTTCCTTTTGGATTTCTGTCCCCTGGATCAGGAGGAGCTGCGGATGGAATGCCTTCAATCTTTCATCAGCCATTGTGATTTGCTGCGGACAGGAAGTCTGACCGACTGTTCGGGTCACCATTGTTTTTATAACACAGTTGTGTGCTTGTGAGCTTATGTGAATGTTACGTGGGATGCACTCATAGACTAGAAACACATGCACGCACACTGAAATGTGATTTACACTTGTGCATTCACACACAGGTAGCCACGGAACACAGAACTGTAAGGTCACTGTGTGACACAGCCAGAAATACACTCACATATGTGTGCATATAAAATTATAAGACCCTTCTCAAATAAATGATCCCTACCCCCCCCCCCCCTCCCCCACACACACACACACACACATCACCCCCAGCTGACTCCCATTCAGCCAGGAACGCTTGCTAAGTATCACTGGAACCGATACAAAGCTCCACCAAGACAGCAGAAATGGCAGCTGCTCTCTGCAGCCTGCAAGCCAGTGGATTGGAGGCGGGCGGGGGGGGGCTTCCCAGGGCTGCGTCTCACATGCCATAGCATCAGCCAGCTCCCTCCTGAATCCCTGGGGCTCATGATTTTGTCCCTCATTTTTTTCTTTCTAGTTTATACTCACAGCACATGGGAGCTTCACCTTTCTAAACTCACCAATTATTTAGTGGGGCAGAACAGCATAGTTCTTAATATAAAGGTTTCCTGTCATTATTGTGGTTGTTTCTGTAGAATGGAACTGAATGGTTAATCTACCTTCAGTATGTCTCTTTGTTCATCAGCTTTCTCTGTCTCCCTGTGTTACAGCCTGCATTCTGTCTCTGTGTTAGTCTGCATTTTGTCTGTCTTTCTGTGTTACAGTCTGTATTCTGTCTTTGTTTTCAGTATGCTTACTGTTTCTGTTTTACAGTCTGCTTTCTGTCTGTTTCTATGTTTTACAGTCTGCTTTCTGTCTTTCTGTTTAACAGTTTGCTTTCTGCCTGTCTCTCTGTTTTACAGTCTGCTTTCTGTCTTTCTGTTTAACAGTTTGCTTTCTGCCTGTCTCTCTGTTTTACAGTCTGCTTTCTGCCTGTTTCTCTGTTTTACAATCTGCTTTCTCTCTTTCTGTTTTACAGTCTGCTTTCTGTCTCTCTGTTTTACAGTCTGCATTCTGTCTGTCTCAATTTTTAAGTCTGCTTACTGTTTCTTTTTTACAATTTGCTGTCTGTCTGTCTTCTATCTTTCTTAGTCTCTGTGTTCGCAGGATGGCACGATTTGTTTCAGAATAGCAATATCAGCCAAATGCAAGCTTGCAAATTGGTAGCATTAGTTTGTCTGAACAAGCAAATACACAAGTAATTTAAGAGCCACAAGACTCTGAACTGCAGGATCCTTCACTCACAGGGAGAGCATTTGGAAGATTATGAGAGACATCTTAAGAGGCTTTTTTAAAAAAATAGGTAGTTCAAGGATAAAGGCTTTCTAAAAAAGAACATCTGAGAAAGAGCTGGTGTTCTCAAAACTTGTGTATAAATCTGAAGTATTTTTCTGTACTTATAAACTGGAGGCAAAGAATAAGAAAGAATCACAGAAAAATAGTGCTGCACAACAAATGTCCATTTTGCTATAGGACATGTTAGCATGGTGTGGGAGTGATGAGGGTTTGAGTGGTGCCATGGGCAGAGTGTAAGGGGCTGTGGGGGGGTCCCAAAAGTACAGCGGAGAGCAGAGCCGTTACTTAAAGCTGTCCCATTTGAAGATGGCCTGTCGCCGAACTGAAGCTGCAGTACAGCTAGTTAAACCAAATGGTCTCATTTAAGAAATTTACTGGTTTCCTAAAAATGGGTGTAGAGGCATTAAAAAAATATATGTAGAGACTACTCTGTGAACACTGCATTCTTTGTTTTTGATGATCATAGTTCTTTAAAACCTTCCTCTTGTTTTTTTTTCAGACTCTGTTGGCTGTTTTTATTTAAGAACCAAAAATAAGGATCTCAGATCTCAGAGGCATCTTTGTAATCTCAGAGCCATCAGCAGAAGTGTCCAACACGTGCTCTCTGATGACCCTGTCCATGCCCCCCCGCTGCAATGAGATCCCTCCCCAAATGGGTCACTTGTGCCTTGCTGCATACCACACATAGACGTGGGTCCTTTCTGCCTGCCAGTGGATTCTCGGGACATTTTCCCCTGGTAACGAAAATGGGCTGGGCATGGGTCCGGTCAAGCACTGGAGAATGTATTTACTCAAGAGTCAGGTTAGGCTCCATTCAAAGGTGAAGAGGTGAATGTAGTTTCTCGGCCGACAAATGCTGATAGTGAGGAAGAAGAGTCCCGAGGAAGGAGTACAAAGAGGCGAAACAGTGAAGTGGCTTAACAGAACAGAATCCCCTCTGTGAGAGACAGAGTTGCATCCCTCCATTGTTTTTGTAGCAGACAGCCGGCTCGCCAGGCTGTATGAGTGAGTGCACATTCCTTAGAGAGTGAGTGACTCGTGTATCTGCTGTGCTTTGTATTATTTTCCACTATAATTTCCCGTTTGAGGGCAGTCGCTTTCCATTAAGGAAATCTTCCCTGCCATGTGAGCTGTCCGGGACTAACGGCTGTTGATCAACTTGAGAGAGACAGAGGGAGAGTGAGATAGAGGGGGAGGAGATCATGGACCCCAAAGGGAGGGCAATTAGGTACAGCTCAAGGGTGGAATTCAATTTTGCAACTTATGTCTCTTGCTTAAAAAACAAGGAAAGATTTGTTAGTTGTCATGTGGGCGGTGTCTTACTGGTGCCGTGGGGAGATTTCTGTCCAGCCCCCTCCCCCTCCTCCCCCACTCCTCATTCAGCTGCCTCTCTTCCTGCTTTTCCCAGATAACACCCAGCTTGGACAGGACCAGGAGGCCAGGATTGTGCCGCGGATTTCTCAACACCCGCGTGGAGTTTTGCCTGTCTATCGGAGGATCCTTGTGAAGGCGGGACCCTGATCACAGTACCCAGCTGCCCTGGAAGGCATGACTGGGCCCATTACACTAACCATGTCAAACCGTCTGCCGGACTGCGACCTCAAACCCATTTACCCCACGGCTATGCAGGCGAAGGCCCAGACCTGGGACTCACCTGAGGCCGCACCCACCAGCAAGGCAAGGTCATCGGTGGACTTGAGGCTGTCCCGTAGCTTCTCCAAGTCGGACTCAGACTTGCTGAGCTCACTCACCAGTGAGGAGGAGGAGTACACCTGCAACCCTGGGGAGAAGCGACTAGAGAGGTCACCCTCTTACACCTCAGAATGGGATGAGGTGAGAGCTCCGGCCCTTCTGGGAGCAGAGGGTGGGGGGCATTGACACTACATTTGAGAGGGATGGAGAAGGAAGATGGATGTAGAGAGATGGTTTGGCAGGTCCTGCTGAGAAAGGATAAAGTCAAAAAAGAAAGACAGGAACAAACATGAAAGGAAGGTTGCCAGAAAGGAAGCGAGTGTTCGAGAAAGAGAGTAAACTCGGGAAATTCAGGGGGGTTTAATAAAAAAACAATCTTACCTTGCTCACTTATTGATCTCCTGTGCCCCCCTTCCCAGAAACACTGAGATGTAGATGAGTCCCTCACATATGCAACTCAAGTATTTGAGTTTGCCCGCTGGCTGGTTTCCAGTCAGAGTTTAATCTGGTACTCCTCTGTGCACTTGGAGTTCACACGCCGGCTGGTTTCTCGTTTCAGGCGTAGCCTAATTTGCTTCTACTCAGCATCATTTCAGCTCACGTGTCCCTTGGATTTTGACCACAGAAGAGAATCTAGATGTGAAGGCACTTAGAAAGCAGCGTATCTTAGCTTTCACACTGCTAAGTGAAGCTCATCTTGGCTTACGCATTGCAGCAGTTGTAGCTAGTCAGCTGTGAAGTCCTGAGCTATGGACAGGTTTGGATTTTAGGAAGGAAATCCCCCCTGCCCCCCTGCCTCCCTCCCTCCCTCCCCACACACTTCCCACATCTTGTTCAGAAGAATATGTTGTGCCCATAGCTCTGGAAAGTTCAAAGATGATTGTGGAAGTCTTTTTATAGCCGGAAGCTCTGACAGGAAACAAGGAGTACCTTGTGGCAAAGACTAAGTATTGCTGACTTCTTTGAAAATACACTCATCTTTTTGGTAATCAGATGCAGGTGGCTGTGTATTCATTGTCTAAGCAGAAAAGAAGCTGTTGAGTCAACCTAAAATTTCCTAGCTGTAATCCTGTGCTTGATGACACACAGCCGCCCCTGGAATTCCAGCATGTGCCCTTTCGCGTAAATGATGTCATATTTGTATTTTCTTCTTTCTCTTCCTCCTGCTCGGCTGTCTGCTTCATGCTTAAGGTATCATGAGCATATTTCTGGGTTATACCACCTCTGACTCGACAGGCTGCTTACTGGTATGACATACCGTCTGTCCCTTGAGTTTGAAAGCCAACCAGGAAGTGATGTCAATTCCTAAAGAAAATTAAATGAAGGAGCGCCAGCGATTTAGTGCTTCTGAGAAGGCACTATCTGATCCTGGGATTCTATGTACTGTATCTGTCTTTAAATAGGATCCATGTATTGCCCTCCATCTGGAACTTTCTGAACTTATTCCTGTGCTTTCAAGAATAGACTCAAAGCCATTTTATTATTATTGCTTACCTAATGCTATAACTCATTTAGACAACTGGACAATTGACTAGGTTAGGTTTAGGCTAATTTCCTAACTACCAACAGCACAGGGATCCGAACAAGCAACCTTGAGGTAATAAGCACTATAAAGGATGGTGGCTGACAGTAACTGTGTCTAGCAACAGATCCAGTAGTGCACCCCCCCGGATCATGTACACTGGGGGCGGGGTTATGTATATACAGTGCCGATGGGTGGGGCTTCCTGTTCTCAGGGTCATCCTGTTTTGCAGTGCCGCACCACCGGGATCTGTATGATTCAATAGCCTCCTCCTACCCCTCTCAGATTAACCCCCGAGCCCTCCCCAGGGGAGACACACACCCTTGCGTTTGGCTTGCTCTCTCTCCTAACGGATCTGCTTATTCTGAGTACTATACATAAACAGCCTGGACCATGTCTGAGCCATGAAGTATATCCCCTAAAAGGAGGGGTTCCTGGCCTTTTGACGACTGGCCTATGTCGCACAAAAATTCTATGGGCCGGAGAATTATACACAAGTTGTAGGAAGTGTTGTCAACATTAGATTGTTTTCCAACTGCTTACAAACTTTTTTGTGGGCGAGATGGTACGGGTGGTAAACTTGCGTAAGTGGGTGGGGTGGTTGCTGGCCGTAAAATTTGCTGAAATGGTGTGTGTGTGTGTGTGTGGGGGGGGGGGGTGGTGCTGCCAGTGATCGAACGCTGGACCAGATGGAATAAGTCTGGCCATTTTTATTTATATCAGATGCAGTCGGAATATGCAGATATCAGAGGTTTTAAAAAAGTCGTAGACCATCTCTAAGCTATTCAATGGACTTCCTGGATTGAAGGCTCTTTCTTCAAACCTGACTTAAGCACATAATGAACTGATTTTTCAAATGATAAAGTACATCTCTATAGCAAAGCTTTAACCAATATTTTAACAATGCAGTGTTTTTCGGGTGGAAGGTGTTCAAATTCAAATTCAAAAAAACTTTATTTGTCCCCGAGAGGCAATTTAAAAAGCATAAACAGCATAGAGGAGAAACACACACACATAACAGTAGAGACACAACAAATGACAAACAATAGACACATAATGAACTATGAACAATAATAAATAAATGGTTTTAAATACAGAGGATATAAGATGCATGATGATGAAAGTGGGAGGAAGAAAAAAAAAAATAGTGAGGGAGACTCAGATCTGGGGAGGTCTGGATTGTAGGGGGAGGGGGAGTGGGAGAGTGAGGTGATAATGGTGGGTTTGGGGGGGTGTCAGGAGTTCAAAAGAATGACAGCTTTAGGAACAAAGGTGACCCTCCTCCTCTGTGTCCTGCAAGCGGGACATGTGTAGGTGAGTGTAGGTGGAAATAGTGTGGATGATTAATTACTTAATGGACTGTTGATGCAAAAGCTATGAATTCTGATTAGGTTCACTAGGATGAATAGGGTCACTAAGAAATAAAAACTTTTCCAATTGTTGAAACACCCCGAGGAAGCCTACATTCTTTTACTAATTTTTGTCATTTAATGGACAATATGCCTCCACTGTTGAGTCAAGAGTAAAACAAATTTGCTGTTTGGGCAGAGACTACACAGGTGCAGCTCAAGTTCTACATGCTATATAATTGTGACTAAGCTTAATTACCAGGCTAAAATACATGCGGACTGTGCTTTCTGATATCCAGGGGATCTGCTGCCTCGTTTTCTGTGCTTTCTGATATCCAGGGGATCTGCTGCCTCGTTTTCTGTGCTTTCTGGTATCCAGGGGATCTGCTGCCTCGTTTTCTGTGCTTTCTGATATCCAGGGAGTCTGCTGCTCCTTTTCTTTATAGTAAAGACTTTAGCCTCATTACTACCCTGCAGTGGAAAAGCGGTTATAGTAGATGGATGTTAAATGTTAAATTAACTGAATTGAGACTGATTTATTTTGTATTTATCTTGAAAACCACATAGCTGAAATCAAGCTGTTGCCCTCTCTGTTTACTGATGTCGATGACCTTTCACAAGACTCTTATCACGAATGCCTAATTTGAACACACACTTTCTGCATGACAAACTCTCTGTCTGGCCCTCTGGGTAAATCAGAGATTAATTTACATTTTGTCTACGGCTCGTTCTCTGAACACAGTCAGCTTGCATTAAAATTCATAGATAATTTAGCTTGTCCGTTCTCTACTCGTCTGGGGATTCAGATGAGGTCACTGTTCAGATTTTGTGTGCAGCTGCAGAATGGGTAAGTTAAAAGTTTATGACAGCGATCTGACAGGCCTTATGGGCCAACACGGATTTGCTTTTGTATCACCTACTTCTTCCCTGCTTGACATAGAATGCAGTTATATGGAACAGACTGTGTTTACAGAACACTGAATCAGTTCACAGAGAACTGATCGTGTTTACAGAACACAGAAAGCATTCACAGAGAACCAACTGCCTTTACGAAACAACAAACATGTTCAGACACAATGGACGGGGTTTATGGAAAGATGGCTGCGTTCAGAAACAGCAGGCTGTGTTTGCAGAGCACAGGCTATGTTTACAGATCCCCAAACACACTTACAGATAGCAGACTAGACTGTGTTTACAGAACACCAAACATGTTTGAAGACAGGTTCAGAAACAGTGGAATGTGTTTACAGAAAGCTGACATCATGACAAAGAATGTACAGTATCTACTGTATGGAATGGCAAACAGGCTAACAGGTAATGGACTGTGTTTAAAGAGTGATCAATGTGTTCCGATGCTGGATTGTGTTAGAGAATGCTGAACCTGGTCATAGACAGACCTTTTACGGAGCACTATACTTATTCAAAGACACAGCCTGCAATGCTGAATGCATTCACAAAAATGGATTGTGTTTTCAGAGGTGTGAAGGCATAACAGAGAATGGATAGTGTTTACATAATGCTGAATGCACTCACAGAGGATGGACAGGGTTTATAAAATGCTGAAGGCATTCACAGAGGATGGACTGTGAATACAGAATGCTGAATGCATTCCCAGAGACTGGGTTGTGTTTATAGAAGGGTAAAGGCATTACAGAGAGTAGACTGTGTTTACAGAATGCTGAAAGCATTCACAGAGAATGGATTGTGTTTACATAATGCTGAATGCACTCACAGAGGATGGACAGGGTTTATAAAATGCTGAAGGCATTCACAGAGGATGGACTGTGAATACAGAATGCTGAATGCATTCCCAGAGACTGGGTTGTGTTTATAGAAGGGTAAAGGCATTACAGAGAGTAGACTGTGTTTACAGAATGCTGAAAGCATTCACAGAGAATGGATTGTGTTTACAGAATGCTGAATACATTCACAGAGAATGGACTGTTTTACAAAATGCTGAAAGCATTCACAGAGAATGGACTGTGTTTACAGAATGCTGAAGGCATTCACAGAGAATGGACTGTGTTTACAGAATGCTGAAAGCATTCACAGAGAATGAACTGTTTACAGAATGCTGAAAGCATTCACAGAGAATGGACTGTTTTACAGAATGCTGAAAGCATTCACAGAGAATGGACTGTGTTTACAGAATGCTGAAGGCATTCACAGAGAATGGACTGTGTTTACAGAATGCTGAAAGCATTCACAGAGAATGAACTGTTTACAGAATGCTGAAAGCATTCACAGAGAATGGACTGTTTTACAGAATGCTGAAAGCATTCACAGAGAATGGACTGTGTTTACAGAATGCTGAAGGCATTCACAGAGAATGGACTGTGTTTACAGAATGCTGAAAACATTCACAGAGAATGGACTGTTTACAGAATGCTGAAGGCATTCACAGAGAATGGACTGTGTTTACAGAATGCTGAATGCATTCACAGAGAATGGACTGTGTTTACAGAATGCTGAATGCATTCACAGAGAATGGACTGTTTACAGAATGCTGAAGGCATTCACAGAGAATGAACTGTGTTTACAGAATGCTGAATGCATTCACAGAGAATGGACTGTGTTTACAGAATGCTGAAGGTAGAATTGAGAATAGACTCAAATCACTTCAGCTATGTTCCAAAATACTGCCGCCACCAGATGCACTGCCCTGTATTCCTTGGCACCTGCTGATTATTGGCCTTCAGGAAGGTAGCTGCATATATCAGTCTGTTTAACCCTAGTCTTGTAAGGCCACGGTGTATGAAAGCCAAACAAAGCCAAACAGAGCCAAGCACAGGGTGTGCCAGCTCTCAACTAGGGAGATTTTATGAAACACATCATCGTTTCCCTCTAAATGCGGATATAAAATCACAGCCACTTCAGATAATTTCTGTAAGTGCCTGTATACTTAGGACAGATTGTCTTCAACTTATTTAGCAAGATACAGCTTTTTTTTTCGCAAAAAGTTGTCTAAAGAGGACATGTACACTGCAGTCCAGAGTATGCAGAGTTCGGTGCAGTGTTGTGTTCCCTGCCAGCACATGCAATGCTGATTGGTTTTGCTAACTGCAGGTCTTGGGAGACGCTGGGAGTCTAGTTGCTTTGGAACACCGGGACCTTTTAAACTCGTTTATTTTCCTTCGTACACCGTCCTTGGGGATACCATCCGTTAAAGAAATAGAACAAATGTATTTATAATTGTATAACTGTAATTTCTTTCGTAGTTCTTTCCCAGCAATCCCATATCAGTCTTGGCAATGCGTAACGTAATCATCATTCTGTTCCGCTCCATTTTTGGGGAGGGTGCCAGGCATCACTGGCTGTTCTGTTTTTATTGCAGATGTATGCATCTGTACCGTGAAGAAGCACATAATTTAACACACTGTTATATTGCGGGGGGCTGTCTGGACCAAGGCCCAGCTCAGGGGATGCACTGGCTCCTTCACCTGTACCTTATCGCCTCTGCTGATGGAGGGAACGTCACAGGGCATTGCTATTGTCCCCTAGGCCTCCATTCCCAAAGGTCTGTCTGAAGTGTGTGTTCATCCATCCATCCATCCCTCACATTGTCTCCTGTCATGGCTTTCATCTGTGCCATGCCGTAGGAGGACACTCTGTAACTGTCGTAGGCCATTAGCCTGTCTCCAAGGTTACAAGCGCATGCCTAGGCCCCTCTGTGTTTGTGGGAGGTTCTTGGACAGGGCAGTCACATCTGATTGGCTGTTAGGGTTTGCCGCAATTCTCTCTCTCACAAACACACACAGACACACACAAACCTATAGACCTGTACTCATATCTTTGTGGGGACTGCCCATTAATTTCTTTGGGGAAAACCCTAATCCCAACAATGACAACCTTAACCCTTACCCACCCCTAACCTTAACTATAAGTAACCAGACAAAATACTATTTTTATTGCAGTCACAGATTTTTCTAAAATTGAATTACCCCTTGTGAGGCCCAAAAATAATGGTCCCCATAATGTCGAAATTGCAGGTTTTCAACACCATATGGGGACATTTGGTCCCCACAATGTAATGCATATCTGACCCCCACACATGCACACACACACACAAGCACAATGGACTGCATTGTACTGCAGAACAAAGCTGCCTCATGACTTGCAAATACAGCACCCCCCAACACCCCCCCCCCACAAACAACCCAAGTAATGGACCTGCTTGCACCAGCTCGCAAATGACGATAAATGACCTGCAGAAGGTGTGTATGTGTGTGTGTGTGTGTGTGTGTGTGTTTGTGTGGGTGGGGGGCGGTTTGCAAGGGGGGCGGCAGATAAAGTGGAGGGGAAAAGAATAGGGGATGAGAGCACTCAGCTCACAGACGTAATGATGTAAGACTAGCGCACGGGTTCACTGTGACAACTGACCACACAGCAAGATGTCATTTTCACAGCTAAAATGTCATTTTTAGTGCTGAATTGTGGAAAAATCCAAGACTTCAGCCTCCTAGGGCTGGTGTGTGATCGTATCTGGTACGCTACCTTTAACAGGGCTAGTAAAGCGTCACATGAACTGTGACTTCACTGCACCAGCCTGGGTCCCGGTGATCCTGTTGCCTGCGCAAAGGTTGCTGTCAGAGCTCTGGCTGCACACTCTCCGCTGATGTGCTGACTGCATCTGTGCAGCACTTCCTGTTCTTGTTGTCCCTCCAAGTAATGGACCAATTTCCTCAGCAAAACCTTATTATGTTCTGCCACAGCCTCATCTAGGGCCTTATATGGCAAATGGATCTTTGTTTAGGCTTCTGCAGACTGGGTTCCTCCCTATCAAATCCCAGCAGA
The DNA here is from genome assembly GCA_015163995.2 of Mormyrus lacerda. Taxonomy (NCBI): domain Eukaryota; kingdom Metazoa; phylum Chordata; class Actinopteri; order Osteoglossiformes; family Mormyridae; genus Mormyrus; species Mormyrus lacerda. The sequence goes on from JAABNX020000143.1 coordinate 20,478,228, forward strand.
TGAGACACCCGTGTTGTTTGAGTCACTGTTTTAGTATTCTGCCAAGTCTGAGTGGCTCAGTGGCTATCACCTCAGCCCTCCAGGGTTGCAGGTTCGAATGGCACCTGTCTTCTGTGTGAGGTTTGCATGTTCTCCCTGTGTCGAGACAGTGTCCTCCCGCAGACTAAAGACATGCAGTCAGGCTGACTTTGAATTGCCCAGTTTGTATTTGTGTGTCCTGTGAGGGGCGGCCGTCTCGTCTGAGGTACAACCCATCCTTGTGTCCTATACTGTCTGGAGAGGCTGTCTGGAATAGTGCACCCACCCATGATAAGTGGTTGGAAGATCGATTGGTGATTAGGCCTATTTGTTTAAACAGAATCCACCTGTGCTCAAGTTACGCAGAAACATGTGAGTGACATGGTGTGCTTTATTTAGAGAATTAACATTACGGAGGTTAGCGCCCCCAACCCCCCACCTCTTTGAAACTTGCCGCAGTTTGACTCCTACTGTATTTAAAACTTTGAAAAACTAGCAGGGGTCAAAGTTATCATGTTCTTGAAAAATATGAAGATCCTGGTCACCATACATTGACATTCCAGTGCCGTCCCTGGAGATTCTAATTTACATTATTCTCTTTTATGCACCAGTATTTGCCTTATTGAAATTCCATATTCAGACGAGCCTCAGAACTCTACACACTCCTCATAGGACGCCGTGGCCCAGGTGGTCCCCTTTAGATACAGAGTGATGCTGAAAATGGTAATTTAGCGCTGTGCCGTCTGCCTGGAGGGCGGTGTGTTTGCTGATGCATGAGGACAAGCAGTCAATCTCATTCAGTGATGTAAAGAAATCAGGCCTTTGGCTGTCAGTGTAACCAGGTTAATGTAGTCAGCGGGATGCATGAGGTCACTGCTGGGGGTTATGCAGTACTCCAGAAGAGCTTTGACATGCATTTCATCTCTGTAGTGTCACACTGCAGAGTGTTTGATCCATGAGGCATCTCTGATTTCTGCAGTGTGTTTAGTCACTGCAGTGTGTTCGATCCATGTGGCATGCCTGATTCCTGCATTGTGGTGCCTGATTCCTGCAGTGTGTTTAGTTATTACAGCATGTTTGAGTCAAGTGGCATCTCTGGTTTCTGCAGTGTGGTTAGTCAGTGCAGTGTGTTTGATCCATACAGCATCTCTGATTTCTGTAGTTTGTTTAGTCACTAAAGTGTGTTTGATTCATGCAGTGTTTCTAATTTCTGCAGTTTGATTAGTGACTACATTGTGTTTCATCCATGCAACGTCTGTTATTTTCGTAATGTTGCAGAATCATAGGATGAAGTTTTTTTTTCTTTCATTTGCCGTAGCCTCATGAAGGACTGTGACTGACTGTGGTTGATTCATTCGACGAAACTGACTGTGTTTGAGTTACATAATGAAGCTTACTGTTGTGCTGTAGCAGAATAAAGATGACTGATTAATTCATATAATGAAGCTGACTGGTTGAATTACATAATCAAGCTTATTGTCATACTGTAGCAGAATGAAACTGACTGTAGTCGATTCACAGAATTAAGCTGACTGTGGTTGAATTTCATGATGAAACAAACTGTTATACTGTAGCAGAATGAAGTGGATTGTTGTTGATCCATATAATGAAGCTGACTGTGGTTGAGTTACATAACGAAGGTGACTCATGCTGTAGTAGAATGAAGCTGATTGTGGCTGATTCACATAATGAAGCTGACTATTATGTATCAGCAAAGTGAAGCTGAACTAAATTTAACAGTGAAGCGCATCAGAATTAAGAGGATTCGGATCACAAAATGACCTTGGTTTTGCTTAGGTTACAGGTTGAAGCTGATTATTGCCAGTTTGTCAAATGAAGCTGGTTAATACAAGGCAGCAGAGTCCAGGCTTTAATGCAGTATGACCTCAGAAGGAAATGGATTATCCCTGACCATCCAAGCGAAACGCCCCGTATCTGGCAGCCAGCCAGCATCATTTGATCAGCCGGGCGGCTGCATTGCTGACTCTGCTGATTAGTATTCTGCCCCCCCCTTTCCCCACCTCGCTGGCAGCGCTGCAAACTGGATGCATCCCAGGTACCTGGTCAGAGAGTTTCTCTTCGACCCCGTCCGAAAAAATCCAACGAGACTCTAAACGGCCGATGAGATCCTGGAGAGTGACATCACATGCAGATGGATGGGAGGGGTGTCGCTGGGTCAATCTCTTCTTTAGCTACGTTCAAGGCTATTGAGCTACACAATTTGATGCGTTTTGGGGTGGGTTAGTGAGAAGAAGGACTAGCCCCACCATCAAGCATAAAATAAAGGGCCACCCCCAGCCCCCCCCATACCTGCCCTCTACCCAGGCAAGCTGTGTTTGACCCTCATCCCAAACACAACTACAGGATTTATGTGTTCCAGATCTTCACTGGCCTCTTCTGCCTCTGTCATTTTGGAAAACAGAAACCCCTCTGATTATGACACCAACATTCACAGACCTTGGATGAGTCGTTGCTCTCACAGCACTTTTGGGTTTTTAATTAGAGTCCGTCTGGCAGTATCACTCCCTGCCTTGTCCTGTTCTGCTCATTGTTTCCCTGTTTGTCCAGCCGCTGCTGCTGGCCATCCAGTTCTTCCCTCTGAGTTCCTTTAGGTTTTGTACCTTTCACAGGTGTGTTTTACCTTGCTTCTCAGGCCGCTCCATGGCTGAAGGGGCTGAGCGTGTGGCTGAGATCCGTAAATCCCCACTATTATGGGTTGACATTTGATTTTGTTTCCCTCACGTTAATTATCTTCTTGTGTTCATATCTTTCAGTACTGATCTCTGCTTCGGTATCTTTGTTCTTGGTTAGTCCTGCTTGTGTCTAGTTTTATAGTCATGTCCCATTTCCACTATCATCCAAATCCCTCCTAGTGGTTGAGTCCTTAGTGCTCGTTAATGACACTCACCTGTTCTTCGTAGCTCCTAATCCCTAGTGTTCGAGTTAAGTGTTAATGATCCACACCTGTACCTTGTCCGTCACCTTCTTCTTGGCGGAAATATGCCTGCCCTTGCCTTGTTCTTCTGTTGTTTGTTGTATGTGTAGTATGTGTTACAGACACCTACTTGCCTGTGTTTCCGTTAGACATTAGCTCCACTGAAGAGCCCATTCTAAGTCCATGTGTTTTCCTTTGCATTTCCTTGTATTTAGTTTGAGTTCTAGTATTATTTACCAGCTTTTGTCCTGTTTGTTTCAAGTTGCTTTTGAGTTCACTTTAAAAATAAAGTTCTCTGTGCTTGTAGGCCGCATTGTGGATAATAGCTCAGCGTGTCCCATCCTGACATTGTGGCACCAAGCGGCGTTCCGTATTGGCGCGTTCCAAATGAAAGTGCTGTCGGTTCATTCCCCGTGTAATAAATCAGATGCCAGGCCCCAGGGTTATGATGCGCCTAATAGCCAAGATGTTATGATGATTTACTGCATGAATCAAAACAAACAGATTAATGTATCTCCCCGTGTATTGGAATTGGGGATATTTCAACTTCACATCGACATTAAGGGTCAATCCTTCCTGAATCATTCTGAATTAGCATTGGCAAGTAGCTGCAGATCACCCACAAGTCGGCAGTGTCATTTAATTAACTTTTCTAGGAACTGGATTCTTGTTTCCACCGTTGCGTGTCAGGTGAGTCACCCCAGAGTCTCTCTGAGGATGTGCTGATGTTTGCTTCATAGTGCTATTGTGCTCTACAATCATCAGTCAGCTTCCGGTAGTCAGAATACCGGGAGCAATTGACATGTAAACAACTTGCGGAAGCCCTGAAATATTATAAGCAGTATTATGTGAAAAACAGTTTCAGTCAATTCTTTTTAATTATAGATTAAAATAGAGCATAAATTGTTGTAGGTTCTGACTACTACAGTATGGTGTTTAGCGACGCAAATTTACCCTCAGCGGTAAACATTATGCTGTAGTGAAATAACACTCTGAATGTACAGAAATGGTCAATATTCTGCCTGTCAGTAGTCTGGACAACCTGTATCCACCAAAACTCACAGTTGACAGAGAGTTTGTGCCAGGTCCAGCACATAAGAGCAGATAGATGCTGAAAACTACAGACCTTGAGGAAATTCATATGTTTATCATCTTCCATGACCTTCTGCTTTACCTTCTTAGATTGACAAAATCATGGACCTGATTGGTGCTGGAATCGAATTCTCCAAGGAGGTGTCACCCACCAGTCCGGGTATGTTGGTTTGGTGTTTCTCTCTCTCTCTCTCTCTCTCTCACACACACACACACACACACACACACAGATACTGTACACCCAAACACAGAGACAGAGAGAGAGAGAGAGAGAGAGAAATACACACACGCACATGTTTGTATTCTTATCTTTGAAGGGACAGCCCATTCATTTCTATGGGAAAAATCCTAATCCCAACAATGACAGCTTTAGCCCCTATCCAGCACTAACCTTAACCATAAGTAACTGAACAAAATACAAGACTTTGTCACTTTTAGTTTTTGATTGCAGTCTCAGATTTTTATAAAACTGAGTTTCCCTTGTAGGGGCTGAAAAGGTGGTCCCCACAATGTAAAAATAACAGGTTTTTGTCACATCGTGGAGACATTTGGTCCCCACAGTGTAATACAGGGTTATTCAAATCACGGTCCTCAAGGTCCGAGCACTGCTGGTTTTCCAGCCTTCCTTTACCTGTGAGCCAGGTGTGAAGACTCTGACCAATCAGAATCAGTAATTATTAAACTAACTACCTGGAAGAACTGAAAACAAGGCCTGTTTTTGATATCGAGGTCCAGATTTGGAGAACGCTGGTGTAATATATACATGAGCAGATGCACATCCTCCCTCTCCCACAAACACACGCACACACACACACACACACACACACATACTCATTCATCAGGGAGGGCTTGCCTCCATTACCTTATATATATATATATATATATATATATATATATATATACTTTTCTCTCTTGCGCACGCAGAGGGAACACTGCAGGGTGAGTCATATTCCGTCAAATTCTACCACAAACACTCCCAGAAATATCTACACCTCTGGATGATAACAGATGTCCCAGTAACTCCTGGAATGTCACAATATGAAAGATCAGGTGATTTATGATGATCATGCAATAAACAACTAAATGTCCGAAAATCAGTTTAGCTAACTGGTGTATTTTAGGTTTCAGTAGTACCTTTTTATGCCTCACATTGGGCATATTTTTATAGTAATTCCAGTTGAGTCAGTTTTCACCTTCATTTAAATCAACCCATAAATTTTGTTTGACTATCTGATTCTAGCTGACACACTTGATATAAAAATATTTATGTGCTGGGTATGAGAAAGTGTAGATTTGTGTTTTTCTGTAATGTGTATTTTACTTTTTTTTAGAATAGGCAAATGGAACATTCTATCCATTTAGCTGACTAGGAATGGGTAGATTAACAAAAGAGTATACATCAACAAGCCAAATCATTACGACCACCCACAGGTGAAGTGATTTATGTTGACTATCTCATAAAGACCTGGGATGTAATAGATGGTAAGCTAGCATTTGGTACTCATAGTCGACTTGTTAAAGAAATGGGCTGGGATAAATATTTGAGTGATTTTGACAAGAACTAATTTGTTATAAAGAGAAGACTGGGTCAGACCATCTCTGAAACAGCAAGGCTTGTTGGGTGCTCATGGTCAGCCATGGAGAGTACCTACTAACAGTGGTTTGAGGAGGGAAAGGCCACGGACCACGAACAAGGTGCTGGGCTCCAAGACTGAACGATGCAAGATGTGACTCAAGGGTATCAAGTCTGGTACAAATCAACAGAAGGGCACAAATGGAATGATGATAAATGATAATTTTGATGATGATCATGGGAATAATGTGACAAGACAACTTGCGGTGAGCGGAACCCTGTGGCATATGGGGTTACTTAACTGTGGATTGGACATGTTGACTTGTTGGTCTAACACTTCCCATAGATGCTCAACATGTACCCGGGCTTCCACATGATACAACAAAGCACGATTCACCCATGTGACTTTCTGCCAGTCCAGTCCCGTTGCTTGTAACACCATTGACAGCAGACGGGGGTTAACTTCGGCACTCTGACTGGTCTTTGCCGTATAGCTCTATATTCAGCAGATGATCAAATTAGCCCTTCTGTTGGTTTCTACCAGAGGGGATAGCCATCGTTCACATCCCACATTGGTGTGGCTTTGTGGTTTTGCTCTCCTCTGACCGCTATCAGTGGGTGCTCACCACGGTTAACCACAATCTCCCCACAAGCCTTGCCATTATTAGAGATGTTCTGACCCAGTTGTCTAGCCATAACGATTTGGGCCTCGTCAAAGTCACTCAGATCATTACCCCTTCCCATTTTTGCTGCATTCAAAATGTCGACTGAGGGTATGTAATGTTAGATTACTGTCTGATATATTCCAGACTTTGATATACACCATTTTCACAAGATAGTCAACATTGTTCGCGTCACATGGGTGTGGTCATAATGCTTTGGTTCATTGGTGCAAATTCCTGTAGTCTTCTTTTTATTGGGTTGCCTTCCTGTCATCAGGTTCATTGCAAATGCAGTTCTGAAAACTACCCATTTTTTGTAGTGTGCAGCGTATAAGCAACAGTCATTATTTTTACTTTTTTACAGTCTATCAAGTTTAAATTATAGATCTTGCTGAAATTGTGCTGAATCATTCAGTTTGACGTTGTGTATTTATGTCTTATTTATGCTCAGGCTTTGATGTACTGCTAGGAAATATTCACACTCCTTCCTCAGTTTTTGTGCTCTCAGCTCTTGAATGTTTCAGCTGGTGCTTGATACTAGGAATTAAATCAAATCAATAAGATGGTAATCCATTGCACTAATTGGGCATATTTTTAGGTCTTTGATTGCTTATGTACAAAACCATGCTCCCCCAAGGCGTACCCCCCACTGTTACATCTGCCTGCCCTCTGTCTGCAACTTTGTTGGCCTCTTGCTACTGTTCCCTACTGCCGGTGTGGTCTAAGACCACAGTGATAATGAGGCTGTGGAGACTTGGCTTTGAGCATACAGGCATCCTTTTCCGGTTCTTCAGTTTGCTGCTTGCTCGGGGTTGAATGTCTTGAATGTGCCTCCTTTTGGACATAGTAGTGATTGACTTTCCTTTTGTATTACATATAAAGTATAGTATAGCAGTAAGTGGTAGTAGCATAGTCAGCTGATAGAATTTATGTTTACCTTGAGAGGTACAGTATGAAATTTTTTCTTTTGGAATGGCCAAGCAATAATGATAAGAAAGTGTGTTGTTCTTATTTAGTCTGTGAACCAGAGGTGAAGATCATAGAGTGATTGTGAGATTCTTCCCTGTAAAGACACTCCTGTGAGATGCCCTTGACCCTTCCTGGTCATACACACGCACTGCATGCTGCACTGGATACCTCTGTCTCAGAATCTCAGCCTGTAAACTGCTCAGACTTTGCATTCCCCTGTATCACAGTCTCATGGTCTTAGTTATAAAGTCTTTATGTTTCAGTCTCAGTCTTACAGTCTCAGTCTTTGAGTTTTGTATGCTTGCAGTGTCAGTCACATGATCTCGCTGTTTCCGTTTCTCAGTATCACAGTTTCAGTTTGACAGCCGGACAGAATACGAGTCTCATAGCCTCACAGTCTGTCTTACAGAACCTCACGGTATCAGTCTATAGCTGAGCACTGCTTCCAATGTCTTACAGTTTTTTTATAGGAAATCTCCAATTTTGATTCATGGTGCCACTGTATAACTGGCTTGGGCGACTTAAAAAGCTCTCAGGGCACTCTTCAGTTTACAGATGGCAGAAGCAGAACAGGTGCCCGAAAGCTTCCGCTGGATGAATCACTTTTGCGTGAAGTGTTGCATCCACCAGACACACTCACATGTGAAGTGATTGCCTACTCAGAGCCAGGACCTGAGCTCGTGGCCCATAAAACCAGTTTGTCTGGTTGTGCTTGGTTGGCAAGCCCTGCACCTCCCACCAACGGCCCCGATTCAGACCTGGCTCCGCCCCCGCTACCCCCCAGTCGCCGGCAGCAGCGAGGCACCTTGACCCAGTTAAACAGCTGGTGAATTGACCCAGCTCCCCTCCCGGAGTGCTGAATCCCGCCCCGCTGTAATTGGGTGCCACTATTCCGTGTGATGTGGGTGTCCCAGGCGAACACCTCCAGGCCCGATGAGAATGGGCATGCCCCTGTCGCACACGCCCCCTTCTGTCCTCCCAGTGCTATTACGACCCATCCTGTCTTTTACCTCTTTATTTCTCCCTTATTCTTTCCCCCTGTTCTTCGGGCTGTTTTTAATGTATCCTAATGGATACATACATATGCAATATATCGAGCATGTAAAATATTTATGTTTTGCTTCATTTCCATACCTTGCAGCTGTGTCTGCTTCCACGCTGTCCTAAGTGGCTGCCTGTAGCAGCAGCTAGATGAATCACTTTGCTTTTCCTCTCTTTTTTATGCCTGCAGTTCGTGTTTATTTCCCCAGAATTTTCCACTTGGGTAAATAAAGTATATATGTATGAAGCATCTATCCTTCTATCATCCCTCCTTCTCTGTCTCCCTAGCTCCTTCAGTTCTCTCTTCTCTTTCTGCCGACCCCCCACTTAAAAAGTTAATGCACGGTCCCACCGCCCTGTGACAGAACCCGCTGTGTTGACCAGCACCCCTCCTGAGTCCACCTCGCACAGGAGGGGGGCGAGTATTGTCTCCCAGGAGCTGTGGGAATGGCTGAGCCCCCCAGTGGTACTCACGTCGAGCTCGTAGAACATGCAGGCTGTGCCCTGACAGTGCCCTGGATTCATGCTGCGATGAGCAGAATGTGAATTAGACGTCGACCTGAAGGCCTGAGTTAGATCTACTTAGGGTGGCCATTTACAGGTCCAACAGCAGTCGTGGAGAAGAATGTACCTCTGAACTGCGTCTTTGATTCATATCTGGTACATGGGGTAGACCTTATAAAATACAAGGTAGTGTTTTACATTAACTTCATAATACCTTTATAATGCATTAATAGACCATACAGTGCACCTTCATAATGCCTTTATAATGTATTCATAAAACATTCAGTGCTCCTTCAAAATGCCTTTATGTCACTGCACTTTTATAATAATGCATTCATATAATGTTCATAAGCAGCATGTAAGTGTATATGTAAGTATAAGAAATTTGCCTTAACATAGTTATATATATATTCATAACAAACATTAGATGATTATACAATTATAATGCATGTTATTATCATGTAATGTTTGCAATTAATATATATTAATGCCATTAAGATGGATGTTATTGTATACATCCATGCTGCTTATGAATGGTCTACGAATGCATTATGAAGGTGCATGGAATGGTCTACGAATGCATTATGAAGGTGCATGGAATGGTCTACGAATGCATTATGAAGGTGCATGGAATGGTCTAC
>JAABNX020000143.1:20487762-20501930 GCA_015163995.2 Mormyrus lacerda
GAATGCATTATCAAGGCATTATGAAGGTGCAGTTAATGTAAAGCAAATTGTAATTCTATAATTCCAATCCTAACCCCTTGTGTGAATTTTAACCCCCTCACCCCCCCCCCCCCTGCAGACAGGCCTATTCCCTTCTACTGGTTAATATGGCATCGTCCCATTCAGGGACTCAGTCAGGCTCCCAAACGAGAGTATCTCTCCCTGATCAATGCAGAGGGTAGTGGAGCAACACAGGGGGAGGGGGGAGGGACACGGGTCTTTTGCTGGAGAGAGCGAGTGCTTGCTCTTTTAGACAATGAACAGCAGCCCTGCAGTGAGTGAGTAAGCAAGGGAGAGAGAAAAAGAGAGAGAGGGAGGGGAGGGGGAGCTGAGTTTGCCGGCAGTGGGACTGACCGTTCGGGACGACGCAAGGACAGCCGCTTCCGTGATAGATAAGCTACTGCGCTCCAGGACAGCAGACAGGAGCGGGAGAGCAGCAGAGACCGGGCGGCATCTGGAGACCCGCATAGGAGGCCTCCCGGGGGACACCGGAGGACACGGCGTCTCATCCCCGTGGGACGGTGGTGTCGGGGAGGGGGGGGGGTAGCTGACTCCAGAGATGACATGTTGGCGGGCCGCGTGCGGCGAGTGCATGTAGAAGCCACCCGGTGTTCCTGCATGCATGGAGAATCTGCTCACCTCGCAGCTAGGAGGAAACCGCAGGACCGGCGGGGGTCAGCCGGGCTTTCATTTCCCCGAGATCGGCGAGGACCTACTCTTGCGCGAGGCTCTCCTCATTGGCTGGCACCCTACCCCGTCTGAAACTCAATCCGGACATTACCCCGACTCTCCCCGCTACAGAGTCGACTGCGATCCTGGTAAGGGAATTGTGGAATAACCCAAAACGGCAAGAGGACACGCAGCGCAGCGCGTGACGGGGGGGAAATCAAATTACTGTCCGTTTCAGCCTCCAAGCACCAAGGAAAGAGTTCTGGCACAGAGCAAACCCCGTTTAAAAGGCTGCTGTAAAGAGGGCAGTTACTCCAGAGCTCTGGGGAACCGTTATAATTATCATATTAACTATGCAGGTAGTGAGGCTGCTCTAATTATAACCACTCTCAATGCCTTATGCTTCTTGGCTTCCAACATGCATCCAGCTTCCTGTGACACCCTGCTCACCTTGCTCTCCGTGCGGCGTTAGCGGCTTGACGGTGAGGGTTTGAGAGGGCCGTGATTAAGGAGCCAACGGGCTGTGGTTGTCGTCGTTGCCATCTCCAGCAGATGTGGGTGCCCTCTTTTCAGCACGTGTGACCCTGTGACCCCTGGTGGATTCCCTGCTACGATTGGTTGAGGGGGGAGCTGGGCCAGACCCCCTCGCCATCGTCACCTCCTCCAGAAGGATCTAGGAGGAGAAGATAACCAGGTTTCCCTTTTGAATTTATTCTGACAAGGACAGCAGAACATACCTGCTCTTAAATTCTCTGCGGGGGCACCCGGAGACCTTCTTCTCATGATTGGACCACTCAGTCAGTTGGAGCCTGAACTGCTTCCTTGAACCAAAGTCCTGAATGGACACAGGTACTGAGAATCCCCACAGCAGGCTGAGTGAATGATGTTACATTTTGTTGGTCTGCTGGAGGTCGGGGTGAACTGGTAGCCCCAGCTCAAACTTGTTTCTTCACTTTCCTCACCTCTATAACGTGACTTAGCCACCCTCAGCCAGTGTGCCCTCTGTCTTTAACCGCACCTGGATTAATTCCAGTGGGTGGATTTCTGCCATTTGAGTAGCTGTAGGAGAAGCAGGTGCCCTCGTCTGAGCCCCGGGGGGTATCTCTCCCTCGGCCCTTCCTCGGAACCCTGTCGCCCCTGTCCTGCTGCCCGTGCCCCTGGCCCTGCTGGTCCAGGATGATGTGGCAGTGCCACGTCTCACCCTCGGGATGCCGCTGCTACCGCCTCCACGGCTTCTCCCTGCTGAAGCGCCTCCCTCTTTCGGCAGGGGGCACCGGTGTGCGAGGCCTGGACCGGCCCGTCGGGGACTGGCTGGAGCACATGGGGCTGCTCCAGTATGAGAGCAAATTCCTGCTCAATGGCTTTGACGACCTGCGTTTCATGGTGAGTCCCAATAGCTACCGTCTGTAACCCCCAGTCACCGTTCTCTATTTCGCCATCCCTCACTCATTAATCTCTTCCCACAAGAGGCCGAGACTCAAATTCTAGTCCTTCTAGTAAGAATCCTAGTAATTCTAGCAATTTGGCTAACATCCTGCCTGGCATGCTTATTTATCATACCATACAACTTGTCTCCTGAAAAAGTTGTGTCCTTGGGAATCAACTATAAGGGAATTACCCTGCATAACCAGTCTAGAATCATCCCTGACCCATCATTTTCTAACCAGTACCCCTTGAGTCAGTGCCGTTCACATCATTAACATCACACACTTTTAACCAGCAGCTAGTGCATCAAATTGATTTACTGGGACCGAGGAGCAGCTGCCAAATTCTTTAAGGATCTCTCATTACTGAAAATCTGTCCAAAGCAGAGAACAGCTACAGCCTCCACTGGATCTCTCCACTAAGATGCAGGGGCCCATGTTTGTGTGTTTATTTCTAGGTATAGCCTTAGTGTTACAGTTACATGAATTCCATGCCGGTTTGCTTTGTCGTAACACGATATGTTTTTATTTATTGTACTTTTGTTTTTAACTGAATGCAACTGGTTAGCCAGCTAGCGGTAATAACAGTTTAATAACCCCTAGATGATTCCCTGGGAGTTGGGAAGGAGTGAAAACATGGGGCATCTGGGGGTTCCCGAGGTCTGGTTTGAGAAACATTGATGTTGATTATGGTTTCCCAGTTTAAGCCATAAAAAACTAATGGTCAGCGTGTGGCTGTTAGCACAGGTCACCATGCGTAAAGTTTACTGAGAGGATTATGCAAGGCACCTGTTAATGCTGAACCTGTGTGGTCAGAGCGCTAAGCCTGTGGTAGCTTTGTGTAGGTTTCAAAGTCTACTGACAGGACTGGTCTAGCCATCTGGCATACCGGACATTTTCCCAATGGGCCAAGGGGTATGTGGGCCAGCAATTGTGGGGAAACCCCCTGATTTTTAATTCCAGTCCAGCTCTGACTACCAAACATCAAGCAGTGGTGGATAGTTCAGGTCCACAAAGTAAAAATCCAGATCAATATTTTGTTTCAACCAACCAGTTGACTATAAAGAATCACAGTCATTGACCACTAAACTGGTTTTACTAAGGGAACAGTTTTTCTGAGGTAATCCTTAGGCTAATCCCACTGATTTCACTTTCCCTGTGGCGTTGAGGTTTTATGTCTAAAATGAGCTGGGAAATCCATCTGCTATGCTCATCTTCAAGACTGAGGCCACAGTTTCCTATTAAAGGTCACCACACTCACTGAGTGAAGGGGACATTTCCAGAGACTGCAGAATAGTTCCTGCCTGAGGGGACTCAAGATGCACATTGAAAATATTCAATGATATTCTGATTTTCAGACCATGAAGGTTTTTTAACAAAAAATCAGTTTCAGTCCAGCACAATCATCATCGCCTAATCCTGTCCTGCCCCTTTAGACTCTAAAGATGATATCTTTCACACAAAGAATGAGTCAGGTGTTAATTGGACAGATAATCCTCAATATACAAAGAAGGCAATTACAGCTCAAATGTGGCAATAAACTCAGGGAAGGTACTTAGTTGGACAATTAGTATTTTCAAAGGTAAGAAGTTTTAAATTAGGAAGAAAAAATAAAAACCTTCCTTTCTGCTACAATCCCTTTGGTATATTATTTTGGCATTTGCTACAAGCTATGTTTTATTTCCCCCCCTGCAGCTTCTGTAAGGGTGCGCAGCACTTTTCCGGTAGGGGATGAGAAGTCTGTGATGTTGGAGCGGGAGCCTCACAGCAGGGGGTTCTCAGTAAATCTCACTCTGGTTCCCTTCAGTTCTATGGGATGTTGTAGGCCTAAAAATCCAGAAGATGTGGGAACACTCAATCCTAACAGTGAAGCCTTCTTCTCTTTCCTGGCCCATTATCTAACCTTTAACTGGATACACCACACAAGCTTTTACCTGGGTTTTATTGTCTGTTAAGTAATTCTTGATACAGCAACTGAGCATCTGGTTACACTGCCTTAGTATGTATACTTGAAGTGTGCCAAAGTTTAATTTGAGGGTTCCATTATTGTAAACTTGAACGGTGATCCTATTACAATTGAGCATCAGTTGATTTTATTTGATATGTATAGATCCACCTACATACACTGTAAGCTGTGCCTGAGAAATGTTTATTAATATACAGTTATGTTGGTGAGAAAATATCAGCAATGCTGGATTGGAAGGTTCTCCCAATTTCATCATGAAATGAAAGCTGAATGTGGATGTTGAACAGAAGTGACAGAAGTTACCTGGTGATGGAAGTCACCTGCTGGGTGCCTCCAGGTCACAGCTACTCTGTGACTGTGTCAGAGAAGGGGAGAGACTAAGAATGATTTGGGGTGGAGCTAAGTGTTCGTGGGCGGGGACAGATGGTGGGATGATTTAGCAAATTTAAGGAGGAGGTACAGTAAAGACCATGCACTGATGAAAACACATTGCCACACCCATCACACCATCTTAGAGATGAGAACCTGAGCACAGCTATGTGACAGGTGATACCTCAGCACCACGCTAGTCCAGATGGAACAGTGTGTGTTTCTTTTAGTAGCTGGAGTACCTATTCCTGCCACCAACCCCCAAATTTCTTCTCTAAATTGGAGGACCTGCTTCATACCCAGGATGAAGCAATTGCAGGTTAAGGAGCCCAACTTACAAGGGGCTCAAGGGCCTGACAGATAGGCCACTCCTGGCATTTCGGGGATTCAAACCAGCAACCTTCCAATTGCTGACACAGATCCCTAGCCTCATAGCCACCACTCTGAGGTACCCTGAGCAAGGTACCGCCCCGAAGCACTGCTCCCCAGGCGCTGAATTAGCTGCCCTCCACTATATCATGATTTCACATATGGGTTAAATGCAGAGGACACATTTCGCTGAGGTGTGTCAACACTGGTCACTACATTCCTCATCATGCTGCTCTTCTTGTGATATACATCCTTTTTTAAAAGTCTAACAACATGGTGACAGATTTTCATTGACCCTCTAGCAGCATCATTCAAGAATCCAGGTCAGCTGATTAATTATTTGCTCTTTCACATAATTTATTAAGAGAACCGAGTCAAAAAGAGATTAAGTGGCCCAAAAGTCCAGCATATATTAAAGTCCCACAAATGAGAGTGGGGGTGCCAAATAGTAACCCATGGCAACCCTTGCAAACGTAATGTAGAACAAACCAGGATGTGGCCTGGATATGGGTGATTCCAGCATAACCACTATGATCAACAGATATGGAGACGGTTATTTTTAGGTCTTTGGGTGAGAAAACTCCAGTAAAAGAGGATGCTGATAAATGACTCACACATGGGCCTGTTCCTCCCACCAGCCTGATTTTGGGGGACTCTCATGCTGTGATGCAGGTGTCTGCGTGGCTCAGACAGTCCTGCGATCAGGACCACGCCCCCCATACATCTTGCTGACACTCCCGGACAGTCCCAGCAGCGTCAATGAATGACACTGATGCGTTTTGCGTTTGTGCGATTTTTCAGTTCACCAACATGCGTGGAACAGGGACTTTATTCAGTGTACAGGTTTTATCGAACCAAGGCAACCAAGACAAATGACAGCCATTCTGGCTTTAGTGCAAGGGAGACAGGAAAAGAAAAGGGGAAGGTAGGTCTTGGGAAGGGTGCGAATTGGGGTACAAGATCGGGATGATCGGGGGGTATGGCTGGGGGTCAAGGAAGAACAAGAATTTCAGTTTACATCATTAGTAATTGGGTATAGGTGTTTGAAAGGGCTTGTTACTTAACTTCACGCTACTCTGATGTGCACATTCCCTCCCCCACTGTCTTACAGACACTTTTGAGATAATACAAGGTATTACCATCTTAAAGGGTAAGGAGGTCATTCTATCAGTGCAGAACAAAATGACTTCTCAGAGAATTGTGATATCAATGTGTGACCGTGGTAATAATTCCTACAATTTTCTCCTCCGCCAGCCAAGGCAATCACCGAAGTAGCCCACCAGGGGGCCTCACGTGATGAGATTGTGAACAGACTGCGTCCTTTCTTGTGCTCAAAGTCAAGGGAGATTAATTGAGTGGAAAAATGCTGCATTGCCCATTGCTAAGGCTTCGGTGGGACAATTTCATTACTCCATATGCCATGCTGTGCCCCTTTGTATTCCAGGGCAGGGCAGATTGCAGCTTGAGGCAAGCATCTTACAGAAGATAGACTCTGGGTTTCTTGTGCCTCCATTTATGAGAATCCAGCCCCAGAATTTGCATTGGTTTGTTTTGGTCACCGTGGCGACATGGGATAGAATTGGGTGCCACAAGTCCCAGCAGGACGTTAATTCTGGGAATTGAAGATACCAGCCATTTTACATACACTGCCTCTACTAAACACAAGTGTTCAGGGGCTGAACATGTGGGGTGGTCTGTTTTTGTTAGAGAAAACAAAAGACTGTTTTATAACAATAATAACTGGCAACAGGCAAATCAAGGGGCCAGTCACCTGCCTTTGCCCCACCCCTGACAGTCATGCTTGGTGTCACAGCTGTTCATCAGTACGCGCCAGGCGAGCTGGACTTACTCATGTGTCTTGCCAGGGACGATGTGGCAGATGCCTGCGGCTCCTGGCTACCAGTGTTGCGGTTCCCACGGGTAAAGGCAGAATGCATCTCCTTCGCCACTCTGCCATCTTTCACCCTACGCCGGTTCGCTGGTCAAATCGATTTGCTGCCCGACGGTTCTGCTTGGGAGTAGCTGGGGGGGTGGTGGCGTGAATGGAATTGGAGATGATTCCAGCACCTTTCAATTCTGCCTCTCTCTCTCTCTCTCTCTCTCTCTCTCCATAATTGTCACACATATAGTATACTCATGTTTGCTTGACGTTTTCTTCTTCTTCCTTGTTTTATTATTATTATTATTATTATTATTATTATTATTATTATTATTATATCAATCATATCAAAATGGTCGACATTTATGTTGATTACAAGTAGATTGCAATCTGACGGTCTTACATTTTAATGCTGGAAGATGCCCTCAAGTAGCTCATTTTGTATATTTACTGTAGCCGAAGGGCCTAATTGCATGACGTGTCTGGCATCAAGCCCCCTTGTGGTTTATGCTACGCCACTCTGTGTGTTACTCCGTGTCGCACATATCTGCGCATGAGCATGACGCACACAGCTATTTTTTGCGACTGCAGGGCAGCAATGTCATGGAGGACCAGGACCTTAGGGAGATAGGCATCATAGACCCAAGCCACAGGAGGAAGCTCTTGAACTCAGCACGGTCATTGCCAAAGGTACACAACGCCCCCCTTCCCAGGCCAGAACCTCTATCTCCATACCCCCCTTTTTTAGCTGTTATAAGAACTGCTAACAAAGCTTTCTTTGACAACTCCGTGTTCTGCTAGCAGAAGTGTAAAATTGAAGTCTAGAACATAAAAATCCAAACCAAGATTTTGTTTCAGTCAGCCAGTTGAGTACTCCGTGACTGTGGATTTTTTATACTCAGCTAGTGAGTTGAAGCAAAATCTTGGTCTGGATTTTTACTTTCTGCACTTGAAATTTCCACCTCTGTCTGTTAGACATGACAGCCTGAGAGTTCTGCTCCAAATCAGCTGCTGTGTATAATTAGGTCTTTGCCCTGATTGCCTAAAATGATCTACTTATGGGTGCTGTTTACAGAGGCTGGACCTCTGCATGATTCCTGCACTATGCACATTTATGCAGCTTCATGTTTTAATGAACCATTTTGCTCAAGAGACCTGTTAGCACTGAACGTCTGTATATACACATTCGAGCGTCATTTTCTTAAGAGGGACCCTTAGCAACTCAGCACTTAAGTATTTACAACCTATATTTGTGTGCATGTGAGTGTGCATGCATGTGTTGGACTCAGCATTGCCCCCTACAGGTGAAGGCCTTGGGTTGTGATGGCAGCACCTCGCTCATTTCCTGGCTGGATACGCTTGGCTTGCAAGCTTACCTGCCCAACTTCCTGTCTGCCGGTTACCACACCCTGGACTGTGTCAAGAACCTGTGGGAGCTGGAGATGACCAATGTAAGTGCGGCGTGCCAGTTGGGTTAAGGGAAGTGCTCACCCTGAAAAATAAAGGCAAACAAGCCAGGGATCCGATTACTGTGCCTGAAAGGTCAATCCATATACTGTTTTGTAAATACAAACAAGTTGAATAATTGATGCGAATGTAAATGATCTGAAGAAATAATAAATCCCCGGTTGGTATCAATGTGACCCATGAATGTATGCCTGCTTGTTGACATGTTTGTATACATTCATGTCTCCCCACGTGTCCCTGTTGTACCACCAGGTGCTGAAGATCAATCTGCTTGGCCACAGGAAACGAATCATTGCCTCGCTGGCAGAGCTGCCCTATGAAGAGACGCCCGCCAAGCCTTCCCGTCTCTCCCAGATCAGGGTCAGTGGCTCTGAACTTAATAACTGACATAGTACCTACGCCGGGTTCACCGACACAGCGAAAGCGGCCGCTCTCAGAGTCCGAGGAGAACTGGCCATAACCTTGGGTCTCAGAGCCCGTCTGGAGGACAGTTCTGACATCTCTGGGGGTGGGAGTCTCATCTTACTATTTCCTTTTATTAATGGTATTTTTTTTTTGCCTGTGTGCACAATAACGAGAGATAATAATACCGATCAAAAATGGATGGTTGTATTTATATTCTGAACATTACATTTATTTATTTTGCAGATGCATTGGGCCCAAAGTGACTTAGAAATGAAGCAAGTCATTGCATATATTCTGAATGTTGTTTAACGTGCCAAGATAAAGATGCGTGAGTCTGCCAAGCTGATCACTCCTGAAGTGACTCACACCTGTCTGTCTCATCTTCCTCCCCTGTCCCAGTGTCAGGACCTCATCTCCCAGCCCTCCTCCCCCCTCAGCTACATGGACTCCTACGCCAGCCGATCCATGGACCACCTGCTTCCCGGGGGCGACTCGGCCCGGCGGAGGAGGAGCGACCGGGACCAGACCCCGTCCCAGCGTTCCCAGAGTGAGAGGCCCCGGTCCCATGTGAGTCTCTGAGCTGTGCATGAAGCAGTCACAGAATGGGAAAAATAGCAGGATCTTTTTTACTGGAAGAACAGTTGAAATATGGAAGGATGGACTGATGGATGAATGGATGGGTGGCTGGATGGATGGATAATAATAAAAAAAATTATAATAGAGCATGACCTGGTTGCTCACTGGGTAGTATTCCTTAACCATTCTGCCACCTACTGGCAGCTTTGCTTTATGCCTTATAAGAGCCGGCTAAAGCATACAGGTTTTAACGGCATGTCATAGACGTCCATCAAGCCGGTGTCCTTTAAACCCTTGACCACGTCCGCTATGTCTCCCCCAGGACAGGCAGCTTGACAAGCAGCTCGAGCGACAGAGAGAAGGCCGCCTGACCCTGCGCCCCCCCAGTCAGTCGACGCCTTTTGCCCCTGCGCCTGGCTGGCACCACCAGCCCGAGAAGCTCATCTTTGAGGCCTGCGGTTATGAAGCGAGTGTAGGGACCCTCCGTCGGTCACTTCATTCACAAACAGCGAGTCGAGGCACCTTCCTTCTCATTGCCTGTTTACATTACGTCTGTGTGGTTGTCAGGGTTTGCCCCATGACAAGGCTAACTTGACGTTGTTTGTGTCAATTATTTATGTTTTCACATTTGTCACACAGTAATGCAAATTTTAACTTTTACTTTGATGCATTACACTGGAAATGGAATCATTGAAAGGGTCCTTTTCATGATGATTTGATATTGCATAAGATTTTTAAAAAAGAAAAACACTTCTTGATGGGAATGTTCTCAAAGATCTCAAAGAACATCTTGACCTCCGCCTGCTGATCTCTGTTGGTCTTTTTTTTTCATCTAGTACTTGGGGTCGATGGTCATTAAGGAGCTGAGAGGCATTGAATCCACCCAGGAAGCCTGTGCCAAAATGAGGGTAGGTCTTATCTTCACGCTCCACAACCTCTGCAGCAATAAACCGCCTGCCTATTAAATGCATGCTATATGCATTTTCTGGTGACCGAAGATCAGGCTGTCGAAAAGTGAGGACCAGAAGCTACATTTAGCAGTAATGAAATGATGGCTTTGCACTTAAAGAACAATTACAATGGAATTGTGTCCTTTCATTTTCTGTCGGTCATATTTATGGTGGTGTGAACCTACACCAAGCAATTATCTTGCTTTAGTAAGTAATGAAATGTGTGTATTTAGTGTATTTGTGTTGCATTTCCTAGCATATGGGCGACGGGCAAAACCTGGCAGTATCGCACCTCACCTGCTGTTTCGCCATGATTCATAACAATTTTTAACCTTTTAATAGCACCTAATTATTCATTGAAACCTGAAAATTATGAACAAATGGATCAGTGAAATGTCGATTAATTCCTCTGCTATATCTCTGCTTCTCCTCTGACCATTTTCTGCTCCTCGTCTCTCCTCAGAAGACTGCTGAGCAGAAGAGGAAGGTCCCCACCATTGTTCTCTCCATCACCTACAAGGGGGTCACGTTCATCAATGCTGCCACCAAGGTGGGAGACATGCCCTTGTGTATTTACGTATGGGGGGTAATTCAGCTGAAGGGTGGGAGATGCTTCTCTTGCACGATCTGATTCTGGCCTGATCTGTTGCTCCTCCGTTGGCTAAAATGCCTGTAGTGCAACTGTGTGCTTTTTCTGCTTAAGTGCTCATATGTGTAGCTGTGGACTTTTTATGTGTAAGTGTTTATATACGTAGCTGTGGGCTTCTGAATAGATGCTCATATGTGCAGCTGTGGACTTTTTCCTGTGTAAGTCCTCATATGCATAGCTGTAGGCTTTTTCTGCGTAAGTGCTTATATGCGCAGCTGTGGACTTTTTCTAAATAAGTGCTGATATGCGCAGCTGTGTGCTTTTTCTGAATAAGTGCCGATATGCGCAGCTGTGTGCTTTTTCTGAATAAGTGCCGACATGCGCAGCTGTGTGCTTTTTCTGTGTAAGTGCTCATATGCGCAGCTGTGCGCTTTTTCTGAGTAAATGCTCATATGCGCCGCTATGTGGTTTCTTTGTTGGTGTTTCCGAGCCAGCTTTGGGGTTTATCTGCTAATAAGCAAGTATGAGCAGCTGTGTGGATGCCCCTTGATTAGGGAGGCCAGATTTTCTTTTATATGTCTGACATCGACAGAGAGGGATCAGAGGAAAAAATTATTAACACAAATACATGCATGAACATGCATACGTTGCTTTCTGGGAAACACTGCATAAACATAATGCATGGACATTCACTATGGACAAACTCACTGCATTTAATAGTGCATAATCATATACTAGGGGCAAACACAGTGCAGTTATTGGTATTGGTTTGAGAGAATAGAACACTTGCCTCAGCCCCAGACTGAAAACGCATTTGCTCTCGTGCGTGGTTAATTTGACAGGTCCATGGCATGCGTTACTACCCTCATATATGTATTTTCCGCATCCTCATATTTTTTGTTGGCAGACGGGAATGCCTTCAGGCCATACCCACACCGCTCGGGAGTATAAATGACCAATTGTGGCTGACATCCTTTATTGGCAGCCGTACGATGCAATAGAGGGTGCGGCTTTTCCTTTGTGTGATTGGTGGTTTGATGTGCGCGTTGGCTGTTATGTCTGTTGCCATTAAAAACTTTTTTAGATGGGCAGCATTTGAATAATGGGACACATTGTTATGGTTCAACGTAGCTACACATAGCTTGAAATCGGGGCTGTCCCAGGGAAAAACGAGCTGTCTGGTCACCCTTCCCTTGATGTTCTCCTAGTCTGTTGAGGGCTTTCTCTCAGCTCTGTGGCTCTTATGCTAACATGCTAATATGGCAGCTGTGTGGTTTTTCCTCCAAGGATCCAAAGATCTGTGGCTGAATCATTATATGGTCCTGATCTTACATGTGTTTCCCATACTTGTGTGGTCAATTTGCTGACAGCAAAACCAGGAGGAATTAATGAATTCTTTAAAAAGTGTTGCTTTAATTTTGTCATTTGTCGCATCCGGAATGGAAAATGCAAGTAACACTTTGGGGTGCGTTTCCTGAAACCTTCTTAACATCGTTCCCAAGCTCTAATACTCTCATGTTCTTAGTTAAGTGCATCTTCCGTAAGATATTCTTTCGGAAGTTTGGAATGTACAGTTCATTTAAATTAAGACTAACACTGTTAAAGGTACAGTTTCCTAACCAAACATCACTTAACTAAAAAATAACTGATCCATATCATAAAATGAGTTTGTCTGATACGTGACTAAAGTTAAGGTTCCGTCCTTCTGCTTTGAATGCGTAGCGAAAGACGCGGATTCATAATGAAGGGTAAGGAATGCACTGTTGATTATGTATAGGGAAGGAAGGAAGGAAGGAAGGAAGGAAGGAAGGGGGGATCGTGCCAATATTGGGGTGGATGCCTTCGCCCTATTTGCCCGACACCTTTGGAATGAATGTGCACGCCTCTCTAAATGTGCCACATGTCACAGTTCATCATGCAGCTGATCAGCGTTGACACTGCAGACTCTTTTCCATATTTCTGTAATGTATTTCCCTCAAAAAGCACCCTGGAATAGTCCTTAATAGTCAATACTGAAGCACATCGCTTACCTCAATTTCGCCATTGCCCATCGCAATATCATCAACATGCACACATATCGGTGCGTGCA
This sequence comes from Mormyrus lacerda, assembly GCA_015163995.2. NCBI lineage: Eukaryota > Metazoa > Chordata > Actinopteri > Osteoglossiformes > Mormyridae > Mormyrus > Mormyrus lacerda. Next base: position 20,500,554 of record JAABNX020000143.1, read on the forward strand.
GGCGTTTGATAGAACAAATAAAAATAAACTGGTGATACTACAAACTGGGGAGGCGGGTTCCCAATCGGCGAAAATCTTGTTTATGGTTAGATTACTCAATTTGTTAATTTTCTATTTTAATTTTAGCTTCTCTCCAGTTCTCCAGTAATTTAAAGGATTCATGCAGTGTTGTATTTATAAAGAACACCACTCATGTTGCAGTCAAGCAGTTGCTGTATGGAGGGAATTATCAATTCTCGAGCCATTGATGTCACTCCTAAGAAGTTCTCTCTTAAGGAATCTCTTAACAGATTGTTTGGGAATCAGACATAGGAAAGGAAATACCTTTCGCAAGATATATCTTTAGAGTCTTCGTAAGACACTAAGAGTCATCATTATTGGAAAACACACCCCTGGTCATTCATATTGGTCTAAAAATATCACCCAAAGTCCTCCCAAGACGAAAAGTGTTACAATCCTCTAACTCTTTTTTCCAGAATGCTTTTCTACCGTGTCAAAGAAAATCAATGGCAGTTATCTATCTATCTGGCTAATCAGAGGCAGTTATCTATTTGTCTATCTCCTACTTGAATAAATATGGTGCCTGGTGTGACAGGTATAGGGTCTGATTGGGATTCAGAGTTAAATTTATGACAACATGGTTGAGGATGAACCCCTAAAGGGTCAATCGCAAACTACGAAGGCAGCCGCGACTGTAGGAGCATGAATTAAATGTGTACTAAGAGTGTCTGTACACCTTTGAGCTAGCAAATGAACGAATCTCTTCCTTGGCAGAGCATAATTGCAGAGCATGAGATCCGGAACATCTCGTGTGCGGCCCAGGACCCCGACGACCTGTGCACTTTCGCATACATCACCAAGGACCTGCAGAGTGGCCACCACTTCTGCCATGTCTTCAGCACAGTGGATGTGGTGAGCATCACTGGTGGGGGGGGAGGGGTCCCTCACCAGGGAGAACTACAAGCTCTTGCTGATGCCAAAAGAAATACTAAATTAGTATTTTAAAAACGAGAGCTGATATTAGGACAGCACTGGATAAGGACAGTTCCCAGTGCATACCTGGTTTTGCACCATGGAAACATTTTTTTTTTTTTTTTTACCACACAGCCATAGATTCTCTATTCTTCCCAATTTACGCCTCATTTGCCCCCCTTATATTGCCTCATAAATCAATCAATAAATTAATCAATCAAACAATCAATCAATCAAACAATCAATCAATCAATCAATCAATCAGTCAGTTTATTTGTACAACACATTTTCAAAGTCAAACACATTGACAGACCTAAGTGCTCCACAATAGGGTGACCACCTAGTCCATGTCAGGAGGGACACTATGAGCTACTTCAAGTTTTACAAACTACTTTGAAACTGAAA
>JAABNX020000143.1:20502030-20531349 GCA_015163995.2 Mormyrus lacerda
GACACATGCATGATTATTGGAGACTGACCAATCAGCACAAAGTAAGACATCAGTGCTTAAGTGAAATCTGGGTCCTTGAAATGGTTGAAATGGTAGCTCATAATGTCCCTCCTGACATGGACTAGGTGGTCACCCTGCTCCACGATGAAGGATAGATCAAGCAGTAGAAATATTGAACTATTAAAAACAATGAAATAAAAAACAATATAATCAAAACTCAGTGTTAAATGAAACCAAAACGCAGTGCAAATGTTCAAACAAACAGGCAAATGTTATAAGAACAAACGACTCAAAGGATACAATCAAGTGGTGTCATATAAAAGGCAAAAACAAATATGGATGTTTTGTTCTGTTTCGTACATGCACTATTTCATCTTATACCCACAAATTCCATTTTCTGCACCATTAATGCTTGACTGTATGCTAATAATTGCCATTGACGCCTCATTTTGCCCCATGGATAATCTGTTTTGTCCCCTGGTTGTCCTGTTCATCATAAATTCATGTCCTGTTCATCACTCTCCTTCATCATAAATCCCTTAGTCCTTATGAGTTTTTTGTGATAACATGCTTTTTCAGAGTAGTCTCTGTCTTTACTCCATCTTCCAATGACAAACACCACTGACATCTCTCACAGAGCCTGACCTATGAGGTGATCCTGACGCTGGGACAGGCGTTCGAGGTGGCCTATCAGCTGGCGCTCAAGGCCCAGAGATCGCAGCAGCACCGGGTCCCGGCGGCATCGTCATCAGAGCTCATCGAGACCCGGTCTAGCCAGTCCATGCCAAAGCCCAGGAGTAGCTCCCGGAAGTCGCCGGTGAGTGGTGACCCCTGAACACACACAGACACACACATTTGTATAAAATATCTGTATGGGTCCATTCATGTCTATGGGAAAAACCCTAATACCATTAATAACAACCTTAACCCCTACCCAGCCCTACCCTAAACCGTAAGTAACCAAAGAAAATTCAAGACTTCTGGCATTTTCATTTTTTGATTGCAGTCACAGACTTTTATAAAATAGTTTTTCTCCATGTGGAGACTGAAAAAACAGATTTTTATTACATTGTGGGGACACTTAAACATGACATGAGAACTATGCATGACCACACACACACACACTCTGAATGTGCACACAGATACCCTCATGAACGTAATGTACCCATCTTTACACAGTCCTGATATCAGTCATTGTCTTTCATTTTGCCCTGCAGCAATAGCAGTTCACTATAAAATGCTGACACTAGTATTTGGGAGCGGGTTTTATGAATGCTTATGATCCGGTCAGGAAAAATCAGGACTTTCCTGATGGAATATGAGGTGACAGGATGGAAGGTTTACCTCCAGACGAGAATTCTAAGCCCATCGGATGCTTTAATCGTGAGATGTTCAGTTTAATCTCTGTTTACAGATGTCTTTGTCGGCAAATGGCTTCACTAAGCTGGAAGTTGTTATGTTGAATATTTCTGTACCTAGGAGAAGATAATCTAGCATCAAATGTTGAGCGCAATTTACTCATTTTATACACACAAAATTGTATTTATTAAACGGTGTAAGTACTGATGTGGTTTCTGGATCAAAGATATATAACAAAGGAAATGCCATTTATTTTGTAGCTTTTAGTTTTCACCTTGGGCTACTAAACTTGTTTAAATATGTGTTGACAGGTTTCAGAAATTAGAAATCAAAAAATGTAAATTGAGAAATGTAAAATATGCTGATAGAATACAAATCTGCACAATCTACCTCCACATGAGGTCATGTTATAGACATGTGCTCATGAATGCTCATTCAACATGCAAATAGATGTTTTCTGTAATGCTTTTGGCCACAAAGATATCTGTCTCACCCAAATCAACACAGAAATCCTAGGAATTCTAGTCTATTGCAATATTGGTGCCACCTGAAGGTTGCTAAGGGCAACTGCATCTGATATGAACAGTCACTTTTACATGTGAGCCTGGGCATGTCCTATCAACACAAAAGTATATTCACTATTTTTTCCCACAGTTAGTCAACAGTACCTGGTGTGCGTTCAACTAAGTGTCCGTTTCTCTGTCTGGCGTCTTTCTCCTTCTCTCTCTCGCTCTCAAACACTCTTGCTATTCGCTGCTTATGTCACCCTTTACACTGTGTGATTACGAGGGTGTGTAGTATTTTTTTTGCGTTACCCTATGTACTTCCTGGGTATCTTTCCGTGAACGGCTGACCCAATTGTCTAAATCTAGGCCGAAAGTGCATGAATTAGGATATTCTCAGGAAGCTCGGCCTAGTCCCAGTGGGTCAGGAGTAGACGATCCTCAGTAAATGAACAGTTTCTGCAAAATGTTCCTCAGCTGTGAAGCATTACACATGTAGTAAGGAAGAGACATCTTTTCAATTGAATTTAACGTTTTCAAACTCATGAGCTCCTCTGCTCCTGAATCCTTTCTGAATGTTAATGGCGAAAAAGTCACTGTAAAGATATTAAAGCTGCTTATTGTAGCGGCTCAAGGTATTAAACAAAAAAGTGGTTCAGCGATCCAGCTGGAACCTGTAGTTTACTGACTCCTTAATAGTTTTAATAGCCCAACTTATTAGATGGAATGTTCTAGTTAGACAATGAATAGACCAATAGATGGGAATTCGTAATTGTCAAATATGACTAGTTGTTAATACACCCTCTCTTGGTTTAGTGAGTACCTTGGTTAGTGACTGTTTGCAAATATGACATTATTAAAAAATTTGATTCCAACCAATGTGCGCATTTATGACCAAATTTAGTATGCCTGACAACAACGCATGCTAGAGTGAGAGTAACAGTTACGTAGCTGTATGAGAGCTTTATCTGAATGGAACAGTCATGTCCACGCTGCCATGATTTTCATTTAGTGACCATTTTATTTAACGTCCTGGTCATTGGATTGGAACTCAGTCACTAACCAGGAGAGGGTGTAATAAAGTCGTGCCGAGTGAACTGAATGTAACATTGTTTAATGAGTGAACGACATTGTGCATTGTGCAGCCAATGTCCAACCTCAAACATCAAACCTCAGCACACCCTCTGACATCACAAGCTAGTAAGTTAGCTATCTCTGTCTCTTTACCTCGGGATCCTTTCCTCCAATTTGTTTCTCTCCCAGGATCCTTTGCTGCTAGAGAGCCACTGCTGTCACTGTCACACCTGTACTACCCATCGGCCCACTCACCTCCCACTGCGGGCCGCCAGCCCCGGAGAGCAGGTCTGGCTCCTTCTCCTCCTGTTGCTCCTTCACGCTTCACCCTCTCATTGCTTTGACCTCCATCCTTTTCCTTTTCCACATAATCATTTTTGTGTTTCCTTCTCTGTTTTTCTTTGGTCAAGATTCCTTGATGTTGGATTGGTCCAGCATGTCCGAGATAACCAAAATTACCCATATCCCCGTGCTCTATTCTACCTCCTATTGATGTCCTCTTTTAAGAAGCTGCCCTTCTTCACCTGGGTTCTTTTTTCAGTCCTCTTCCTTTTGTGTATATTCTCTTACAGTAAAGAGCGCCATCTCCCGTTCTTGTCTGTCTTGGCGCCCAGCGTTGTTCCGGACTGTGCTTTGTGTCTGCGTTTCTTGGGGCTGTCTGCTATGTTTGGCTGCCTCGGACAGCCTCGCTTGCCACAGGAGTGAAGTGTTGCTTCCGGAATGCTCTCTCAGTTACTTTGAGACCAGGTGGTCGTCTCTGTCTGGTGCCCTGCTTCTTATCCTCTCCCCTGCTTCCTCTCCTGTCCTTTGTCGGTTCCCCTTTCTTCTCTGGCGCTAACTTCTTGCTTGTCTGCTTTCTGAACGCTTACACCTGCCTCGGCCACCTCTCACCTCGCCCGCACACCCATGTCTACAGTTATTCAAGGAAAACAAGTGGAGAAAAACCTCCTTCTGGACGAACCCAAAGTGCCTTTGTCCAGTCATTTATGTCACAAACAGGGCCACGCCAGTGACATAGGCCTAGGGCACCAACTTCTGAGGGGGCGCTGACTTGCCAGTCAATTTTACTTTGCCTCAGATAGGGGGCGTTGGCAGTGATGCTGGTCTAGGGCACCATATCAGTTGGGACTGGTACCAGTCGCAAACATCAAAGTAAAATATGTCTTGTGTATGTATGTATAGTAAAGCTGTTTCTTTCTCTGAGGTTCAGTTCCACATAAACAGCGTAATATGGATTCGTATAAATCAAGAGTGGACAAATCCAGCAAAATCATGATTTCCAAGGTTCAGAGGGTTACAGCATCATGGAAATTGATAATTCTGGGCTTGTTCTGGGTTGAGAATCTTCTGTGTGGAGATGGCTGGCCATTGTCAATACTGGAGGCCTCTAGGTATGAGAAACTTACAACAAGAATGTTAAATAATTCCTACAATCATAATGTCCTGACTTGGTGAATGAGTGTTGAATTCCTATGTCTTTGTCAAGCCTAACTTTTAGTGGATTTTACCTAAGATGTGTGGAAATCTCCCAGCAACAGCCTTGAAGTGACTTGCAATCTTCCTGCAAATCTGATTGATCGGGCAGAAAAGCAAGTTATCTCCATCATCCAATCAGATGTGACTTCCGCTACAATTGAACACATGGAACATTTGTGCTGCTGCATCGCATGTGGAAGTAATGAGGATACTTGCGATGGCCACCAGCTGTTCATCCTCGACTCTGATGTCCTACTCTCCCCTCCCCCCCTTCCCCACCCCCTCATCCCAACCCCCCTTCCCCCCGATGGACCACGTAGACAAGGCAGCGGAAACACGGTCTTTGGGCAGTGGCACATGGCTGACTGAGCAGCAGGACCCCAGCAAGCCCACCCCCAGCACCAAGTATGAGACCACCATATTCTGAAAGCCTCAGATTCTGCTCCTCGCCCCACCTCCTTTCACTGTGACCCCTGCCACCCTCGAATGACCTTCTCCAAACCTCCAGCTGAGCTCATGCTAACCCGATTCATTGGCTCGTCTGTACACAGAGCCCATCACTGAAGAAATCCAATAATCTGGATTTTGCTAACAGAGGCTCCGCCCCCTTTAAACTGCCCCTCCCATTATTATTTGGGCACTCCAATTTGGAAAAGAAAAAAACGACACAGTTTTTGAATGCATTTCGTTACATGACTGGTTGCAGATTTCCTGGTGGTGCTTCGTTGCTGTGGACATGACACCCACACATGAAATCAAGACCCTGGAACCTTTAACTTGCCTTTTGGACAAGTAGCACATTGGAAATTCTGATTCGATATCAGAAAGCTGATGTTCCGCACTCATGCAACGTCTCACGCCATTTGGACACTGGAATTGAGACTTGCTCTGCGTGCTCAGCTCTAGAGTGTAGCTTTCATTTCTACTGTGAATGTTTAGATACCAAAGCAGCAGAATTCCCTTTTTCTGATTGGTCCTCGCCGTCTTGTAGTGACAGGTAGCCCGTCGGACCTTGCTTTACGCTCTTTGTTCCTGCTCTTCCTCCAGTGTCGGAACGTTTTAAGGACTCTCGCTCTTGGTTTTGCTTCCTTCCTTATTGGAGCATGTTCCACTGTGATGAGACTTCATTTAGAGCTTAACTGCTGCTGAACCATAAAAATTTACACAAGAATTTGCACAACAAACCCGTGTTGAACATTTCTGACCTATAGTCTAAGACAATGTTTCCCAATCTGGTCCTCAGGGACCAACAGACGGTCCATGTTTTTGCTCCCTCTCAGTTGCCCGTAGAGAGCAAAAATGTAGACTGTCTGACCAGGAGCTCGGAAGGAGCAAAGACGTGGACCAGCTGTGGGTCCCCAAGAACTGGATTGGACCTTCAGTTTTTTTATAAACATTAGATTAACTTCACTGCTAATGTTTCTTCCCAGAGTGTTATGCTTATCATGGAATGTCCACTATCTTAAACCAGGTTTAGCATCTTATTTACTGCAGGAGTGGCAGAAACTGCATGTTATGCTGTGTGCAGCTGCTTCGGCTCTCGCAAGCTAAAAAAAAACATCTTAGTCTCCATAAGCAGATGATTATGAATGTTATTTGATATATCCATTTTAAAATAAACAAGAAAGCACAAAGAAGACCAGGCAGGTTGGACTCTGAAGATTTTTGATTGTGGATCATAACCTTCTGATGTCCAGGTGGCACGTTTTCATCCACTTACCTTCCAAGATTCTGTCCTGGCTCCTTAGGTTTTATCTGCTCTCTTTGGCTGTGACTCAGGATCTGTCTGTCAAAAGTTCACTTCAGAGGTAACTAGGAATGTTCACTTAGCTTCGTATCACTGGATTTGCGTGAGATTTACTTAAAACTTTTACTTCTATTTGATCAAAGACAAATTCATACACTTCTAATTAAATGCAATGAAGGTGAACCATTACTTGAGTTGCCATTTGCAATGCTTTGGATCTCTGTGGACGTGAACAGTTTCTGTAAATCGTGAAAACTGCAAAGCTCTAAGAAATCTTTGTCAAGCGAAGCTTTCATGGTGGCAAGGATGAAAAGAAAAGCATCGGTTTCAAGCAGCTTTTGAAAAGAACAGAAGATCCAAACAACTTTGTCTTCCAGTAATCATATTTCCCAGAGTTCCAAAAATACACATTGTCATTATTCTGCAGAAAGTGTTTATTTATTTGTTTTTAACCTGAAATGACTTCTTTTGCCTTCATCGCATACATCTTACATATCACATCTGATGAGCTGATGAGTTCATGCCCACAAAAGCACTTCCTGTTTTCTGTCTGTGTGCTTGTAAGTGGCCTCTTGTGACCTTATTCCATATTTTGTTAAAACTTCAGAGCAAAGGCTGCATTTCCTGGGGCGGGATAATTCGACCCTGAAAGGTTTCCTACTTTAACCCACATGTTTTCCTTTGTGTAGCTGGCTCCTGTGTTCAAGTTTCCGGACACCAGACTCTGAGGGGTGATGGCTAAAGGGGGCTATAGGAAAAGAGGGGGGAGATATGTTGATGGAGACCTGAGATTTAGGGGCACTGTTCCTCCCTCCCTCCACTGCATCTGACCTGTTGAAAAGCATTGCCAGGGGGGGATCAGCATGGAATAGGGGTTGGCACCTGTTCATGGGTTCACAGCAAGGGGCAGTATATTAACTGAAAGAGGGGTGAGGCAGAACATAATGCATCCTGAACTATACACCTCCCATGCAGGTAAAGAGCCAATAAATCAAATGAAAGAACTGGGGCAGTTAGTATGCTTGTGGGAGTTTTACTTGGTTTTAATTGGTTGGTCCCGCCTCCTTTAGTTGCTTGGACCCACCTCCTCTACCATCTGATTGGTTACCCCTCTGAACCAATCATCTTTCATTCCACCCACAGAACATTTTTGTGCAAGTAAAACTCCCATGAGTTGTTAGCATGTCCAAATAGACAATGCTGTGTTCTGACCACAAGGGTACTCAACATGCCCAGATCCTAAGTGACCTTTTGGGTCCGCTCTAAAAATGCCACAGTAACTATCAACACTGAAAGCAATTTTATTAACATCTGGGGAAGGATGACAAGGAATTTACTAATGCTGTTTACTAATTATTATATGTATCACTAACCTCAAATTAGCAATAGATCTACATCTGCAGTCCAATGTTTTGCATATGTGGTCTTTGTATGGACGAGGACTCACCCTAGGGGTAGCAGTAAATATGAAGAAATCAAAGTAGCAGTGCAGACAAGTGTCTGGTAAAAGTTGCCGTCAGTTAAAACGTATGTTAGTTTACAAAATTAACAATTGAAAGTGGGGCCATCTAAATCTTAAAATCAAATATTGAACATTTCTTTGTAGTCATCTACTTTAATTAACATGTACATCTTACAAAGTAGCCATTTATGACACGATAAAATGTGTTCCCAGCCTAGTTATGAGTTTTGTCTTAATTGTTTTATTAGCACGGAGGCCTGAGAATATTATCATTATTTTTTCAGTGTCTGGATAAGCCATTAGCATCACCAAAGAAGCTCAAAAGAGCTGTCATGAAATTCCAAAATAAACACTCAAGTTGTGCTGTGACAACAAAGTTTGCTCTGAATTATACATTGTGTTAAAACTGTGTTACATTGAGAAATGGTCAGGTGATATTATCAGTGTAATGTTTCACTTTTAGCTAATTTTTAAATACCATTTTATATGTATCTTGATTTTATGGTATAATTGGATATATTTCTGCTTCCCCTGATTTAAAAAAAAAAATCAAGGTCACAAAAATGTGCAACTTGTCATGATTTTTATTTTTAATCTAAGTTTATTACTCTTTATCACCCTTAGTATTTGAACCATTTAAACCTGTTTCTTTATCTGACATTGAAATCAGGTACAATAGACAGCATCACTTTGATAACATGAATCTCCCCATACTGTAACTGAATGCTTCAGTTCCATTCCCGATTCCAAAATTTTATATCTATGGTACTCCTTGCAAAGCATCCTGGGCCATTTTCATGTTTGCACGACTGAGAACTAGAATGTGAACAAATAAATTGATTTGCAATGTTAAAAAAAAACCAAAAGCTTAAAGGTGATGGATTGTAAACAACAAGAAAAATTATCTCTAGTGGTGTGAATTTTATACTTGAATGATTCTACTTCCAAACATATTCATGTATGTAACTTCTTTTATGTTACAGATGTTGGCATTGAGGCAAAGGAAAGCTTTTTATGGTTTTTTTTTTTAAATTAAACATAGCTGGTAACTTTTTCTTCTCTCTTGGTGAAAGAATTAGATCAAAGTGAGAGACAGAACTCAGGCAAACATCAGACCACTTAAAAGATTGTACATATTCTTTCGCCTTGTGGTTTTTTCTAATTTTTATTTTTCAAAATTGTAAAACTAATAAATGAAAAAGTAACCAAAAATGTGTCTCCTGTTTTAATACACTTGCTCCCTTTTTAAAGATTTTCAAATGCTTAGCTAGTTTTTATAACCTTTTCCATGACCTTGAGTCTTTTGTGAGCCAACAGTAGAAGTGAAAGCCAGCTTATCATGAGACAAAAATAAAAAGCCAACTATGTGAATGACAATTTTTATATGATCCAGAAAGAATCTTTGATTATTGTCCAGAGATCCAAGATTATAATGAACAATACGTAACATGTTTAAGTAAATTAGTCTCCAAAAAAACTCCCTAAACAATCTCTATTTGAGCAATTTTTTTACCAGCACGAGCAATACTTTGTTTTCTCAACAGTAAAAAATAAATTCTCATAAATATATTGATAGTAAACTATACTAATATATTAGTGTACTCCTTTTTATTGAAAATCCTTCTCAAAATACTAGGATCTTCTACCAATGTTTACTGAAGTAAAATGCAATTTATCTGTGGATCACCTAAATGAACATCAACACCTGGAAGATTGTTCAGATAGATTTATTGATATAATTCAGTATTGCTGATGTTTTTGGTAAGTGCTTTAGAAAAGTGCAACACCATTCGTAAGTGTTTTATGTACAGAAATACCAAAGGACTACAATATATAATGTATACATGTTACATGTCTGCATAAGGTAAGAAAGCCTTCTGAAATGCCTATTTCCTTGTATTTTTGTTTATAAAAAATCAATAAAAACTTTTGATCACGAAAAAAAGAAATACCACTTCCTATGAAACCTTATATGAAAAAAACACTAAAAATGGATCAAAATAACTTCATGTCTATTTTGAAAACAAATTAAACACGACAAAGCTAAACATAAAAGTTAAAAAAATAATCTTACATGAAACAAGCACCCATTAAAAATTTGTTCAAAGTAACATACTAATTCATGCCTATTTAGACAATTGATTAAACAAAAAGACAAACATATGTTAAAATATAATGCCCTCACAATATATAATGTATATACGTAGATTTTTTAAGGATTCATTCATTATTGTATTTTTCAGATTACAAATATACAGTAATTAAATAGAAGACTGGATGTATAAGAAATGTGTGCTGCCCTCTAGTGTGCAGACTGTGTAATGCAACAGTACTATGGTAGAGGGCAAGAGCGTTATCTAACGGGAATCTGGCCCCATCTCTGGTGCCCCCTGTGGAAAGAGCAACTTCTTGAGAATGGAAGAGTAGAATGGGCCAAACACTTGCTGGTTGAAACGAACGATGCGCTGAAATGCCATGCCCAGCTCTGCCAACTCCTGTGCCACCAGCACTAGGGCAGGCGGTACTGGTGGGGCTCCCTGGGTGGTGGGAGCTGCCAACATGGCTTTCAGAAAACCTCGGACACGGGCACCTACAAATCAGGTCAAACAGCCCCAAAAATAAGCCCCTCATTACTTTACCTGCAAAATTACCATTTACAGTATACAGTACATTGTTGCAGATTGCACTTATTGAGATTTTATTTTGATTAATTTCATTCTACCTTCATCAAAGTCATTTACAAATTTTCTCTTATGTGTACTTTAATCTATAAAATACATTTAATATCTGAAAATTATGAAACAACCAATTTTTCTAAAATGCTGTCACATGATCATGTCGATGTGGTCTCAAGGGATGCTGACCTATGAGAATACGGACAGGGTCCTGGTCCTTGGCCAGCCCAGTGATCTGTGCCTTCAGCATTCCTTCCCTCTCAAGCGTCAATGCTGTCCCTCCTTGGGCCATCAGAGCATCGTTCACTAGCTTTTGTACCTGCTGCCCCATGCCCAGCATCGCCCCCTGCAGATCGAATCCTCTGAGTTCACAACAGAAGACTGTTAGTTATCCAGAACTAATCTCCTGACATAACAAACGTAGTTTTGAGACAGAGTTTGTAAAATAGGCTCATGGGAGTTTTACTTGCATGAAAATGTCCTGAGGGCAGAAGGAAAAATGATTAGTTCAGAGAGGAGACCAGATTGTAGAGGTGGTGGGTCCAAGCAACTAAAGGAGGCGGGGCCAGACAGTCAGATATCTGCATCCTCTAGTTACCTGGGCCCACCTCCTCTACAATTTGACTTGTCACCTCTCTGGACTAATCATTTTTTCTTCTGCCCTCAGAACATTTTCGTGTAAGTAAAATCCCTATATTTGTCAAACAGTTCATTGTACTGAGAAAATAAAATAAATAATAATTTGTTTAATTGATACTCATTTAATTTATTTATTAGAAACTAAACCAATAGACTCCAGCCAGAGGAAAGGCAGGGCCGAAGTCAAGGCCCAAAGTCAGGTGGTTTGCATGCTTCTCAGTCCATAGCACTCTCAGCCTTACCGCTGACCGATGGCTACCATTCATCCGGAAATCACCCCTCCCCTCTTACCTGTTGTGACAGCCCTCCAGAAGGGCAGCAACAGCCTGCTTGAGCTTAACTACAAACCCTGGCCTTGTGAAGACACCCTCCTCACAATGAGTGCTGGTCACCAGCAGAACTGCAGCCTCAAGCACCAGGTGCTGCGTAGCCTGTCCCAGCGACTCCAGACGGGCCCGGTCCATCTGAACTGTCTGAAAGAGCAGGGTAGAAGATGCAGGACAGTTGGAAAGCTGTCAGCCCTCTGTTGTTACTTAAGCGGCATAGTCAATTTGAGAATCCCCAAGCTGCACACAATATAGAAAATTGAGTTAAATATGGCAATATTTTTATCTTGCATTTCTCACTAAAACGTACATCTCAAGACTTCAGACTCACGTTTAAATAACATTAAATTTGTTTTCACTGAAATGCTGCTGCTCTTGATAAGTGGAGCAGCCATTCCACCTTCAGGCATACCTCAGGATAGCAATGGTTCTCAGAATCCCAGCTCAGGAGACGCATGTATGCACAGGTCAGTGTGGCACTCGGGCTCACCACAAGTGTGCTAAGGGAGGAACTTCCCTTGGGTAGGACCACTGTGTGCCCTAAGCTATCAGACGCAAGCTCCTGTGCTGCCCCCTGCAGCCAGGAAGTGGTATTATCCAGGGAATCTGCAAGACCCACACAAAATGAATTCAAATTCAGTTTAATATATATATATATATATTTTATATTATACAGTGACATGCAGAAGTTCACCGAAAGGCATACGGTTAGCGATGAAACATTCTTTTCAACATTTTAAGCGAGATTACTGTATCATTTTTGTTCTGTATAATTTTAGGCCAAGTTCAGGCTTGGCTCGTTTCAGCTGACTGAAGTGGACTCCCAGTGTGTTTCCCCACACTTAACTAGTCATATGTATCGGTACATCACAAGTTTAAGTTAAACAATATAAAAATATGGGCCATTCTCACAAACATAGCATTTTGTTGAGGAAGAAATGACTCTCATGACCAATTCAGTGTTGAAAAGGACAAAATGTCAACGTGAAATGGAGTCAGAACACAGAAAAGCTGAAGTGCAGAAGAGGCCAAAATCCCCCAAACATGAACTGAAGGACTGAAGGAAGGAGTCGGTTACAAAGACGCATTTACAAGCTGTAATACTCGCCAAAGGGGGTGTTACTATGTACTGAACTACTGATCATGAAGGATGCACAAACCTTTGCTTTGGACCGTTATCCTGTTGTTATTCTGAAATTGTAAAAGACTGAAAAAAACTGACTTTTGCATGCCGTGTGTGTGTCTATGTATTATATTCAGCTTTTCAAAGTTGAAGGCTGGCTGAGTGTGTTTGTGGAGTCTGTCCTGTCGTCCAGAACCCACCCGTGCAACATCCCTGCCTCACCTGGCTGTCTATCAAGGATTGCCTGGAATTTTGCACGCTCGTACTGGATAGCCTGCTGGAGAAGGTGTGGCCTCAAGCTTTGCATGGTGAAATTAACCATGTCCATCTTCATCAGGCCCAAAACACGGAAGATCTCTCTGGAGAAGACAGCTGGTGAGCTCATGATGCATGAGGAAATCCTCTCCCACTGATGCGATTTCACTCAAAAATTATTTGTTTTTCCCACTTAACTCCTAAAGACATATAGTTAACTTCAACCAATTATGTATTCTACATACATGATACAAGGAAAAAAACCACTAACAACACACAGGGAAAGGTTTAAAAGTTCACTGGATTATTAATCTGCATTGGGTAAGGGTAAATGTTCATCAACATTTCATCGTGTGGCATTTTTGGAAAGGAGATGAACTCCAAGCTGCCTACCTGAGCAGATCCACAGGGTCAGAGAGCACCCGGAGCTGGCGGACCTCGGGGTCACGGATGGGGGCACACAGGGAAGCCATGGTGGTGACGATGTAGTCGCCCAAGCAGTGCAGATCCAGGGCACCATGTCTGGCCTGCTGTCGGATCAGCCCCATGTCCAGGGCATCCTCCATCTGGGCTCGGAGACGCACGTGGCCTGGAAGCAGCAGGGACTGCAGCATCTGACGAGGGATTGAGAGAGTCAGAACCAACACCACAGAGCCAAATTGTGTACATCAACAGGCCCATATATGTGTTGGAGTGACAACACTATCCCCAAGTGGTGGTGCTAAATGCTTACGTTCTTCACCTCCTCCAAAAGGGAAATCGCATGGGTATAGTCTGGAGGACTGCGACACAGCTGAGCCTGCAGGCTGTCCCAGAATGCCTGGTGAACGATCTCCTTCACCCTACCCTCCAGGCTATCAAAAAAGAACAATTATTTCTACTGTTTTTCTTCAATCAAATGGTTAAAAACATACAAAGTTAAAGTTAAATTTGTTTACTGAAATTATATGTAGAATATTTGCATTATACACACACTCTATGTGTCTTTAATCTATATTTTATATGCAGTTTGAAATTATATATTTTTTTACACCTCGCACCTGTCTTTGGGGGGGTTGTTTTGCTTGAACCGGAAGTCTGCGTTGACAACTATTTCATGTGCCAGGGTGAGGTTAGCTACGCAGTGCTCCACTTCCAGCATGTCCGACAGGGGTCGCTGTCTAGGTGGACTGCCTGGAGACGAGTAGATGAACGCATTCAACTACAGACACAACAGCAATAATAATAATAATAATAATAATAATAATAATAATAATGCACATGCCAAGCACGAGTTTGACGGAACATATATATTTTAATTGGACAAACTATTCATAAAATTCTATCTATTCTGTTACTTAGCTTCAGTCGTGATCATCATTTACGTACCTGTTGGAGAGTCGGGGATCTGGAGACTGGGGAGATCGGATGGTTTATCACTGGCTTGCTCTTCAATATTGTCCCCGTTATGCATTTTCTAGTGTAAACGAAAAAAATAACAAAACAATACTGAAAACTACAATAGTAGTTTATAAATACGTGGGCAACACTTTACTTGAGGGGTACAAATATGTAGTAGTAACTCAGTACAAATCATGATAAAATATAATAGCTACTTGAGATAAAAGATGACGAACAAACATGAGATCAGTATATCACTTGTGTTATTCATTACTTGTTCCTTCAGTAGTTCCTTAGTAATGTGTTCTTGATTTACAGAAGAAAAATATATTGTAACTGCGCCACGGTTCATTACTGATGAACGAATCAGTATGTAACTAAGACTTGTAACTAAGTTTGTGGTTAATGCTACATTTTTTTTCTGCACCCTCAAATAAAGTGTTACCTATTTATGTGTGTGTGCAAATACGAATTTACATAACATACTTGAGAGAAAAACATTTATTTTAATAAAAGTATTTGAACTAATAACGCGTCACCATTTACCTTACCTGTCAATATCTGAGAACTGTGCTCTTCTTTTGAAGGAAAAAGCTGTTTATTAATTATAAGGTGCAGATGTCAACTAGAAGCTGACGTTGAATATTTTCCTGTCCTACAGCTGCTGCAGCAAGTTGCGAGCTGTACGAACTATAAAGTGGATTGAACCAACAGCGCAAAGGGGTGTAATTAGTTTCAATATATCAACACTTGCCTTTTAGGACTACTATATAGTGTTGTTTATAAATAAAAAATTCATTAATTTAGTAATAAATAACTTACATGCATTTCTAAACATTATATAATTCTTAACCTAGTTTTTAAAAATTACTATTAGGCTGTTGCTCTCCTTTAAAAAAATTGGAAATGGTGTATTCGTCGATTGAACCAAAACAAAGAATGTAACTCCTCCCCCTTTTTGCCATGTTGGGACGAGACGTAATGTTAAAGCCCTCGGGTATGAAAGGGCAATGTTTTAAATTGTTTACAATGCAAATCTTTTGTTAAAAAATACTTTATCTGTTGTTGCTGATATTATTGACACCCGAACAGATAGCACACGGCAACCAGAAGCTTCCATTTATACAAGAAAAAGCTGGTACCTTATTTGTTTTTAAATTTTGCGGGCATGTGTACTCCATGGCAACAGGACGGACACGTGATTGTGACGTATTAGCCGGTACCCAATGGTCAGGCACAGGAAAGCTAACAGCTGAAAAGTGGCAGCGCACCGAATGTACAGAGAGATAAAACCGAGTAATTCTACAAGGGTCCTGTGGCCTGTACTACGAAACGGCGTTACTGGCTTATCGGGGTAACCTTTCTGATTTAAGGTAATCTGGGCAAAATGTAAGTAAACGAATATGAAGTCCGTTTAAACTGTTGTATCTTAAATCCTACAAATTACCCCGATAAGCCAGTAATCCCGCTTCTTAGTATGAAGTATTGTGCTGGGCGATATGTAGTATAAATGTATTTGTCAGTAACCAGTCTAGCTGAAGTACATTTTCAAAATATCCGGAGTGTTCCCTTATTATTTTAAAATCCCACCCCCCGGAAGAACTTACATTATTGCAATATTACGACAGCATTCTGTTGCCACCTTGATAAAATAAAATTGAGTTTTTCGTTATATGTTACAAGTATCTCGTTAAAAAGAGAAAAAACTCAACGATATATTTGTTATAGGTTTGAATTATCATAAGATTAATTTTATCGTCAGTGTGCTGAGTAGAGGTATACAGAGCCAGCGAATTAAAATTAACATTTAACTAGGTGCAAATTAAAAGCATATAAATACAATAAATTATAATGTACAATAATAGACATTAATAAAAGTGTAAAGTATGGTTCTGAACAAAATATACGATGCAGCCAGTGTCTTTAATTAAGGCACAGACAGGAGTAAGACTTGTGAGGAGAGAATGATTGTGCTAGGAAATACAAGATACAGAGATAGAATGATATAAGTGCTACAGGACATATACAATGTGCAAAATGGTGCAAGTAAATGAGCAGACAAGATCAGGTACTTTTGAGTAATTGACAGCTGTGGGGAAGAAGCTGTTCCCCAAATTATAAGCCCAAAATTACACCGCTGAATTGGATGAGTCTTGTGTGTCGACACACCTCGGATATAAATCATTATTCTGAAGTAGGAATGGGAGACATACTACGCCTTACTACAAACATTTGAGCGAATAAATTTACTACCGTAAAACTCGTAGTATTCACGCAGACGCACAGTATGTGCGGACTGGTTTGACCACTGTCCCCAGCAATTAAAACGTGATAAAATTATTTAAACGAATTAACATAACATACACATAATTATGTTGAAACGAGAATCTGAGGCAATTTTTTTATTTTATTCTGGTGGCAGAAATTAAATTACTATAGCCGCGAAAGTATATGACTTGTATTGCAGACGAGAATTGTTCACATTCCCATTAGACTGATTTCTCAAGAAAAGAGGATTGTAATTCCTCTCTAGTACCAGAAGAGGACGACTGAAGTCCAAGTTTATGCAGTTTCCATCCATTCGATCGTTAACATTAGCTTCTACATCTAAGAACCCAAATAGATTTTCACTCAGTCCACATTTAATGATTAAATGGTCGAGTTGCTTATTGCACGTTGTAGATAAAGAAATAAGAAGGACTGGTTTCCTTCGCATTATGGGCGAAGACGTGTATTATTGTAAAATATAAAAATATCAAATCATATAAATAACAGTAACATATAACTATAGCCAGTGGTCAATTACTACATTCAAAATCAGTGAAATGTTAGAAAAGGCATCATTTTGAAAAATCTGTGTTATGTGGTCAATATTAACACCATTTATTAGTGCAGAATACGTTTACTTTGCATTGACATTCATTTAACAAGCACTTTTATCCAAAAAGTGACATGCTAGTGAGGATCAGAGGACAGACAGTTTCCCCAGAGCCATTATTGTTAAGGACCTTGCTCTATGGTGGCACCATTTTGGTGGCTCAGGGGATTTGAACCAGTGACCTTCTGATCAAAAGCATGGAGTCCTAACATGCAGTCACACACTGTCCTCATACAGTGACAGGTCAAGGCCATTTGGCACACCATCGTGAATCACCAGCTCAACCTTTCTCATGTTATCTGTTAAGGTTGCATTTGAAAGGCATGTCAGGTTGCTATTATTTATAAAATGAAGCGGCCATTCACTCTTTGACTGAACCCGCCTTTCTGTATCACACACGACAGCTGCCGTAACCTGGAGCAAAGCAAATCTGACACCTTCGCCCACATGAAGTGGTTACTTCTTTAGGTGACTTGACTGTCTTAGCTCTGCTTCTCTCAGAATGTATTTTCTCAACTTGCCTCAGGAATCTGAATCCACAATATTTTAGCTTGTTGCACTTTTAAAATCCTTCCTCTGTCATTTTTAATACCGTCACTAATAATGTTGAGCTCTTCACATCTGACAGGCTTTTTGAGCAAATAGCCCTGTTGGGTCTTGAATCAAGAAGCATGGGATCCACACCACAACAAAGAGTGCTTGTTGCTTTAATCTGCTCCTCTTCTTTTGATACACTGTAATCTTACAGCACTATCGAAATAAAGCCACAGAAAAACATAAAACAACTTATGAAGGCTCGGAAGCAGATTTCCATCCCTGGTTGCTTTTGAATCAAGATGCTTTGGTTTTTAAATTCACTCTCACGATGATAAAATCAAACTCACAATCTGAATAGATCCCAATGTAACCAAATTACAAAAGGTAAAGGTAAATTTGGAAGCCTGCAGGGCAGATACATAGATTGGATGTTTCTGTTCTGACTTGACCGATGTCTTCTGTGGGAAAGGGATTTGCTGTCCACAAAAAAAACCTTCATTTTAATGTATTTTTGAATTATTTATGAAGAACAAAATGTCAAAGGCCACAATCACCATAGTAAAAATAGTAAAATGTTGCTAGAATTTAACATACTATTCTAGTAGCCTTCTAAGTAATGATTATGACAGTCCCAACAAATTATTCAAAACTGCATAGTTCTGCTGTAACCATTGTTTGTCAAAACCAATAATTTCACTTTCAAGAATAATTTTCGATTTCTGTCCTCGCTCCCTTGGGTGGGAGTTTGTGTGTTCTCTCTGTGTGCCTGCCGCCTTCCTCCTTCTTCTCTGCTTTCCTCCATACAGTCCAAAAACATGTGGATTACTGTCTTTAAATAGTCATTGTGTGTGTGTGTGTGTGTGTGTGTGTGTGTGAGTGTGTGTGTGTGAGAGAGAGAGAGAGAGTGGGAGAGAGTGCATGACTTCCAAACCTGCATAAACTCATACATGTATGCATATACCTGCTCCAGCATTTTCTCGCATATTTTTCCTACTTATGCGACCAATGCTCAGCAACACTAGCAATGATCATTAAGCACTGCCATAATATGTGACCTTGGAAATTAAGATGCATTAACACGTGCATTAGTTAAATTTACAACTGCCTATTTTACTGCGTGGAAGATGCCACTGTTGAATTGCGCGGATGCCCCTTATACCCCTAAGATCACAACAATTTCAGTTTAAATGGTCAGTTTCAAGCCCCTGTTCAGTTCATCCCCATTCCCGTTGTGCAGTCTACCCTGCTATGCCAATGTTTCATTAATGACATGACCTTGTCTGAACTTCATGTATAATTTTAAAATGTGACAAATTCATGCATAAAAGTCTTGGGTGTCATAACACAAATTCAGCTTTAATCCCATATAGCTGTATTATGTGTGTGCATGTTTTAATAATTCCAGAATTGCATTACCCAGGAGGGGATTAATGCATCTGGGGGCTCTAGGCTGGCATCAGCATGGACACTCAGGTGTTGCTGATTTAACTAATCAATGCATTTTCCCCAAGTCAGACCGCAGCCATAGACTATGGCCTTGGAACGTCTCTGAATTTATCTGCCTCTGCTTGTACAGTATATTCTTTGCAGTGTTTGTATGTATTATTTCTTTAGTCTTGAGATGACCCTTAATGCCAAAATGTCACGGGTGTTACCCAGAATCCCTGAGTGTTGCCACCTTAAGTGTGCTAACAACAAACTGTGCTGATCATCGCTTGTAATTTTCTTAATAGCCTATAGGAACTGAAATATCGCGATTTGCCAATGGGGAAATCTTTCGGCAGGATGACCAAAAGCCACCGAGAAAACTGAGACTGTACCATCGTCTCTATCTTGCATTGAAGATCAGCACTGACTGACTGTGTCACCGCTAGAGTTTTAAATACTCTGAGTAACCAATGTGTCCTGGCAGGAATAGCCAATTACTGGGTTATTGGGGTAACATAAACTGTGTTTGATACAGACCGCGATGTGTCATGCTTCGGAAACGGAAAAAAAACGTCTTTCACACGACTGAGGGCTTAGTACTTAATTAATTAAATCTGATGCCATATTGTATCCGTGAGCAACATAGAGTATTGGAGTCTATCAGAAAATTAAAAAAAAACCGCTGCAACAATTACCAAAGTTCCAATATATAATAACAAAACTCTTTATGATGTCGCAACTTGGGTTTTATAAGGGGGAACTACGTACGACACTAAATTGCACTCCCTGTTTCAATGACTTTTAACTTTTATGAAATAATTCAATGGCTAAACACTGAGCCCAGAAAAAATGGCCCATGATAAAACAATTTAGTCGCTTATTTAAAAAAAAAGAATTATGTGTACTTCACGGGCGATTATCTGAACAGGGCTATTATGTGAACAATACAATTCACCAAGTTACATGCATTTTAAAGTGTACCAAAGGCCACTCTACCAGCACCAGCATAGCTGCAGAATAATAGGCCTACTACAAAAAAATATTCCATCCATCCATCCTTCCATCCATGTTCCAGCTTCATTTCCTGGTCGATATAACGGATTTCAAAACTTCTATGTATTTTGAAATGCACATCATTCGGATGTGCATTCTTCCGTTAATTTTATTTTTTAAATACCATTTAGTCAGGATTCTAATCCGAAATAATAACGCATACCACTCAGCAGACTGACTAACGTAACAGCAGATGCAGCTTTCAGAACTATAGCTGCAAAAAGACATATGGGTTAAATACTAAGAGAAAATCCATGCAAAGGATCAGTTAAAAACGGTTCTTCCCAATACTTAAAATACCACTTCATCAGTTCTACAACACACGATAACTAACTTGTGTTCCTCGGCTACTCCATCCGTGTATTTTAAAATAATGAATAGTTATGTACTCGCATTCGGATTGCACGAAGCCAGGGGCATTTTGGTCGAAATTGTTCTTTGATGTTTGCATAGCATTAAAAGGGGAATGCCTCTTTTTCCGACAGCGAAGGGTTTTCTTTTTTTCCTTTTAGTGTAACGACTGGCCTTGAGGCTGCGTATATCTCGTGTTGACCCATTGATTGCACATGGCCCCGGCGTCCGACCCCCTTCGCCGCCCGGAAGCCGTTTCCGAGGTAACGCACAGTACGGTCCAAACAAGCCGCAGAGCGCTGAATTCCTGCTGCAGAAGAAATTATTGCGTGCAGCTCGATACACCGAAGGAGGGGGTGGAAGGGAGGGAGATCGTGATCAGTGGCTGAGGCGATGCGCGGATCTCCGTCCCTCCTCCTCCTCCTCTTTTACCCTCGCCTTCACACTTCCACGTTCTCTCTTATATTGAACTTGGTTGCGGTGGCGAACATGATCACAGCACTCCGGGGCTTAGAGGCTGCACGGTACCGGGCGCCAACGATTTGCCAACCCCTTCAAATTAAACGGGGAACTTGGTAAAACAAAGCGACAGGACAGAAAGGGTGACGGGCATTCGCAATTTATACGCTGCATTAAGCTTCAGCGAACTTTCCAGCGAGCACCGTCAGCTTGTGCCTCTTACACTAAAACAGCATAGACTCTCCAATGCGACCGAATAATATGTATACTCCAGGGGTAATGCGCGCTTGTATCGGATTAATAAGTTTGTTTCTGGTTGCCTCAGTCAAACAGCCCGTACCAGCGTTAAGAAACATGTCCTATCAAGGTAAGTTTTCTCGTTTTCGTGAAAATTTCGTTCCTTTGTGGTTGGATGCATGCAAAACTGTATGAGGTGTACTGTACTATGTAATGCTTAAATGATATAATGGGTTTCAAATCAGTGAAAATGTAGCGTACTCTGGGCAGAGTAAAACGATGTCATTTTGGCTCTCCATATATGTAACAAGAAGAAACTAAAAATTAATTGTATCACGGATAGGCTACCCTTTGCATCTGCGTCCATAATTGTCAAAATGCCAATTGATCCAAATGTAAATTAAATAAGTTTTCAGAAAGTTTCATTTGACGTCTAAATTAGATAATTAACTTAATATTATTTGTTTTGATTCGTGATAAAGGTTTGTATGATTAATTTCACTTATATTCTGGGGTTGGCACTAGTTGAGGAAAATATACATATTTTCTCTGTTTTTCTAAGGAATTATATTCTTTATACACGGATTAATTCTGAAATTGGACGATAGGCTATATACTTGTAAAATGCCCATCGCGGACCGGACATTCACCAGCCGTGAAACATTTAGGGTCTCACGCTTATTTCCATGCACGTGCAGTACAGCTAGTATTGGCCTGAAACACATTTTTTACTTCTACCGAACGACACACATCTGCTGTAATTTTTGGTGTCTCACATCGGTGGCATTTGCAAGCGTGCGTTTATCTGCATGCTGTGAGTTCAATTTAATATCAGCCGTCGGGAATACGACACAATCACAATATCGCCTTTAAAAAATGATCTCTCAAGAAGTATTCACACACCAGGCACATAATGAGACATCGCCGCGCAGTAAAAGGTGAGGGATTCGGTTTGGAGATACAGCCGCTGTTTTTTCAGCGGATACACACAGAGGACGGCGGCGTGCTGCCCTTTGGGCCCCGAGCGCTCTTACAGCACTGCGGTGATGATGCTTCGCACGGAGCCTGCGCCCGGAGCTTGGTCTCAGACGGGAACACAGATTTAGGCAGCTCGCTGTGGTAGCGAGAGGTGAAGCTATTTCTAGAGACTTTATGTTGCATCAGCGTTACCTCAGCACCCCCGAAGGTCTCTATACCTGCCATCTGGGCATGCCACAGTGAGGGGGTCCATTTCCTATTTGTTTCCCCCATTAAACAAGAAGGTTACAGTCACTGGTGAGTGTCAGAAAGCATTAAAGGAACCTGCTTTGGCATTTGTTGTAAGGGGATTGTCTGCACACATGGAGCTTCTGGTGTGCAGGTTCAGCAATGACCTGTTTCGTGTGCTGCCTTTCTGTGCTATTGCAGGATAGTGTCAAAACACACCCCTCTCTCCTTAGAAAACATTTATATGTCATGTAGATTTCAGACTCTTTTTTTTTCTGTATTGAGATGAATGACACATCTCATCCATGGTGGCCATTGCTCATGTTCTCTGTGACCCTGGGTGATTGTACTGGACACATGGCTAAGACTGGATGGACAATTCGGATATATACGCATCTTTACGTTATGCAGGACTGGCTGAAACTGGCTCACAGTGATGCGAGTCAAGCCATTTCTGTGTCATCATGAGGTCGTCTCTTAAGTTCTCATCTGTGGCACTGCTGCAGAAAAATGACACCGAAGACTCCAGGAGCGTCTCGAATTGGAGAGCAAACAACCAGGGCTTATGAGCCGCGAGATCCATCCATCCATCTGTCTGCCAGCCACTTATGCAGCGTACACTTTTAAGACTCTTATAAACACAAAGTGTCAAAGCATTATAGTTTGTTATAGTTTTGCACAGATAAAATGTGGAATCGCAACCAATAATGGCTACCTCCCTTCATGTTTCACAGATAATGCTGATCACGAGGGGTCTGGGGTGGGATGCAGGAGTGGGGGGCAGGCGGGGGGGAGTTCGTCCTCAAAAGGCATGTTTAATTTTGTCAAGGCACTGTGTAGGAGCTGTCATCCAGTGGCACTCAGGGTTAACAATTCCAGAGTACTGCCATTCCTGGGTGCTCGAGACAGCTATAGATCTGTACTGCGTGTCTTATCTTCACTGACGGATTTGCAGGCTCTTCCCCTTGTTTTTCGCTCTATTATTATTCACACATTTCTCTCAGGTCTTACTGGCCTTCTGTAGCATTGCAGTTTTATCTGGCTCTCGGTGGTGATTTGGAAGGTACATCACGCCTGCTCTTGTGTTTCTAAAGCCCCGAAAGAAGACTTTTCCTCTCTGTGGCGTGATGTTCTCTTCCAGTTGTTCCTCCAGCAAAAGGACAATGTACTTCTGTGTGTATGTGGTATCAGATTATGTAATCATAGGTGTTTGGAGTTTGTGTTAAAAAATAGTTAAATTCAGGTTGACATATTTCAATGGCACTTGGCATGAAAACATTTTTTTCATTCTTACCTTCGAATATCTTTTTGGGATTACTGTTTAGAAGTTATTTTTTCATATGTTGTGGACATATTTTTTGTGCTGTGGTGATATTATTGAAACAGACAATGAAAAGTGTTTGTTCAGAGACCTTTACCGCAGACTTTTTTTTCGAGAAGTATAAAAGCTGCCGGATATTTCTGTAATCATGGGAGGGGAAAATGTCTTTGGATGTTCCTGGGAGGGCAGGTGAGGCTCGGTTGAGAACGAAAAAGCATGCACCAAATCTTTAGTGTCATATTAGAAAAAGAGATATCTGCAATGAAATTGTTCTCATTCTCTACTCACAATTTTCCTCACTTGCTTCAGCATATGATTCTGAGTGTATCACCTTAGCGTGATTCAGTAATGCTCTTCACTTTTTCCTTTGTCCATACTTGCCTTCAAGCTGGTTAATTATTTCCCCTCATCTGTTTCTGCCTATGCTCTGCTTTTTTTCTAAAATGACAGAGAATTACAGGTACCTAGATTAGATGCACGTCATCATCCTACCCACTTGTTTGTCCTGATGTCCTAGAAGGTGATTTCTTGGAGAAAGCTGGACTGCTGCAGTAGCAAGCTCCATATGACTGTGAGCTTTGCATTAAACGTTTCGGATATCGTATAATTAATGGGTGGTGAATTTCATATTTTTATGAGAAAAAAAAAGGCTGTTTTGTTCACTGCATGATTGCTGGAACGCAACGGGAAACCCATTATTACAGTAGAAGTCCTCTGATATGACGATGGGATGACCCAACTTTATGCTGTTTATTTGAGGAAATGCAGTTTGGTTGTTTTTACAGTGGCATGGCGTTGCTTTCGGCTTTGAGTGTCCTTCTACTCCCATGTCCCACCATGAATGTCATTGACTCACATTTATCATGTAACACTGTAGCTCCCTTCCCTCCCCCTTGCCCCCTTGCCCCCACGACCCCACATTCCTCATTAGCCTATGATCAGCAGACGTCTGTTGCCCCGGTGGGACAAGGGGCATCTAGTGTCCCGCCAGGGGAACAAAATGAAGCAATCGGTTTAGCTGAAAGAGCAGAATTGTTTGTGACCACTCCTGCTTCCTGACTGAAAGCACTAATGGATTCATTTCAAAACATGCTTAATCTCCCTCCTGCTAGGTTTTCTACTGCTGTATCTATTTGCTTCAGAGTTTGAAAGAAAGCAAGCATCGCTTTTGTAGGGTTGGTATTTGTTAGTCTACTTTGGAGATAATTGGACAGGAAGAGTTTAGGGAAATTGGATTTTTTTTGTTGCACAGTGCTGTTTTATAAATGGATACATATTTTAGAATTCTAGTCTTTGAGGTATAGTTTTTGTTAAGGACTGTACTCATCTAGTACGCAGCATGTCTAAGGAGGAGAAAACTTTCTGGTCAATGCTGACTGATGCAGATGGATGGTGACACATCTGTGAACAATTCAGATAGCCACCTTACGCCATCTGTGGTTAATGCAGTCTCATGCAAAGGGACATAGCGTCACATACACTCATAGTGTTGGTATTAGTTACTTGTCTTGTGTTCTAGAAGAGTATTTCTCAATCCAGCCCTCGGGGACCCATAGTCGGTCCATGTTTTTGCTCCCTCTAAACTTCCCACCCAATAGTCCACATTTTTGCTCCCTCCAAGCTTCTGCAAAAACTGTGCCGACCAGTTGGCATTGGCCCAAGCAGCCCTCCCTATTCCATTAGACTCTTAATCTCATTTTTGGGATTGAAGAAAAGTATCTAGAATGGGATTCTTCCAAGCCAAATGAAGAGCAATGCTTGTCTTTTGTGTGTGTGTGTGTGTGTGTATGTAAGAACCAAAAAACACCTTCAGGTAAAAATGTGTTTTTTTTTGTGTGTCGCAATTTTTCCTTGTTAAGTCATGTGATTTTTTTTTTTATTTTGCCAGGATAGACTCCATATATCTTTATATATTGAATTATAGAGATTAATGCCCACAGTGAAAGGTATGCAGATGTGCATTTGCATATGAGTTTTGCCCTCTGATTCAACACTTCCCTGCCCCACCTCCACAGCACTGGGTCAATTGCCAAAATTGAGAGCTGTGATGTCTCTGCATTGTTGGGGGACAGCGAGTTTATTTGGCAGGTTTGGGATTTGTAATCATCTCACCATTGGCCCTTATGCAGGGCCCATGACCTCAGTGGATTCAAGCGCAGTATGCTCTTACCTCTATGTAGATGTGTATCTCATGGAGAGCAAAATTACTGAGTGAAAATGATCCAATTTCCCCATGGGGATGAATGAGGTACTTCGGTTGTATGGCGTGTCCATTTGGAGATGAAGCTGTGTTCATCACATGATCACTTTATCAAAGCTCGCAGAGAACAATGGGCTCGCTTCAGTCCCTGCAGCAGAATTGCAAGATCCGCTTTCATTAATATCCGCCCTTTGTTTTACCAGCAGTAGACAATTAGGGCTCAGGACCAGTGTAGATCACGTCAACCCCCACACTGGATTGAGGCTCAACATCTTTTTATCTGTCAGTATCTTAAATCAAGTGACATTTTTGTCGGATAAACAAATCTTTATGGGGACTGCTTCATTTTTATGGGAATAATGCTAACGCTAACTATGACAACATTAACCCCCACCGAGCCCCAACCATAACCATAAATAAGCAAGCAAAATACAAGAGTTTTTACATTTATAGTTTTTTCATTGCAGTCACAGATTTTTATTAAATTGAGATTTCCCTTATAGGAAACTGGTCCCCATAAGGGAAAAAATATTGGTATTCATCACATTGTGGGGACATTGCATCCCCACAAGGTAAGGTGTACCCACTCACACACACACACACACACACACACACGCACACACACACACACGCATTGTTTATAAAACATCTTATTTACTTACTGTGGGGGTTCTAAGACCAGACAGGAAATTTAATTTAATGAAAGGTATGGTCCTGGTTTAAGGTAGGAATCGGGGAGAGTAATAAAAAGTATTTTAAGAAGCTGAAGTGAAAAGTAAAACATGGAGATGATTTGGGAAAAACTCACCCACAGATGAAGCGGATGTCAGAGTCACTAAATTTCTGAATTCGGCTTTTTAAAGAATTCGGGGTGCAGTGCGGACGCCTTTCACGTCCGTGGGATTTTATGCCCCTTTTTGGGTCGCACCCCCAGCTAGCAAAGGGCTGCTTTCCTGAAGAAAGATCAACTCCATACGGGAAATTCATTAAGTCCAGCAGGCTTTGTCAATAACGGCTGTAACAGCTTGAATTGGATGGCCCCGCTGTTGTACCAGCTCTCTCTCTCTTTTTCTCTCTTTCTTTTTCCCTGTTCCTCCCTCTCCTTCTCTCTCTCTCACTCACATGCATACAGTCTGTGTCTGTTGTCATTCCATTACATGGTAGCTTTACAGGTTAGCCTTTTACCGCTGCCACCTCTAGCATAAAAGCTTATCTGGTATTCGAACCCCATCTCAATCTTGTATTATTATGTGAAGAAAAGTATTTTTAATGCAATGTATCTGTGTTATCAAAAGAGAATTTGTTTTCTCAGTTCAGTTTATGAAGGAAGCATTTTTTTTGTGAGCACTTGCCTGTTCATAAATTGTTATTGTCACATTGTGGCAATGCAGTTCATCAAGTACAAGAAAATCTCCAGGTAACAAAAGCTCAGGGTAAATACCTTCCAGAAGAGTAGCTTATGACAGCACATGATGCCAAACCTTGTCTTTTGTCTATAGGCGGAGGTCGGAGGAGTGAATCCTGAATTTCCCCCTTAGTTTTGAAGTTTGAAGTTTGAAGTTTTTGAAGCTGTTGGGGCCGTCGGAGGGGCATAGACACCCCGGCGGATTCAGGAGCCCCAGCGTTTGACAGGGGCAAATGAATACATAAAATTAGATGCAACATTGGATGGGGGAAGGGAGGCCAAGGTGACATTTTATCAGGGCCCCCAGAATTTCTAGTTATACCCCTGCAGGCAGGAAACTCAGGGACATTTTACTTGGCTGCATCACCTTTATAGAGCCCGGGGGTGAATCTCAACATGCGTACTTGACCATACTTGTGGTCTCAGGTATCTGTTTTACGCCCAATGCCGAATACCGGTTCCAATAGTCAGAACACAAGGACACGAGGACAGTAAAAATCCAAAATAGTGTTGGTCTTGTGTTGGTCTTGCTCCACCCCACATATCATGGACATATCGGTTGCATCCTCGCTGAACGAGACCAATGCCGTGATTCATTGCGTCCCAAGTTCATTCTTAGAAGGCAAGTTAGCAAGACCGGTCTTGCTAAGACCACAAATTTCGTCTTTGTGTTCTTGGTGTTCAGATTCACCCCCTGGTACCCAACACATTCCAGCTACCAACTGACACTTTGTCATCTCAGTGAAGATTAGTGTGCAAAATTAGATTGGTGTGCTTTTATGAGGCCCAAAACCTCTGGCGGTACCCCTGATCTGTCCATCTGGCCGGCTTACCTACACAGTCCCACAGAGCACAAAGCAGGAAGGTCCATCACAAGGTGCACGCTCTCGCGCACAGTCACACATTAAAGGAAATTATGGGACACCACTTTGCCTAACCACGTGTTTTGCCCCGTGGGAGGAAACTGGAGTGCTGCAAGAGTCAGGCAAACTCAATCAATCTTCGCATGGCAAACCACGCATCCCAGATACACGAGGCAGGTTGGCACCATTCCACGCGGGACGAGAGCCTGGCTGTACGACCGTCAGCAGGCAGTGCTGCAGTTGAATCTTGAGCAGAGCAGGAGCGTAGGCGTCTGAGTGTCGTTTGAAAGGGTGAGGTGCATGTGGCTGCAAGGCAAATTGCTAAGCAACTACAAGAATAATAAAGACGGCCGGCCAGTGTGACAGTAATCAAGACAGGACTGGTCTCCATGAGGGTCACTACCTACCGTCAAACGTCAGGCAGCTTACGCTATCCACTTCGGTCGCCGCTCTTGCTATACCGTGACTGGTAGAGATCTGAGATGTGTTTTACAAGGTCATTTTTAAGCTGCACAGAGCAGTCGTTGCTAAAAATCGTTTTCTGTTGCAAATTTTCTGTGGTGAGAGTGTGTGTTTTTGGTCATTTGGCTTGACTTGTAGAAGCTGAAATGAGGTGTATTTTAAGCTCCGCGGCTGTTTTAAAGGGCCCGATGGTGTTCTCTGTATGAGCTGGCTAAGAGCTGTTTGTTTTGTCTATTTTTTGGTCCTTTGGTGAAGCTGTTTATTTTCAGCACAGCTGCCCAGCATAATTGGTTTTTGAAGTCAGGACTGTTCCATCACGTACTGGGTCCAGACACAGCAAAAGTGCAGGTTCTGAACCACTGTTTCCTCGGTCCACTTCCCATATTTTATGTCTCAGCAGAAGCAATCTTGTTATTCAGTAGAGATGCTTCATATTTATATTTAATGTTTTTTTTCTTTTAAAAACATCTGCATATTTAACAATATCATCCTGCATTCCATTTTTATTCCTGCAGCCCCCACCCACCCAAACTGCAGAGATTCGGCCTGTATTACGGCACCGGTCATGAAACTGCACACGTTGCCTCATCCTGTGGCGCACGTGCCATGCTTTGTGTGCAGTCGCAATTGCAATGGACTGCAGTTGTAGTGTCGGCACTAGCCAGGGGGAGCTGAGGGAGGGGGCAGCCCCCCCAGATCACTGCCAATGCCCTACCAAAAGTAACCACCTAGAGTTGCAAAAAAAGATAAGCCTCTTAGCTCAGCCCCCGCCCCCAAGTTCTGATATACTTGTCTGATTTGCAACAAAAAGCTAGTGTCCCATCACTCCACCTCCAACCCATATTCTCCACCCTCAAGGTAGACATCTCATAGACGTATGTTAGGGGAGGCAGGTAAGAC
>JAABNX020000143.1:20545743-20563790 GCA_015163995.2 Mormyrus lacerda
GACCCCCCCCCCCCCCCCCTCTGTAGCTACACCTGGAGCATCGCACTGCTACTCATTGGGGTTAAATTTTAGGTGGTGGACAATCTGTCAAGTTTGGTCAGACCATTGCCAAGCCTCTCTAGTCATCTTGAACACCCAGAAGACCCCTCCCCCCCAGTTTCGCCATAAGGTTTATGGTATCCCAGCAAAACTGCAACAGTCCAACCTTTCACTAGGGGTCACTAATATGCAGGCCATGGTGAACTATGTTATCTCCCCCAACTAATTGCATTCCACTGCTCATGACATAGACTGCATTAGTCTTGGTGAACTTGTGGTTGTTGGACCCAACCTGTGCTTACTGGGAACGTTTGTATTATGAGTAATACATGTTCCCCCTTGGACCACCACTATACAGCTGCTGCCACTAGAGGAGACTGAGTGTAATTTTCTTATTAAGGATGGAATTGAAAATGATAGATGAAAAATACATCCTGTGTGTGTATTTCATATCATTTGAGTCTCTGCTGTCATTCCATGTGCATGGAGTTTGCATGCTCTCCCTGTGTCATCATCGGGACTCCTCCAGATTCTCCAGTTTACCCCCACGGTCGAAAAACACGCTAAAGATAGTCGGAGTTATGAAAATGCCCATAGTTGTAAATGGTGTGTGTTTGTGCCCTGCAAAGGGTTGGTGCCCCATCCTGGGTTGTTCCCTGCCTTATGCTCATAGGCTCCTGCAGCCCCCCCCCCACCCCCGATTCTGCAGCTCATAACAATGAGCAACATATCATACTGTAAGAAGAAGGATGGTAAAGGACGTAAATGGAAAAGTGGAGCCCGGGATCCTCATACACTATGGTGCAGTAGATTTTTATTTTGTCAAAGTACTGTAATGAAGCCTGAGTTGAACCATTGT
Source organism: Mormyrus lacerda (assembly GCA_015163995.2). Taxonomy (NCBI): domain Eukaryota; kingdom Metazoa; phylum Chordata; class Actinopteri; order Osteoglossiformes; family Mormyridae; genus Mormyrus; species Mormyrus lacerda. Next base: position 20,546,642 of record JAABNX020000143.1, read on the forward strand.
TCCAAATCAGCTGATCAGGCTTGCAACCTAATTTCAAACTTTGTTTAACTTGCTTTAAATGAGCAAATTTAAAAGACTATTGTCTCAGAATTTATTCTGATTTTCACCTTTAGCGTCACATGTTTTATGGGCAAATCAAACACGAACAAAAGCTCAACAGCTGAAACATTACTCTGAATACCCAATGAAACTAAATTTTGAATAGCTGAAGAAATGAAACTCCAAAAGATACTTGTTATTCGTTACAAGATAATGAAAGGCTCAAGAAGGACAGCACTAATGAATAAGTGCTTGCATGATGTGGTTTTGTTCAGTGTAAAGCACGTCTTCATGGCTACAATGCTATCATCATATCAACTATAGCGCTGACCTTGCCTATTGTGATATAAGGAAACATTATCAATTTCAGATTCCTCTCCAAATTGGAATGCTGACCTTGGTTACCGTGACAAAAGGAAGTACAATCAATCTCTGATCACTCACCAAACTAGAGTGCTGGGTTCAGCCTGTAGCACAAAAGGAAACATAATCAATCTCAGATAACCCTCCAAACTTGGAGTACTGAACTCTGTTTTTTGGACAAAAGGAAATACAATAGATCACAGATCATGTACATGACTAGAGTAATAGACTCTTTCTGTGGGATAAAGGGAAACAAAATCAATCTTAGATCACCTTCCTGGGCTATGACATCTCTGGCTGTCTGCTGTCTACTGTAAGGAAGGTGTTAAAAGTTTCAAAGAAACAAAGAAAGAGGAAAACATTTAATTTGGAAAGCAGGTTTTTAACCTAAGCTTTAATTTGTTCTGAAAGTGCACAACTAATATTGCCACTGGTATTTTTTGACTATTGATTAATGCCTTTTGGGCTTTGGATGGCACCTGTAGACTTGCCAGGTTTTTCATCTTCACCATTGCCGATGTTGAACCAGGGCTGGGGGACAAAAAATGGGATTATAGCATGACTGGAACAAGAACTTGATTGCCCTCATGTAACTTTTGTTCAAAAGGTTTTTCTTTCACTAAGGGTGTCAGAGGAGGCTACAGGTCCAAATCTGAGATGGGCTGCACAGTTAGTATCTGCTCTGCTATGAAGCAAAGCAGTAGGTAGGTTCCGTGGGCGTTGTGTAATTCATGTGGCCGGGAATTGGAATGAGTCACAAGGTGTTTGTAAGATACTGGAGCAGAGACCTGTACCGTGACAGTACCATTGTAACATTTTGAAATAAGCAAAGCAGTTTCCTGTTTTTTTATCATTTATTAAATTTGGATGAACACAGAAATATGTAACTAAAGCATGGTCTTGCCTGAATGTGACTCCACTGCTTTGTTTTTAGTCTCCTAGCCAGTGAAACAAGGTCTACTGGTGTGTGTACATAGCACAATCAAATGCTTACTGGAGTACTGCAGCCTGTCATGGCCAACAAACATGAAATGAAACAACAATCATAGCAGCCAATGATAACACAACAAATAAATATCAGGAAAAAAGCATCACCATAGACAAACGGATGCCGACACGTGGCAGAGACGCAATAGAGTTGGAGTGGAGAATTGGGCTTATGCATGTATATGTACGTGTCTTTGCGATTGCAGATGTGGACGAGTGCTCGGAGGGTAATGGCGGCTGCCAGCAGGTGTGCGTCAACATGATGGGCAGCTACGAGTGCCGGTGTCGTGAGGGCTTCTTCTTGAGTGACAACCAGCACACCTGCATCCAGAGGCCCAAAGGTAACACCAGACTCTCAGTGCTGCCCAAATCCTCCATCCTCAGTAGCTGAAGTGCCCAGGGCTAAATCTAAATCAGGACTCTTGAGGGCTCAACAAAGAGTGACCGTGTGCTGCTAAGTCAAAGGGGTGCATGTTGTTCTTAGGGATGTTTGTGATGTTTTTGCTACTATTGTCTTTACTCTCCCAGTGGTTAAGTTGAGCTAAAGGAAAATGTTTTGCTAACACAATGAAAAACAGTTTGGGCTTTTCCATTGAAGAAAATGCCTATAGGTGATGTCTATTATTGTGTCTACTGGGTACTTCACCGCTGACTTGAAAATTGAAAATTTTTCTCCACTGGCAAGAGTGAAGTAGTTAAGAAGTTTCAGAATGTTTGGTGGTTCGGTGTTTTTCTCAAAGTCTGCCACTTTGCCCTGGGATATCGCCAATCCACAAAACAAAGTCTGAACTTAACTCTTAGGCTGTGATCACCTTCTTCTCATACAAGTACAACACAACATACAAGTCGGTGACAAAGAGAATTGGCTTTTTGAAATACTGAAAAAAACATGCATAAAAGAGGCCATTAGATTCAACAACATGGATAAGAATGTTTGACAGAGTATCTCCAGTTGAGCCAAGCAAATCATTCATTAACCACGAAAGCTGAAGAATATGGTCCTCATGCATTTTCTGCATACCCTGGGATATCAGGCTGGCAGCATCTACATCCTGTCGCTATAATAAACTCTCTGATTGGCATTCTCTATTTCTGGTGAACGTCCATCACTAGAAACCCATAAAAAGTAACCTCGGCGCTTGCTATCCTCCAGACTTGGTAACATATATGATTAGTGACATGTTTTCATGCATCTGGGGTGATCAGAGTCACGTTTGCCCCATGTTGATATAATTACCTTTAAACTGGCTATTTGTAGTATCTTGCTGAACCAGATTATTTTTTTTTCCAGATGAATAACACCATGCTCCTAAAATAGCCGTCCCATATCTGTGAAATAATGATAGTTAATTCATTTATATACAGCCAGTAAACCTGCTGTTAACAGCTGCACTATTGCACCATAAACATAAGATGCAAGGTTTGAATTAAACTTTTTCCGCACTCTTTTGTTGTTTTTCTTTTTTTGTCAAAATGCTCTACTTCCACGATGTGTCTGCTATTAGTTTTTCTTTTTTTAAGGTTAATTAAAATACTCGGCAAGTGAATTTAACCTCGGAATTTACTGGGAAGATTTCGTCATCTGTTTCGTGAAAACCAGGCCCAACCCAGGCTTTATGTTAACATCTACACCAACATGAATAGCGTCGCCCTACGAGCCAGTATGTATGTGCCCGTGTTTGGTGTTAAGCATGGAAGGTGCGTCAGATTAGCATATCCATGGCAACGTGGTGACAAGTTGCTGGAACAGCGCTGACTTTGTTCCCAATAAGCCGAATGCCCTCGGGCTCTCGGAGAAGCAGCCTGTCTAACAAAGGTGGCGGCTCCCTTTAGCACAGCACCATTCCAGGGGTTCCTTGTCACCGGCACCGCTCACTAGCTATTCTCCGATGCTCAGAGGAAGGAAATCTAGCACCTTTCTGTACGATCAAAGGGATCCCCTCAAGCGACTGGCTACCGTGGTAAAGGCACGTGGCAACAATCGTTACAGCAACAATCGTTGTGGTAACAATTGATACGGCGATGGTCAGGACAGACATTCCACAGCACATTACCAGATCTAGCTGTTCTGTTTCTCTTCAAGAACGCAAGGTAACCATAATAGTTTGATACCAAGGGTTTTCCGAGGCGTCTCCTTGCCAAAGAGCCCTTGTGAATTTACACTCATTTTGCCGACAGGAGTTTGAAAGAAGAAAAAGGAGAACCACTTATGTTGAGTGTCACCGCTGAAGGGAAAAGGACATTCTTCAGGCACTTTTTACTTTCTGGCTGGAATAAAATATGGGCAAACAAAATAAGGCTTGTCCCTGGGAGAATCGGCATTGCCATGGTGATGCCCTACTGCGTAATGTGCAAGCACAAAGCCTTCACTTTTTCAGCAGCGATCAGATACTTGAGGGGATCCCTTTGAGCCTTGCGGTTGCTCTACTGGTTCACCGGCCATCCTTATATTTTATTTATTTTTATGTGTTATTAGAACCATTGATGCTGAAGTTAAACCGTAGCGTCCGTGCCTGACCTAGGGAACTGTTCTGCTGGATCGTTTGAGAACAAGAAGCATGACGGTTCCTTGGCATGACGCTAGCGTTACATGATTCTCGGGTGCTGAGCGGGCGTGGCGGACACGCCGGGAGACGACGAGGCATTGCCAGGTGGCGTCCTGCTTGGCCCTCTGTGGCGGTGACTCTTAAAGACACACACACACCCACACACTCATACATGTTTGTATTCATATCAATCTATTCAATCCTATGGGTAAAAACTCTAATCCCACCCATGACAACCTTAACCCCCACCCAGTCCTAACCTTAAACATAAGCAACCAAACAAAATGCAAGACTTTTGCCATTTTTCATTTTTGTAGTCACTGATTTTTAAAACATAAAAAAATGGTTCCCACAACATTAAAATAAAAGGTCTTTAACACATGGTGGGGACGTTTGGTCCCCACAATGTAAAATATATGCGACCCACATATGTTGGATACCATTTTAAAAAAGAAGAATTAAGAGGACATTTTTAATTTGCCTTGTACCCCTCAGCTGGAGTGCATGTAAATGTTTGCCATTGCCATGGTAATGTGCTACCAAGGTGTAATTTTTAATGTCACGGATTTTTTTCGGAAAATGTCACGATATAAATGTTGCTTGCTTTGTCCTGCCATTTTTTTCCCAGAGCACTGGGAGATGGCAGGATGCGTGTGACTGACAGGATCCTGCTGCACAGGTGTTTCACACTCAGGGTAGAACATGCACAGCCACAGGTCACCAATCCCAGGTGGAAAATCACCCTGGATATTTCAGAAAAGTGTACTGTCTCTATGCCCAGACAATACTCCAGTCATCTTACCTTATTCTAGGCCCACGCCAAACGTCTCTTGCCCACGAACAAGTGTGTATTTGAGTGCCCTGGGCATCAGAGATGTTTCCACTGCAAACACAGGAATGAAAACGAAAAAAAAAAAACAATCCTTTATAAACAGTAAATGCTGTTCTGAACATATTTGGCTTGTTTCGTGCAGCAGGATGTGAGTGTAGTTGCTTATGGCTGGAATTGGCAGCGATCAGTGTAGTTTGGGCACATTTTTAAGTTTTATTTTGTGGGGGTTGGGGCGGTGACTGAGGGACACTCATCAAGGGTGGCTGCAGAGAGCTCTGCAGAGGAACCGTTAGAGCCCAAGGCGGTTCTGTGTGTTTGAGGGTCCTCCCGCAGCCTTGGCAGGGACCCCAATCCAACCTCAGCCTGCGGAAAAAGGCCTCGTCACATTTGCACGCGATACCGCACTCCTAGGCAAGTTCCGGCAGGCGGATAGAGGGGGAAGGGGGAGTGAGGTCAATAGCCAGCAGTCCCATTTTTCTGCGCTGGACGGAGACTCCTGTAGGCCAGGAGTGCTTTCTTGCATCTGGCAGCACTGTGATGAACTGCAGCAGGTACTTCAGCGCGTCGCCAAGAAAGGCCCTCGGCTCCTGTCTGCTCAGCATTCAGCCGCAGCTGCGGGCTGCCTCGCTTTGATCCTCTGAGCTCACGCTTTTGCCACCCGCAGCAAGCCGATTGTGCCGGCTAAGGTTATATTAGTGGCGCTGCAGGACGCTGATAAGGACACCCGTCGCAAGGCTTTCTGGCTGCCTTGTAATACAAATAAAATTTTCTTGGCGGTTGAGTGAAACTTTAACGCATTATGATGAATGCTGTTTTGGTGGGTCTGTTTTCTCAGTATACTGTAATGAGCAGCAACATGCAAGTTTCGCAAAATATCGGGGATGCCCTTCTAACTTTGCTGTGTCCTTTATTACCATGAGAATAACCAAAGTGGATTCCACAAGGATGCTGGGAGGTTGCTGCAACACTGTCAGGCTCGGAAAGCCCTGCAAGGCAGCACCCTTGACACACCCAAACCATTGTGCTTAAAATCTGCTATTATACCCCATTCAAAAGCACTACACCTGCATCAATCATTAAAAATCTTTTGGTAACCTCTCCCCTTACCTTTACTGATTGAAGCAAATTAAAATTGAGAGATCAATCACGATGAATGAATGTTACATTTACATAGCACTATTCAAGTGACCCAAAGAACATTACAGAACCAATGTGTAGCTCCCACCTGGACTGCCCTAAGTTAACACCCATCCAGCTGCCCTAAGTTAACACTGATCCAGCTTTTCATATTTCTGCCATCTGACTTCACTGTGGCGGTTACCAAGCGGCTGTGTAATGGTTTAGCCTTCCTACCGAGGTCGATCGCATCTTTCAGCGAAATAAATATGTCAGTGTTGTTTCAGCTGCTGGTTATTTTTGTACCGTCAAGCTACAGCTGACAAGTGTTTACAGAATGCAGCAATTATGCTTTATTTTTATCAGCGTTTATTTAAACGCCAAAGTGGGTGTACCTCCAGGAAAGTTGTAAAGCTATTGCATATTAGCATGCTAGCAAACTAGCTGTATGTTACAAATGCCAACTTTCTCTGAAGATGATCAGCATGTAGAAACTGTAAAAGCAAGTTCATTTTTGGATCAGAAAATTTGCAAAATACTAAATAACTGGCCATGATGATTAGGCTTTCTGCTCACGAGTAAATCATTTGGTTCCGATTGGAGGACATCTTACATCGGTAGAATTTGGTGACTTTTTACACATGCCGTCTCTGTCATTATTACAGAGACATCTTTTTCACACTCATGGGGTCACTTAGCTGGACTTGTTTTGATTGCCTTTCCATTCACTAATAGGAAATGGGAAGCTCTCATATCCCATGAGCCTCAGCACCTGTTGGGGAATCTCAAAATGGCGCCTCTGGACGGAAAGCTAAGTACCTATGAGACCTCTGTATCACCGTACAGCGGCTCTTATTCTCCTTTATCCCTTGATAAATTTTCCTGACATGGGAGCTTTGGGCCACCAGCTTAATAGAGGATGAGTTGTTGCTTTGCTGAGGAGAGGGAGCCCAGAGCAAGGACAGCATGGCTGCTTCAGCCTTCATCTCCTGTCCTCCATGGAAGCCAAAGGCCTGAGGAGCCTGGTCTTCCGCCAAATCGATTTTGATAAATAGACCTGCAGAGATGGTGAAAGGGCTCCAGGTAAGATGGTGGCAATGAAACACAGTTAATGATCCTTGCAATCCAAGCTGGAGTCCTAGAAAATCCGTAGGGATATAGATGGTCCTCTCATTTTTCTCATATTGGCTGTATAGCACCTCCTACAGATCAGGGCCTTTTATATTACTGCTTGAACACTTACACACATTCTGTAAAGCCAAATGACATCAGTCTGGTCTCCTCATATGGAATCTGTGTTCCGTTTCTTTGCCATTCCGTCAAAAAGCAGATCCCAAAAACTCGTGCAGCTTTGTTCTTTGCCAGAGGAGACAGACAATGGGATGAAGGCTGCTGTTCTTTCATGTCAACTTTAGGTAAAATGTCAGGGCTGAGTCCTGCTGGAGTGAATGGGAAGCAGAGGTTGTAATAATATGGGAGGTTATGGATGTTATAGGACAATTCTTAAAATATTAACTTTTCTCTTTTTTTATTTTTTTGTTGTATTCACATATTTTCTGTAGCCAAATTATCCGTTAACTTTGTCTCTATAATTACACCTCAGCCATGTCTATGGGTCATAGCTAAAATGAATGTAAAATTGTGGTTTAATCTGACATTAAATGGATACCATAGAAGATTCAAAATGCATAAAATAACATGCTAAGTGATACATGTGGGATACTGGCAAGAGGTGAACGAAAGCAGTGCTGGCTACATGACAGCTTAGTCCTTCCTTCTTTGAGACCTCAAGCAGGATCTAAAAAACTTTGTAATTGTCTTATTAACCAAATGTGTACAAAACATGCAGAGATGCCGGGTTTGTTCCATGCAAACATCTCTCCTGAAAAGCTATGACAGGTTCTTCAACATGGTAATGATGTTATGGGTGCAAATGAGACACCTCACTTGGATATTTGGAGACTTGCATTCCTTAGGAGGTGATGTTCACCCCAGCGCAGGATCACGCAGTTTTCAAAATAGCCACCACTGACAGAAGCGTCTTTCGAAGTAACCAAGGGAGACTGACACCAGAGGCTTTGCACTGAGTGTCTAAGTCTGGGTCCCCACGTCTGTTCAGTGTAATGAGTTTTAGACCCTGCAAAGTGTCTCTCTCTCTCTCTTCAACCAGAGGGACTGAACTGCATGGACAAGAACCACGGCTGTGCCCATATCTGCCAGGAAACAGCGAAAGGCGGCGTCACCTGCGAGTGTCGGCCAGGCTTCCAGCTGGTCAACAACAAGGACTGCAAATGTGAGTGACCCTGTGACCACATCCAAGCACACCTGAGTCTAGGTCACATGATCCCATCATTATAACTGGTTTTTGATCCAAACTGCCCCATTAAATCATAATGAAGATATTGCTTTTTATACGGAAATGTTTATACTTCAGTGTTACAAAATAACACTAATCTTAGAGATGGAATAAATGTAACTGTGCTTTTGCATGTAAAAAGTAAATTGGATCAGCTTAAGGTTTGGGCTGGCTGGTTATTCACCTCAAACAGTTGTAGGAATCGATTAGTCAGATTATTTATCTAATTAATTTAGACCTCTGAGCATTTAAGTAATCTTCAAGTAAGTGGTATTCAAATTATTATTGATCATCGTTGCATTTGATACTGAATTGTTTTGGCCTCAAAAAGAAGGATACAGTTGTTGTTTCAGACTTCCAGTCAATAAGAATGGAGCACTAGCATAGAGATAATTCGGGAGTGTCAAGATGGGTCAAACGAACAGCGGGAACTTAAATCGACCGCTCATTTTGGGCTCATTAATGGAACAAAAACAAGCAGTCACAGCAGGTCGTCAGGACGACAGCTGCAGAATGCAGACAGAGAACTTTAAAGAAGGAAGCCGCCGCCACTGGCCAGTTGGGCAAGGAATCTATCCTGGAACTTTCTAGGGAACTCTCCTTTTCTTGCCCATCCATTGTTCAACTAAATCCAGCCCGACCATATAGTCAGGCTAACACACTGCCCTCAGTCTGTTTTAATGCAAACACAGATGTACTTCAATAACAGGCATCTTAAAGTATGGTGTTAGATAAGGTTATACAACGTCGCCTTGCGCTTGTGATATCTGTGCTGCTATCTTGAAAGTGCATTCTTCCCTTCTCTTTATTCTCCCTGGCAGTGACATGTAACTATGGCAACGGGGGTTGCCAGCACATCTGTGAAGACACAGACCAGGGGCCCAAATGCAGCTGCCACATGAAGTTCACACTTCATTCCGATGGCAAAACCTGTGTGGGTGAGTGTGACCCTGTGGTCCTCGGGAACAGGCTCGTGGGAGTCGCCTGTCAAACGGCCTGCTTCTCCTCTGGGCTCCCACGCGGGGATCGCGGTACAGCTGAGGTGCGTCGCGTTTCGTCTGATGATTCCATCACCTGTCCTCGCTAGCCCTCTGCCGGGAGCCCTCAGCTAGCACTGAAAAATACCAAAAAAGTCACATTTCATTGCTTTTCATACCAGTATTAGTGTTCCATGGTCGTTGTGACAGCAATCAGCTCCAGAACAGTCATCCCAGCCGGCCCCTGGTCTATGGTCTGTACTTGAACCCACAGAGACCCCCAGCTACCTGTCATGCCGGGGACCACCGGAATCTTCTCTGTCAATTTTAAAGACTTTACACAAAACATTACACAGTCTTAACAGTTTCCTTTATCGAAAGAAATATCTGGGAATTTGAAATGGTTTGGGTACGTACAAAATTTGTCCTTTCCTTTTGATTAGTGTGCATTATAAGCAAACAGCAAATATTTCCAAATGCAACAGGGGGATGTGTTTTCAGGGCCTCTGCCTAGCTTTTGTGCAGCCCTTTATTTACTATTAAACAAAATTGATAAATCATAAATGAGTCTGTGCATAAATCTCCATTTCATCTGTGGATATTGTAACGTTTTGCTGCCAGGATGTCCATCAGGTACATAACTGTGCCTTCTACCCAGCCCCTGCCAGTGGTTATTGTATTTAACTTGATCGGCTTGCAGCAAGGCCCCAGATCAAAGTCTAGGAACCAACCTAGATTTTTTTTAAGCTGCTAAATCTAGTTTGCCTCTTGTAAGCACTGCAGATCACAGGCCTGGTCTGCTAGAAGTTGGTGGCCCTCATTAAAGATGTCCCCCTCGCCACCAGCATGTGTTCCTGCACTGAGCAGAACTGACAGCTTGCAGTGTTCCCTCCCACTGCTCCTTTGTCCCATCGGCCGCAGTGCCTGTCAGAACATCGTGGCCACGGCATTCTGATGTGTTGTAACTCTTTCTTTGGCCCGTATCACCTGGAATGTTAGATTTCCTGCGAACGTAAACATAGACATTGAGGAACACATTCTGGTATTTTAAAAATATTTTCTGGACAAAGTTAATCCTTCTGTGTATGGAAAAATGACATGCGGGGAGGCTCGATGATGAATGAATGCTGCTTCCAACCCAAGGTGCCCTTCAAGCTGAAATCTGGATTTTTTAACTCTGTCTATTTATTTTGACATTGAGGGAGTTGTTCTCCCCAGCTCTTCGGAGGGTGTCATCCGGGGAGTAATGCACACCTGCCCCACTGCTGACCCCGTTTGTTTTCAGAGGTTTGAGATGGTGAGATGTTACTAAATGGATCAACCCCTCAAGCTCTTTTTGTTAATAACCTGATGGTTCATTTCAACTTTTTTCCGGAAGAAATATGGCTGTTGGGTCTTATGCCGTTTGGTTTCTGGGTGTCCCCGGGTTTTGTCAGTCTTTTCTTCTGTCAAAATGCTTTCAGAAATCTCCCACATGAGAGCTCAAAGCACGATACCCTGATATAGCGCTTCAGCAGCTTGAGCTTTTCTCTCCTAAGAGCCGATGTTGTTATTTTAGCAGCCATGGGGAAAAAGTTTTGCCAGCTACCTGGCCTGAGAAGAAGTGGAATTTTTTGCGGTGTCACTCTAGTCATACTGGTGGCTGTTTCCGGATGGACCCATGGGCCCTAGTTCATTTGCATTTCAAGAACGGGACAGGTAGGGGACAAGTCTGACTCTAAATAACCTAAATCCTCATCTCTCCAGGGCTATTTCTGAAACCAGCAGTGTCCCTGGCTCCTGTCTGATTTCCCTGGATCTCATCCCGCTCCTCAGCTACTGGCAGTTTGCCTCATCTGACTCGCTACGCATTGCAAGTCTGTGCAACTGCCTTTTCTGTCTGTTCTCCTTTTGAAACATCAGGACAGTGTTTAACACGGCCAGTGTAGACCGTGACTCTCCAGAATTACTCGCCCTAGCAGTTTGCTGTAGTTTATCTTTTATTCATTAAAGGTTCTTGAGTAGCTGTCTGAAGCCTCTTAATACAGCTTGACATTTAATGAGGTAATTCAGGTTAATTGCATAGCTCAAGGGTACAACTACAGACCCCTTCCTGGGAACTTAACCAGCAAGATTCAGGGCTGCAAGCCTGTGTTTATCATCACTACACCATTTGCTGTTGTGTCTGCATGCATGTTTCAGAATGTTGTGAAAGTTTTATAGTGATGAGTGCTCCTACTCTTTCATCCATCTCATATCTGTCCTCTCTGACAATATACCATGGACATAGGAGTCACTGCCAGAGGTGACCCATGCAGGGTAAAGATTTGGTTTTCCATCCCATGATTTGTAGGGGGCTATTTAGAGAGTGTCAGAAACTTCCAGAGAATCTCACTAGTGGCAGACAACCTTGCATGCTGGGCCATAACCCCAAACTGTCAGAAAGCAGTAAATATCTAAACTGAGAACCCAAGACAAAGGCCACACACGTTCTATAAACAATCATGCAGTCAACAGCATAAATATTTGTTGGTTTGTAATCTTAAGCACGCCATATACTGCCAGGATATAGTGGACCTGTCCCCTGTATCTCATTTCTTGCTCATCACATCAAGTGCCTTTGTCTTCTAGCGTGTAGCTTGGGAAATCGAATCAATCCGTATGCCTCAGCTTTCCGTCGACCACATTCTCAGTTTCTGGGCATCTTGTGGAAAGTGGTTTTGATGAGGGGATGGGTCTGACTGTTGTGAAAACAAACAATGAGGCTCGAGCAATGACCTCGAACCATGTGAAAGATCTCCACAGCGATCCTCCTGATCAGTCTAGACGCTGTAATGCACAATTAAGGTGGTGGCCTTTAACGGCTGACCCTGTGTATCTCATAACCCTCAGATGTACAGTGACTGTCGCTTGCTACAAGAGCGTCTGATGTATAAACAATCACTGATAAGGGAGAAATAAAATCCACAGAACCAAGAAATGAAGCAAACAAGTCTTTGAACGTGACTCAGGAGCACATCTGTGAAGGATCCTGAAGTCACGCTCTAGGGTTTAGTGATAAACTCTTAATGGGGTCTTAATGGCCCTTGCTCTTGCAGTGTTTATTTTGAATGTCACTGACCCATTTCAGGTGTAAATTTACCCACTGGGAGTGTTAGCCAGTAAAGAACTTCTACAGCCGGCAGCAGCACTTGTGTGCTGCTAACTAAGTATGTTTCTGCCTGATGCAGTCCACTGCTCTTGCGGTTTCCACCAGAACACCTTTCTCTTATCATGGGTCCATGAATTCAACATAATAGATTCATAGGGCGCTTTTCCACAGCACAAAGTACAGTACTTTCGGTACTTTCGCTTTTCCATTGACTTCCGGTCGAGTGCCAGTACCGAAAGTTCCAGTACCGAAAGTGCCAAACCAGCTGGGGTACTTCTTTGGTACTTCGGTACTTTGGGGTGGGACTTGCAAACGTATTTGCTGTCGATTGGTTATGCAATTAGCCTGCTGCTGAAACACAAAATACATCTTTTGAAACGCGCAGCGAACAGCGAGAAACGAAATAAAAAGCAGTAGAAACAAAAATATTTTAAAAAAGTAACATGGAAGGATAGACAAACGAGGAAACACAGGCTTTAATCGCCATATGGTGATTATAACAGATCATACGGGATTTGGATGGCACGACTCGAAATAAAAAGTATTAGCCGTAATAGCAAGCCGCTTGAAAGAAATTGGGCACACGCGAAACACCGAACAATGCCGCTTGAAAATAAAAAAAACTAATCGATTGGTTATGCAAACAGTCTGCCTCTGAAACACAATACAAACACCACCTTGAAAGCAGTTGTGAACTCAGAAAAAAAGTAAAAAAAAAAATGCAATCTCGTTTGAAGAACAGATACAACAAAAAAGGATGGCATGACATGATTTCACAAGGTATTTTTGCATAGAGCATGTGTATATCATGTAGCGTGCTGTCCTAGTGATGTCATTTTGTCATAAATATAGCGATACAATTTGTAATAAATATTTATATTTAAGCAAAAAAAGGAGTTCATAAATTCTCACAAACCCGTCTTCGAGTGACGTAAACAGCAAGGATGAAAATGACTATGATTGTCTCGCAAAACGCATGCAGTGCTCATGCCAAAGCAGGTAAATTATTTTTAAACATATATTAGACTATAAAAGGAATAATATTTTAAAGCTTGATATTTTTCCTATGAGTAAGAGTAAAAATAATTAACTTTAACCCCCTGCACTATAATGTCTGTATACCGAATTGAAACTAAGAAAAAGCCCAATGTTAATCTAGTTGACTAGCGATACAAAACTGTATATGCATAACATGTGATGTTGGTATTAATATCGCACATTGTCCAGCCCTATAATGTACTACAGTCATTTTTAATTCATTAAAAAATCCCCCACCTCTAATTGTGATGTCATTTGGTGCCGGTACCAGTTTTAACGTCAGTGGAAAACCAACACCCTGAAGTACCGTACTTTTGGTACATTCATGAAGTCGCCACAGGTACACCACAGATTACTAATAGTCGATTCCTTCACAGACGTATGTTTGTAATGTGCTGTTTACATTACATGTATGTCATTTTGGACTCAAGTGTCTGCTAAACGAAATAAATGTCAATATTTTTGATAGATAAATATTAATAAATTATATGTACATTAATAAATTCAGGGTAACTTTTGCGCTGTAGCTTCCAGGTTAGGCTCCCCCCGTGACCTTGAACAAGACAAGTGGGTACAGAAAATGGATGGATGGATAGATAGGTAGGTAGATAATATTAATTAACATGGATAAGTATTTATTAAGCAGTTAGAAGTAATATACAGAAAACATAAACAGATAGTTAATATGCTTTGATAGTTATATCATCACCTTAATGGGGAGTGAGTGATCTGGTAAGTCTGTGCTGATAGCTTGATAGCTGTAATGTAGGTAAAATATATGTGGAAGAAATGGCATTCCACTCAGATAAATTTGCCACTTTTTATCTTCTGTTATGTGACTGGTGAGGGTGATTTGCTGGACAGGTGGTATTTAATGTTATATAAGGACTGGAAATGACTGGGCACCCCCCCTCCCCCTCCCCCTCCCCCTGCGACATCCATGCCTCCTGCCCATCATTTTTTAGGGGGTGTTGGTATTACGATTTTTGTTTGGGATTTTTAGCGGCCCAGCTTTTTTTCTTAAGGCTTCATTGCCAGTTTAACATGAAGAAGAGCACAGCCCCTGAGTGAGAATGACTCAATTCAGTGATGATTTCACCGCCACTTATCTGTAAATTTCTGCTCCCCGGGTTCAATCCACCTGTGAGCCTCTGCTGGTTTCTAAAACATCCCATTCCACTAATCACACACTCCAGCTGAAATTGCTTTTCCTGACTCTGTGGGCTGGAATAAAATACAATGATTCAGTTACAAATGAGCAGCGCGTTTTTTATCGTGCTCTGCGTTTTCGTACTCACGTGGCGTGTAAGTAGAAAATTGTTGAATTGATTATAAGCTGCATTCCCTAAATAAAATAGATCCATCGTGCACCATCTTTGACCCTGGCCTCTCTCGGCTTTGCTTCATTCTCAGAAAAATCAGCATGAAAGGTCAAATTGAGTCTCCTCTGCTGTCTTCTGTATGCTAATTTCTGTGATATGTGACAGCCAAGTGCTAGATTCGGACTGTGCGTCCTCCATGACTGGCTCACTGTGGGCACGAGGTTCATAGACATTCCTGAGGGGTCCCTGGACCTGTCCGGCTCTTTGATTCCTTGCAGACACAAGACATATTTCGTTATTCACTATTCTGATTTTTCATTGCTCGGTACAGAGCGATCTTAAGTATGGAATGCTGTGTGAAAGCATGTTCTGCGGATGGTTTGCAGTGCTGATTCTTACCTTGGATTGTGTCTGTCTGTGGTGTTTGACCTCTCCTCGCCTGTTCCCACAGACACATGCTCGGTAGGCAGCAGCCATTGTGACAGCTCCTGCCATGACCAGATGACATGCAGCTGTCCCGTGGGCTTTGCCCTGATACCAGAGCAGAACACCTGCAAAGGTATAGTATTTTCTAACCATCTGCTCTGATATCTGATACACAGGGCTACTTTTTGACCAGTGTTGCTTCTCCTTTGATATTAGCCAGCAAATTTCAATTTGAAAATCTTTGCTTGGCTGTGGGCAACTTTTCACAATCAGCCAGATCCAGATGAGTTGCCCTTTGTCTCAGGTGATTGGTAGTTGCCTGGCAAAATTGCTCAGGAAGTTGTCTTGTGTACCATCACTTTTATGCTCCGTAGCCTCCCTTTCAGTCTATAACTTCCCACTTCACCTCCTACACCCTATACCCACTCCTTCCACTTTCCACTTTATCCCCTATACCCACTCCTTCCACTTTCCACTTTATCCCCTGCACCCTCTAGCCTCCCAGTTTTTACCTTCTAAACCTGCCTCTCTTGCCAGTTTCTGCGGTTTGTGGCTGTGTGGGTTACATGTCTGTAACTAGATTGTCGACTGTCCAAATCCCCTGGCTGCCTAAGTTGATCATGTGACTACAGGGCTTTTGAGCAAGGTGTTTAACCCCAAAAAACTGCTCCAGCGCTGTCAGAGAATGATTGAACTTGTGCTCTGACCCAAACTCTCATAGAAGAGCGAACCAGGTTATGTAAAAACTAAAGAATGCCGATGTACTTGTGCTTGTACAAATTGCATAAAAGAAAAAAGAAATCGTATCTTCTACTTCACCTTTTACACTATCCTCCCCAACATTCTTCCTCACCCCGACTTGTCAAACCTTCTGCATCACTGTCAGCACTCCCTACTCTTTCACTATATGACCTGACAGACCATGTTCATGATCTAGTCTTCTGTTGAAACATAAATGACTGGTGGCCAATGACTTGAGAAGGATTGTGAAAACTGTTAGCTATCAGAAATCACTGAATGTTGACGGCATTGCCTAACTTCCAGCTGTTGCATCTATCCTGTTTACAAAGTTTTTTGGTGGCTGTCAGGCTTTAAAGCAAGACAAAGCTAGAGATAAGTGGGGGGGGGGGGGGGGGTGTTGTCTCTTTCCAGAAGGGGAATCCAGGTCTTGCCGAAATTTGCTGTTGGGATCGTCCTGCTTCTCGTCAGTACAACACTGCTGATGGACATTGGTGAAACACCCCGACTTTTCAGGCTTCAGGCTGATTTTCAGGTTTTAGAAGAGAAGAGAATATTCTCCTAAAAGAAGAGGTGATAGCCTGCCGTTAAGCCTCAAGGGGAGAACCCATCCATGGCGGGGTGAAGTTATACCCCATTTTTAATGTGCTTAATTCAGTCCAGATGAGGCATCCCTTGAGCCTAATGGCTCATTTACAGCAGTGATTCAAACGTAATCTGAAACATCCTGGGAGAAGCCCGGAGGAACAGACCAATCGGAATCCGGAATCAGTGTGATCTGCGGTCGAAAAGGGATAAACCAGACCAGCTGGGGGCAGGATATGTACGGGGGCACATCAAGTCCCAGACATCAAGGGCTGTTCTTCGATACCATACCCCCTGAATTTGTCAGAGAACATATCAGGTTGTGTGCGACCACCCCCCCACCCCCCCAAAGCGGAGCTCCCAGACATGACCCGTGACTGGACTTCCTCTTCATCCAGAAGCTCTGTGTGGGTCACCAGGCCAGGGGGTGGTCTTGTAAGACTTTTGGTCCCCTGCTGCTGCCTTCACCTCCCCCCTTCCCACACACACACACACACACACATATATTAACAGCCTCAGCATGGGTGGTGGTCCTCAGCTTTGGAAGGGTTCATATTTCTTACTTCTCCTTCCATTCTTGTCTCTTACCCCCATTTTGAAAGTCCTGCTGACTAGCTTCTGCATGGCAGGCCTGTGTAGGTCTCTATCCCTCTGAATGTGTTCTTTTGGGGGGGGGGGGGGGGGGCGGGGGGGG
>JAABNX020000143.1:20564279-20600124 GCA_015163995.2 Mormyrus lacerda
TTTTTTGCCCCCCCCCCCCCCCCCCAGATATCGATGAGTGCCAGCTGGGCAATGGTGGGTGTGACCATGATTGCCGGAACACTGTGGGAAGCTTTGAATGCAGCTGCAGAAAAGGCTACAAGCTTCTGACCAATGAGAGGACATGCCAAGGTGAGGCCCCGCCCCTACGCTATTCAGTAATGGAGAACTGCCCTCCTCCACTCCTAATGGTTGCTATACTGAATTTTGATGAGCATCTACTATGGAAATTGGGAAGGATGTTTATATTAATGCATTAAAAATTATTGCAGAGCTTTTATTATGCTTTTCCAATCTCTAATTACATGAAGGAGATACACAAGTGTGCGTGTGGTAAATGTGCAATTTATTTGTGAATATTGGTGGCATCCTTATGGTATTACATCACTCCCCCACCACCAAGAAACAAATATGAAACTGAGAAACAGTTTCTTGTTTTGGACATTGATCACAAAATTAAAAAGTAAAACACCCACTTTAAAATGACTGACAATGTTTTGGATTCTGGGAAATGTTTTAAAGGAATCATTGTATTGGAGAGCCCTATTTTCTGGATTAGCAACATAAGTTGTGTGAAAGAGCTGTGAAATTGTATAATGTATTGATACTCACATCTCATCAACACTGTACAGTTGCTTCTCGCAGCAAGCATTTTTCCAGAAGCTTTCAGCAAACATTTCATGTGTTTATCTCTGTGTGTCTCATCAGTTCAGTTCTCACAGCTGGTAGTTTTTCTTGGAATTAATTTTTAATTAGTCACTCAGGTGCATTTTCCTCAGACTATATTCTACATGCGATTTACCTAGGTGTGTTTCAAGCAATGCAGAAGGTATTGCACTGGTTAACAACTTTATTTCCCAAGGTTTCTCGTTGCCATGAGATTCCTTGGTGTGATAATGTTGAACCAGCTTATTAACTCCAATTCGGCACCCACCTTAATGAAAGCATCAACTGCGGAACTATACCAACAGCAGAGGATTATGGGATAGTGAACAGAATTTCAGGTAGATATCGTAGCATTACCACAGGTCAATACAAGGTTACATAATTTGGAGTTATTGTTAATCAGACAGTACCTCTGCTTGCTCGCACTAGATTTCAACTGCCCAGACAAGAGCATCACTCAACGAATGCGCAAATGTAAATGTCAATGAATTCCAGAAGGCGCTTCCTGGTGACATGTGAGCACACTGGTCCACTCTGTGATATTTCGGTCTGGTTATCCACAGAAACCTGGCTTCTTTTTGATGATGGGGAGGAGTTGAGAACAAAGAGTTCTGGTTTGACTTTTAGCATTTATCTCTGGCAAAGAATATCCCTCACTGAGTACGGAGTAAAGAATGTCTACCCTTTCTCTGCACCCCCCCTCTTCAGGAGCTGACACGGCAGTCCATGCCATTGTCGTTATTGCCAAAGACAAAAGTGCAGAAAGTATTTCCAATTTGTTCTAGGCGATTGTTTCAACGACTTTGCCTTTCTTGCACTTTCACGATGCATGTGGCCGTTTGCTGATACCCTGATTCTTGCAGCTGACATCTGCTGATTCACATTCCTGTTACCCTGAAACACTCCAGTCTGAATTCACATTAACATTTCTTTATCTATAGGATGGGTTATATCCAATCAGTGCTGATAAGAACAATAGTTCTGGAAAATGACACAACATTCCTCAACAATGACAGATCTGTCGGCCATGTTGGGATTCAGTGCTTGTTTCAATAGAGTGCTGAATAATTTCTCCTTGGGGGGATTTTAAAATCTACAAAAACAAGCAACATGTTCACTTTTTAATTATCAGAATGTGAGTCAGCAGGTTCACTTTTTAATTAACAGAATGTGAGTCAGTGTGTTCTCTTTTTAATTAACAGAATGTGAGTCATCTTGTTCACTTTTTAATTAGCAGAATGTGAGTCATCATGTTCACTTTTTAATTAGCAGAATGTGAGTCAGTGTGTTCACTTTTTAATTAGCAGAATGTGAGTCATCATGTTCACTTTTTAATTAGCAGAATGTGAGTCAGCGTTCTTGGCGATTCAGGGCTAAAGTGTTGAAGTGCTGGGCTTTGAGTCTTTCCTTGAAGAGATCCAGAGCTCTTCATTGTAACGTACATATGAGTAGTAGACATTTTGACGGCTTATAAATGTATAATTAGTAGACACCGTGTAGTTTATACACAGCTTGGAGACTGTGCTTTTCAAATCACTCCATGGCTGGTGGGCATTGTGAATCCTTTATGCTGACAGCGATGCCCTGGGGGTCTCCCTATGCTCTTAACATATATGGGCTGCGAGCTGAAATACACCCCCCCACCTAAGAACTGAGCCTCTTTCTTGTTCTGTTCCTCCACAGATATCGATGAGTGTTCCTTCGAGCGGACCTGCGACCACTCCTGTGTCAACTCCCCCGGCAGCTATGAGTGCTCCTGCCACAAGGGATATGTGCTGTACGGGCTGTCCCACTGTGGGGGTGAGCTCCCTCCTTACCCTTCGGGTTCTCTTCCTCCCACTCTTCCCTCAGCATTGATAGCCACCCAATTTACAGGCACATTTTTGCTAAAGTTTACTTCAGAACCGACTGCAAGCGAGTAAGAACATATCCCCCTGTGCGTGTGTACGTGGGCACGCCTGTTTTTTTGTGTGTGGATGTTCTTCAGTTTTTTTGGTGAAAAGGTTTGGAGAAACATCCTTACAAAGGCTTCATCTCATGAGAAATATGACATGGGCATCCCATATCTATCTATCTATCCATCCATCCATCCATCCATCCACCCTGTGTTTGTTTCTTTGCTTGTTTGTTTGTAAAGCTACACGTGCTGGTCCTTATTAATTATGAAGTGTCACCAGTTTTTCCTAGGATTATGATTGTTAGGCACTGTATACTACAGAACTAACTTATACTTCTCAGTGTGTGTGCCATAATGTGATTGAGAGGGCAACTGAGAAGTTATAAAGACAGACAGACAACCTTAGGAACATCAAGCTGTCATCACTGTATGACTTTTGCCTCGCATCTCACTGTGAATTTCACTTTTTTTCCTTATATGTTCTCTTGCTTCTCGATTTGGTTTGACTGCAGTGGGTGGGTTTATCTCTGCAGTAAAAAAAACTGTGGTTATCCATCCCATAAATGCAGGAAACCTAGCGTGGACTGAAAAGTTAATGTCCTAAGGTGGGCAATAACTTAACCTTAATTGACTTTCTTAACTTGAATTGCTCAAAAAAATGATCAAGTTTCTTAAAAATATATGCACGACTATCGGCAGTTTAAGCTTCATTTAAGTGTGTAAACATCTATTAAGTATCTAAGTTTGATCACAAAGAAATGGATATGTACACAGTTTATGGGATAATGAATCGGCCAATTCATTAAGAAAAGGAAAAAAGAAACTCATCAAGCGCGATAGTTGATCTCCCACATGGAGACGTCCCACATTAAAACTTCAGTCGACCACACTGCTGTTTCAGATTTTGCTCTCCCACTCTTCCCGGTTCGAGTTGGGAACTAGTTCTGGGTTTGGGCATCGCTGTGTCTGCAGGAGTGGGAGCTGGCGCCACCTGATGGTCGAGAAGTTGCAGTTGTGCACTTGGTGTGCACTTATACAACTACAGCGAAGCTGCAATGCAGGGGGATCATGTTTAGGGACAATTCAGAGATATCTTTACATATTTTAAAAAGATAAGTTACATATTAGTGAAATATAATTTAAAGATATAAACCATTATTTCAGTATTTTAGTAGGTGTAAAACTGAAGTCACCATCAGGTTGATGTTTTGCAATTATTCAATAAAGAATTGGGAAAATATGTATCCTTCATTATAGGCAATAGTTATTTAGTGATATGCATAATGAAATCATATATTTTAAATTGTTTAAAGTCTCATTAGAATGTATTATTGAAGTATTTAAATATGTCTTTAAGTGTTTATTTGGCTCATACCAATGCTGTCTGTTTATAAACACGTGTAAATCATTTAAGAATATATTTAAATAATTTCAGTATATTTTAAATGGCTTGGAAATACCTTGCAGAGATGAGAGAATTTTCTTCACCCATTGTGTCTCAAATACATCAAAATATTGCTAGATGACATTTCCATTTGCCATCATGGCAGCGTTATAGAAACACTATGAGAACATTATGCTGCAGAAGCCACGTTTTGGAGAAAGGATTCGGTAAACATTCTGCTGTATATTCCTGTCTTTGCTAGGAAAAAAATCATGGAAAGAAGTGTTTGTATGTATCCTTCATGTGCTTGCGTTCTCTCTGTCCTGATAGCCCTTATTTCTCTCTGCAGATGTCGACGAGTGCAGCATCAACCATGGTGGCTGCAAGTTTGGCTGCGTTAACACACCTGGAAGCTATTACTGCACCTGTCCCCCTGGCCACAGTCTGCACTGGAACAAAAAGGACTGTGTCGGTAAGTAGGCGACACTGCCTTCCAGTGGCCAACTTTGAGTATTGACTGGTGGAGGAAGATCGTAGTAGTAGTCGTAGTAGAGCTGTATTGTTATCTCACCCATATACATTGAAGCACACAGTGAGACAAAATAACATCCTCCAGGGAACACAGGTGTAATGTACAACACAGCAGGACAACAGCAAACTCAGACAGATCGACAGTGAGGATATTTGGGGGGTTAGGGGGAACAAATATTACCTGTACATATATCTCTAAATACACACATACACATGTATATACCTAAAAAATAAGATAAAAAAAGACTTCGGGGGGGGGGGGGGCGGTGGCACATCAGGGAGGCTGTGACGATACAATATACACTATAGAACAATTGTGTCACGGCATATGGGGCACGGAGTGAAGACTGAGGAGCTGGACAGAAGGAGTCGGGAAAATGCGGTGCTTAATAGAAGGGAAGACATGCAGGACTGGTGAACAGGCAACACAACCGCGATGACGTCAATGACCGGACTGGGGAAAACATACCTAATGCAGACGTAAATACATAGGACTAATGACTACAAGAAACAGCTGGTAAACACGGGTAATCCACACGGGGTAGATGAGGGGGCATGGCACACGGCAGGATTGGACGAGCAGAGCATGACAAAGAGGCGATAGACGATGAACTATGAGAAACAGTGCAAATATTCTGGCAGCGTAGTTAGTGTAGATATTGCTTATTCCAGTGGTTCTCAAATTGTTTTGTCTGGAGGATCCCCAAAAAACATTGTTCGCATCTCAGCACCGCCATCTTTTGATATGAGAAAATCATCTCAACACCCCTCCCAATTATTCGGTGACCCCCTTAACCCACAGTTTGAGAGCTGCAGGCTTATGGAATTAAATAAAAATATTGAATTAGATCAATCAACCTGCAACATTGGCATAAAATAACGATAAAGATTTGTAATAATGAATGTCAATAGAAACCTTTTTAAAAATTACAGTAAATACTAATGTGGAAAAATGTCTCGTTTAATTAAAAACAACTTTCAGAGTTGGCCAAGTGCGATGATGGTCTGGGGTCTCCTAAGGCTACTCTGTCCTGCAGCAAAGCGGGGAAAAAGGACAGCTGTTCCCTCACCTGCACCTCCAAAGCCTACTACACTGCAGGTAGGACTGCAGGCTCCACTAATCATTTAGCTGATCATTTCGCTGATCATTTCTTCATCTGAATAACTTCACTTATTCTAATCTTGCTGGTCCGTCGACTCTCGCAATTAACATCCCTATTTCTTACCTGATTATAATTCTTTCAACAATTCTAAACTGATTACCCGCCCATTTGTTTTACCTGTGCAAATGTCTGTACAAATGACTGCAAACAAATGTGATTGTAAAAACCACGTAAAAGAATGTGCTTAATGCAAGAGTAATTAGTGTGGACTTTTCTGTTGATTTCTAAGTGAATAGAGTCATTTTGATTTGTGCTGATTTACATTTGCATACAAAAAAACGGTCCGTAGCACGTCTGGAGCTTTTAGGTGAGCTATGGCTTTTCTTGTCCTGACATTTACAGAGACCGACAGCAGCTACGCTGTGAGCTGTGGCCTGCCCAGCCTCCGCAGCAAAGGTGTCCCCAGACCCAGCGCCAATGCCAACCACAGCTGCCAAGGTAGCCTCTCTTGACACACATTAGATCCAAATAAAATCTTGTTTAGTGTACAAATCAGGCAAAGACCTTATAACTTAACAGACCACTGACAATGTAGGGTTGTTCAGCTCATTCATTATTCCATAACAATGCTTCATGAACTATTTGCCGTATTTTTCGACCCCTTAGATGGTGCTGTCTGTGCAAAAAAAGGCTCAAAACAGGCCCTAAGCAAGCCAAGAGCACCATCTAGTGGGGTCAAAAAATATTGCAAATGGTTCATGAGGCATCATTTCCGAACAACAAGCAAAATGCTATAACCCCCTGGAGACGAGCACATCCTGAGCAAAGTAGTTAAAGTTTCCCATCTATTTTACTTTATAACTTACTGAAATCTTTTTCTAGAATCCCGATAAAACGCTGACTAAATCCTTAATCTGTTTTCTTTTCAAAACATTGACTTTCAGATTGGTATTAAAGGTTATAAAATTATGTTGTTGGCAAAAAAGTAAACCATGTCACCTTATTCCATTTTACCTGAATCAGGGGCGTGAAGTACCGCCCTAACCCTGAGGACTGTTGTTTCTGTGAATGTCCAGCGATCCAGCTTTATCTCCATGATCTTACCACAATAAAAGCTGATGCTGGTTGAAATTAAATTTAAATTTACATTTCACTCTGAGAAAATGGCACACCACATTCATAGGCGTGAAAACTCAAATATTATTGGCCAATGTTTCAGGTTCATTGTCCAGCCCTTGTATATATAGGTGAGAGGGCTTGGGGGCTGATTGTAAGATCAGCCATTTACTTGGTGCCACTAGAAGGATAATTAGCATAAACAGAGAATTGTTAGACCTCGGCGGTCTCTAAGTGTGTCCCGCTGTTTCCGTACCCCCCTCCCAGAGACCCTTCCCTCCCCCGTCAAGAAAACTGTCTTGTTAAAAGTGAAGAATGCAAAATGTCACCTGCACCTCAAAGCTAAAGGCGGGACCGCCGAGGGGGTCCGTGCACTCAGCTCGGGTACGTACACAACCACTATACTTGGGAGGCATGGCAATTAAACCTCAGCCACACCTGTTGATGTCTGAATTAACTGGAATGTGACTCTGTTGGCAGCAAGAACAGTATTTTAATAGAACAAATGACAAATGTGTAGCATTAAGGTTCCTTTGAAAGTGGAATGGTTTGGCAAAACTATCCTGCTGTATAAATCATTTGAGGTGCAAGTCACTTTGGTCTTAATAATAGATTATTAATCCTAATGCCAGTGAAGATAATGCAGTTATGGACACTGCTCAGGTATGCTGCCGCTGGCCATGCACACTGCCCCCTTTCTGCAGGGAGTGCCGAGTCCTGTAGCAAGTGCCTGGTTAGTTATGTCAACCTCAAGTGCAACTCCACCAGGAAGGCCAAGAATAGGCAAGCCCGCGAGCCCACCACTGCCGGGGCCATCCGCATCATGCTCGAGCTGGAGGCACAGCCGGGGGACGCCACGGGTGAGTCAGTGAGCGCCGCTGGCGGAGACCTCTGCAGGATACTAGCTATGAGTGTATGCGAGTGACAGACTGCACGGTCCTCCTCCCTCTTGGGGCCCCACCCCCTACCTGCCATGACCCCGCCCTTCCCTCCGATTGCTCCTCCCTCTCAGAGGCCTGTGGCTTGAGCTGCCAGAGGAGGCACACAGAGCAGCAGGTGCAGACCTATGTCAAGGCACTGAGAAAGTCCATCAGTCAGGACCGTTTCCTGCTGCGCCTTGCCGGCCTGGAGTACGAGGTGGCCCAGAAGCGGGCACAGGCTGCAGGGCGTTGCTCCCCGGGCAGCGAGCAACACGCCGGGCACTGCGGTGAGACACAAGGGCATGTGCGCCCCCAACAGGTCAAACACACTCCCACTCTATACTCTGTTCCATCACATAATGTAACATCAAGTATCCCGGAGACTTACATTTAATGTTGAGCGTCACTGTATCAGAGAACTGGACTAATGAATGTTAACCAGAATAGAAAAGGAGAATATATTTGACTTTCTTACAAGTACAAATGTGCTTTTGAAAAGAATCACATATGCTTTTAACTGATGTGAACTCTAGACTCCTTTATTCGCAGTGAACATTACCTATTTAAGAGACCAGCTGAATAAAATGTCTCCACTTCCTACTTTATACCAGAACATTGCGTGGGGTTAATTGTACTTCCATCATGCATATTGAATAGTGTCACAATTTATTTGGGATCCCACATTATGGGATGCAATCTACCATCTCATTTGAACTGGAGTTCAAAGCTAAAAATGCCTAGAATGCATTGCACCACTGTTATGACCCTGATGAAAGCAGTATAATGTTGGCCATACTCATGTTCTTATACCGCTGCAAATGCCCAGTTTAGCATAGTCTTAACACAGTGCCCCCTGGCTCCCTTCTCAGTCAGGTGCAAGCCTGGCTCCTATTACCATGGCGGGCAGGGGCGCTGTGTCCAGTGTCCACCCGGAACCTTCCAGGAGAAGGAGGGACAGCTGGCGTGTGACCTCTGCCCGGGCAGCGACGGGCATGGGCCTGCAGGAGCCCGCAGTATCTTGTCCTGCGCAGGTACTCACCCTGGCCTGGGTGGTGTAGTTTTTGCTCTCTGAAATAGATGGGGCGTTTGAAACAATACTGACTATGTAATGACAATACTGACTACGTAATAACAATATATTCTGATTCCTCAGTTGCTGTTTCTTGGTCTCCTGAGTTTGTATTTATTGAGAGTTATATACTTATAGGCTTAACATTTACTAGATTTTCACAAAGGAAGTGAAAAGTTAAAATGATCTCCCTTCCTAGGTTTCCCATCTCTTATGATCAGATACCACCATCTAGTGGAGTCTGAAAATATAGCAAATGGTCCATGAAGCTTCATTTGCCCATCACTAATGTTTATTGTCACCTTCCAATCAGCTGTGCGTATCCTAGAGAATAGTGTAAATCAGTGTTTCCCAACCCAGTCCTTGGGGACCCTAGATGGTCCAAGTTTTTGCTCCTGGGAGCGGGGAGGGAGCAAAAACATGGACTTTCTGGGGTCCCTGAGGACTGGGTTGGGAAGCACTGCTGTAAATGATGGTAATCACTAAACTAAACTAAATTAAATAAACACACTTAAAGGAGAATTTCCTCTGGGCACCTTCCACCCGTGTTTGTGCCCAGGTCAGTGCCCGTCAGGATCCTACTCCAATGACGGCTTCAGACCCTGCCAGCCGTGTCCTCTGGGATCCTACCAGCCTGAGCCAGGTCGGATGCAGTGCTTCTCCTGTGGGGGTGGGCTGAGCACCAAGCGGGAGAATTCCAGCTCCTTCCATGACTGTGAGGTCAAAGGTCAGCTCCAGCCTGTTGCTTATGGAATGACCAATGGGGACATTTGTCTACAAAGACCATGACAGAGGATAGACTTCATACCAGCTGTGTGTGTCTCCCTGTGGCATCTCCGCAGTCCAGTGCTCTCCTGGGCACTATTACAACACCTCACAGCACCGCTGCATCCGCTGCCCATTGGGCACCTATCAGACAGAGTTTCGGC
This sequence comes from Mormyrus lacerda, assembly GCA_015163995.2. Lineage (NCBI taxonomy): Eukaryota > Metazoa > Chordata > Actinopteri > Osteoglossiformes > Mormyridae > Mormyrus > Mormyrus lacerda. Next base: position 20,573,913 of record JAABNX020000143.1, read on the forward strand.
AGAACTATTGCATCTCCTGCCCTGGCAACACCACCACAGACTTTGATGGGGCGACGACCGTCTCCCAGTGCAAGAGTGAGTGCTGCATGACTTACCACGAAATCCAGCTCCTGTGTTTATGGCCAGTCACATATACAGGACACCCGATAGCAGTAAGCACAGGATAGCTACCTATCGCATACATATCACACAATTATGTGTCTTATGTTATAGTGGTGCCAATCTGTGCAACATTTAGATGTTATTCACACATTTTGAATTAATTTATTGTCATTGCACAACAAAATTTGGAGAGTAAAAAGATCAGGAAGGATACAAATACAGAAAAAATATGATTAATAGAATATAACGTAAACAATATAAGCAGGAAAATAGAATGTAAATAAGTAACATAAATATATATTTATAGAATATAAAACTGAATGTAAAAGGAGTGTGAAGAATAAAAATATAAACAGTACAAAAAGGAATAGAAATAAATTAAGTGTAATAGGTGTTCCTATGTGATTCACAATGAATATGAAAATACTGCACGTTTCAGCAGGGTAACTAAGAACATGCTAATAGTGACGGGCAAAGTCAGAGATGGACCTGCTTTTTCAAGACATGCCAGCTTCATATTAGAGATGTCAAGTTTGGTTTCTGGTATAAACATTTACGTTTTTGTGATGCTTTTGTGTTCGTCATTGTGTGTGTGCATATGTTTGTGTTTGTCTGCGTGTGTGTGCGTGCGTGTTCGCCTCTGTGTGCGTGCACATGTGTGTCTGTGTATGTGTGTGTGCGTGCGTGTGTGTATATGTATGTATGTGTGTGTGTGTGCGTGCGCGTGCGTACGTGTGTGCCCGTGTCTGTGTTTGTGTGTGTATGTGTGTATGTGTGCGTGAGTGCACCCAAAGACAGAAAGTGTGGGGGGCAGATGGGGGAGTACACTGGTTACATCGAGTCTCCCAATTACCCCGGTAACTACCCCGCCAACGTGGAGTGCACCTGGAACATCAACCCCCCCCCGAAGCGGAAGGTCCTTATGGTGGTGCCTGAGATCTTCCTGCCCTCTGAGGATGGATGCGGGGATGTGCTGGTCATGAGGAAGAACTGTGAGTAGAAGGTGGCTTTTCAGCAATCAGAAACCGTCAAAGCTGGTCTTTGGTGTCTCACAATGAAATGCAAAGTGTGTTCAATATCCATTGTACTGTTATAGAAAGAGGTCCAGATTCCATTTATTTAATAACCTCAGGAGGAACATTTAATTGGTTAACAGTTGTTTAATGAAAAGCAATATTTATCAGAGCAAAGCAACCTGGATCAAAAATTCACATCACTGCCGATGCAAAATTCAGGCAAATATATATAAAAAAAATCAAGTTCTTGACTGAGATTAATTAAATTATTTAATTAATTAAACAACAAAAAAACAAACAGAAAAGAAGAAGGAACAAAAAAACCTTCAGTGGGGCTTTTATATGTGGACTGTATCATTTGAAAATTAGCAATAAAAAGAATAAAATCATTTAGGTACAAAATGAACGGCACAGGGGCACGTTGATGCAGTGCTTAGCACTATCGCCTCACACCTCTGGGACCAGCGTACCAGTGTCCCCCCGTGGCTCAGTGTATGTGAAGTTTGTCCTAGTGTTGCTCTGGGGTTTCTCTGCTTTTCCTATGGTCCAAATACATTGGAGTTTGACAAATTGCCCACAGGTATGTGTGTGTGACTGTGCCCTGCAATGGGTTGGCGCCCCATCACGGGTTGTTCCTTGCCCCTGCGACCCTGAATAAGACAAGTGGTTTCAGAAAATGGATGGATTAATGGCACAATTAAAGTTCCTAGTCACACGTGATATAGCCTCGTCCTCTACTTTCTCCATAGTTATTCCCTTGTATAATTTTACTGAGCACTTGACCTCGATAAAAAGACCTGAGCCGTAACACAGCAGTGATCGGTCGTGTCGGGTGGAGACGGTCGTAGAGGCGAGGTGCTTGACTTTCACACAGTTCCCTGTCACTGCCCTCAGGGTCGGCTGCTTCCATCACTACGTACGAGACGTGCCAGACGTACGAGCGTCCCATCGCCTTCACGGCCCGCTCCCGCCGCCTCTGGATCAACTTCAAGTCCAACGAGGCCAACAGTGCGCGTGGCTTCCACATACCATATGTCACCTATGATGGTACGCCGGACAATCGATATGCACAACCCTGCGAAATTTTATGGAAATTTGATTATTCACACGACCCTCTGCCATGATCTGTAACGGCTGCTTGTTAATCCAGGTGTCTTTCACCGAGTGCTGCTAGCGCTTGACAGATGTTGGGTTAGTTGCCAAACGTGTAATTACCTGCTCCACTTCCTCTAGAGGACTACGAACGCCTTGTTGAGGACATTGTACGGGATGGCAGATTGTACGCCTCGGAAAATCACCAAGGAATCCTCAAGGTAGTTATGTGCCTCTTAATTGCTTAATTACAGTAATTATTTTAATTATAAATCACCTCATCTGGTGTCTCAGGCATCAAAGAGGTGCTAATATGTTATGCCTTCTGAATGTTTTATGTATTTTAAAAACACAGAAACATATGCTGTGCATTCTGAACATGGATGTAAAGGTCTTCTAAATATTCAATATATTTTTTAAATTGTCAAAATGTACTCTGTGTTGCTAGAATTATAATAGTTGTATTTCTACTCCGCACATTTTGTAATTATGGTGTGTGCAGTGATCTTGTGTGTTTTTGTCTTTCCCCACACAGGACCAGAAGCTGATGAAGACGCTGTTTGAGGTGTTGGCTCATCCACACACCTACTTCAACTACTCTGCACGTGATTCCAATGACCTGCTTCCCCAATCCTTCATCCGCCTCATAAAGAGCAAAGTCTATGACATCCTGCGGCCGTACAATTAGCAAGCCCACCATTGCCAACGCTTCGGAAACTCCACCACAAGCATGCATCTCTCCATGCAACACCATAAAGTTAGGATTATTTTTTTTATTTCTTTTTCTTTCCTTTGAATACATATGCTGCACTATCACGGCTCATGCAGGTTTGGAGTAGCCCAGTTTTTCGTGAACTCGGCCCATAATTGCTCAACACACTCACAGGATCACACCATTTCTTGAATATTCATCAGGTTTTTTTTTGTATTCCGCGCATATTTTCAGCCCAAGGAAATCGATTCTCACATTCACTTGCTTAGCTGAGAATTTCTGATCGTATATAAAAGGTAATTTTATGTATTTATAAGGAAGAATTTTAGCAGACTGAGGAAAGTGGTAGAGATCAGTGTTGTTGCTCAAAGCCTCTCTGTTTTATGTCGTTTCATAACTTCGGAGCCTTGTTTTTGCACTCTTAAACATTTTCTTTCTGAGGCCTTGCTGCTTGAAATGATCCCTGTTTCATCAGTGGTATAAGAAACCGTTGCGCGTGGCCACACTGGAGTTGAAGGATGATCAAAGCTGTGAAGGACCATTGGAGGGAAGTCTGCTTTGCACACTTAAAAAGGTCACTTTATACCTTTAACTCCTTTCCTGTCCCTTATGTTCTCCTGCCCTTTTTCCCAAAAGGAACCCACTTTTGTATGTTTGTTTTTTTTTTTTTTTGAAGAGACATAATTATACAAAGTCTTTGTTTCACCGTACTCAAATCAATTGTGAAAAGTCAAAATGAATTTTCTGTTAGACTGTAACTTCTATGGAAATATCACAATATTATCATCCACAGACTAATCCAGAACCATCCAGAACTGTGGCGAATTATAAGACCCAAAGATGTAGTTCTATGTCTTCATCTTCATCCCACCAGAGACCAGCTGTTCTTGAGATGCTCTTCACGATGGAACACCGTAGTCCTCTCTCCCTACGTTTGTTGAATTTTTCTCTGCAAAAAAAAAAAATGGAAACGTGATAATCTGTGGAAAATTTGTAGCGTGGTGTCCTGTTTGAGCAGATGATCGTTTTTAGACTGATTTACAGGAAGTCAAATTAAACATGTCATCCATGTTAAATTGTACAGCTTCTGACGCCAGATTTCAATGACTGCTGTAAAAATCCTAGATTACCAGAACGTACCGGTTTTTGTCGATGTCGTCTGTGCTGTTCACGCCATTTCATTGTCCTCTGGGGGATTGTACCAGTTGGAGGGTGTTGATGGTCGATGTGAGTGCTAATTTAACCTCATCTCACATGGCGTAAAATTATGTAGCTATACTTTAACATTCAGAATCCCTCTTAGTCATCGCTTCAGCTACAATCGAAGACTTCATTGTCATGTTGCCCATTTTATTTGCAATAACCTTTCATTTCTGCATCTTTGCTGTTGAATCTTTTACAGCTTTGAGCTCCAGACCCCCAACAATCCCATCATCCAGCAAAATTTCTCCCCCATTTTGGGGTTTTTCTTTTTGAACTTTTATCAAAATGGGTTTGATATGATGTGACCTGGAGTTGATAAAATGTATTTGCACTTGAAAACTCTTGATATTGTGAAGAAATGTCAGAATTTTGTATAGTATTTTTTTTTAATGAACGGACGTGGTGTTCCTTACTTCCTGGAGTCTCTACTGTCCATTTGTTCAGACATAAACTTTGTCAAAGTTATAATTGGCTTAAGAAAAAAGATAGATAGATAGATAGATAGATAGATAGATAGTCTTTTCAAATGTGACGTTTTCAACACAAATAATTCCAACAGAAACTTCCTGGGCAAAATTCTATAATCCTCACAAAACAAATTCTAACAATATCAATTGTGATAAAGTAAATGCTTTGTCAAATGGTGAGTAAGCGTATTACAGCATGGATTGTGCTTTTTCAAATCACACTCTTATAAGCCAGTTGAAAATAAAATACTCTGCATTTTTACAGCACTGTAAGGAAGTCTTCAAAGCATCAACAAATTATAACATGCATTTCAAGGTACAGCTCATGCATTTCAATCCCCACCCTGAATAGCGTTATGCCTGGAATCTAAAATTTCTAATTTGTTTTTGAACAAAAAAAGGATTTGGAATTTACTCCACTTAGTCTTGATGATTTGGCCACATGTTATTTTCAGCATGACAGTGGTTGCCTTCTCCTGCAATGGAGAGGGAAATACATCCTTGTATCATTTATCCTTCCCTGGCAGTTCATACATGACCTCCAAGAGAGACATCTGGTCATTTGGCCAGTAATCAGACACGCACTGCCAAGCAAAGAAGAAAAACGGTAACATAGTGCATATTGGAGGCTTTCGTCCAAAATGATGAACAACTGAAGAACGCATGGGATCAGACAGATGCCCCTGGAATAGTTGGGGTCACTTCACTTAGTGGCAGTGAAATTAGTACTCTGATTGTTGCAGGATTTGAATCTGCAACCTTCTAGATAAGATCATAGAACCGTAATTCCCTGAGTTGTACACTACTCCCACATGGATTCAAAAAAGGTGAATTAGAATTAGGGAGGAACCGCATTATCATACAGGGACGTACTGAAAGCCATTTAGTGGTATGAGGAAGATGAAACTGCCCAAATAATGCACAACATGCCAGGTCTGAATAGCCCTCTCTCGACAAAACTAGGTTTTCATGAAATCCAATGAGGACTGGCGGTTGATAAATATCAAAGGAGACCATAATTGGCCATTTTGGTGCCCCGCGGACCAGTGATGTTCTTCCCATGTCTTGGCACCTTAGGGAGGTCGAGGCTGGCTTTATCCGCATAAATGAGTCCATTATGTGGTCTTTCTGCTTCCAGCTCCATGATTATCAAATGAAAGAGGACATTCATAATTATCTATTGTGCAGCAAGATGAGGTGTCACAGTGTCAAATGCTAACCTGCATACGAGGACATTCATACTTAAGGCTTAGCTTCATCATGCGGTCCCAGTTCCTTTAGAATGGAACTTCATTTCATTAACCATGACCATAAGTAACCAAACAAAATACAAGAGTTTTTGCATTTTAAGTTTTTTCATTGCAGTCACAGATTTTAATAAAATAAAGTTTTCCCATAAGGTAAAAAAAATTGGTATTCAACACGTTGTGGGGACCAGGTAGGGTATACCTGGATCACACACACACACACAAATAAATTGTAAATATGCAAAAATATTAAGGAAAACTAGAATGGGAAGTTTGTGAACAAGCTTCATGTTGGCTTAAAAAAGCTAGCTATCCAAAATTGAAAAAAGTTTTGCAAGCTTGTTTCGTGAATTTAAAGCAGAGTGCATAATGTCATAAAAAGTGTAGGAATGGCAGCAGTATACATGCTCCCATTAAAGTAAATAAGTGAAATCTGAATGGCTGTAGGTAACTCCACCCACTTTTTCATACCTTGCACCACAGTCACCCATTAACAAACTGCAAAGTTTGGACATGGGAATTATGCATGTACAGCTACCGTGAAGTTAGGATTTAGAGCCTAAAAGTTTAGCTGGAGAAAACCTGCAGCTCTGTGGATTAGGACTCTGTTCTCGTTACTTGGCATCAGGATATTAGAGTCAGCATAATAGGAAAACTCATTTTTAATAACATCTAAACAGATTACTGTAATTTTCAGCTCATTAAATAAAGTTAGAAATGTAAGCATGGTCAATAATTTCAACACTTGGAATATTCATAATTTAAAGCTTCCGAATGATTGAAATCAAACAGTAAGCCTGGACTGGCCATAATGTTTGTCGGTGGTGGGCTTTGTGTGTTAATACCTGAAGCACTTCTCTATGCTGCCCAACAGAGGGCACACTTGAACAGCGTAAATATTCTTCCTAAGGATTATTAATACTCTTCTCTCCTACAGAAGTAAATGTTATAGAAAAAAATACATTAAAAATAAATTGTTAACCTTGTTATATTGTCCTGCAAAAAAACCATAGGACACATTAACATCCATATTGTGGTTTGCAAGCACTATAATTTTTCATGATTGCCAAAATAAAAATTAGACCAGGATCCACTTAGTCTTCATTATCGCCTTTTTGGCACAACAGAGTCTTAACACTTTCTCCTTGCTTTCATTATTTAGAAAATAGTTAATACATGTCTCAGAAAAACAGGAACAGTATCGCAGCTTTCATAATTTTGTGTAGCTGCAGTAATTTTATGGAGTTACAGTATGGCTATGCTGGGCAAAGCAGTGTTAACAAGACGCTTAGCTAACATGCAAGCACCGTGGCCATATTTACAGCATGCCTGATGTGGCACATTGCTGTTCTAATAAAATGCTTTTGCCATTTGCTGCCCCATTAGGTGCCCCATTGACTCTTGGACTGCTTATGATATATCATTACCGCCCAATCAGTACTGACTGGACCACAATACTGATGTGTCTGCATGTTACTAGGCATTAAAAATATTTCAACATTACTTCATCTACTTAATACTTCAGTTAAATGAGCGGTTTCATTTGAGTCTTCTATGATAATGTTTCCCAATCTAGTCCTCAGGGACCCACCAACAGTCCACATGCTCCCTTCCAGCTCCCGCAAAAATGCGGACTGTCTGGCTGGGAGCTCAGAGGAGTAAAAACATGTACTGGCTGTGGGTCCCCGAGGACCGGATTGGGAAACGCTGCTTCTATGGGTGTCCTATACCTTACAGAAATGTGATTGGACTCCTTGCAATGATTTAGGAATGAAAAGCTGAGCAAAATATTAAAATAGGGTCAGGTGTGTGGCCGGCAGAGGTGGGTGTGGTTATTTCCCGGGTTAAAAACGTTTTATTTGCAAAGTCTCTCCGAGCTCGATGTTTTATCTTTCAGCTGATCTTTATATCAAATGAAAAAGGCAGGGTCTGCCCTTTCGTCTCCTTTCGGCCTACTTTTTCTGCCAATTATTTAAGGAACTTCCATTTGTGTTAAGGACCGTTTATCAGAACAGTGTTACAGAACCAACTGTACCAACCCAGGAGGCAGCACCCATATTACGTCCATGCTGGGGGGGGGGGGGGCGGTTTTGGCACACCCCGCACCTGACGTGCTTCAATGTGCTGTGACACGCTTGACTGGTGTCTCCGCAGCGGACCCACACGCTTCTGAGGCGCTTCTCGTTTTCTGTAACAGTCTCTGGAAGGACATCCTTGGCCATATCAAATGATTTCATTCAGTTTCTGATTTTTACTGCTTTACTGTAGATTCCTCACCATCATAAAACCGATTCTCACTCGATCAGCTGACCTGCGAGACTGAAAGTAGCGCATTGCTAATTCAAAGGCTTTCATATATGGTTACAGTCATATTGTTATATTATCCTGTGGCTTGTAACATTGCATGTGGTGAGTGGTGCTCATACAGAGGATCTGTTAAGTCACTCTCAGAAACAGATACTGACTTTTGTTTGCCGTTTTGTGCTGTGGCAAAGCTGTTATGCATAACTCTGTGCGTGTCGGTGTGATTCCTCCTCACCTTTTAGGAGCGGAAGAATTAACGTCAGGCAGCTTTTACGATAACGATTCCCCGAATGGGGGGAGGAGGAGCCACAACAATTAAAAAAGACATGAATATCGTTTGAAAAATTTTATCTAATTACCAAAACCATTTTGAAAAGGCACAGGAAAAACCAGTTCCTTAAGAAGAGAGACTGCAAGGAGAAGGGTGTTAACTCAGTCAGGGACACTTGGTGCCAAAGTAAACAGCCCAGCTAGCAGCTTAAATTAAATATTAAATAAGGTATGAGAGAAAGCAATATGTTTTAAAGACGAGGGCAACAGAGGGCAATCAGAGTGCTGAGTAAACTGAAGTAACACATATCAGGAAGTTGAACACAGCTTAAACAGACTCTGCTGTGAAGTGTGATGACCTTCCTTACAGTGAATAATAAGCTGAGATTATGACTATTATAAAAAACCATTATGTATTAACCAAAAAACACTGCACTGAAATTTTTTCAAAGTATTCCAGGAAAATGGTAGAATGTTTAAAGACATTTCTCTGTCAGCTTTTGGGAAATTTACATAACCTACATGAACATTGTATGAGTGGTAAAAAGGGTACTGTCCATTAAAAATCGGTCTGGGAGATGGCACAATAACTTTGGCTTTGGTGCCTAAACCCTGCTTTATACTTGGTTACCAGCCTTCTGTTTTTTTCCTGTCACACCATCGTTGTGGAATCACACAGATTAAAATCACTGACATGATTAATTAATTATGTACTGGAACAAAATGAAGGAAAGTTGCCATTCTTGCTTGTAGGAGAGTCCAGCTGGCTGTTGCCCCCTGAGGCCCTCAGTTCTTTAGCAGTCCCAGCTTCCTAAGGGCTTCCTGCCGATCGTCCCCTAATTGACAGTAGGGCTTGATCACCACACTTACACTGTGGAGCTGCCTAACAGCCTCGCTGGGTCCCAGGGCCTTGGCAGCAGTAGGCTTTTGCCTGACCTCTTGGATGTCCTCAAAGTCCTTCTGGTTTCCCAGGGAAGACGGCCGTGGCCGGCTGTTGCGTAGGTTGATGGCCACATTCTCGGCTGTGGAGCCTCCTGGACCCAAGCTGAAACGCCCTAGGGTGGCTGATTTGATCACAGAGATGCTTGCAGGGGAAGGGTTCGATGGCGCTGACATGGTACTCTGCACGTTCGGGGTCCGCTGCGTTTTACCAGGAGTCCTTTTGGGGAGCTCTGGATCATGATGGCATAGACCTGGCTCAGAGGACTGACGGGGCCTTCTCGAATGAGCTACGCCAGTGAGGAAGTCTGGATTGGCCTCGTCTGACTTCAAAAGGCCCAGCTTGCGCAAGGCTTCCTTCCTTACTCTCTGGGGGTCCATTATAACCTTTTCGGGAGATGTTGCCAAGTAGCTTGTGTCAGAATAAGAGTCTTCAGTAACTGGTGTGTGGGTCTTGTTAAACATGCTAAATGCTGACAGTTTGGGTTTGGGAGGAATAATGGGAGGGGTGGACTTTGGTATGGGGCTTTCATTAATGGCTTTGGGCTGCTCCGATATGACTGAGCTGTAGATATGGGCACTCCCAATTTGTGTGTGAATAGCGACAGGAGGATGTGCAGATTGTCTGGGCTTTTCCACGGACAAGGCGCGACTATGGGCACTCTTCATAGAGGCACTCATCCGGATCTGTACAAGCTCATCGTAAGACAAGGGCCCCCTGGGAGAAGCGAAATCAGAAGCGGGATCGTTCTGAGTAGCTTGGGTTGTTCCAATAATGGAACTCCCTACTGCCTTGGTCTCACTTTGGGTGCTCGGAGAGACCTCTTTATTCACGCCATCAGCCGCTACCTTGATACATGAGTCCAAATTTCCTGGAGACAGTTGTGTTCCAACCTTGGGCTGGCTGTCCATGACGAGGACGAGTGGAGTGGCTATTCGGTTGCTTGGAGGGTTCTTTCTGTCTTTGGTCATTGTGGTTTCTGGGTCATTTTGCGGACAGTTCTGCACATCTGCAAGACCAAAGCCATCGTGAGTGGCCTTGGGAAAACCATAAATCCCAAGGACCGTGTTTAAAATAATGCACATATCACAACTTCTATTCAACAAAATAATTGCAGCATCACTACAATTGTTTCTGGTTGTTAACTGGAGTTATTAAAGATAAAGCTTAGTCTAGATCACATGCTCCCAGAAGACAGAAAGAAGCAGGACCACTACAGGGCCACACTCACCCTCCAGTTTGGTGTTGACCATGAGGAAAGGGACCTGGTCTTTTTCTGCAGCCAGACTGCCAGCAACAAAGGGCAGGCGGTCTGCATTGTCGATGGACAGCTCGATGTTGTCCTCGGCCTCCAGGGACTCAATGGTTTTCTCTAGGAACATGAGGCACTCCCACTCCTCTGGAGAAAGGTGCCCCAGGTTGTCATTCTTCTGGAACACGTACACAAGGAATGTAACTTGCATATTTAATATAATAGGAATGGAAACTCCGAGTATAATGAGCATTGTAAAGTTGGATCCCTTCCTCAAGTGGTCCAGGTATCTTCCTGAACGACCATACCTGGCTGATGGATGTGCCAACACTCACAGGAGTGGAGTTGAAGCCAACCATGCTGCCGCAACTTCCAGTGCTGCCCCCGAGACGTGTGGCATCCTCAGCAACACCACCTGGCCACATCTCATTCTTCAGCATCACACAGGGCACAGGGAGGGTCTGCACTCCTGGTCCTGAAGTTGAATGTCTGTGGAGGACCTCAGTAAGTTGCTGATGAATCCTTCTCCGAAATATTCAGAGACTGCTTAGGATTCCACTGAATATCAAGACAAGCTTCAGAGCCAGGAATTTTCCTGTAACAGGAATGTTATGCATTATCACATTTGGAATATGTGTGTCATTCTTCATGAAATCTAGACCTACATGAAATATGAATGTATAGAATCTGCCTGACCTTCTGGCTGTGATCATAAAAAAAAGTGCCATGACAGCCTCAAGGCACAATGTGAATGCATGTCATTATAATACCCTTATAACATAGTTTGAGTTTAATTAATCTCAGGTACAAAAAAAATATATATTGCAAATATTTATGTACATTACTCCGCATGCAGTGAATTGACAAGGACAAAAGTAATGACCATGTCATACAAAAAGTAAGCAAGAAAAGCACATACTTCTAAAAATATGTTTGTGACAATTTAGTTGACGGGGCACAAATACTTAGTAATAATTCAGTTGCTACTGAAATACAGATCATGAACAAATCATGAACAAAGTTGCTACCTGAAATAAAAGATGTGTCATGATTCATTAATGATGAACAAACATGACATCAATATTTCACTTGTGTTATTCATTACTTTTCCTTCAGTAGTACACAAAGGTTAACAGAATGAATAGATATAGTAACAAATACAGTAACTGCTTGGGATAAAAGTTGAATAGTGATTCGTTAATGATGAACAAATATGAGATCAGTATTCAATTTGTTATTCATGACCTGTTCCTTCAGTAGTTCACAGACGTTTGCACCTTTGCAGAATTAACAGATAGAGTAACAAATATAGTATTTACTTCAGATAAAACATGTGTCACTTATTGCATGATACATCCGACTACCATATTTGATTTTAGATATTAAAAATGGGGAATTAACAAAAAAGGCAAAAAACATTGACCAGGTAGGATGGGTGTACATGCCAGGGTAGTGTCACATTATATTTTTAACTTGTAATTTTCTTATTGCATTCAAATATTTTTAACCCATTTATACTTTTCTGTCCTTTAATTGTATTCCAATCTAAAAAAATTATCTCAGCTGACTATGCCTCTGTGGCTGTAATCAGAAGGTCACCGGTTTGAGGCTCAGCCTCAGCAGAATAGCCACGTGTTTTTGGGCCCTGGAGCAAAGCCCTCAATATATCATACTGACTGACCCTGTGCTGTGATGTTCACCCGCAGGTGTGTCTAATGGGAAGCAAGATGGGGTAGGTAAATTCAAACATTCCAATGTAGGCTACTTCTTGAGCAAATGACAAACAAAGGATCATTTCAAAACCCAAGCAAGACAAGCTATTTTAAATAGCTACCACGGAATATCATTCCAATCATTTTTCACATTTTGCATTATCTAAACGATAAAAGAGCATCAGTCAGATTAACACTGATAAAATTATTCAACTGTGACAAGAGTGAATAAATTGAAACTCATTTATTTAAAAATAAAACATCATATACCAAATAAAACTCACTTTGCGACTTCTTATGTTTGCCTGTGCTCTCGCCAGAAATGAAGGAGCCTGACTTAACCTTCAATGCAGAAGAAACCGTTAGTTAGGCTAACTGTGTAAAGCTGTAGTTGCCAGTTGCAGTCTCTGATTGCTCACAGAGTATGACTGTGCTCAGGTATGTACCCTGGCCAGGACCTCAGCCTTGTGCTTTACGGTTCCTCTAATAATCTCCAGGCCCTATCTCAACTCTAAAAGGATTAGCGATTACAAGAGGCGTCAGATCGCCGCCGTCGCCCTTTCTAACACCCAAGCGGCTGTGATGATATGTCACATTTCCTGCATGGACCACTGTTAGATAACGCCGCATTGCCAAGATCTTGGGAAATTGTATTGCAATTGCATTTTAAACTTTTAATTTTAAACTATTTCACCTTTCATTACTTCTTTTGTCTTGTATGACTGTTTGGTCCTTTTTATATAATCATTTTACATTACCTTTTTTGCAATTTTTTTTGTTTTATTACCATATCTCTAATTGTTTATTCTCTATAGCTGCTTTGTTTTTATCCTATATGTAAAGCTTTCATGCATAAAACATGCTACATAAAGATTATCATTATTATTATTGTTCTTGTTGTTAATAATAATAATAATAATAATAATAATAATAATAATAATAATAGTATGATGCCAATGGACAGTTAATCACTGACATAAAATGAAAGTCCCAGGAGACACGTGCGACTATAGTCAGCCCTGAATTGTGTTGGCAAAATGTGGTCCAGGTACACATTTATTGTTCTAAAAGAGAAGTCATAAACTGGGAAATAAAGAGAAAGTTATCGCAATGTTGCGTTCGACGAGGTCCCATCGCCCAGTGTTATTTATCTACGATTGAAAAACACGGCTAGATTAGCGGCGAAATGCAGAAGCCTGTGTGAACCACTTATTTGATTAATGGCCAGTTTCATACTGTCTGCTTTCACCGCTCTGGGCTGCTGTATCACCAGGTGGGACCTGCCTGTTCAGTGCCTCACTAAGGCGATGCGAATGCCGCAAAGGTCACGATGCATCGCCACATGTTACAGTTACCAGAGCATCTGATCCAGTGTCGATCCCCGCGATCGAAAATGTTTCGATTTCGCTTAACATTACTTGCTAACAAAGTTGATCTGGCTCTCTCTTAATACCGTGGTATTGTATTGCAGTAGGACCCCGTTGCCGCATATCCACTGATCCTTTATCTCGAACTCCGAGGACATGTATCAAGGCCACATGAATAATGAACGGCTTTCAGGTGGATGCAGTTGCGAAAGGAGAAATGTAATTATATTTTTTTGCTACCTAGGTAAGGGAATGCATTCTTAATTAACTAATAGAGAGCACCAACAATCTGTATCTGGATATATATATATTTAATTCCACTGATATATATATATATATATATATTGGATCTCTGTTGGAACACCTGGGATAATTTCGGCCCAGATTAATACACATCCCTTATTTTAGATGATGAATACAAAACACCTTAGCTTCTTTTAACAAATAAAGACAGAGGATACACAACCACTATACATCTTCAATCGTCTGATACCAGATAGCTAGACAAAAAAGATTCCAAAAGTTCCGGAAAAGACCCTGTAGTCACACCAGACTGTGAGAGTACGGTTTCAACATCCAACCTTTGGTGGGCAACAAAAAACTACTAGGTAAGTATTGCTTATTTTTCTTGTCTTGCTTTCATTCCACTGAAATACATATATTTTAAAGCTGATATCCGCCTAAAATGTAGGGTGATAAATGTATAAATATTTTCAAAAGAAAATATATTATGTGATAGCATTCTTATGCTCAGGGATTTATTAAAAGGTAATGACACCACTTTAAAATAGTTAGGTACTTACTTGTAAAGGTGCGGCAGGTACTGGGGTCCGTCTCTTGCTGGTATTTCGCGCAGCGCAAGTCACTTTCAGGTGTCTATTCAGGTAAGACGTCATATTCGCCGTCGCAGTCCCTAGCGGACAGTGCTCCGCCAATCAGCACACCAGGAGTCCGTCTATATCGTGGCCGCAGCCAATGGCCAATTCGCATTACAGCACCCGCCAGCAGCGGGATAACGCTTGAGGCGAACCTAACTTTACATAGACAGTTTTTTGTCAGGGAACAACGAACAGCGTTAGGGAAGTTTGAAAAGTAAAGTATTTATAAATCAGCAGGTGTTTCTATTTTAGCCATAATAACCTTTCTAAACACTGCATAATAATATTGAATGTTATACTGTAGTAATATTCAACTATTATAGATACAGTATGCATATATATATATATATATATATATACACATTATAGTGTTTCATCGTAAGTATTATAACAACGAAAATTCTGACGACAATGATAGCTATATACGAATATGCCCCATATAAATATGTAGAGGTGCAACGCCGTCGAATATCAGCGCCTGTTTTGCTCAGGTAACCTAGACCTTTTTCGTGCAGGCTACAGCACTGCGCGCAATTCTCCCTTGTTAAGCATTAAGCGCACAGCTTTAACCGACACGATTCCGTAATCCTGTTAACGTAGGCAAAAGATTACTCCTTAAAATAACATGAAGCCCCTACATCCCAGTAAACCCGCCAAGGCTCACTGCTGTCTGTGCAACTGTTGCACCACGTATTAACGGTTTCATCACAGGCATTGTCCAAACTCTGTGTGGGCCTAGTGCCGTTTTTTAAGCGCAGACATAATAAAATATTGTACCGGAAAAACGTATAGAACAGCCCAATTCTACCGATCCACCGAGAGCTGAACCTAAGCTTTCCCCCTTTTCCCCAAACACAAAAATAACAGGATTGAAATTATTCCAAGACACAAGGACGTCGTCACGAGACTAGAATATTTGATGTAGACTACCAGAACAGAAACAAACAATGTTACAGGATAATTTTTTTTATTGGTGATTCAGTTTCAAACCTGTGTTCATATACAGAGATACAAAATAATACTGCTTAAATTAGCGTCATCGGCAGTGTGCAAACATCCAGTTACAAAAACTATTTTTTTTAGTCGTTTGTTTCTGGAATTAAAACACAAAGGAGAACTGAAACCACAAATCGGGTTGTACACATTATATCTCAAAATAAAAAGATTTAGTACTCAATGATTTTTTTTTTTTTTTTTTGCTGAGAACAGCATGTTATGTCAGATGTCACAGAATTCCCTGGAACCTGACCCTGCTTCACGTTAGGGGAACTACAGAGTTCTACTCAGCTTCAAGTTGTTTTTGTTTTGTTTGTTGGTGGACAGTAGGTAACTTCATCTGACGTTTCAGGTGCTGATTAAAACAGATTCTGTAAAACCTGCTGGACTTGTAACCTTGGCAGTAAGGGTTAGACTTCCTGTCTCCACGGTGCCGTCTTGTGTACAGTACAATGCCAGTGAACCTTGGCCTAGCTTATCTTTGTGATCCACTAGTGTGGATCTGTGTAAAAAGGACTCTTGGTGGAAGGAGAGAGGAGGGGAAAATGGAGAAATAGACTGAGGTCATCACTCAGACCTTTGTTTATCTTTAGTGACGACACACAACAATGACTCAGGTGTGATTAGACTCACAGTACGACCTGTTGCAACCATAATCCATTTGCAGGCTTTTCATCTAACTGATCTTTAACGAATTAGACTGCTGTTTTCCTGCGCTAATAAACGTTTGATGTTGCCCATTAATAATGGGGAAGCAAAACAAACTGATGTCCTCAAGTTCATGTTAAGGTAACTACTCCATTATTCAAAAGGCAGCAAAGACAAACCAATAATTAAAAAAAAAAAAAAATGCGGCTCTGATTTGCTCAGTTTAAGCAACTGGAAACTACTTGGTTTTAAAAAAAAAATTAAGTTTAAAAGTCTGTTTTGTTTTACGTTTTTCCACAAACCACAGAAATGGAATTGTACTGATCACCATAAATGACATTAATTAAGTGATGGGCATGCATATTAACCAATGTGTTCGACAAACCAGACCAGGGGACCCCATTCCTGTTTCTTTTGGGCAGGATTTCTATGGGTAGTTAATACAGATCAGCTCTAAAAAATCCCTGGATGTTTTACATCAAATCAATCAGTGCTAATCCTCTCCCGTACTAGGGCTGGGTTTTCCCACAGAGACATGCATGGCAACCAAAGGCCCCTGGGACATGCACACAGTGCAGGTTCATTTCACAATGCTCTGGGTACCACGTGGTGACCACAAATCATAGGCATTTCACAGAGGGTTCCCAAGTTCGACTGTGTTTCAGAGCTGGAGTGGATATTTCCACCTCCTGTGTACTCGACTCTTGAAAGGAACCAGCAACTTGGCTAATCAGATAACCCAGGTGAACCATTCTTGACATACAATACACAAGAAGCACAAATTAAACCCATGACAAAAATTTACAAACTGGTAGCTACGATACAACTAAGAAGCACCATCCCCTTCAAAATCACTGTAGTTCATCAAGAAGAGAACCAGGATTCAAGCTGATCCAGTTTTCATGACGCTTCAGGCACAGAAATTGGAAAAACCACACATCTTAAGCACCTGTGCATTTCTATTCTTGTAACTGGGCAGCTCAACGATTTCAGTTCTCTTGCCAGAGCCACAGGGGAGCCACTTCCTCACATCTAAACCCTGGTGTAGACGTCTGAATGAGTAAGAGAATGGACTGTACTGCAGCGAGAATCATCTCAACCAGTGAGTCTCATCAACTCCTGAAATCTACCAGTCACACAGACATCATGCTCGCTGTTAATTTTAGAGTCTTATGGACATCCCAACGCACTGTCAGAAAAAAAATGCTAATTTGTACCTTTTGCGTGTCACTGGGGCTGTACCCTCAAGGGTAAGTGTACATTTTAAGATACAGAAATGGACTATGAGAAACATTTTTGTACTGTTGGGGGCACATTAATGTTGTTTGTACCTTGGGGATGTTCCTGATGTGTCTGTACCTTAAATTATATTAAAAGGTACATATACCTACAGCTAGGGTATAATGGGCAGACCCGTGAGGGTAGAGCCCCAGTGAAAAGGTAGAAAATTGCATTTTTTTCTGACAGTGAAGTACAAAACTTTGCTTAGATCAAAATGGGATTTTTCTTGCCTCATGTTATACGCTGTCTGACGACGGCGACATTTACCATGAATGGTCAAGTCACTTTGTGCAGAACACAAAACAAAAAAACAAAAACTGTGACTGAATCTGACATCATCCTTTGTGATTATACATATGTGCCATGTCAAAAATCATGGTAAAAAACAGCACATCAGTTACTATTAAATTACCCTTTTGTTGAACATAGCATAGAAATATATAAGCGCTATGCTGTCATAAACAACAGTACTGTAATCCCTTTGCTTGTATCCCAATTATTTACATCCAGCGTTTTAACGCCCTATCTGACTATCTGGGTAGCAGCATCGATGCAAATCCCCCCAACAAACTGGAACGCAGTAAACCAGTCATTTTAGATTTTATTAAAGTTTAATTTTAGAAATTGGGTAATTGTTTTGTTTATTTCATTTTTAATTAATTAATCATTTAGGGGAAATCCCATTTGAAAGTCAGTTTGAACAGATTTATATGGCCGCATCTACACCTGCTTTCGATGGATGAGAAGGATAGGGTGTATCATCTAATTCACTCTGCAGATAGGGTCGCACGTACGTTCACGCACAAAAGCAGAATACACACAAGCACACGGGCCTGCATGGCTGACTGCCTGGACGTAGCGGTTCTACATAGATCATAGTACAGTCACCCGCAATTTCCTGTATCCGTTCAGAATGTTTAAACAAAGTCACACTTTCAAAACAACTAGTGTAGCACCCAACTATTAAAACTGATCTAGCACCCCAAGGTATGCTGCCAACGAAATAGTACCAATTACTAATGTGGACATACCTTCCAATGTCCCCCCATCCACCTAATTCTGATCTCATAACCCTTCTCCCCAAGATTCTTTAAGCACCAAAAGGGTAAACTTTTCTCATGCTTGTCACATTGCACTTCCAATTCCAAGACACGGATCTAAAAATGTGATTTGCATACATGTACAACGGTTTATGAAACCTTTATAGACAATTACTCAAGTTTTAAAATCAGCAGTAACCAGTTCATAATAAACGCAGCAGCATTACAGTACCAATGGAATTGGGTGGAAAAATTAACCACTTATACTGTGCAAATTATGGGAATATATGCCTGGTTTTCCTTGAACAGACCCTGATAAAATTAAGACCTGGAGAACTTGAGAACATTTTCCAAACAAAGTCAGTTTTCACTAGCTAAATATTTTTCGTTCCAAACAAAAACCATGCCAAAATGCCTATTCCTTCTGAGCACTCCACTACAACTGTTTAAGGGTCAGAAACTATATCCAACCGTTTGTGAAACCAGGCAAGATGGAGCGTACAGCAATAACTTATTGCTGAGAGGTGAGATGCAGTACGGTAAGGCCATTA
Source organism: Mormyrus lacerda (assembly GCA_015163995.2). Lineage (NCBI taxonomy): Eukaryota > Metazoa > Chordata > Actinopteri > Osteoglossiformes > Mormyridae > Mormyrus > Mormyrus lacerda. The sequence goes on from JAABNX020000143.1 coordinate 20,592,991, forward strand.
CAAAACCTGGGATAAGGTATGCAATCTGTTTTCGGCGACAGCAAGAATCGGAAAGAGTATGTCTTCAAATAAGCCAGCCCTCTCCAAATCAATCGGCAGCATATGCAGAAATAACACATTAATATTAAAAACAGAAGGAAAAAAATGGTTAACGGAGCATATTCCTTGTGGAAGAGCTTGTGAGCTCGTAGAAGCACAGAGGGGCACGTGGGGGGTTAGGGTGACGTGAGGTAGATTGCGCAGACTGAGAACGTAACACAGAATGAGTTATTAGGGTGGGCTGGAAGTTTGAGGGCTGGGGGAGCACTCAGCAGTGCTCGCGTTTTGCTCTGGTTTCTGGCAAAATCCAGAACTGTGGAATTCCAGAAGCGGAACTCTGGGAACATCCAAAATAATAATAATAGTAATAATAATAATATTTCACTCAAACCATCTGTCACTCAGCTACCTGAAATGAAACGATTTACATGATTATAGGATTGTTTCACCAAAGACCAAAAAGCAAGAAGAAGGAAACACAGAAGATCTGTAACATTAGACTCAAAACCAGATTGAGGATTTTTTTCCATTCCATTTTCCGCTTTGCTGAAAGGTGAGATGACATTTAAGCTCTTGAGTCTAAACAAGCTGGGTGACAAATGACGGAGGTGCATCATTTTACCGACAAAAGCAGAGCAAAGCACCAGCAGCTGTGACTCCCCAGCGCCCCCCCCCCCCTTCCTGGCGGGCAATCACACTTCCCCGAAATTGGCATGGCCTGTTTCCTTGGCATGCACACGAGCCTCTGCCTGTCCCACCAGGCCCATCTGGCACACCATACAGCGCAGAGCGAAGCGGTTGACGTCCGTGAACTGCCTCTTGCGCCGCGCCTCATCGGCTAGCTCCAGCGCCTGCGCCAAGACCACGTCGTCCGCCGCCGAGAAGATGGTCTGCGGCGGCTGCCCGTCAGCCTCCCGCTGCAGCGGGTCGTAGTGGATGCCGTCGTAGATGAGCAGCACGCACCGCTGGTAGCCTGCGTCCTCCCCAAAGCGGTCAACGCGCACCGTCTGCGTGTCCACCACGCAGATCTCGCACTGGTAGAACTTAGACAGGATGGAGACCTCGATAGCTCCGCCCCAGGTGTCGTCACGCCGAATCCAGGAGCAGTAGTCCTCGTTGCTGCGGCCCAGCACAGCTTCGGAGTAGGCGGTGGGGTCGCTGGCTACGATCTGGGCGATGAGGCCCCGCATCTCTGGGGCGCAGCCTGGGTCATACACACCACCCTCCACTGCATAGTAGATGCTGGTGAAGAGGCACGAGTTGTCTGCGGGGACTGCACGGCGCACCAGGGTGGCGATAGATTCCAGCCGGGGGGGTTTGTTCTCCACCGCTGCCACTGCTTCAGCCTGTGGCTTCGGCCTGTTCTTCTCCTCTTCTATAATGAGCGTGTCACCTGCAGCACAGGGAACATCCACTGCTGTAGAGAGCAGGACACCCTGGGGACTCAACAGCCACAGCTGTGTACGATCCAGTGTGATTCCAATTACTATCCAATTAATTATTTCAAAAGAGCAATTAAAAGCAAAAAGACAAGTCTTTCAGAACCACACCGTTGCATAAGTGAAATGTTAATTGTAATTCTTTTCCTTTGGAATAATTTATAAATCATACTATAAGATTTAGTCATATTGCATTAAGCTATATACTGATTTAATCATTTATTGAGAAGAATTTGAAAATAATAACTTCGAACCTTTTGGTTAAAAACTTCTGCAAAGCAATAAAAATATATCCCCTCTATAGAGTATTAGAGATATCTGTACAACACAGTGACTAAACCCACCCATGGCAGTCCACATTTTTTCATTCATTCCATCACTTACATGCCAGATTCTTCTTGTTCACTAATTATAAAGCCCGGGATTACCAGTTTTGGGCATGTAAGCAGTAGGCCAGAACAACAATGTGTACTGGCTGGGGGGCAGGTACGAGGATTGCGCTAAGAATCACTAATATGAAACTTTTCACATACTAATCTAATGAAACTTAATGAGGAAAATGAATGCCGTGAGACTAGCATAGTTACAGTAAGGCACCGTACGAAACATTACCAGACTTGATGGGATAGTCCTTCAGATGGGCATCACCGTTGCGGAGATCAAGACTGGAGGGTGGGTAACCCACCATGATCTTCTGCACGTCGCACGGGATGCCTGTCAGCTGCTCCACCTTATCCTTCAGCTCCTGCACGCAGGACTGGTGCGTAAGACCTTGCATCAGGTGTGTGCCGTTCTTGGCCTTGCAGCGCAGACGTAGCATCCTCAGCTCCCTCCACTCTGTGGGAATGCAGCCACAGGATCACCTGACTAAAACTCCTGGCATTATAAACTAAACCGGCCACTCTTGATTTGCCTTATAAATTATATAAATACATGATCCACTGACAGGCAAAGGGCCATTAAAAGCCATAATTTTTCCTACCTTAGAAACACGTGGTTCGTTACTTTATAGTAATGCAGTATGTCATTTAGAGTTATCATTTTATTTATACGTTTAAAATGTTGAATGGGCGGGGAATTTACTTTGGGAAACGAAGTAACCAAACGGAGAGATACGGGAAATGTGGATAACGACAGAACCCAACGACAAAAACAGGATGGAAGGCGATTATAACGCCTTACTGTGTGAAAGTACAATCCTTGTTGTCAAAACTAACGAGCTGATGAAAGCGTTGTAAACAGCATAAAATTGAATTACGGTAGAAAGCTATACGTAGTCACAATTCAGGGCTTACCATTACCATTCGATTCAAAACCAAAATAACGACAAACCGGCTTTTCAATTAAACAACCTGAATCTACAATCAATATTTCTGTGATCATTAAAACTAGTAGCCACGTTATGAAATAAACAATCTTACGTGTGATACAGAAGAAGGTTTTGCATACGGCCTGTCAGCACCATTCAAACAACCTTGTTGTTAGCTTAGCTTAACTAACAATATATTAACTGCATCTTGCTGGGTCCCCTCTCCAAATCGGAGACTTAAATAATAAAGCAAACAGGGTCGTACACGGCATATAGTCAGGTACTGACCATGACTGACCGGTAACTAACTGTCACACTATGAAGCTACCTAGCGACAGACAGCAAGACAAACACTGACGGGTCCCGTCATAGAAAGAAAAAAAAACACAACAAAATGCAACAAAAACATCCGACTCATGAAGGGGAAGTACATATATGTATAACGATCTTTCCATGTTAGAGCCCACTGCACAGAGAGCTGTCAATATTTTTCCACACATTAACTCACCAAAACGCTTGTAATTCAGACAATAAACACTTCACAGGGGGACCGCCTGTGTAAATCGTCACACGGCACACGTCTACGCATAGAACGGTGACGTTTACACATAACACTGACGTATGTACGCAGACATCTGACGCGTGCAGAGGCACGTGGGATTTTTTTTTATTTACTAATAGTTGATTAGAAAAATGCTGAAAATTTTGTAAATGTAAATAGTTTTGTGGTACTTTTTTAGGTAAGTTTCAAGTGACATAGGGATCCGGATTTGACTTTAACGTGGAATAAGTAGAATGAAAAATTCTAACCAAGAGGGCCTGGAATTTAACGAATGAAATCAAATAAAATTTGATCGTAGGTACAATTTCTGTAAGTACAGGCATTTAACGATTTAACTGTTTCCTTAATAAACTAGAAAAATGTGTGTGTGAAATACATTAATACAAAGATATTCTGTGTAGTAATCAGTAAAACACCCGAGTAACTTTAATTACTTTTTTTTGTACGATTTTTTGTTATGGTGGTTACAAGTATTCTTCAACATCAGTAACATCAGCAAACTATGAAAAATGCATTTAATGTAAGCAACAAACGTCTTGACATTGTCCATGGTTCAGTGCGTATAAGTAAATTATTGGCTGTGTGGACACCAAGAGGACATCTAGTAAAATGAATCTTAGCCTTGATGACCAAATGGATATGGTATATATGTTGCATAATATGCAAACATTTACTCCTTATTAATCTCAGAGTTTTGCACAAAATCTTAAGAAAAAAATTACTAGCCCTACAAATGAAGCATTCCAGAATGAGCAAATAGTTAATCCACAGTAAAGACAATATGATGGTATCTCATTCTTTCATCCAGGATTCTCTTGATGATAAGGCAGCTCATAAGTTTTCAAAATAAGTAGACGAGACCGGTGGAACTCATTTAGCATTATTTACTCAATTGTGAACAAGGCATCATTTTGCTGATTGAAAAGCAGCACACTACTATGAAACCGGACATTGTGCCTTAGCTGGTTTTGGAATACATTCATTAGCACATTACAGTACACTGAAATGCAGTGGCCTTCCCTGTGAAGGAGCTTCGGGATTAGTAACGCAGTCCTCTTTTAGGTCTCCTCCCGCAGGCAGGCTGAACAAACACTCTATCAAACTTTTAAACATATGCACAGTCTCAAAGCTAAAGTAGATAAGGCTTTCAGAAATTTTGCCCCTAAGGCACAGATTCAGAGCAAACAACTGATGTGATCCTACAGGCATCATATACCCCATGAAGTGGACTCCTCTGTTAATTAACCAAAACTGGGATAGACTATTTTGATTGTGGTGCTCCCTTCCATTAAAGGTTCTTATGTGTTCCAACTACCTCCATTCAGCTCTGCCCTTAAGAACAACTTCTGCATTGTTTAAAACTACTTTTGCATCTTTAACATAAAGTGTCTTAAAGTATATACACATATATGAATACATAATACAGCTGACAGTTTTCAAACCAATATACAAACTATTTTAGTTTCTGTATTAACTAAATATACTTGAATACCATTAAATGTTATGTCACTTATTCAGCGGCGCAAGTAAAAGATCTGTGTGATCTTTCATTTAAATTTCTTTGTTCATGGGGTACAGGATGCCAAAATGCCAATTCATTCACAAACCTTAAAGCTAAATTATTACTATGAACATTTGTACCAAAGTTGTGTAACAGAGAAAAATAAATTATCTAGCAAGGTTTGCTTTAATTGTTTGTGAGCCATTTACAGTTTCAAATATTTAATTCGCCTTTTTAAAATCTATATTCAGAGATACATTTTAAGCTTTTCATTAAATATATATTTAAAAAATGTCACTTTGCCAACTTAAAAAGCTGTATGTTTCATAAGGTTCATATTAGTCATGCAAAATGTTTTTTTTACATAATAAACTATACATATAAATCCATCTTCCATATCACTTATATAGTACATAGTTGCAGTGAATTAGGAAACATGGATGTTTAAAAATGAATTTAAATTAAATTTAATTTGAACCTCACAAGTATTTCTTTTACTAAATGAACATTAAATGAGACAAATATACTTAGAGGCATTGTTTATAAGCAATGCACATAATTATTCAGATTTTTGGTGCTCAGAAATTTATACATACATATAAGTGGACATGCAGTGCAACTGAAGACAGGTGTAACAGACAGATCCAAAGTGCTCCAGGTCCTGGGAGAGAGAAGAGGAAAATGGGGGGGAGGGGCTTTCAGAGAGAAAGAACCCTGCAGCTCCTTGCTACTCAAAAGCGGACACAGTCACTAGCTTCTTCTGGGCTGTCACAGTCGATTCCCTCGCAGATCGATTCCTGTTAAGGGAATAAAAGATATGTGGGCATCACACGTGACGTTGTGTTCTCCCCTCCCCCATCAAAAGAAGCTCGTGCTGTTACTAAAGAGGTGACAACAGTGGAGGGAAATGACAGCATGCATTTTGGCCTGGGTAGCTGTGGTTTTTGCTTACAGATCGTGATGCATCTCTCTTCCATAACCGCTTCATAAATCTTGCAAGCACAACGGTTATTTTATTCAAATTCTGTAACCAAATCTACGATTCATCATTAGGATAAAACAAAATGAGGGAGATGGAAGGAACAACCTTATTGCATGTATGTGTGGGTTTTCACTAGGGAAACTTTTGGAAATGTGGAATATATTACAAAGTAAAAGTATCAGTACAATCCTTCAGCTTTTGTAATCGGCTTAGATAAACAGTTTCAAAACATTTAGTCTCATTAACTGATCCCAAAAATAACGTCAGAGGCGACTTAAGGCAAAAGTTAATTTTTTCTTCTATACTTAGTTTCTAGACAAAAATATCACACAGGTATCCTTTTCACAAACCTAATCAGTGCCAAAAATACTTTGTATAACTGAACGTATCCACTGTCATTAGCAGGGCTACAGAATAAAGTCACCATAAAATGAGGGATAAAATTCTGCCTTGCAGAAAATAGGCATATAGAGGCATCTCTGAGAAGGATGTGCTTCTCTCAGGATACGATCTGAAAGAGACTGCAAAGGCAGGAAGGTGTTTACCCATGAAACTGAAAGATAACATAATCACATTGTGTATTTGAGTAACTGTACCTTGTTACTGTAGTTAAGTATTATTTTGACAACTTTGTACTTGACTGAGTATTCACTATATTAGCAGCTTTCATTTTCTACTTTACAATTATAAAGAAATTCTGTACTTTTTACTTTAGTATATTTCTATTGACAATGGCTGTTATTCATTACATTTTGCATAACCAACCTAATTTGTCTGCAGGAGCGCAGTAAAAACACAGCTGTATTGCCCCAATAGGGAGTACATAAGGTTTTGGGGCCAATCTGCCACAGGGAACATGGGAGGGGAAAAATTAATGGAAGGAAAAAAAAATGAGATTTTGTGAGATCCTGCAGTATTTTTGCTTTACTACTCATAACTGTACTCTGTCAATTCAAAGAAGGAAGTTTAGAATTGATGGACTGGTAACTAAAAAAACCTAAATAACACAAGTGTTTTAACCATTTCAGATTACGTATTTTTACATATTATGAATAATTGCATTGCATCCTTTTACCTCCAGCGATTGTAAGCAAGCGATAAATATAGAATGTGAGGTGCACATGCGAGCATTCAAACATTAATTAAGATATACATAAGAACATAAGAAATATACAAACGAGAGGAGGCCATTCGGCCCATCAAGCTCGCTTGGGGAGAACTTTATTAGCTCAGAGTTGCTAAAATCTTATCTAGCTCTGATTTAAAGGAACCTAAGGATTCAGCTTGCACTACATTATCGGG
>JAABNX020000143.1:20616302-20629734 GCA_015163995.2 Mormyrus lacerda
AATAATAATAATAATAATAATAATAATATTTTATTAATTCCCATGGGGAAATTGTCTTTACGCCTCCCTCAACTTGTTATTTGTAGGGAGCTGGGGGTTAAGGGCCTTGCTCAAGGAGCCGCAGACATGCTGAGGCTGGGTCTGAACCGGCGACTTTCTGATTACAGGCACACAGGCTTAGCCCACTGAGCCACACGCTGCCCCCCCAAAATGTACAACAGTACCCTGTCTTCGCCTGAATCTGCAACATTTTGGCTATAAGTTAGATCACAATACAACCTCAGCTGATTTATCAGAAATATGGCAACTTGACCGCTCACTATACCTGACCATACTGACTTATCACTGCTCAAGGCAGAGTGGAATTCAAAGCAAGCTAATCACATCATACTTACTCGATACGACAGGTCAGTACTGCAATGTCCAATATGGACACTGAACTTACTTTCATCAGCTTCGTAGCTAATTTCAGGACATTATTGACAATGTTCAGCTCATCCTTCTTGTTGGGTTTCTTTTCCATCTTCAGATATAAATTAATCTGGAGAAAAAAAGGAAGGTAATTCTGATCCATGAAGTATTTTAGTACATGTACAGCGAAATGAAGCAAAAGGAACCAAACTTAAATCTATTTTCCCTGCACCTTTGAGTAAAAATGGTGTCTGTGTCAAACATGATGACCTAAAGCCACAGTAGAAAACTAACAGTGTTTTTCCACTGGCATACAGGAACCAAGCCATACCTAAACTGTATCGTGAAGAGAGACGAGTTACGGCCGTTTTACTGTTCACACTGTACATCACGATTCACTCTGTGCTAATTTACGGCAGCACGTCTGTGAGAATCGCTGTGTTATGCTAGCAGAATTAGCATTCGATTGTGTAAATTTCCATTATGAATCCATTCCGTTCAGCTGTTCTAGAGTGCTTTTTTTAAGCAGGTGGCTGTATATTTTCAAGTTCCGCGTTATCGGGAATGCATCATGATATGTGACAGTACTAATAATTAATTATTTGTAGAACATCCGCTCTTGTCATTCAGATAATCCATGCATATTGATGCAGATCAACAGTATGTTTGTGAATTTCAACCAATCAGATTGCGGTGATGTAATAAGCTCAGTTTGTTCACGTTTTCAGCCCTACTAGTATGTCAGCGCGGGCACTGCTGGGAAAAGTTACAATGGAAAACCGTCAGTTCATGTATGGCTCGTTTCTTGGTGGCAGTGGAAAAACGCCATGAATAGTATTTACAAAGGTGGGGGGGCGGGTACCGTGAAGTCGTACCTGTTCTGTGAGCAGCACAGACACGTTGCTGTACTTCCGGTTGGTCTCGAAGCCCAATGTGGAAAGGCGCAGCAGAAAGACTATAAGGGCGAATCCCCAGATCAGCAGCTCCCAGTTAGTCTCTGAATACAGGAATGTGTGGTGACTGTGAAGCAGCTGCAGGGGTAGGAGATTAGATGAGGCACTCAAAATGACCTTGGAAGCCAGGGCCATGACTATTCTATGCCCCAATGTGGAAGTAAACCATGGACGTTTGTGAAATGCAGTTTTGTTTTTAACAATGATGTTAAATATCAGATATTCTTTACAGCAGTGTTTCCCAATCCAGTCCTCAGAGACCCACTGACAGGCCATGTTTTTGATTCCTCCCAGCTCCCGGTAAGAAGCAAAAATGTGTCTGGCAGGGAACTCGGAGGGAGAAAAAACGTGGACTGACTGTGGGTCCCCGAGGACTGGATTGGGAAACATTGCTTTACAGAGCTAAAGCATGTTAAAAAGCATTTATAAACTAGAAAAATAAAAAGAACACAATTCTCCCACTTGGCTCATTTGTAAATCGACCCATGAATAACCACAGTTTTAATATCAATGTCTAGCTAATACTGAAATGCTTTTTGGAAACCATTTAACGAATGGAATACAAAAATATATCGATAATGTTTGTCGACTTTAGATTTTTGTTTTTGTATTTAATGGAAATGCACGTGTTGCTTTCAATATTAGGCTATTTATACAAGCATGAGTTGGATTTTAATAGCTGCTATAGAAAAAACAGGTTAGTGTTTCGCTGACAGGTATGGCTGACCTGTGCACAACAGATGAAGGAGATGGAAAGAGCAAGAAGGAAGATGGAGGACACAATGACATCAACCGATCGCTGGGGTCCACGCCTCTGCAATGGAAAAAGCCACCGAGACAAACACAAAGAAAAAACAATGTGAGGCCTCAGCCAGACGAAAATGTCTCTCTGGTGGACAGTGGTGTTACAGGACAGTGATGAGGAGATGGGACCATCCCTCCGAACCTTGAGGAATGACCGCAGCGACAGCCACATCTTTATGTTCTGAACTTTCTTCAGCCGGAAGTGGGGGATCTCTGACTTCTTGGCCTTCCGTGCAGACGTCAGGTGGCTGAAGAGCTTGGCAAAGAGGAGGCGCTGTTGAGGGGAGGCAACACGTTAGACCAGTGTCTCCCAATCCGGCCCTCAGGGACCTTCACACAGTTCATGTTTTTTACTCCCTCCCAGGAACAGAAATGTAGATTGTCTGGCAGGAATCTGGGAGGGAGCAAAAACATGGACTGCCCTAGGGGTCCTTGAGGACCGGGTTGGGAAACACTGCGACAGACTAAAGGTTTGACTCAACAGTCAGGAGAGATCATTTTTAATAGTTCCATGCATCTGGTTCCCAAGCCTGCCTGTTAAAACAGACCATATAAGGCCACAAGATTCAGCCAGTCCACCAGAATCACCTGTTTGTACGTCCTCTCCGCTACACACATCATGAAGAAGAAAAGTCCAGAGAGGCAGACCCTCTCCACGGTGGTGATGAAGAAAAGGAAGTACGCCACCATACTTGGAGGCCCGAGCGCCATCTCCATTAGTTCAGACAGCGAGAGGGAGCCCAGGCGAACTGTGTCAAGCCCCTGCACCAGCCGGAAACTGAAGGGCAGCAAGGCCAGCACGGTGGTCATCACCACACCCAGCATCAGGTAGCCCACCCCCTGCTCCACAGCTTTCACCTGGCCCAAGATGGAAAATCACAATAAGGACCACCTTTAAGGGTCCACATGGTAGTACTGAGTAGCAAACAAGATAAGTGGCTAACCCGATTCAGGATGATACCACTCATGTCCAACACAGACATGTCCATCTTCTGACATTCCCCATTCTCCCAGATGATGGCGCTGACACGGTCTTCAGATGGGTGGCAGGCCTGCAGCCAGGACAGGTGACTCTGGGCAAAGAAAAGGTTGACTTCACCCCCTTCTACTGCAAAATGTTGGTGGATCATCAAACTGCTGTAGATGATGTTAACGGTACCAAAAACAGCAAAATGCCATGGCTGACACGATATCTCGGGCACAGCTGGGGTGTTAGTGGCACACCTGTTGGAAACTCTCATCCTCACTGGTTAGCATAATGGGCACAGGCATAACGTGGCTTTGCCGGGTCTCCTCATCACTGTCACTACTGCCGGAGGAGGCGGAGTCTGGTCCTTGGAGGAGCTCCTCCCACATGGTGTCGTCGGTATCGGAGGCAGGCCGAGAGCTTTCCGAGGGGCGCAGCCGCTCGATCTGCCGAGGTGGAAGCCTGGCCACTCTCCCTTGCGCCTTGTTGCTCTCCTCCTGGACAGAGTGCAACACAGAATCTCACGCCTCCAATACACCAAGGGATCATGATGCTAAAAGCCTGGAAGGTAATCTGGCAAAGCTACCTGAGGGCGCGCTGGAGGCACTGGGCTTGTCCTGCAAGAAGCACGGCTCCTCTTCCTTAGGTTGGTGCCGGTGGCTGATGCCTTTTTGGAGCGGTGCCGCCGACCACTTGGCTGATCATATTCCTCAGCGTCCTCTTCGCTGGACAGCTCCTCTGACGCTCCTAGCTTGACAAAACTGTTCTGTGGCAAAGTGAAAGTGCAGCACAAATTTCAAGTCAAGGTTATCTAATGTGTTTTTGTTTTGCAAGAGCATCACGAATGAACCCAGACCACAAGGTTTGGCACAAGTCAACGTCTTACCCCTTTTTTGTCTCTCCTGTATATCTTCTGGATCTCATTCTGCAGTCCCAGGTCATTCAACTGCTCCACCAGCTCCTTCTTCACACTTCTACCCTTCCTCTGCCTGAAGGAAGTAGTTCAGGAATTACAGCACATTGCATAGATTCTACGCCTTCAAAAGGTTCAGTCGGCTGGTAGGCCCCACCTCTTCCTGCGGGTCGGACTTCCGGCAAGGTTGGCCGAGGGGCTGACCGGCAGACTTCTGCTGGACTCCGTGGACACAATCTGACAGTGCACGGTTCCTAGCAGTAGCATTAGGCATGCTGGCCCCACCACTTCGCTGACGCCAGCCACCGGAACCAGCATGTACACAATCACGGCTGCCACTATGGGGCACGTACACAGGGAGGAACTCATGGTCACACATCCGGGTGAGGCTTCTTGACCCATCTGGGCTGTGTTGGGGGGGGGGGGGGGGTTTCCTGAGATGCCAAGCACAAAATCGATAACCAACAAACCTTGCAAGAAGTACAGCAACAGCAACCATGTGGAGATGCCCCGTGAGGTGACTTGGGTCCACCATTGGAAGAAAAGTGGGAAGAGCAGGACCCTTACAAGACCCTTCCGGGTCAGTGCTGTCCAGGGACTCTGAGGCTTGGCTTTGCTGAAGGTCGAGCCTGAAAGAGGGTCCCAGTTGCCCATGAGCTCAGTATCTTCTAGCAAACCCAAAGCACCCACAAGGCAAACAGATTACTTCACTATCCACCCTGAGGTGGTTTCGTAATACTGCCTCACTTTGTTTAGTTTCTGTTCTAAACCATTGTTTCATGCCTAGTCCGGACCTCACCTCTTACTAAGTCAACGTCAATAAGGTCAGCTTTGATATGGCCCGTCCTCTTTGGCTTGTTGCCGAAACCCTGCAAACCAAAGTTTACTGCCATTTTAGTTGCTGCATTTACATGAAACATAACAGTTAAAGGCTGCGCAAGCACAAGTGTCCAAAAAACAAGAATCTCACCTTTAGCTCTGTTTGGTCCAGTGATTTTTCCCAGACCTGTTGGTCATAGGCTCCAATCTGTCAGCAAAACAGTGTGCAAACAGACATTGGCAAAAAAAAAACACTTTGAAAGCCATTCTGTGCCTGCCTCTCTCCAGGTAAAGTAAACCACAAAACGTTTAACGTCATTAGTGTGGCCCACCAAGTCTGACCTTCTCTTGATACCAGGCTATCCCTGCCATCCTTGCTTTTGATGCTGCTCAGACCTCTGTTGTCAAGTCATTTCACTGCAGACACCAGAATGGTGCAGACTGCAACAGCAAGAGAATGTATTTACCAAAATGCAAAGCAGCAGATTACAATCATTAACAGGAAATTATGTATAAAAAACACAGTGTCACAAATTAACGTAAATTGCAGCGCATGATTTTGTGTTCAGCTTTACGCAAACGTAGGTACGATTTCTAGGTATTTCACAAATCCCAGTGTCCGAAAACTTGTACAGAAAATTATACTTTAATGTGCAGTACGTAATTTGCAATGGCATTTGGATAATTTATTTGATGTGCGTGAAAATAATAAAAGATATACTTCTCACTTTAAGGAACAATTCCCGGGCCTGCGAACTCTTCACACTTTTCGAACAAAGGACGAGAAACTTACCTCCTAGTGATCTGTTTAACCATCAAATCTAATCTGATCCAGTGAAACGTGCCGGTTTTTTCGCACTCAGGCTTCACATCAAAGTCATATCTGTAACAGTTCAGAACAGCAGGCAGCATGCCAACACTTTCGCTTGTTTGCGTCTGATCAAATTACCCCCGCACCCTTTTTAATTCAGTCGCATTTTATCCGGAACACACGAGCTTTCCGTCTCCGCAGTGCTGGACTGGGTACGGGAATCACCTGCCGCGCATCCGCGCAGCTAAATAAACCCACAGAACCGTGCGAATCAGTAAAAATTAATCAGTTCACCGGCTCGTTCGCTCTACTAGGTAACCATGAGCGGTCGCGGGGTTATTCCCGGTGTCAGTTCGCCTCGGGAGGCTGCAAAGGGAGCGTCCCCCAGTGAACCGGTTCAGCAGAATCCGCACCGACCCACGGGATCCAGCGTACTTCCTTGTTCCGGGTTAGTGAGACCCGCCCCCCCGTCCGCTCCTGCTTCCCTGCGCCGCCGTAACATTAATACCGACACTGCCATGGTTGTGTGACTGGTCAGTATAAATTTAATGTTCACATTTCCAGCCGTAACTTGGCGGATTATTTTGGTATTAGTTTATAACATGATACTCAGGGCTTTCACCATTACATGAATAGTTTGATCGGTATATGATATATGATTTTTTTGTAATCATTGCAATTTTTGTTTTTAATGAGAACTGCTATGAGATGACAGCACTATTCGTCTTTCTCTATTATTATTATTATTATTATTATTATTATTATTAGGGACATTTTTAAAAGATTTTTGGCCCCATGAAAGCATATCATATTGGGCCCCCCAATTCAGAACAATTCAATTATTTTCCAATTTTTTAGGACCCTTGGAATCATCCTAACTTCCCCCATTATGGTTCCTCTGATGATGATGACGATGATAATTATTATTATTATTATTATTATGTTGCCTTGCTGCTAAACCAGTTGCCCTTTAGGGACAGTAAAGTTGAAAGATAAAATTGAGCTTGATTGCTGACCTGGGTTTTAGGGGAGTCCGACTCTTTCTACTTCCCTCAACAGCTCTTGTTCAGGTCCATATATAAATAGTGGCAGTTTGAATCCATTCCATGGATGTTCCCTCTCATCTGTACTATTAGGAAATTCATTGCAGATGGCCAGCGCCGGTTATAGCCAATGTGGTGCGTTGGGCGAACAGCAAAAGCGAAATTGCCAGGCAAGTCGGTGCCCCCTCAGAAGTCTTGCGCCCTAGTCAGCTGCCTATGTCATGTATAGGAAGGGGTCTTGGTGTCATTTTATTAAAATGCTGAGTATTACACAAAGTCGTATATTACTCAAAATATCAAAAAATAACGCGTCATAATTGCTGTCTTGCTATTTAATCTGTACTGAGAGCTGCTGATGAAGTTGTCATGGCGACTGGGGTTCCGCCACTGCCTGAACACACTGCGGTTTTATCGCTGTTCAGGTTAGATTTTTATATATATATATATATATATATATATATATATATAGCGCCTTCCCAAAAAGGATGCCTTGATATGTCACAGCAGTGTGTGTAGCATGTGGTATACAAACAGATTTACTGTTCATGCCTCCTATAGCATCTCAGGAAGCTGCAGCTCAAGCAATCTGTCAATCTTTGATTCACAGTCCAGCATCCATGCACTGAAGATTTGGAACAAAGTGGAGCCTGCGAGGCAGGTATGATTCCCATTGCCAGGTAATACACTTTATTCACAAAACATTTATCAACAACACATAGCATATTCTTGTCCTGGGCCCTGCAGTTGAAGCTGCACCCTGTAGCTGAGAATATCACTATCTAATTTTACAATAATTTAATGCCAAGTATGTTCTCTATCCCTGTTACTGAAAAACAACTAAAAGCCTGCTTGTTTCTTACAAAGTGTAAATGTCTGCTGGTAACTTTTACATAATGTTTTTGCAACAGGCTTGTGAACCAATCAGGTCTTCCAGTAGGTATGGAGTGAATTAAATGTGTGATGAGTAATTTTGGGAAATATCCTTTACGAAATGTGCGAGTTGCTGTTTTAATTCCTACCCACATTCCTTGTACCTGTTAGGTATTTTTTGACCACTAGGTGGCATACAGTATTCACGAAATCCATCCATCCCATTTGTGCAACCGCTTATCCTATTCAGGCTGGCGGGGGTCTGGAGCCAATCCTGGAGGCTACGGGCACAAGGCTGGTATTCATGCAATACTATAAAAAAAATTACCCAAAAGCACTAGAGAAAAGAATTTATTGTTCTTAATTTGTCAAGTGGTTAGTCACCATTAACCCGGGAAATGTAATGTATTTAACCTATCCATCCACTAAAAAGATTTGAGACACCAAATCTTTTTGAAATACAAAAACCACTCTCCTTTCAAATAAAACATGCTCCTTGATCAAGACTGGAGGTGCACACACATACCTCTAACAGCAAAACAGCAATGGAAGCTTTTAATCTGAAGTGTTCACTGCTTGCTGCAACACAACATGTTCATACGACGTTTCCGTATCTCGTAACGTAAGTAACGATAGTTACCGGCACTGATTCAGTTGACGATGAAGTTGGTTGCATTCATGCAGAACTGCCAGATGTATTATTTGTTGGGTTAACATGGTCAAGTCCCATTAAAACCAACACTCAGCAGTAAAGTGTATTGAAAAATTATCCTTAGCCTCTGGCTCCTGTTAAGAGAAAAATTAAATTAGAACACTGTATGATAATTTCTGGAGGTTCCTCATGTTTAATGCCAGTCATGGTCCACAGCACCTGAGCAAGCCACGCATCTGCGTCAGCCGCACGTTACAGGAGCTGCCTTTAAACCGTATTCAGAAGTATTTGCTATCGTCATCTCAGTCTACTAATTAGTAACAGTCCCGTTCGCGCTCAGACATCCACCATAGACCACAAACATATGTTCGACTTTCAGAAAATTCACACATTGAACGTTCATTATCATAAGCACAAATCCTTTTAAAGAATAGCCATCTTTAATTTAATTCATTTTATATTTCATATAGATATATACATATCCTGCAAGAGATTTTTGTATATTATTATGAAAATAGCATTAAATATTTTGTGCAGAAATGTATATAGGAATGTATTTATGAATGGCATCTCAGTGCAGTGTTTCCTCCCTTTGTCTTACTCAGTGTCAGCCTGTACTGGTATGCAGTTGGAAGATGGATGGATTAACCATATTTCGTTGGGTTGTGAAAACAGAAGAGCTCCCAGAATCCATTTCGTAATCGGTCCCTGTCAATGGATGAAGTTTTACATACATTAGAAGGGTTGAGAAAAGGTGTCCACCTAAGAGTAGTTCTGAGCAGCAATCAAGTTGTGTTCTTGTTGCTAGAGACCTCTGATGACTGATCCTCTTCGGCCGCGGTGCATACCAGCTTGGCTTTGATTTTCTTGGTGGAGTTGATGATGAGGAGGGGGCTGAAGGAGGCGTAGCAGGAGGAGAAGAAGACCCTCATGTCGGCGATGACAGCGGGCACCTGTGGCACACTCAGCATGTAGAGCCAGATCACGTTGTCGATGCCGAAAAAGATGGCGTAGAGAGTGACCAGGGACACCACGGTCTTGGCTGCCCGTGTTTCCGCCGTGTCTCCCTGGGTGTGCCGGCTGGAGCTACGGATGCTCCGTACCTGCCGACTGTGACGGTGCAGGAGGAGAAGGATGTAGCCATTGGACCAGAGCATGAGGCCCACAAAGAGGAAGTCGCGGACAGAGATGGCCACGCCATTGACCACGTATGACAGATTGTCACGGAAGTTGACATGACAGAAGCCCAGGTTGAGCGTGAAGGGCGGCACGGTACCGTTGCGTGGGGCGATGGAGAAAAATGGCGCCGCGATGCACACAATCATGTTAAGGAGCCACAGCCCCGCCGAAACAGGCAGGATGAGCCGGGGCAGGTGGGTCTTGAGGGTGGACCAGCGTGGGCTGGCCGGGGCGATGGTGACAGCCTGGAAGGCACTCAGCATGCAGGTGACGCACACGGAGAGGGCGCGTGTGATGCGGTAGATGTAAATCACCACCTTGCAGCCGGGGTCATCCAGCAGGTTGTGCAGGCCGAAGACCGTCATGGTCTGGGGGACGCAGCGAGTAAGCAGGAGCATCAAGTTGGCAAAGGCCAGGTGGCCCATAATCAGGTCCACCGGCTGCAGGCGGCCTTCAGCAAGCGCAATGTGGATGTATCCCAGCAGCACGACGAGGTTACCCAAGATGCCCAGCCCTGCCTGGAGGAGGAAGGATACCCCCTTGATGGTCAGGCACAGGTCCATGGTCCCAGTCCTGGATTCTGCCACGTCAAAGAAAATCATGATTAGTCTGCGAAGTGTAGGTAACACGGGTGCATACGGGGAAACTGCAATAAGGTGAATTTACACCTGGACAGACAACTAAGACTTGGTAGCTCAGAAAAAATGCCCTTACCTCTGCCCGCTACTGGGGGAACAACATCAGAACATCTCCTTCCACTGGAGCAGGAGAACCGTAATTCCGGACGTCGACCAACATCCCGAAATTTATAGCTTTGCTTGCTCCTTTGGGAACGGACAAGATTTGTTCACGCCAGGACTTGAAGGAAAACAAGGGAGATTACTGGTGTAAACACAAATGAGCAAAAGGTGGGGGGCAAAAAAAATAAAAAATCCCCACAGCACACTACCAGAACCAACAGGTGATATAAACCACTAGGCATGCATGGAAGATAACATC
The DNA here is from genome assembly GCA_015163995.2 of Mormyrus lacerda. Taxonomy (NCBI): domain Eukaryota; kingdom Metazoa; phylum Chordata; class Actinopteri; order Osteoglossiformes; family Mormyridae; genus Mormyrus; species Mormyrus lacerda. Next base: position 20,626,724 of record JAABNX020000143.1, read on the forward strand.
TCGTCGGGTGGAGTCTCACCTTTATATATCCACATGGGCACAGAGGATGCAAGGGCCATAGTAGCGATATTCACAACCTCACAACATCAAGGAGAAGCTGGTAAGTCTATATCAAAGGTAGGATTTACGAGTGAGCAGACACACAGAGAAGTCAGTAGAGAAAATGTAGCCTATTTTTTTAGTATACACACATACACAGACACACAAACGCACTCATACACATTACCTATGGCAGATTAAACTGTTAAATCCACACCTTGTATTCTGCAATTTCCCTTCCAGAATTTTTCATCCTAAATTATTAATAAATGTTGTACTCTGCTCCAATTCTGTCATCAACCCTATAGGATTAGTAATTATAATAAGTAATTATAGCAAAATGAATTGTCCCCTTATGATGGTTTTTGCTTGTTTGTTTTTTATTTTTTGTTAACAGTTCCATCGACGGGGCGTCATTAATTAATTAGAGAGATAATTACACCCCAGACTAGCTTTAGAAACACATGATTAAATGCGACACCAATGAGATGGCAGCCTTTGCACACGCTTGCTGCCCAGCATGCGTAAGCGGCATGTCACCACAGAGCGGATAGTGATGGGCCCCCCCTCTCCCCCCAGAGCAACTTTGTTATTTTTTCTGCATCGTTACACTTACTACGCTATTAGGGAAGTCATTTAAAGTTATTTTGGGAGTGCAGCTGGGTCCTGCCCCCCCCCCTCCCCTCTGTCTCCCAGGGGGATGTGCAGCACCTTGGGTAATTACCGGGCCTGAAACAGTCGTTGGTTTAAATTGGGAGCACTGGGAGACGCTGTCGTGTTTTGAGCCACCGTTTCCCCCCCTCTTCAGTTTGCCTGTCAGCCTACCTGTGACCCCATTCACCTTGCCCCCAATGCCCAGTTGCGATGGTGCGCAGGTCGTCCTGCCAGCGCAGTCCCGTTTTCAGCACGCCGTCTGTCGCGGCAGCCACTTACACGCCAAAGGGGATCCATAAACGGTCACAGATTGTAGATGCTGGACTCCTAGTGCTGAAATATGACTGGGAGAGGAGTCCCATGGGACGTTATGCTGTGAGGTCTGACCCGCATGCATTTCCACACAAGTGCCGCGCGATTCCCGTGTGTGTTTCCCATCCTGTCGGCCTCCATTCGCTACTCCCCTGTGCACCATCACACATATCTTATAAAACACTATTAGTTACAAAGTTTTGAGTTTATTCTCGCTGACAGCCCCAGGCATTCTGTTAATATGTTTTTAGGAAGGCTTTTAATCGTTATCATTAACTTTGGAATTGAACCTATCTGGTACCAATATATTTTTGGTAGTGAGTGTTTGCCTTTGGTGGTTTTTACACTCTGTTGATCCAGCATGGATTCTGATAACCAGCAGGGTCAATCAGCAGCCTACTAGGCACGTGGGTCACAGTCGCCTGCCCAGCCTCTACAGTGCTCTTACCATCATAATGGCACACGTGGGTGTTTATATGAGGTAACCAGAGAGAGCTTACGGACTCCAACACAAACATGGGGGGAGCGCAGGCTCCGCACAGCTGGGCCCTGATTCTAACCTGTGTCCTGGGAGCTGAAAGGAGACCTCCCCCCCCCCACAACGAACCATGGTGTAACCCCACTGTGTGCAATAACTTGATTAAAAGGTAAAAAGAAGGGCTTCTTCTGGGGACTGTTTAATGAGGCCTGTGGAATGTGTGGATCAGGTTCATAGAGGCTCATGGGAAATCTGTGATAATAGCACTGGGATCACTTACTGCTCCATTAGCAGTAATAATGTGGAAGTTTGTTAATGGGAGACAGAAAAAGTCTGTGATAACCTAACTATGACCACTGTTACTGCATCATTACCGGCAATGCAGAGCCATTTGTTAATAAAGATAGGACTAAAGGGGTTTGTTACAAGATATGTTCGGTAAGCGTGCACAAAATGCCACGCACAGTCATTAGTGATTCACGACCAATTTGGATCAATTAAAGGGTGTTACGAACAGACATTGGGAGGGTTAGGGTTCTGATCATCTCTATATGTCGCTGTAAAGTAACCTTTTGTTAACATAAGCTTCAGCAATTTATAAAACTGTGGCTTGTGTAAAAACTTGTATATTGGCTTGTGTGTGTGTGTGTGTGTGTTTTTTTTTTTATGCAGTCCATTGGCTGAGCGACACTTGTCATAAACAAGTTTCTGAAATGTTGTCTAACTGGGAATAAAAAGAAAACTGCAAACATGCCACAGATGTAGGAGAAAAAAAATTACAAAAAAAAAACCCTCATATTTGTCATTGCGTTTGTGCTGCCGAGCTTGGACACTTAGCATCCACATTGGCACATGGAATGAGACAACGGCGAGAGGATGGGGTAGGATCTGTGCGGATTTGATGAAGAAAGCTGGGCAGGGGGGGCCAACGCAATCTACTGCTACTGTTTACTGTAGTCTGAAGTCAGGCACTGACTGAGCAGCAGCAGAATACACAAGTGGCTAATTAAAGCTTTCAGCTCCTGGAAAAAAAAAACAGAGGATAATTATTTCAGGTCCAATTAATCTACAAGCCCAAACTTGATGTTGTACACTTTGTTTATTTATGTTCTCTCCAACTTGAGAGCAGCTAGATAAGCTGTCCTGATAGACATTTAATTGGAGGAAAGCTTCACTCGCGTGCAAAACAGTTTTAAATAATTGTGTTTGATAATACATACTCTGTTATTCTCTTGTACATTGTTTCTGTAGGTATAAGAAATTAATATTTGCGTGCAGTGTCTAAGTCTTATGAAAAACAGTTGAAAGGCATACATGCTTTGGGAGGGTTTTTGTCAGGATGTTGTTTCAGAGATTACTAGTTTATTGCACTTTTTTTTCCACAAACAAACGTTGATTAATTGATAGATATATCTGATATTTTGACACAGGTAGCTCTACATCTGAACAATTTCTACAGAATTCCCCACTCCTACAGAATAGCTTTAGGGACAGACTATGCTCCTGTCACATGGGTGATGCTGGACTC
>JAABNX020000143.1:20653940-20666985 GCA_015163995.2 Mormyrus lacerda
ATTTGACAGGTAGACATGGCCTCACTTTGGGGCGGTCCACTCTCGTGGTTTCCATGTCAACAGCGAAGAGCAGACGAGATGGCTCTCGTCTCCTGTTTGGTGGCAAGCAATAGGCCTCGTCCCGACAAGGCCAAATTCCACATTCCTAGAGCGTGGCCGGAAAAGAGGGTGAGGCTCTGTCCTGGGGGGGCTTCACGATCGGGTCTCTGTGCTTTTTTTTGTGAAGAATATCTACTGAGGTGTTTTTGTGAGAGCTGGGGAGTGGGATAAAAAGGTCAAGCCCCTGTAATCATCACTTCTAAAGGTGCATGTCAAACAAAGAGGGACACCTGATCCCCTTGTGTTTGCGAGGGAGGTGTCATTTTGTGCTTTGAACTCTAACGGGATGGGTGGGGGTGGGGTTGGCGGCCAGTAGCCTTTTGCTATGTTCTCCAGAAGAAAGAGTCAATGCAAAATAGATACCGCTGACCGTAATGGAAAAACAACCTGACCTTTTATCTAAAGACCCAAGACAAACAACCAATCAGTCTGAGGTCTGAAAATAGTTTTGAGATGCATTAGTCATACATTTGCTGCACTATAAATTAGGCAGCTTTCATTGTGGTGTTACATCATTGCTGCAGATAAAGCTGCTCTGGTCTTAAGTATCTCTGTTCATAGCCACTGCCATAAATACATTTCCATCTCCAGAATGTGCCTTATTATCTTGATGTCCTCCTCAGCCTAAACTCGTGTTTCCATATCCAGGCTCGCGGTTCTGCTTCCAACAGCCTCCTCCCTAATTAAGGTGTCTTGATTTAGTGAGTTCTGGCTTCGATCTGACATGCATATTAATCCTTATAAGTCTTTGCTGAGGAATTCATTGCACTAATAAAAAGGTGCTAAATCAATGATGTAAAAACAAAGGTTTCGTTTGTTTGTGTCTTCTAAATGAATAAAGTTTAGGATGAAGAACAAATTTAAGGATTTGATGTTGTAACTGTTCTAACTAATCCTTGTTGAATGTAATAATTAAAGGATTAGGATATTGGTATTATTCAAAAATTCGGATTTGAGGGCACATGAATCGATACCTCATTTTAGGTGATGAATCCTTGTGAGTTTCTTGTCATTAGACACATTAGACTTTAAAAAAAAATGAAACATCTCAAATCTATAAACTTACTAAACATTTTCTAAAAGCTGACCAAGGTAAAGTGATTAAAAGCCCAGGCAGGTCAAAACTCTGTATGCACACTGGGTCCAAAGTGCTAGTGCCAGTATTATAATTAAATATGCGGATGGTCCACATTGTCCTTGTCAATAATTTGACCCGGAAGGGTTAATTCAGCTGCCTCCCAATCTGTATGGGAAACAGTCCTTCTAGCCCCATCTGCTGGTGATGCGGATAAGCACGCTGAATGACGGCACCAGTTGTGGAGATAGCAGAAAGGGTGCCGTCCTAATGAAAAGCCTCAGGGTCCTTGAGAACTGTGCTGCCAAGTGGTGCATATTGTGTTCGTAAGTTGACCCAATCGGTTCTTGGAATCAGTGGATTGAAAAATTAAGCAATTTAGGGAATTGTTTGCTAATTGTCACCCTGTGCGCATGGCCTAAATCAGTTGTCACCAACCAGTCGATCACGATCGGCAAGACTTTTCTAGTCGATCATGACACAACTTTCAATCCCCCCCGGTTGGGAAAATATATACTGTTGCGATTTGTTAGCTTGCCAGCGGAGAATATTTTTTGTAGAAGTAGCTCGAACTGAAAAATGGTAGGAGACTACTGCCCTAAATTGACATAATAAGCTTCTAGTGACTGTTTTGTGGCATTAAATCATAAAATATCTGGGTTCAAGGTAGCAAAATAAAAAGTCTATCAGTAATTTCATGGAGATCATATAGCCATGATCCGACCACTGTGACTTTTTTCTTATGAAAGGCAAAAATGCAATATAGTACTCCACTCCCAGAAAATGCTCACCCCCTCCCATCTTGTTGTATTGGCCCAGGTTGTCCCGGATGTTGCTGCTGTCTGGTCTCCAGAGATACTGTTCTGAAGAGTGCAGTCTTTAAAACCACCACCGACAAACGTGGAATTGATAAATGGGACTCTAATCTTGCACGACAAGGCTGCTATTCAAACAAGCAAGCCCCCCCTCACGTAATACATGTGGAATATATATAGCTGACAATCACTCTGACAGCCAAGGTCACTATTTTTATCTGCATCTTTTTTTATTTTTTTACTTAGGCCTTGACTGAAATTTGAGCTTCGGAAATGTGTCTGAGCATATTTCCTGTCCTCCTAGAGCTCCTGGTTAGCTTTATCAATCAGCAGATGCCAGAGAAATATTGAGATTAAAGCCCGGCGGATGTTTTCTTTGCAGCAGAAATTGGCCCAGGGCCGCGACCTGTGGAGTGTGTATGGTACATCCAGCAGATACGGCACGATGTTAAGCAGCTGGTGAGAGTCAGCGAGCTGCCTGGGTGCAGATGTGATGCGTATGTGGCAACCGAAGGGTTGTGAGTGTAAGTCAGGGCGTTTGCTTAGCCTGGTGCCAATGGAAAGATATTAACAAAAACGTCCGTCTAAGATTGATGGCTGAAAGGTTGCGCGACATAGGGACTGAATTTGAAAATCCAGAGACTGCCCCCTACTGGGGTGTCTCCATAATGTCATAGTTTATAAAATAAAATAAACTTTTATTGACATTCAATGTGCAAAACGTACTGTTTTAGAAGGTCCTCTGTGCAGTGGCTCACATTATGATTTGAGAGATGGATAGTGGGTCAAATGTGAAGTTGCTCTCGAATGGGCAGGAACGGCAGGGATTTTTGCTTTCAAACAAACCAAAAGACTGTACGCCACCTTCAAACATGGCTGCACGCCCCAAATGACCCAGGAACACCACAGTAACTGGAACTGTGCGGATACTTGCGATGAGATCGTCACTGCAAGCTTCTGAACGCATTTAAAGAAAATGGGGTCTGACAAATTACAAAAACCGAGTTAATTCCTTGCTCTGACATGCATTCCTGCACATTTCATGCATTCATCAACCACACATGCACACTGTATATAGTATACAGTATAGGCTTCCCTCCACCCCCACTGGAATCATTTATAATAACATGAAAAGCACTCAACAATACATCTGATCTCTCGGAAGGATGGAATTTCATGGGATTTGTGGAGAGCAGAAAAGGTGGCGTTTCTAGGGTCCTGCCGTGCCATGGTTTGGTCTTGAAAGCAGTGCTTTGCACCCAGCAGGCCTTTCTGCCCGCGTCCTTGGCAGAGTGAGCCAAGCTGAAGCTGCAGGCCTGCTATACATCAGGAGAAGTCAACAGGCTCAACCCCCAGCACCATTTCAATTGGGCTAATGAAGCGATGCATTTTATTTTGTAAATGGAGACAGGAATAAAGGAAAGGACAAAACACTCATCACGCAGCAGGGGGTCTTGGGTGGGTGGATGCAGATGGATGATCTTTGTGACTAGACGCTAATATCGGCGCTGCGCCTTTTTAAGGCTTCAGTTGCCGTCGTGGCTCGATATGCACAGCGTGCGATTGGCATGGGGGGGGTGGCCATTTTTCAGGGGGTGACATCTGTCTCGAACCATGGGCGATTTGTCACGTGGTAGCTCTCTGAGGACGTGTACTGGCACCATTTGGGTTAGAAACCCTTTTCTAGTCTTTACTCTATGCATCACTCTGCCCATTAACTTGAACTCGATAGCTATTAACATCCATGATGGGGGGTGGGGGGCGGGGGATGTCATGCTGGATAAAAAAAATGTTCAAGGCCTGTAAGGAGGCGGGGAGGAAGCAGTGGCTTTGGACTGCTTAGAGCCACGGAATTACAACCAGAAAGCTTCTAGCTCAAATTGCAGAAATCTATCAGGCGGCTACATCTTTAAGAGGACGTCCCCTTAAAGATCACCGTGGTCCTGTACTGGTCAAATTATATGGAAAATGGATGCATGCAAATACAAACAAAGATGCTTTTGATGTCAGCTATGGCCAAAAGAACAAATAAGGGCCAAAAAATACCCACAAAGTTGGACAAGGGGGACAACCTACAGCACCATCAAGCCTAAATAAATACGAGTTCAATTAAAACCGAAACCAGCTGGACCCCCCTAAAATCCTGGCCTAAAACATCCTTGAGATACCCTTCTTACACTTCAGAGTTATGCTGCATTCAAGTCTTAAAGCGTTACTTTCACAGATTATTATATCACTCCCCACAGAGTCACAAAGATACCGCTTTAAAAAAATCCATGAAATTTGCAGACGACCCGTTTAATTTTTTCCTCCTCCGCCCTTCCACCTGCATGACACGAGATCGACATCTCCACTTACTAATCCCGTTGTCCCCGATCTCATCAATTCAATTAGTTTAGCCGCCATTTGGATCTATCAGCAACCCCAGTATGGCCAAGCGCTGTCAATCAGCATGAAGGCAGCAGCAATTTCACGTCATGAATGGACTGAATAAGAGGGCATTGGGATAATCAAAAATTTGAACAGACAGGGAATTCGATGGAAAAAACGATTTATATATGTATATATTTACATTTATAAAATGCCCAAACAACAGAAGGGCTGAATTCAATTGATTCAATAACAGGAATGCAGTTTCTCCGGTGATGGATCCATGGCAGATTTATTCTGAGGCCTGTCTATGACGGCCATCAAAAAACACAAAAACCCAGTTTTGGATACTATAAGCAGCACTGACACCCTCTGAATTTCATGGACACAGAACTCCACCCTTTCTCAGTCCTGATGGTGCTTCCAGTCATGTTTCCTCATTTTTACCTTGCCACTTTTTCTGTGAAATTCTCCTTGGAGAGAATAAAATTTTCTTTATTCAACAGAGGGTGAAATTATTCTCATCTGGTGAAATTTAGGCCATCAAATACAATGGGGAATGCAAGCACTGAAGTTCTTGGCGTTCACAGATGTGTCTGCTTTGGGAGTCTGCTTGTGGACACCAGAGCAGGGCTCTGAATGATGTTAACGTCCATGCGTACAGCAAAGACATTTACTCATGTCCATCAGTCTGCTTTCTACAAATGTTTTCCAATTGCAGGAATGCAAGAGATTGTTTTCATCTAAGATGTAACATGATGTAAGCTTTGTGTAATGACATTCAGTGTCCATTGTCTATGGGAAAAAACACGACTTTCAATATGAATTAATTCATTACGTTGTTTAGCAGCTGATATAAAACCACAGAATACAGTTTTGTATTTGCTGTATTAGCTGACCTGCCCATTGTGCAGAATGCATATTTACAAAAGAGTGTGTTAGTATAAAAGCAAAATAAAAATGTCACAAGTATCTGATTTGTTTTTGAGTCAAACATTAGAAATCACTAGAATATAGTGATATATATTCTATATATATATCACACACACACCCACCTCCTTTAAAAATAAGGGTGATAGCGGATGCTCTGGACAGAATGCCAGTTCATTACATGTCACACACTCATATGAAACTTTTGATTTGATATTCACCTTATTTTCAGTCACAGCGCCCTTGAAACAGGTTGATACTTATAAAGACTCCTCAAATGTGCGTGCCCGATTAAGGGTTTCTGATTGACGTGCAAGGTTAATGAGAGTATGTCTGGATCTGATTTATGTCTGACTGTGTCTGATTTCATTCGTAATCCCTCTGAGATAGAGGTTCCCAGACAATAGCTTAATGTTTTGGCCGAAGTTGTAATGAGAGTTAGAGATTAAGGTCCATCTCCCACTTAAGCGATTACGAATACATTTTTCTGTTGATTTGTGTTAATGACTCTTTCATTACCAGCTCATTTGTTTTCTGAAGTATATAGCAGACGGTGAAAATAATGGAAGCATTTCAGTTCCATTGTAATTAATTCATTATATCTCCTGGATTAATCAGAGGACGCAGGGCTAATTGAGGTTATGATACGTCTACAGCACCTCGTGTGTTATTTCTGGAAAGACGTGGCCTTTTAAGAGTCAATTCTAGAAGAGGCAACCGAACTGTTAGCAAATCAATGAAACAGGACGCAGAGACATAGAGTCTGATATTGGGTGAGGGGGCACAAAGTAATAATATAAAGGCAAAGGGGTAGGTGGGCAAATGAATCCAAATGAACTACTTGGGGGTATAACCGCCCCCCATCCGATGGCAGCTACTATAATGAAAATAAGTTCCTTTGATAAACCTGGTTCACAGACTGACCTAGACTCTTTGCGAGTCTTTTCTTGGGAGTCACTATTTTCTTTATTTTGAAAATCATTATTGTTGTTATTAATCCATGGACTAAGGACGCCTTAGTTTGGTTACATACACTGAGTAAAATAAAATGAAAGATCCGCTCTATCCAATTTAGCTTCCTAGTCAGCATACTTATAACATTATAAATGCATTCTGGGTCCAGAAACTCCTCACTATGCACGCAGTCGCTGTGCGTGAAAGCTCCTCTGTACGAATTATGAAATTGGTCTTAAAAGTGGATGCTTGACTGCTGCTTACAATATACTGAATTACACTGTTTAGATGTATTGTAACCTGGGTTTTCCATCTTATAGTTGCGTTAAATGATGATGAATTTGGCTTTAACATGATGATGAATTTGGCTTTAACTGGATGTTTCTCGGTTTCTATCATACCTTGCTGACTTTCTCACAGTAGTGCCGTGTTTATTGATATCTGCTATCGTGTCAAAAAATGCTACCAACATTAAACTCCAGCGTATTTTGATAGCCCCAATAACCTTAGCAGAAAATGCCACCAACCATATTTTATTGCACCTGTGGGCAACTGTTGCACTTTGTAAACCACAAATCAATTATGACAGAAATTTTGGTTTAAATGCAACATTTACCACGGATATTGCATTAAACGTTCCCTGCATAGTGTTTTTTTTTTCCCAATGGAAACATTGTGCTACCTACACAGACGAATCTTGCTACTACAAGTTTGTCCGTGAAGACAAGATTGCCGATTAAAGTTTTCGGAAATATTAATTTGTACAAAAGGCACGGATCGAGTATAATGCATCAAAATATGTTTCTTCGCCTTAGAAAAGTTCCCTGTTTTTATAAAGGGTTAAATAATGGAAATAAATGTCCCAGAAAAATAGGCCAAGTTGGAATAGCATGTATTAACAGATACGGAGAGGGTCCGCTCTCCGTCTGACAATATGTTGGGTCGCAGCTAATGGCTCTTACAGTGTCGCCTTTGAACGGAATTTCATCGCTACTCCTTGCAGGCTTTCACACGCATATATTTATCTCCAAATTTTCATTAGCCTAATGCTTGACCGGGTCTTGCCTGTGCACATATATATATATATATTTAGCTTCTACTGCAGGAAACATTATGAGTCTATTATTGAGTACACTTTATCTTAAATGGGCATACTGTGTAACACAATGTATTGTTTTATATGCTATTTGTGCTCCCATATTGCAGAGCTATTTTAGTGTCTGTCTATCTGCTGCTTAAAGCAAATATAAAAGTAAAGTAATCAAGTTGCTTGGGGGAAAGTCTATTGCAAAAAAACATGAAAATAAATTTACTTGGTTCCATTCTTAATTTATTCAATGATGTCACTGATGTGTGCTGCTGTTGAAATTGATAATTAGCAGAATAGATCCTGGTAAATGGACAAAAAGGAGAGGAATAGCCATTAGTCCACCCCTTTTGTCCTTGGGTCATTGATTTGCTGGTGCTCTGAAATTAATGTAAGCATTTCTATTTAATCATAACAAGGGCTTCTCAAAGCCTGCTTTATTTGTTTGCTTGGGCTGTGATTTTCTTCACTTTTGGCCGCCAGCAACGCCATCATGGTGACCCTTTGTTGGCCCTGACTTGACTACGTTGGACTTGGGGGCAAAAAAAGACATGGCTTCTGACCTCACAGTAATTCTGCAGTGCAGCGCTTTTATTGCATTTGCTTGTAATAATGGGTGGCCCATTTCAGAACTAAGAAACACCGAAAGCAGCGATTGGGTGGTATGACCAGGCAAAATGAACCTGCGGTTTTATGCTTGTGTTTGTTGCGTCAGCCTTTTTATGGAACATTCCAGAAGGTATGTGTGGGGGAAGTATTTTGTTCATAATCTGGAGTATTTCTGTACCTGGAGATGCCGCCAAATTGGATGAAGAGGGAAAATGTTTGGCCCCCAGGGTGGGCAGACTGAAAGCCTAGCCTCCCTTCGCCTGAGTGTCGTGGCCCACTGGTCCGATACAAAACAGCTCTGGGACTCTCAAACCACCAGATGACCAATTTAGTTTAGATTCTCCTCTGCGTGTCATGATGGCTGCTTCATGCCAGCAGGCACTATGGCCATTGGGACGATAAAGTGGAGGAAGACCTCAGTTTGATCGTAAGAGAGCCCAGTTAGACTTTCACCTCTAAACTAAATCCCCGGCAAACAACAGAGCAGGAGGAGCGAAATTGTCGTAATGGACCCTGAAATTGCTTTTTTGAGATGGATAGTAAATTATAAATCTCGCGTCACCTACACTTTCATAGGGGGAGTGGGGGGCACCATCTTTCTATGGTGGGACGTAGGAAAATGAACCCGGAGAGGAATTTGTTGCCCTGTCGCCATTTACGTAACCTGGGTATGAAAATGGAATGTGCAGCACCCTGGAAATAAGGTGCACATTATTAAACCCGACTCCCGGAATTGGAAACGTTACCTGCAGCCCGAAGGTATGTTTTCTGCTCTCCTGAAGTCGTGTTGCTCCAGCGGAGACCTTAATGTGTTCCGCGTCACTTTCCTCCTTCAGCTGAATTGTACCGCTACGTCTCAAATGTTAAGCCCCCAACCCCAGAGGTGTGTGGCGACCGTGCTACCCACTGAGCCACCTTAATGCAGCAAAGCATTGTTAAACGGGAATAATTTTAACTTTCATTTCAATAACTTGCATGGTTGAATTTTTTAATTTCAAAATCAACAGTGCATTTTGTACTGTTCTCCATATGGTTTTTTTTGTTCATTTCTTGATTGAAGGTTGTTTTATTCTCACATAAAAGGGTAGAAATATAAAGAAATACACTTTTTATAGGCAATTAAGCTTCGCCTTACATCCTGGGAAGTTATCTGTCAGCAGTTTAGTTAAGACAGTGGGTGTTTATCTATACCAAGAATGCAAAGAACAGATTTGTTCTGGTTCTTGGCAAGGCCGGTCTTGCTAACTTGCCTTCCAAGAATGAACTTGGGACGCAATGAATCGTGGATGCAGCTGATGCATCCTTGATATTTGGAGCTGGAGATGAAAGACATCCAGGCGTTTCTGCTGCCTCCGTTCTTTTGTTCTTGAGCATTGGAACTGTACTTTGGCAATGAAAGATGATTTCAAATGGGTACACGAGAACACAAGAATGGTCAAGTATGCATATTAGCAGGAAGCAGGGAAGGAGCAAAAACATGCACTGCCTGGGGGTCCACGACGACCGGGTTTAGAAATACTGAATTAAGAGAAGTTGCAATCAATCTTGCAGATGCTATTTATGTCCAGCAGGGGGCACCAGGCCTGCAGACCAGGGGTGAAGAGGAGCATACAGAAAACCAATACTAGACAAACTTTTTCTCTGGGACAACCAGTTATTCCATATATTTGTTGTGTTCCATCGGCATCGCTCCTGATTCAGCTAACTAAGGGCTTGATAAGTTGCTAATTACAGTACAATCCTTTTATAACGGACTTCAAGGGATCTGACAAAACAGTCCATTATATCCAAAAGTCCGTTATATCCAGAGTTGCTGTATGCCCAGAACACTACTCATGCCACACCCCAGCAGACACAACTGTGGTATAGATTATTATATTGTACTTTTAGTAATCCAACTTTACCTGACTGTTATATATGGCCTATAAGTAGTTATACATGTACGATACAGTAGTAACCTTGACCTCATTGCTTACTGCATCCCTCCAGCTGCGGGCGTCATCTGCCAACGCACAGCGTGCCTGGTGATGGACAGTCACACGGACCAATCAGTGTTGCCTGCTGTTACGGCATGCCTATTTATAGAGAGTGACTATTAATAATCACGATTACGTATCTACGCGGCCGTGGGGACCAAATTGTTTGTCTGTTATAAGTGAAATTCCGTTATATGCGAGTCCGCTATATCTGATACGCTTTCTGCATGTTCTTAATGGGGCACGGCCAGACACAGCGGACCTCGTCTGTTATAGACGATATTCCATTAAAAACTAGTCCACTATAACGGGATTATACTGTAGTGGAATCAGGCTTTGGGACATAACAAATATGCAGACGGGATGGTGGGGCCCAGAGGAGGCGATTCAGCGGTCCTGCTGTAAGGCAGACATTTGCCAACCGTGAGGAACTAAGGGGCTTTACCTCGACACCTGGGGCTTCTAAATACTGCAACCCTGGGCACTCGCAACCTGAGTATCATTGGTCCAAAGCTAAGAAGGAGGAGTATTATAGAAATCCACAATTGTTCACCTATAAGAGCTGGTCATACAGACTACAATGCAAACATACCTGTATATCACAAGGCAAAGTGGCACCTTTAAATTATCCATAGTTTGTGTATGTGCTCTGTGATGGACTGGCATTCTATCCAAGGTATACCACTGCCTTGTGCCCTACGCTGCCTGCGATTGGCTCCAGGCCTATCAGCAGTATCCTGTACATTATTGTTTTTGTAATATTATATAAGCCACTTACTGTTTGCTAGGTTCACCACTATATCACCAAGCTGCATGATTTTCTATAAAGAAAGGTTAGACTTAAGCAAGAACATGGTTTCAACTTGAATAAAATCAGGCAGCAAACTACCTGATGAGAGCAGAAAAGATACCTTCCATGTGAAAAGAAAGGTATCCATACCACCTCAGGAGTTAAAGTGTGGTGACCAGTGAACAGCTAAAGGAACATGCCAAACTACTGCTATCTAAAACAAAGTGATGGTTGGGATCTCTAACCAGGTTGCCAGTTAGGGAGGAGAATGGATGTGGCCAGCCGTAAGAGCCTGATTGAGGCGGGGCAGATCCGTGAGCTGAAGACGAGTGAGGGTGACACAAAGTGAGCGTGTTTACCAACAGGCGCCCGTTCAGCGGGTGACAGACTTTCTTATGGGCTGTGACAGCTGACACGGCTGCCCTGTAATTCTGTGTTCGGTTGGGAAGGGGGGGGTCATAGTGTAGCTGTCAAGTTGCGGGCAACGTTAAGTCAGCCTTGTAGAAGAACAATGAACAATGTGGTCGTGTCTTTATGTTATTCTGGAGAGTAAGTGCAGACCTAAAGGACAGAATGTTTGCTCTTTCCAAAGAGGAGACTCACTGTTGATATTGTCAACTCATAGTCATACGTTTTATTTAGCTACTTATCAGTACAAGTTGAGAGTGAGCCAGGGGTTAGCATGCCACCCACCAGCTGATATCCCTTATGTCAAAGATTATGTGGGGTGTAGGTCCCTATTACCAAAGCTTTTTTTTCAGGAAGGGAACCCATGATCTTTAAAAATGAATGAACTCTGTTTGGCTTATAAATCTGTACTCGAAGGGTCTAGCTTTTACAGTTTTTTTTCCACCACTAGCTTTGAGATGGCTGGCATTTTGAACATTCTACAGAGGATCTCCTCATCAGATCTTGCCCTGGGGGGGGGCGGGGAGGGGTAGAGACACGGATTGTCACACCACAGGGTGCTGTCAAATTATCAGCTCTCCGCTTGCGGATCTGGCTGCAGTCGGGTGTCCGGCTTCTGGCTTCAGCGGCCAGAGGGCTTGGGGAGTAGGAGATCCCAAGTCAGAAATTTGGAGGATTTATGTGCAGTATCTCTTTGCAATTCATCCTCCTGATAAAAAGCAGAAAAATGCTGTTACTTATTTTAAAATGACGGCGGAAAAATATAAACAGAAAAATTGTTTATGTTTCATCATATATTACTTCAGGGCTGTGTAATTCCAGAGAAGGGGAGATTTAAAACATGATAGTAAGCGTTATATGTGAGTGATAAACAACAGAGGTTGTGGAACGTGAATATGAGAAATAAATGGTGGAAGTGATCCCAGTAAACAAGCAAATAGAGGGTTTCTGTCAAGAAGGGGGGGGGTATTACCCCTCTGACTCTGGGTGTGGGGTATTATGCATGCTTTTGTGAAAAACATGTAAGAAGACAAATGAAAATTCACATTCATTTTATGAAGTCAGGGTGCGGTTTTCATTATTAAAGAGAATATTATGCCTGAGAGTGGTGTTAAACTCCTAGAGAATAACCATGAATTTTGCAAAACATTAAGCTAATTTTTCATAGGTAAGGAGATTGCCAACTGGTGCCACGGGCCTGCAAATTATACTGATAACATTTTAGGTATCCTATGCAGGGACTGGCAGAGAGTAAAAATGAGATTTTTATTTCACTGTCTCGCTTTGATCTAATTCCTTTCTAAAAATTTAATCTGGACATTTTATTTCTGTCTGTATTTTGTGTAGATACTATGTGTAATTGAATTGCTGCTATTGCAAAAGTTGGTTTAAAGTGGCCTCCGTCTGGTGAAAAGTCAGATTTGCCTGCTCTCTCCCTCCTGAGAGGATCACAGGTTTAATAAGCATCAGGCTGCAGTTGTT
Source organism: Mormyrus lacerda (assembly GCA_015163995.2). Taxonomy (NCBI): domain Eukaryota; kingdom Metazoa; phylum Chordata; class Actinopteri; order Osteoglossiformes; family Mormyridae; genus Mormyrus; species Mormyrus lacerda. The sequence goes on from JAABNX020000143.1 coordinate 20,666,536, forward strand.
TCCCCAGACTATTCCACCTGTAACATGTCGGTCATCACACACACCCAGTAACAAAACCCTCACTGTCTCTCGTCTCAATGAATTTTTGTGTCAAGGTGAGGGAAAAACATCCTAGTAATATAAAGAGCATTTCGTCAACATCTTTAATCATGTCCAGGTGATGGAATGTTCTCTGGCAAGAAGCAAATAATCCTTAATGGAAGTGATGCAATGTGATCCATTTCTGGAGGAGAGGAACTTGTCATCAATTAGTCCAGTCAAATATCCATGGAAACATTCCCCAGAAACTTAGCGCCCACCTCCATTCCTTTGTGTCTAATTTCCCCCATAATGCACTGCTTTGTTTAAGGATGGGGGGAGGGGGGACAGTCAATCACTGCAAAACTCATTCCTGCCACCTTATTACAGTTGCTGATTGCACAATGTAATCCTTAGTGCCATTTCTAGGCC
>JAABNX020000143.1:20680927-20697585 GCA_015163995.2 Mormyrus lacerda
AGAGCTTGTACCATTATGCCCCCCCCCCCCCCGGCGTGAGAAAACACCCCCACCTGCTCTGTCACGATCACCCAGCCACCACACCCAGACTCCCAGCCGCCAACGTGACAGAAAGTCACCAAAAGCCGCGCCTAGTCCTCGGCGCGAGCCGAGACTCACCGTCCCGCCTCTCAGGGCCTCACGTGGCTCGCTCCTTTAATGGGCTTGCTGGGAATTATCGTTAATATTTTATGGAGTCTATTAGACCCTTGGGCCCAGGGCTGAGTTGGCGTGAGGATCCTGGTCGCCCCGTTCTCATTAGGCCCCTTTCTGATTGGCTATTCTTCCCATGAGCGCGGGCCCAGTAAACGTTTTAATAATAGTAATCGTTGTTTCATTGCTAATTAAAGGTTTCAAATTCCAAGGTTTTTTGTCAGGATCTCCCCTACCTTACTCCTTCTCTGCGGTCATTCTAGCACCAGAAGGACATCAGTGCAGGACCAAAGCCCGTAACTCCTTTCAGAGGGATGAAAAATGTACTGTATTGCTTTTTCAGGCACAGGTACAGGATGTACATTGACTAGGAAAAGCGTATATGCTTCTCTGAACATACTGTACCATGCATAGCACTGTGCTCTTATCAGTGTGGGGGGGTGGGGGAGATGACAGGGAGGCTTGATGGCTCAGCGGGTTACTCTGTCGCTTCACGCCTCCACTGCTGGGGGGGGGGTCACATCCTCCCTGTGTATGTGGAGTTTGCATACTCTTTCCAGAGACGTGGATTTGTGGACTGCACATTCTGCTGCCTGGGATGAACTCTAGGCTCACTGTGGATAATAATAATAACCACACAATAAAACAATAATCCATCCTATCGCCCTGCTACTTATCTACTTACTTCTGTTGCGGTGTCTGTCTTGGTGATGAACAGGATGACGGTCCAGCACACACGCTCAACAAACAATTTAAATGTGCCATCTGGCTGCATGTGAGGCAACCAAAGAACCCAGAGGACACCTGCCTGGCCATTGGGAGAGCCTGCAAACTCAACAGACAGGATTAAACCCACAGCCCCCGGGGGTGTGAGACCGCAGCGCTGTTCACTGTGCACCGTGCCCTCTCAGTAGTTAGAGCACTTCAGTATTATTTATAACAATTATTGTTATCAAGTCCTACAGTGTGCAATTAAAACAGAAGCAGCCTTCTTTTCTTAGCATGGAAAGGCGTTGACACTTGCCAACGTCAGGCTCTGCAGAAATGCCAGCACGTGCAGGAGCTTCCTCACATCTGATGGCATTCCTGCCCTTCAAGGTGCCATAATTCAACATCCAGGCGCCGCCCTGCTGGAGGACAGGGACGGCCTACCTGGGGACATTTTATTTTCGCTCCTTTACCTTTTCAGAAAATTCGATTGCATTTCTAATAACCCCCGTTGCCGCGAACGCTGACACGGCATTCCCCCCATGGCCCCCCCAGGGGGAGCGGGAATGAGCAGACAGCTGGCGGGTCATTATGTTTTATCTCTGGCCACCTCTGACATAAATCAGATTTATCGCAGTCTCCCGACAGCACGTGTCTCGGGGGAGCGATCCTACCCATGATTCCTTGTCCCCATCCGGTTAGCTACCGTCGTCAGCAAAGGCGTCGCCTCTTTATGGAGCCCCGATGGCATTAATATTCTGCTGTGAACCCTGGAATAGAGAAAAGCTAAAAAGGCAAGTCTGAGATAAAATGGTATACAAACAAAGCAAATTCTCTTCCTTTTATCTCCATTTTAATATTCCCTATTAAAATTAAAAAACGGAGCTCTGGCGTTTTCTTCTGTTGTGTTGGTTTCTTCCGAATTTCCTTGCTCTCACGTGTTCCCTCTTTCCATTAATGGCGTGTCAACGAGCGCAGCCATGGCGACAGCCTCGGTCGCGTTTTCATCTTCTAGAGAGTTGGTGTGGTACTCGTGGCTTTTTTAAAACCGCCGGCTTGCCTCGAACCCGCCTGACAGGCCGTACGGAGGAACTTCTAATTACAGCTGTCAAATGCCAGCAAATAAACGTGCGGTTACTTATTTATGTGACCACTCCTGGCAGACTGCGTGTCCCACAGCTACCCCGACAGGTGGGCGGAGGTCACGGTAAAGCACACGCCTTCCCCCTGTCGCACGCTGCTGGCACTGAGCCTCAATGGCCCTCCGAAGGACACGTCCTATTAACTTTTATTTCAAAAGGGCCTGTAAAATTTGGAAACAAAGCCTAAAGATTCTGTATTTCAAGCCAGCTATGATAACTTGTGGGGAACTGAATACCTGAGAATTTCATTACCTTATGCCCACTGCGGTGGTGTGAGTGAGTATCTTGGCAACCCATCCAAAGTGTCCCTTGCCTTGTCCTCTATTGTGTAGGCTCCAGGTTGTCCATGACTCCGTCCAGGATAAGTAGTTGGAAAATAGATGGCTGTATGACGCAAACAACGGCCATATGCTATGTGATGGAGAGGTGCCTGAAATGCTATTAATCTAAATAACTTCCCTTCTCTCTCCTGGAAAAGTAACTGGAAGGTGGGCTGGATAGATAGATGGATGGATGGTTGATATTCTATATTATTCCATTATTTATAACCTAAAAATTAGCAATTAAACTTATAAACTTCTGAAATCTGTTCTTCTCAAGCCAGCCGTTTAACATATGCACCAACAAAAATTCTTTTAGTTAAGAAAACAGACACAAAAGTGAAAGAGTTGAAGTGTGATTTCGAAGAGCTCCATCTGGGATTGTGTTTTGGACGGTATTCGGCTTGGATTATCTGTACAGATTTACTATGTGTGATCGCTGGTTCTGGGGTTTTAATACTGAATCCTTTGCAGATGGAGATCAAAATAGACTGCCAACAGCAGAGGGCTGGAGTGGCGACAGACAAACCAAACAAAGGATTTAGACCAAGGACTGGGCCAATGCCAACTACGGGGTCAATTTCTTTCTTTTTTTTTTTAATGGCAAGACTTACCCAGATTAAATAGGTGTGGAGTGGATACTTGCTAGTCATTTCAATGCAGCACTGCCCATCTTTCGATCAACAATCCGTTTCAGGTGTCTGTAATGGTATTCCAGACATGATGATAAATATCACACTGATTATCCCATGTTTATGCATGAGCTATATCATTAACTGTAGACATGTCATCTGCAGAATTACTCCTGAGCCCGTCCATTCATCCATCTGTTATGAGTAGGCGTCTGATTGAGGTTTGGCGATCTAGGCCCTTTCCTATAATGAAGACCCTCATCAGGCAGGCGGCCGACTACGAATACCGGGGTAGTTTCATTTTGCAAATCCCTTACTTTTTGTTTGAATAGAAATCTGTTATTTGTGGACTTTTCAGCTTTATTTCAGTTCTGAGAATGCATTGTTTACTGTCATACATTGTTTACTGTGTAAAAAGGGTTAAAGAACTTTAAATGAGAAAACTTGGACAGAAAGAAATATGTAATCAGGCACTGAGGCCTTCGCTGAGTTATGGAGGGTAATACAAATGTTTAGCTGGGTTAACATAAGTTAGAAATCATGATTATCTTATATAAATCTCCTTATTTAAACTCATATTGGACAATCATGACTTCTAACTTAAGCTAATTGAGAAATCCTATTTTGTGGAACAACCCCTTGAATAAACACAAAAAAATGAATCAGACACACGTGCACATGGTACGTAGGCTTAGTGCCAAGCATGCAAGAGAATTACATTTGATTACCAGTGAACAAGGATGCCAGCTGAATGAAAAAACGGCAAAAAACAAATTCTGAACAATTTACGCCATTGATATGCCAAGGACCCAGACATCCAGCCTTGAATGCTCAGTGGCCGCTTTATTAGGTACACCTGTTCATTAACACAAACGGCCTGCCTGTACTAACAGGGAACCAAGTGGACGTGAATACATGCAGCATGCAGACTGGGCCAAGGGGTTCAGCTATTGTTTGGCTAAGCATTAGAATGACTAAGATGTCTGATCTAACTGATTTGTATGTGGTGTAATTGCTGGTGCCAAACATGATGGTTCCAGTATGTCAGAAACAGCGACCCTCCTGGGATCTTCATGTACTATAATTTCTAGACATACATACAGACAATGGCTCAATAAATATGAAAGAAAAAAAAACAGCCGACAGCAATTCTGTGCCTGCAAACAGGAGGGGTCGGAGCAGAATGATTAGACTCATTAAAGTTAACAGGAAGGTGATACACGCAAAAAAAATCTGGTTTTGGAAGCAAAAGGGGGTCATACCTGATAGATGAACTTTGTAAGGTGGACGCCAAGTGTGGAATACACATTCAAAATGATAACCCGATTGTTATTGCGGGAAGCTGCGTCACCGCTATCCTGGACCCTGAACCTCAACCGGATTTGTTCCCCTGGCAGCCGGTGAGTCTCACACTCCGTCTGACTGGGTGCTAAAGGGATCAGGATCTCAGGACGGACAGCTGGAGCTCTGGGGGGCTCTGGGTGACGTGGAACGACAGTACCGTGGGATGCCATGGGGTTTAGAGCCATGATGACGCGGGTTGGCATGGCGTGAGCGCACCAGCATGGAGCAGGTGGCCTAGCAAGGTCATTTGAAGGTCATGCCACGGTCGGGCTGCCTATTGTGGTAAGCCGGCCCAGAGAGACGCTAGGATCCAGAGATGCGGGGAACAAAGGAGTTTAATTGAGGAGAATCGGCAGAGGTACAAAAAGGGATGAAGCAAGAAGAATGGTCGTGGTCGTGAGCGTAGGTCGGCAGCCAGGGGAATCCGTCCGACAATGGAGCACAGGACTGGGCGACACCGGGAAGGGGAGACACAGACAGATGGGCTCGGTGGGACGGGATGGTCAGGAGGGGGAGCTGAGCTGGGAGAGGAAGGCAGGTGAGTCAAGGAAAGAACAGCAGGCAAACGGGAGAGGTTCGGGAGATGAAGGGAGACGAGAGACAAAGGTTGCTTGGTACGGCTCGATAACATCGCATCACATGCCAATGTGCTAATGGAGATTTTTGGGAAGGAGTCAGTGATTGGTAGATGTGTACTGGTCCACTACCCTTCTGTTATATTATCAAGCTGACTGTCATTTTGGTGTCACGTTCATTAGCATCAGGATTACGCTTGCAGAAGAAACAGGAATGAAATATATTTATGGTCAAGATGATCAATGTTTCTGCTAGCCACACTAAATACATTCAGGTTAACACAGACATGCAATTTACTTGATTTGATTTTTTCCCCCTTTTAAGGGAGGCCTTTAGCAATCTACAATAGGTACAAGGGTGGTGATCCTCCAGGGACTAGACACCCTAAGTCTCAAGCCCCAATTCCGTTACCTCCAGGCTGCTGCGAAGCAATGGGAATTGTGGAAAGCAGCTGCTAATAGCAACACTCATATCTGTAATAATGTTATTCTGCGGTGACATGTGATGACATTACTCAGCAGTGACATACAGTACCTTCTGTACAACAGTGGAGTGGCTTTGGAACAAGTCTCTGATTGCTGTTGAGTGGCCAAGCCGAAGCTTGAAGTTGAAGCTCACAGAAAATCTGTGGAGAGACCAAACCAAATATAGCCGAGAAGATTTAGCTGTAATCGCTGCTGAAGATGGTCCTCCATGGCCTGAATAAAGATTCTGGATACGTATGTAAATTGACCTTGGTGTGGTGCAGGGTTTTGCATTCCTCGGTGATCCACAGAGCTGTGTTGTCTCCCGTGCGAACCAGTCTGTGGAGAGAGGCCAGACAAGCTAGAGTCTACCAAAGATTCTCAATGAAAGGTACGAAAAAGAACAAAGTATCTCACAGAATAGAATTAGGACAACCCCTGTAGTCAATTGCCTATGAAGTACCTTATGGACTCATCACCTGTGAGATGAAAGATGGGGATCTGGTACAGTACAGTGCCAATTGGGCAACAAGATTATGCAAAATGAATAATATTAACAGATACTTTATTGATCCCCATAGGGAAATCCTCTTTATGACTCCTCCAGCTTACTCCCTGTAGACGAGAGCACACTGGCTGTGTGGTGGCAGTCAGGGAGCTGGGGGTTCAGGGTCTTGCTCAAGGAGCCATAGACGTGCTTGATCCAGCAACCTCCTGATTAAAGGCACTGAGGCTTAGCTCACTGAGTCACCCAAAGATCCTAGGAAGATCAGACCTTGGCAGTGGTCACTGGTTAAGGAGTCAGAATACAGTCTCTCCGGTGGGGAAGCAGCCTGAGCTAGTGTGGGAGATAGAAAGGGGCCAGCTTGATACAGTCTGCCTTACATGTATGCACAATACGGATTCCGGAACCGGACCTCTTGGTTGACGAGTCTCTCCTACTTTGTAGCTCCTCATGGTGTGATGGTACCCACAGGTCCCAGACTGAGGGCAGTGCAGCTAGAGTTTTCCCCAGTGGGCAGGAGCAGTGCTTCTGTGCGACTGTGAGATGCAGAGAAGAAAAGCCAAACTGTTTGTGCACATGCATCAAATGGCAGTTCCGGGTTCCCAGCTTTCCAAGATCAAGTCGCTGAGACGCCGGAAAAGCTGCCACCTACAGATTCTGTGGTCATACTGGTAAAGCTGTGAATTATTAGACGTGGTCAGGCTTTGAATTATGCATTACAGGGATGTTCGGGGAGGGGGGCTAAGGGGGAGGTTGGGCGTGCCTGAGGATCTGCTGCTGAAAGTGCCCCCCTTGATGCTTTAAGTGTCCCTTTTCAATAACCGATGTTCACACCGAATCTATTGGGGGGGGGGGGGGTATCTCCGATCTGGAAAATGTACTGGTCTGCCACCCCCAGCCATTAAAGCACCTGTCTGCACACATCACTGGTGCATAACAAGCACTATGTTTCACACATATGGATGCTCTTTAGTGTATATAGTACCAAAGCAGCCTAGGATAAAGGTTAAGGATCAACTTTATAGTCTTCTGACCATGTGTTTTGGACACTCAGCGGACAGGCAGAGTTTTAAACCAGCGGTTAATTGGATGTGGCACGTGGAGAGGAGGTTAGCTGGACAAAGATGATACAAGCAGTCTGGGTTTGCAGGGGACGTCAAGCTGAAGCTTTTAGGTAAAATAAATTCTAATGAACTTCTCCTATATACAAATGCTTGTCATAGCGGTAACCCTATGACCAGCCGGTGGCTAAATAACGTAGCTTTCGAGCTGAAGAAGGAGGCCTTATGGGCAATGGAGTCTACGGAGACAGCTGGAAGGTACCAACAGATCAGAATGACAGCAATGAAATGCATGTCCAGGGAGGAGACTGGAGGGGCCATGCGAAACGACCATCGGGTGGCCCTAGAGAAGGGGGGCAGGAAACAGGAGATTGTGAGGTGGATTGGCTTGATGAGTGCAGTTTTGTGGGCACTGAGGAGGTCCATGGAGGGAAAGTCGGAGTTAAGCTGCAAGATGAAAATGGTGGGAAAATGAATAAATTAATACTTAGAAAAATGGGAGCTCTGTGTATTTCATTTTTAATGAATTTGCAAAGATTCCTAAAAATGTCATTACAGGGCATTGCGTGTCGACGGCAAAAACAGAAATAACTCCATCCATTTTTTAAAAAGTCTACAACACAATATACTACAATATAGTTGAAAAAAGTCGAGTAATGAAATGTAATGAAAGCACTCTAGTTTTGATCATATTGTTCTGTTGTGCTATATATTCAAGAGAACTAATGTTCTGTGATGCATCTTTGGTAGCCACGTTCTGTTGATATATATCAGCGATCACTGTATTCTGTGGTATCTGCAGTGCTTCTGTTTCACAGTGATTTATTGGTATTTATTTGTGCTATTTTGCTGTAATATGTCTGTAGCATCTGTAAGCAGCTGGGGTTAAGGGCCTTGCTCATTAGCCTGATGGTTATATGATTATTATGCTAGCCCCTGGATTAGAACCCATAGCCTTCCAGCTGTTTACCTGGTACAGGGTTGCAGTGGGGCAGACAATCACAGACAACGGGAGATTAAGAGATGCAGATTAGCCTAGCTGACTGATGGAAACTCGCCCGACGTGGTGAGAACATGCAAACTCCATGTGCACAGAGCAGACAGCCCTATTCAACTGTGACATATCTGCGTTGACACCGGTGGTTTCAGGGATACGCAGAGCATCCCCAGTGACATCTTCGCTATGGAATTTGTGGGCAGAGCTCATCTGTCATTCAGGCGAGTCAATGGGCCTGACTGGGTGTGACTTCAGGCTGTGTGTGAGTGTTTGCAGTGCTGCTGCTGCTTTCATGCTTGATATGTCCAGAGTGAGAACAAAAAAGCACCAGAGGGAACAAGCTGCTGTACCCCGTCAATCACTGTTTTATCACCACTAGCCCTCCCACATGTCTGTCTTCAATTCCTGGGCCTCCTTCAGAACCAGAGAATGGAGAAAACAGTGTAAAAGATCAGATTTTGCTATTTCAAGTCATGATCTTACATGTATACAGAAACATTGTTCGGGAATTCCAGTAATGGCCTTTCAGAAAACCCCCATCACCCTGACCGGGACAAGAGGTCAGAAGACAGTTGGTTGAATGGATGGATGCATGGATGTTTCATTAAAAAAAAATGATAAAAACAAAAAAAAAAAAACACTGGATGCAGAGCTGCTCAGACTGTAGAACTTAATATCGAACAGGAATTTGCTTGTGAGCCTTTTTGTGATTAAATCCTATTTTCCAAATGGTGAAGATGCTGCCTGTTCTTACTGTCATATTTGCACAAAGCTCCTTCCAGGATTGATTACAAACTGTGGTTTTCTAGGCTTCCTTAATAGGACTGAAGACGTAAATGTGAATGATACGTTTCTTTTTGCCTCTCATTACTGCACTGTCATCCTTTCTCTGGGAGATTCTGCTGTTAAAATGTACTTTTGTCACCGGTTTTGGTCTTTAGCCTCAGACCGGTTCTCCTCTCATCTAACAGTGCTTCGCTCCTTTCATGTCTCCCTTTTGCCGTTAATGAGATTTCTGCTCTCCGCTGAGAAGAGCTGCCCTAGAGCAGGGGTGGCCAATCTTACCCACAAAGGGCCGGTGTGTATGCAGGTTTGTGGGATGACCTTTAGGTCAGCTGTTCAAACCCAGGTGTGAGGACTCTTCAGCCAATCAGTCCTCTAATTAGTAATATAATTAGGGAGCTGCAGTGGAAATCTGCATACGCAACAGCCCATTCTGGGTAAGATTGGCCACCCCTGCCCTAGACGAACAACCTTTTTCCTACTGCTGTCTAGTCTCTACAGTTTCCTAGAGTGGTGCCGTGTGTCAGGTCCATGACCAACATATCCTGGCATTTAGATGAAAAAGTGCAACACCTTTACTCACGTTTCTGTGAGGTTGCTGCCACATTGTGAATTTCTCCTTTGCTTCCCTGATAATGACACCCTGCCATGCCCCTTCCCTCTTGGGAACATTCCAGACCGATGGATGTTCTCTCCTTTCCTCTGTTTCTCCTGTCGCTGCAGTATGAGATGCTGTTCGTTGTTCAGTTACATAATATACACAGTTTTAGTACTCATCTTATGATCAGTGCTTTTCAATACTGATTTCATCCCCGATTTCCTTTCCTTGTCATATAAAATGTAAACAATAAGAAAAAGAGAAAATTTGATAAACTGTCAATAAGGAACATTACGAGCACAAAGTAAGGTTGATTGAGTTAGCGGAGCACCACCACATGCTGCTTTTTGGTAATACACAGGAGTCACAGGAGAGATTTTCACTCCCGCAGAGGAAGCTTCAAGCTTTGGTAAAGAAAGTGAAAGCACAGCAGCTACAACATATTTTTACAAGGGACATATTGTAGATAAACAAGATTTAAAAAGTACATCAGTGGTGCGGTGGTACTTTGATAATTTAAAGTCCAACTCACACCAGACTGGTGCTGTGTATTGTAAACTCCGCTGAAAACTTGGGCCAACTATCACTGAGCATATTACAAATTTAGTTAATCGCTTGAAGCATTGCCATCCAGTTAAATATACAGAATGCAAGCACTTCAGAGGCAAGCAATTCAGAGACACAGGCAATTAGGTTTTCCAGTTTAAATCTAAATAAATATGGAACGCAACCCCCGGGTTTTTGGGGGGGGGGGCGTTTTGTTTTTCAATACGGGATGATCAGAAAAGCAGCTGGAGATAAAACCCAGCAACAAACCACAATGTTGCTGTTTTCTAGTGTTATGACCTACAACAAGATAGTTTGTGATTGTATGATTTATTTGCAGTGCATTAAACTTTTTTGCTATCATGCTCTGAATTTGTTTAAGTGGAATCTAATCCTAAGGGAATTTTAATAAAAAATGAAGTAAAGAAATAATGACTAGAATTATATCCTGATAATTGTTAACTGGAAAAAATTATTGTGATAAAATATTTCGCTGTATCGGCCAACCCTACTTTCAGTCTCGGGTTTTTTTATGATTTTATTGCCTGACCAGGTAAAAACTAATACAGAGTTTAAATTCTCACAAGAATGTCCGTTTATGCACACACACAGGTTTGGTGCTACAGTACAAAGGTGAATTCTCAGTAATGTTCTGCAAACTTGTTAATAACGCAAACTGTCCTTTTGGGGTTGGGTGTGATGCAACAGTGCATCGCGAGCACTAGCAGTGGGTGATCGGAACCACATAGGTCAACGGTAACTGTGATTTCCTCACAGTCAAGAAGTAGCAACAGGATATGACTGGCAGCCGATAATTGCCCTGAACAGTCCTACCCAGTAAGGCTTAGAGCCCATGCTGCGAAGACAATTGCACAGAAAGGAAAGGGCAAGAGAAGTGTGCATGCTTGCTCATACTTTGGAAGATGACCTCCCCGAAGGACTGCCACCTACTGACTGACCCTACCAATGCTGACGGACATGTTTGAGGAAAGAGACACGTAGCAGCCAATAATGTAATAGCTGCCAATAATATAATTACATGCCAATAACGTAATAAATGTCTTCTTTCTCAATGTAATAAAAGTCAATAATGTAATAACTGGACAAAAATGTAATAACATTACATTATTGGCAAAAAGTTACTATGCCATTGGTCAGGAAAATGCATTACATTTTTGGCCAGTTCTTACATTATCGATTTTTATTACATTAAGAACGGAAAAATTTTTGTGTTATTGGCAGTTATTATATTATTGGCAGTTATTACATTATTGGCAGTTATTGCATTATTATGCTTCTACAAGGCACTTTGCTCATGAACTACTGATTGTTGCCCCTTCAGGACCACAACCGCTCTGCACATTTTTTTTTTTTTAAAAAAGCCTCGGCTCTCGAGGGGTATTTGCCTACATCATCATCTCCCCTGTCTTCTCGGCCGCCACATGAACAAAAAGGAAGCTTGTAGCTGTTCTTCCCGTGTCATACAGCCTGAATGTGATCGACTTCTAGGACTTAAACACTTACAGACATATCCATTAATACACCTGAGGTGTTTATGGTACAAACACATCCATTAATGCAGCTGAGGTGTTTATGGTTTCTTCTTTGTGTGATGTCTTTGAGCTACGTACACCAGAATCAGCTTCAGTTGTGGAGATAGGGAGCAGCGACAGCTGCAGTCATGACAATTCTGAAATTTAAAGCTGCTTTCTGTTTCTTGAGTATGAAGTTTTTACCTTTCCTTTACCTCGCAGTTTTATGTCTGCTGTGGTTAAAGACTTACCTTTTGTGGTCCTTGAACAACATGCAGAAACAGAATCGTTTCAGTACGCATCCAACTACATGAATGTGTAAAGTTCAATGTAGAGAACTTTGCCAATTAACGTCAGGTAAGCTCGATAGGTCGCGTAATTATCAGGTACTTTGAGGTGTTATAGTGGCTCTGTGGGTTGCTCTGTGGCCTGACACCTCCAGGGATACGGGTTTGATTCCTGCCTCTGGCTTTGTGTGTAAGCATTTGTGGTTGTGTGTCTCTCCTCCCACGCTCTGTTCAAATTGGCGCTGGCATGTCCTGGGCCAGGCTCCAGGCTGAGTCCGGCCCTGCACTGCATAAGCTCTTTATTTGTTGTTAGCTTCATGCAGTGACAAATTAAATAGAGTCACAAAGAGATGAGGCCTGGATGTTTTTTTTTTTTTTGTTCTTGCGTTTAAAAGTACCACCCCCGTGCGTTCCTGAAACGTAGTGACAACCAGCCCGGGGCTATAATTTCAAATTCCAGAACTCGTACAAAAGGCCTTTCATTCTCTCCTTGTCATGGCACCGAAAGTTACTGACCCTTCTCTAAAAGTTGGGGAATGAAACATGTCCTTTGCTCCCCCCCCCCTCATCTATCAAAGGCACTTTTATCATAACCAGGATCCAAAAAGCTCTCGGCGGAGTTTTGCAAGGTGGCGTCGCGCCAACTGAGGTGTTGCGAAGAACTAAAATTAGGAATTGTTTTCTCTGTTGACTATCTTCTGGTGGCCTGATTACCTGTGAATCTAATCTTTTATGGATTTATCAGCAAAGACCCAATGGAGGAGGGCACCCTATGGGTGGAAGGGGGGTAGGGGCCGGGGGAACTGGTGGTCAGCTGGGCTAGACATCAGTGAAGGATCCTCCGATTTTAACAACGCCAGTCCTTTCATTGTGTTCTATATGTGTTTTGTTTTACTGCTTCTTGATATAATAGAGTTCCAGTGATAGAGAAAGTGACACTAAATGTATTTGGAGGTGGCCTGTGATGTCACAGTGCCACTCTGATGCCAGAGCTTGAGGGAACCCTGCCAACCTGTAGAACAGAGCTCCAGTTCCCCCTTTCCCCCATCAAGGATGTCAGTTTTGGGGATTTTTTGCTGTTTTATAAGAATTCACTTTCACTACTCCAGTACTTGTTTCCTGTATGTTCCGTGAATGCATTTTACGCCAGGCACAGTCCAGGAATGCTCATGGGAACAGCAAGTGTTGGTTTGGAGCCATTGGGGTTTGGCTGCTGACCCTGGTCTTGCACAAGGAGATTGAGTGAAGGTGTCATGTCACCGAAAGCTTCTGTACTTTAGCTCTTTTATGCTTTTTATGGCTGAGGTTTCATTAGTGACCCAGGGCAGCGTTTCGCAAAGTGATCCTCGGAGACCCTTAGACAGTCCACATTTTTGCTCCCTCTCAGGTCCCGATAGATGATACGGGGGTCCCTGATGTCCAGTTTGAGAAACATTGGCTTTTGGGGAGTTTTAAGAACTTCCTTCCTAAAACTTCTGACAATGGTGTCATTGGTATTCATGTTCATTTTCACCTTCTCCTGATAATCATATACCTAATTCTGGATGAGAGCAATTTAAATAAATAGACGTGGTGTTTAATTTCCCCTGTCCTGATGCCTGGCTGTAATCTCTTCATTCTGTCCACTTAATTGACCGATATGTGAATTCTGCATATTATGCGTACTGGTTTGTTACCCTCCTTGTCTGTCTCTAAGAGCTCCTGGCCTTCCAGGCATGCATGTCTGCTTCTAGACTATTCACACATCTCTGCAGCTGGTGTCCATACCCTTCCCCATCTAGTAGTAGCTAATTATGCTTCTCCTGTAATTGCTTGCTAGGACCTACATGTGTCAATTTCCTAATCTCACTCGAACCTCTGGGATGAGTTTTCTCTTCCACCGTATTGCCTGAGGCATCAGCAAAACCCGAATTGCCCACCCACTACCCCCCCCCCCTCCCCGAATAGGGTTGAACAAAAATGCAACAGCTGTTTGACTGACCAACTAATTATTTTGTCTCAAGCTGACATCTTGATTGTAGAGGGTGGATGGTTTAGATATGAGATTCTGTATCTGAAATTCTCTATAGAAAACGTCCTGTGGACCGAATGGTTTTATTCCAGGAAAGTTTCTGGGATGGTCAATTTGTACAAACACTTCACAGAATGTCAGTAAGCTCAAGGTGAAGTTTATCCTACCACTCCCCTGGTATAGTAACACCAGTCCAGGTCTGATGCCCCTCTTGACATGATGATGTGCATGTCTTGCTGCCACCTACTTGTCATTGTAATTAATACAATACATCAGGAGCATTATTACAGCACATGTGATGCCTGTGGTTCAGCTCACTCACTGGGTACATCAAAACTGGGAAAACTGGGGGACAAAAACACTTAGCAAGACCCTGGTATGAGAGGCAGGTAATTCAGGTCCAGAGAGTAAAAGTCCAGACCAAGGTTTTGTTTCAACCAGCTAGTTGAGTGAATGGTCACAGTCACACAGTACTCAACTGGATGGTTGAAACAAAATCGTTGTCTGGACATTTACTCTGGACCTGAACTTTCCACCTATGCCTGGCATGTACTTGAAATGCATGGAGCATCATTTGATGGATCTGCACAGCCCAAGTCTGCAAATAATTCTGACTGATCCACAGCTTTCCTCTGTAAAGCCAGCCACCCTTCTCTTGGTGTACCAGAATTCAGCCTCACTGTTGACAGCCTTCTTCCAGAGAGATATGGGCACTTTTTATAGCAGGATAGGAGAAGGAGAAAGGAAGAACGAAACTGAAACGCCACAGGGTTGTCCGTACCCATCATGATACATAACCACTGCCCATGAGAAGTTTAATTTTCTAGGGTTGTTATTTGGAAAATAAATTCACAGCTGCATTATTATTTCTTCACAGTAATTGAACAAGTTTTCTCCCACATCCCAAAAACAAGCAGTCAGACTAATTTGTGCCTCTAAAATGCCCATAGTGATTATGTATAATCTGCTATGGATTGGCATACCACCCAGCGTATCTTCTATGTGATCAATATATTAAGCACCAGGTCCTACTAAAACAAGAGATTCTAATGTTGGCAAGAGACCATGACTAAAGGATAGCTAATGAAAAGAGCAGGACTTCCTTAACCAGATTTGGATCAGTAGCACATTTCACCATTGAGGAACCAAATATGAGGAAAATCTAGAGTTAGATTTATTTTCATGTTGTACAGGAATAACCAGGTGGTGTTGGCTTGCTAACCAAAGAGAATGAGATGGAACGTAGATCTTGTTGGACAATTCAATGGAGATAGATGTACTTCAGTTATCAGCTCTTAAAACCATCACTAAGAACTTGAATTTAACAGTGTTATACGAGCATGATCCAACCAATACAGTGATGATGTGACGAACGGTAGAGTTGGCTGGGATGACAAGAAGGTCAGACTAAGAGGTTTAGCTGGAAGTTGTGATAACTCAGACTGCAGTATCAGTGATGCATGCAGAAATCTGAGCTAAGACTGCAATGTCCTCTGGAAGTATTGTCAGGTGGGGTTGTGTGCCATCTGTATAATTTTCATGTGTATATTTAGGAGATGCTCTTCTCCAAGCGAAGAAAATAGCGTATTGCAAACATTCATGCTGTCAAGGAGTAGGCATTAGTTCAGCTAGGCTGAGCTTACAGTGGGTGCACAGGTTCAAACATAGGCAGTTTTGGAGCAGCAGCTTCCCAACAGCTTCACAAATGCACATAATTATTAACAAAGTAAGAGCCTAGCAAAATATGCAAGGGTCAATAAGAACAATATAAAAGCATTTAAATAATCTGGTTAGTAAAGGAATCCATGGAATAGATGGGTCTTAAAGTGTTTCTTGAAGGTAGAGGGGGAGTCAATAATAGTTGTAGGAGAATCCATGTACCTGGATGATGAGATCTAGAGCAGTAGTGTATATGGAGAAGACGGGCCAAGTCCTGAACTAGGGATCCGACTTGTTGTTATTTGATGTGACTTTGACACCTCTGGATTCCAACATACTTTAAAGGATCTACCTGAGATATAAAAATCAAACCATCTTAGTCCCCATGCTGCTAAGTTGAGAGACCACGGGTAGTAGGATCTAGTAATTCATCATTTCAAGGGCTAGAAAAATGAGAGTCGTAGTTCATCTAGCTTGTAGGATGTACGCAGTACTCCGGAAGGCGATCTCAGTGGAGTATACAGCTCTGAAACCAGATTCACAAAGATATAGGTTGTTCTGTGTGAGACACGAAGACAGCATGCTCAGGAACTTAACAGAAATAAGAGGAGAGAGACTATTCTGTATTCTTTAAGTTGTGTGAAGTGTACGTTTTTATGCAATGGAATTTCTTGAGTCTGCAGAAATGTAGTAGGGAAACAAAAGATCATGAGTGAGTATAGGGGTGAGTGGGAGAGAGCTGATTTAAAGGAGATGTGAGGGAGGAGATATGGTCCAGGGGACATGTAGTGAATCTGTTAGTGAGGAGGAGCTCAGAGACATCAGAGTTAGTAAGAGGAGTGAATGAAGGGAGGGCTGCACTGTGTGTAGACAAGGATTCTATGTGACTGTTTAGTGCAGACATATGCCTGCTAATTTCACTGGGAATAATGTGAGATCAGCAATCACAGTGATGAGTGAAGCGTGTTGGAATTGAATAACTTGCATTTATCTGGTTCAGTGGTATTAATATAAAAGAGGCTGGTTTAGTAGCTGTAATGTTACAGAAAGTGAAGCGATTATTCCACAACCATATCTCTTGCCATTTCCTCTCAGACATCTGAAGGGGAGGGCATAGAGGGCATGGGCCATGATGTTATGGCAGGCTAGATTGTACCAGAAGCTTTACTTACATGAAGTGAACAGAGTCTGGAGAGGGAAGGACAAAGTTGTAGGATCACACCGGCACATATGATTGAGCTTGAATTCCAGGTGGCCTGAGACAAGGCCTAGCCTGGTACGAGAGGTACCCATTAGCCTAA
>JAABNX020000143.1:20717087-20751292 GCA_015163995.2 Mormyrus lacerda
CAACGGTGATGTGACTGCAGAATTCTAGCCCACCAGGCTGCACAAACCCTAAAGGTCTGAATCCTTGATTTTTTATAGTAAGTTTTTTTTCTTCTTCTGACTGACTTTTTGGTAACACTTTACTTGATGGGGCACAAATAATAGTATTATACTGTTACTTATGTATTAATTACTGATCTCATGTTAATTTATCATTAATGAATCATAATACATGTTTTTTATCACTAATTAATCGTGATCCAACCTTTATCCCAAGCAATTACTGTATTTGTCACTATATCTATTAATTCAGTAAATCTTTGTGAACTACTGAAGGAACTACTGAAGGGACTCTTGAAGGAACAAGTAAAGAATAACACAAAGTGAAATACTGATCTCATTTGTTCATCACCAATGAACCGTGATGTTTCTCATCTTAAGTAGAAACTATATTTGCTCATGATTTGCTCATGATTTGTACTTCAGTAGTAATTGAGTTATTACTAAGAGTTTGTGGCCCATCAGGTAATGTGTTAGATTTTTTTTTTAAATCTCCTCCAATCCAAACTCTCTCTGTTTCCACATGGGGGGGGGGGGGCACCGCTGTCAAACTTCAAGGTCCCTGAAGTTGGACCTTGAGTCATGAGGATACAGCAAGGGTCATTTAAAATGCGCTCCAGATATGCTCTCTCTGGAAAAACCTAATGTCAATACACATGTTATATTTTAAAAACTGATAAATATTCACAACTTGCAGACTGTGTTGCTCTTCTGACGCATCACTTTCAAAAAATATGGCAATTAGTGAAGTTCGTCCAAAAAACTCCTGCAGAAACAGGGTAAGTAGTCAAAATGTGTCTCTCATTAACTTATTGCTTAATCATCAGAAATTAGACAAACGTTCTAATTACAGGAACACGCAACTGAACGATGATTATATCAATGATGGGCAGCTGCTCAGTTGTAACGCTTATAAAAAGAGGATTTATAACGGTTTTCTGGATGGATACCTTACATGATGATGGGATAAGAGGAATTTCCTAAGTGTATCTGTCATTTTTTGGCAAGCTCAGCATCTAAGTGTCATTATAATTTCTCATGATGGACGCACTTAGGCGCGTTGGTAGCTCCAAATTGCCCATAGTGAGTGATTATATGAGCATGTGCCCTGTGATAGACTGGAATCCTGTCCATTGTGTCCCCAGCCTTATACCACATGCTGTCTAGGATAGACTCCAGACGTCCTGCAAACCTGAATTGTATAAGTATAGAATATGGACAGCTGGATGGATGGATGAATGGATGGATGGATGGATGGATGGATGGACGGATGGGTGGATCCAGGGATGACACTACAGATTTTGGGCCACATGAAGTTGTATCATTTTGTGCTCCAGGTCCCTTGGAATCACCCCACCTTCCTCCCCTTCTGATGCACCAGGATGGATGTTTGGATGGATGGATAGATGAAATTTTTTTAGGGCATAGTTTACAACCATCCTTAATGCAGTAAAAAAGATTGATAACATTTGCTTACAGGAATGGTAGTGAAAATGACCCCCTTGGGCAAAGAACCAGATAAATTCTTGGGCAGACTGTCAAAAAATCCCCCCAGTCCTGAGCTGTGAGTTTGTCCTCTTCTGGTCTTGACCTTGCCATCCTGTCAAGCTCATTAAAACACAGAGATCAATCATTTGTCTCCACTAGACCCTGATCTGTGGGGGCGGGGGGGGTACACATTTGCCTGAAGTTGCTACCGCAGTACTTCTGCTGTTAAATGCTTATTTTTGTTTTTTGTTCAGTGAGCACCTGACTCTAGGGGGAATCTTAGTCGAAATGATCATACTAGGTCACCACCCTTGGAGCGAGAAAAAAAAAATGGCATCATATCAAATGAAATTCTTAGTATTTCTTGAAATTTTCCTCACAGCAGTAGAGGAGATAATGTGACAAACATTATACTACGATAATGTGGAGTAGCTCGCCTCCTCTGCTTACTCTGAAGAAAACGAAACCCAGGAGTGCATCTTAGCTATTGCTCTGGGCTCGATCCACCTGGACCCCGCGTGGTCTTTGGTGTTCCCCTTTTCTGGTGGCGTCCTGTTACATTTGAGAAGCGTGACAGGCGATCCTTTCTGTAACAGGATAGGGCCCACGGTGCCATGCATAGCGCCCAATCCCCGTATACATGTCGCCGGTCAGCTGGCACATTTATATTAAATGAATCACAGCTTTTGACCTATTTTGCTGGGCATGTGAAGCAGGTCAAGTCTCGCCCAGAGCGACTGAAGCAGGGCCTTTCTTGGGATTTGAAGCAGAAAACTTCAGGTTATGAGGCCACCGTTCCACAGGCTGGTTCTGGATAGCACGGGTAGTTTACAATGCTCCTGATACCGACCGAGCCGTAGGGGTAGGCCCTGCGACTCTACTTATAATCCCCCAAGACTTGAGGAACTTTCCTTGTTTCAGAAATAAGCCAAAGGGAGGGCTGTATGTTGGATTCAGGCCAGGCGGACGGCCCAAGGACCTCTGGAGAAGAATATCAAGATGTATCTGCCGCCGTTGGATCTTTATATCTCATTGATACTCCATCACCGCACTCCCCATCGATCAACGCTGTCTCTCGGCTGCTTGTATAGCATCCGTCTACGTCACCCCGTCATGCATCACCGTGTGCTGCAGAAGGCCTGACTCCCCCCGCACTCCACTTCCTGACACCTGCTCACATCTCTCCCTCTTAAATGCCCCCCCCCCCCCCAGCACAGACCGAGATGCATCTTCTCTGTTATTGTGCTGCCCACATTAACTAGCCGTTAGGGCACAGGTGAGAACCAACCCCGGGGCGGGCGCCAACACACCACAGAGCCCAATTTCAGAGACAATATTTTAAGCGATCTTTTTATATTATTTAGCTATTTTAATAACTGTTATTTATAATTTCATTGGAAAGTGCCCCAATTGCAGTTTGCTGGATACCCAACAGTGGGGGACATCCTGGGACAGTCGAATTAACCCCCCTGTGTCAATCCAAGCCTAACTGTAAATCTCCTGTTTTGGTTTGTGACCTGCCCTTGAGGGATTAAAGAACACAGGTACTGCGAGGACCCCTGGCTAACCAATGAATCATCATACTGCATTAGTACACGTCACCGGCTGTATCTATGATGTTTTCCCTGCCTTCTGCCTTTGCACCCAGGGATTCATGTTCCAGGCTCATTATGACCCAGTACTGGAAGGTGGATGGATACACTGCATTTGATCTGGTTTGGTAGGTGTAAGCCCGCATGGTGGCTCAGTGGTTAGGACTGTGGACTAATTCCCCCAAGGCTGAAGCTTTGGGTCCAGCCCCAAGTTCTGTGAGTGTGGGGGGCTAAATACTGTATGTTCCCCCACGATGTAATAGAGACCTGTTTTTTTGACATTGTGCAGACCATTTTCCAGGTCACCATAAAGATCTGTGAAAGTAAAAAAACGAAAATTTCCGAAAGTCTCATATTTAGTTTGGTTACTCATGGTTAAGGTTAGGGCTGGGTAGGGGTTAAGGTTGTGATGTTGGGATTGCAGTTTTCCCCAAACCTTTATGTGTGTGTGTGTGTGTGTGTGTGTGTGTGTGCCCGACTATTCAGTGGCCGATGCCTCCTGGGTTGGGCTCTGTATTCATAACGACCCTGCAGTCAAGGAAGATGGATATAAGGGAAATGCGTGCAAATGTGTCATCTTCCCATGAAAAGTGTGACACTCCTATTTTTAGCGTAGCGTCTTTCACTAAAGTGACGTGACTGAGCTGAGATCAGACTCTTCATGGACAAAGTCCCGTTTCAGACAGAGATCAAAAGATTGGGAGATCAAAGTGGGTCCGCTAGTGCTTCACATGCCAGTCACACGCGCGCGCACACACACACACACACTCCGTCGTCCTGTAGTTCCTCTGTGTATCGAAGGTCTACCCTGCGGTGCCTGAAGTTTCTGTTTAAATAAAATGCTTTTTAAAATATGCCCAGTGCCATTTTCGTACTATGGGCGTAGCCTTGAGAAGCTCGTATTTTGATACATGTTTTTCCATAAGATAAATGTAGACTCTGTTGGCAAAATCAGTTGATTTCATCATGATTTGCTAGGAATGAGTATAAATGTATACATGCTGCTATGCTGGGTGGACTTCCTGGGGTCGGGTTAGGTCAAATAATAAACCCATTCATCAGCTTCAACAATAATATAAATTTGACTTTTTTCTTTTCTCTCAGTACCAGACGGTTTTGTTTTCCTTTGTATTTCCTGTGCTCTGAAGGCAAAATGGCTCTTTTCTGTTTTTTTTTTTAACTTCAATATTTAGTGAAGCTGTCTCCCCAGATAAAGTTCATGTTCTCTTCTCTCACCCTGGTGTCACATCGTTTTTTATGTGTGAGTCTTACACATGTATTTAATTTCAACCCCGGAAATGCCTATCACCAAGGACAGGCTCGTCAATAATGAATGTGTCCATGAATTACTCATGGGGGTTCGGGGTGCTCTGCGACTCTGCTCTCCTTACGTCATTCATCCTCATGTTTCCTCACACCTTTGCCCCACTCTTTGGGAAAATGGTGCTTCATGCACCAGAAATGATAAAGGAAGAGAACACAAACAGCCCCCAATTATATCACCCGGGACTCTGCAATAGTCCTCCACTTTCTTGACCATGTCGCTCAGTGCTTCCATTTTCACAGGAAGTTCAAAGGAGTACCCACCTGTCTTAAAGGGCGCTTTTCCTCCTCACCAGGAATTGTACTTTTGGTACTTCCATAAAGTACCAAAAGTATGGTACTGCTTTTGTGTTGGTTTTTTCACTGGCGTAAAAACTGGTCCTGGTGCTAAATTACATCATCAGTGACCGCCCCTGACTGACATCATCACAAAGCGTGGTGCGGTATTTTGTTTTGTTGAATTCAGGCATGTTATTATGATCCTTCACTTTCCTATAGTCCTGCTTAAGTTTTTTGATTTTCAAGCGCCATTGTTCTGTGTTCCTCGTGTGCCCCATTTCTTTCAAGCAGGTTGCTGTTACGGTAAATACTTTTTTATTTCGAGTCGCGCCATATAAATCCCGCTGTGTTTCCTCGTTTGTCCATCCTTCCATTTTACTTTTTAAAAGTTTTTTTGTTTCTACTGCTTTTTATTTTGTTTCTCGCTGTTCGCTGTGTGTTTCAAAAGATCTCATCTCTGACATTCAAGTACCTGCCACAGTCTAGTACAGTAATTAGTACAATTCAAAAATATCAGTATAAAAATAAAAATTCTCAATATTAAGTAAAGCGAATATCCTAATAAAACTGTATGTTAAAATGAGAAAAAATACAAATAAAAGCATTGCACAATATATGTCAGTTCCTTTGCATGCGTATAGAGCGGCATGCTTTAGTAATCTTTCTGTTTGTTCCACCAGTGTTTACTCTTGTGTTCCATCAAATATCTGTCTTGAAATAACAAACAGTACAATAACATTAAGATGTGTGTATAAAAGAATTAAAGTAAGTGTAAGAAACAATGTAGTGCTTTTCAAGAGTAACATTCAACTCTTCAGAAAAGTGTTTTCAGCAAGTTTCATGTTTGACATATTTTTCATTAACCTTTGAAGTGTAAGGTCATCTTTCTTCAGCCATTTCAGACGTGGGAGAATGCTTTTGGTTTTTATTTTCTGATTGGGGGGGGGTGGGGGAGGGCATACACCAAACCATTTACTGAAGCAATTACGTTTTCCTAAGTTTTAGAGATCCTGACCCCCCTCAGCAAACATGACTGATTAAAATGCAGCTTGTAATTTGATGACAGAGATTAATTTTTATTGCAATTCGGTGTCTTGCAAAAGGACTAATTAGCGGCTTAATATAGGAAGGTTTCCACGCAGCATCTCATTTAAATGCCCCTGTCGGAATTTACGGTGTGATCTTCACAACTTCTTTGCTCTTTTAGGAAATGTCAAATGTATGAAAAGATGGCACTAATTAAGTAATTAAGGACTCCGGCTAGGGAGGGGAATTAAAAAATCCCACCAGCACACAGCTCACCGAATGCCGAGCCAAAATGAACGATAACCTTCGACCCCCAGTTTTGTTTGTTTATTCCCATTTCTCATTAGCGCTCACCTTTCACAACTCCGGCTCTTTCTAGTGAATTGCTAAACGTTTTTTAAGGTTTTAATCACAGCAATTGGTATTACCTAAAATTACCAGTAAACAAAAAACAAAACAAAACAGAAAAAAGTTTAGATCACCTTAAACGTTCACTGACACGGATGAGGACTTTTGATACTAAGATGTGTCCTGCAGGAGTCAGTGAGCAGAAATTATTTTGCCTGTTTACTGCCCTTCCCCAGCCCAAATTTCAGAGGCTTCCCCACTGTGTGTGTGTGTGTGGGGGGGGGGGGGGGGTATTAGGATGGGTGAGATATGCCTTTAACAATACAGTCATCGGGGACATGGCCACCATCACCACCACAGTCAGTTTGGTCCCCATCTGACAGCTTTGTTGTTCTTTGGGGGAAAGCACACATAAAAATACAGTTGCTCCTGTAGCCAGAGATCAACTGTAAAAGGACACCAGGGTCCTCTGCAAAGCTAAGACTTTGATTCATACCTGAAGCCCTGGAGGTGAGGAGCCACAGTGCTACCTACATGTAATGAAGAAGGGCCGTCACTCCAGAGTAGAGTGATCTTAGGACTTAGCTGATGTTCCAACCGAACTTTCAAGGAGAAACTAAGCTTGCCGTCACTTGTTAAGATTTGATGTGTCCACATGTTGATGCTAACTAACATGTTTAGAATGCTGAAGGACTTTATAAACATCTTATCTGATTTTATAAACATTTTTAAGTCCACAAGAAAGTCAGAGCCAAGTTGCTTACCCTACAGGTCACCCCTTTTCACACACTGCTCCTGGCTGTTCCTGGCAGACACACACACAGTGGAGTAGAACAACATTGTAAATTGGATTTTTGGACCCACAGGAACCGAAAGTATTCACTCCATTTCTTTCATCTCTGGTGTGAAAACGTTTCTGATCATGATCACAAGATTGCTCTTTTTTTTCCCGTCTTTGACCTCAGACTTTGGCGAATTAACGGTTGGCGCAGCGACGCGTGCAGGAAGCCAAATGGTTCCAATTCTCAGCTGCGGGCTTGGGCCGCCCCCGGCGGTGAGCCAAGGTCAGAAGGAGCACGTAGTACTGTGCAGAGTATAGAGCTACACTCATCTCCCTGTTTCAGTCAGCCTGCACCTTGTTCCTATTTTCAGACTAACCGTAAAAGTCAGACGACCTTTAGGATATCATTTTGAAAGAAGCTCTAAGGGCCTTTCCACCCGACTGCTGTCCAGTCCATGATGGACTCCCATCCTCTCTTCCAAGCGTTCTCCCTCTATACCACAGCCAACCTCTCCAGTGCCATTAATCTCCTCCTATCCAGAAAGACAGCCCTGTCGTTGTCTGGGGTTATATAAATCCCAGCAGCCCTTTCAGTTTGACCCCGCCTCCCCTCGTGTTTGCAGATCGAAGGCCCTATTGCCCCCTCAGGTGCCCGTGCGCCCAACTGCTAAGATGTGACCTGCTCTTTGATGCCGGCGTGGCCAGAACACCATGGTGATGTCTCACCTGTCTGACATGTGCCGTGACTTTGAAGCTCATTCAAGATCAATATAGATTAAAGTTTTTTAAAAAAAACTAAATTAAAGCCCAAAGGAAAAAGAACATTATGACTTGAGAAATCTATCAGTGTCTCCAAGCTGTGGCGACTTGGCACAATGTGTTCAGTGAAGAGTGAAAGCAATAAATAATGGACAACAACTTGTTTCATCGACTACTTTTGTTGTTGTTGTTGTTGTTTTTAACTTGGAAGAACTGATTAAATTTAGCTTTTAGCTAATCCTGGGAACAGTGGCAGCCTATTAATTTTCCCTTCAAATAACCATATATCAAACCTTTTTGTAATGAGGGGACATGAATAATGTAGTTTTATATGCTTAGTTAATTCATTAATTAACCAGTAATTAAGTGTTAGTTACATACTGCTCCTTTGCTTTTTCATCCTTAATCAATGATGACAGTCCATGTATTTTGTTCAGGCACTATATTAGTTAACAGTTAACCAGTTAATTAGTTAATAATGGTAAGACCACTTGGAGCGAAAATCTCTCAAATGAGCGAAAAACTCATTTACTACTCAAGAATATATCATGAACTAATATAGGTTTCCCCATGAAATACATGAAGTGTCACGATTGACTAATGATGAATGATCACGGGAAGCATGGATGGTGGGAAGGAGCAGTGACTCTTTGCAGGCAGGAGGGGAGATTGACTGAGCAAAAGCAACGGGGAGGAATGAAAACAAAGAAAGGACTGGGCCGGGTTGTGCAAAGGAGTACGGCTGGGTTGGAATGTATGGGCTTAGCACGGTTTTTCATAAAATGATTGACAGTAACAGTATCTATATTGCAGTATATCTAAACCTAGTCATCAAGGACCCCCAGACAGTCCACATTTTGGTCCCTCCCAGCTTGCAGTACCAGGTATTCAGTGTAGAATGAATAGATATTTCATTTCTATATTGCATTTTGGCTCATTCCTTGAGATAGAGTCTTCCTTGTTTGATTGATGGTCGTTCAGGTTATCATTCAGTCATTTCCCAGGACTCTGCCGCATCAACGACTGTATATCTTGACAAGATTAACATTATGCAGCACAATGCCTATAAAGTGGGTGCCATGTGGTCTGAAGTATGAGGCAAATGCATTTCAATCACTAGTGCGGGATTTTTATAATAGATGTTATACAGCATATGTGAAACGATCTATGGTCAAGATATAGAAAAGAATCATGGATATTTATTTGGGAATTGAAAAGAGAAACAAATGTATGGGGTGGAGAAGGGAAAGCTTCCCTGTGATGTTTTAGGTGGAATGGGCTTGCAGGATTGTAGAACTTCTCGTTAATTCAAGGTTATTCAGGCCATAAATAATAAAAAAAGAAACATCATAAGAAATGAGGACACCAATCTGCTCACCAAACCGTCACCTGACTTTCCTTCTCAAGAATTACACCTTCTTATCTTTGACCATCCATCCATCCTCTATGGTACTAGGAGATACAGGGTCACAGTGTGCATTTTTTTACCAATCTGAAACATACTGTAACAAAACTCAATAGGTTCCCCTTGTCGGATTTCTCTCCCGGCATTAATACATTAGCTGCCAGGCCATATATGAAATTAGACATTCCACATGGAGACACCTTAAGGAACCGTTTTTTGAGATCCTCAGGCTAATTACTTCAGCGCTTTATTTAAAAAGCTGCAAAAATGACATCCCAATGGAAATGGAAGTATTTATGACAGAATAATTGGATTCATCCATGTATTAAATCAATTGTTAAAATTCTTGTAATAACCGCACAAACGCAAATGAGAATTTAATTTAATGTACAGGATTTACGAGACTTACAGAACTTTGTGGATTATTGTCTGTAAATTGACTTCAGTATGTGTGAGTGTGAGCACACACAGACACACCTTAGTCAGCTCCCTCTCCCCCTCCATGGCATTCAGACTCACACCACTGATCTTGTCGTCACCTTATGAAATTGTGCACTTTTCTACAGCCTCAGTGTGGCCCTTCGGATGGGGGGCTTTCAGGTTTGGGGGGGTCACCATCAGCTGTATGAGGTCTGTATCAGCTGCTGAAAGAAACAGAATCCATCCTCGTTGATGCAGATGGACAGACAAGCTTGGACAGGGTTTAATCCGATCCTTGGGGGGAGGGGACCACCAGGTTATTGGCTATAGACCAGGGTCTTTTCTTTGGGCTCACTTTAAAGATCAAGAAATCTCCTTGTATTTGAGTTCTCTTTTGAAGGAAAGTTTCCACAGTGGATATATATATACATATATATTCACTGTGGAAACTTTCCTATATATATATATATATATATATATATGCTTTTTACACATGTATATCTTTCTTACTGCATAGCTTTGCATCTCATTAGCAGAGTCTGTAGGCTAATTTGGTAACACTTTACATTAACTGCAACTTCATAATGCTTTGATTATAGTGGACTCGCTTATAACAGAATATCGTCTATAACGGAGGAGGTCCACTGGTCCCGGCTGTACGCCATTAAGAACATGCAGAAAAAGCATCGGATATAGCGGATTTGCATATAATGGAATTTCGCTTATGATGGACAAACAATGTGGTCCCCAGGGCCGCTTTTAGCTGTAGTTTTGTTCGGCTATGACGGACATGCAGGCTCCGCCTACAAGGCGCGTGGCGTGCCGGTGATATCCAGCGCAGATATGTAGTCGGGATTATTAACAGTCATGCCTCTGCTCAGGTAAAGTTGGATTACTACATGTACAATATAATAATCTATACTGCAAGTGTGTGTGCTGAGGTGTGGCATGAGCAAATGGTGCCCTGTATTTGCATTCTGGAGCCACTCTGGATATAATGGACTGCTAACATCCGTTAACAGCTGTAATTTACATTAATAACAAACATCATATAATAATAACAAACATTATAATTGTATAATCATGTAATGTTTGCTATTAATGTATATTAAAGCTGTTAAGGGATGTTAAGGACTTGCATGCTGCTTATGAATGTTGTATGAATGCATTATGAAGGTGTACTGAATGTTCTATGAATGCATAATAAATGAAATATGAAATTGCACTTAATATAAAGTGTTACTTTTAATTTGTGTCAAAGATAGGCTGTAAATGTGAAAATAAATTTGTCTTATTTAGGTGATTTGTAACTGGTGGTTTACGCACATGGTTCGCTGTTCCCTTATAATTTAAAAGTAACTATCAGACTATTGAAAGCAAATCACGAGAATTTACACAATTTTTATCGAACTATACAGCATGAAGGGGCTGTGCTCTTAAAGTGCAGGTAAATTTTGTAGCAGCAACGACAAGATGTGTTTGCATTCCTGTTTACTGCCACAATCCAGGACTGCAGCTGTTCTCAGCAGGCAAAGCTAATTACTGGAAGCACAAAAGGTGTATGGACAAGGTCTAAATGTACTTTTACTGTAATATTATAGTAGACTTATATCGGCAACTCAGTTTTGCAACCAAGCTCCTGTGATTGAGATTGTCAGAAGACTGAAGCAGAGACCTTATTAGAAAAAAATTAGAGCAACTATAGAATTGGAAAGCATGTAAAGTAAAGACTGGACAGTTATTGTTTGACTTTGACTAATGAGTTCTAAAGTGAGTTTTAAAATAATGCTGGTTATGTAACTTTTTTATCACATTAAAATGTAATTAGCATTCTGTAATGTGCTAAATGCAGTTCTCGCGCTCTAAAACCGTTATGGAGTTCAGCATAAAAGAAATTTAGGCAGATATAATTTCTGTGGCTAGAGAAAGCTAGTTGTAATGATGTAATTGTGTGTGGGGGGCTAACTCACAATTATCTAATAGCTATATTTTGAATTGATTTATCTGCAGACAATGATTGCAGTTATATAAGAACTGTAGAAATATTCCAGCCAGAACCAGATTTGCTGACTATTTGTGGCTCCTTGCACCAGTGGGAACTCTCTGTCATTCTGTGTTCTTTTGCCTTAGGTCAAAGCAGAGCCTGAGGTCACATGATCCCCACACGTTCCACACACTGGCCACATGTAATTATTTATTTTTTTGGTTATATTAAGCATTAGCATATTCAAAGTCTGCTTCTTCCCTCTTCCCAGCGTCCTGCCGCTCTTGTCGTGACTGTGATTCAGCTCTGAGGCCCCAGGCATGCAGGCTTCCAGCAGGATGAAGACAGTGCTGCTGTATTTGGGCTGAAAACGTCTGTCATGCTCACGGCATTGACCCAGGAAGGGATCAAGCCAGAACATGGGAAGAATCTGTCAGGATTTCCACCTCCAGCGCCTCTATTTCTGTGCTTATAACTACTTTGCAGAGGACAAGGGAGAGTGTGTCAGGGCAACCAGTATTCAAAACCTTGATGCAGCATGGAATTCTGGGAAACCTCTGAAGGGCCCTCATGAGTGTCATTTAGAGTGAGTGCTGCCAGGAAGCTTTGGATCAAGATTGGATACAACTGATTGCAGCAGCCAAAGTGGCCAGCAGATGTATCTATTGATCTTTGCCACCTTCACTGAAAGGTCTGACAACTGCTGGGATCAATTTGCCATATTTTGCCAGTTTTTTAAAGATTACTTCACCACAGGGATTCCAGCATCTTTCAAATGGGCCAGAATAAAATTGCACTACTCTGCCATGCAACTCCTCAGCCCCGGCGCCCAGAACGGAGCTTTCAACATATTGATGGTTTATTGACTGTTGTTGGAGGAAAATTCAGAGAAATTTGCAATGAAGGAACAACATCTGACCTTGTTTATAGACAATAAGAGTGTCATCTAATTTTCCATTGAAAGATGAGGTCAAAGTAGCCGTGGCCATTTCTAACTGATGCAAAGGCTGACTTAACATGTTGTTTCAGTTTCAAATCAGAATGTTCCAGACTGATATAACATTTAGTTTGTAGATGTGCAGGTAGATGGACGTAGGTGAATTAAAAGAAGGCACACAATCCAGTTCTTGCTCACTCTTGGAAGAAACCGTTCTCGCCACTCCCAACCCCAGTGTCTATTAATCACCCAGTTATTTAACAGTGTACAGTAATCAAATCTCATTCTCTGTAATATGGATTAGATTTATCTAATAATGTACTAAATGAATTATCAATTCCATTCTTACACTAACATACTTAGCTGAAATAGCTAGCAACTTGGCTATGGGCGTGGTCAATATTTGACCAACATACTCTATATGGCTACTTTAACTGCCTAACAGCAAATATAACAAGAGTTATATGTTTAATATAATAATAGTTTTTTTTAATGCTCTAAGGGTAGCTGCCATGACTTGGAAACTCGACCTGCTAATTAGTTAACATGGCATCTTATGATTGTGGATAATAAACGGTGTTTCCTTTTGGCTCATTCATTCTTGGCCTGTTGTTTCCAGCCCATGGTTGTTAATCTCAACAGTAAGCAAACAGTTAAATGCGTCTTTGCATTATTTATGAGACCATCATTTCTCAAGCAAAGGGACGGAGGCTTCAGTTAAAAAACACCATTTCACCAGTGAGACATATCTTCAGAGCTACTCTAGAGCTATATAAATGCACCAAACACAAATAGACAAGGGACAACAGGGTTTTCACGTGTTTTTGTAACATACCTGATGAATATGAAATGATGCTTCCAGCTGTCTGCTCCCGATAGGATAAACAGCGTCCTCTCTTCTGTCATATATTATACATCCTGGTCAGAGTCCTGTTTCTGCACTTGTGGGCTTCCTGTTAACTTCTCTTCTCTGACTGCTGTCATTAAAAAGGCATTTTCACACACAGCATTGCCACTGACCAGTTTTTTTTTTTTTTTTTGCATCATTCTCTATCAACTCCTGACGCTGTAGCAAGTGAAAATGCCAGAAAGGTGACCATTTCTGAACTGTTAGGTCCGCTACATCTGACACTAATAATCATTGCACATTCAAAATAACCCAGTTCAAGCGTCTTGGCCATTCTGATGCTGAACCAAACCGCAAATGAACCTCTTATGCCTGTCTGTATTCTGTATGTATTTGATTGTCATCACATGATTCACTGTGTGGGGAAACAGGCTGTTTGCTTCAGCAAATGTGTAGCGAATGAACTGGCCACTGTGTTTATGTACATGCACACACACACACACACACACACATACGTGTATCTGTGTGTGTGCATATGCATATCAGATCTTGTTGCTTGCCAATTTGTGTCTGTGTTCCACAGGGAGAATCCTTGCTGTGGGTGGATTTTCTGTGAAAAGCCAATGAGCTTCTACCGATTGTTAAGAGTGACTTGTCCACTCCAGACATCCACAATCCAAGGAGAAATCAGCAAAGTGGACAGCTTGTTAGGATTTATTGCGCCCAAACCTGTTAGACCCAAAAATACACTTCTAAAAATGAATAATGCAAAAATGAATTGGTTGAGACTTCAATGAAGATCTTGCCTTCAATTAGTTGTGGAACAGTCTTTGGTTTCAGCAGCTGCCAATAAAATGAACTGTCAGTGAAATTTACCAACCGAATGTAGGAAAGGTCACACGGTGGTCACTCAATTCATCACAGCAGGTCTCTAGAGCTCCCGCTTGACCTGTTCTCCCCCCGTGAGGAGATGAACTCTGGATCACTAGTCTGAAGCATGTACTCATGGACCCAAGAGATCCTGCGGGCCCAGAAGGTCATAACGTGAATCTGAAGAAAAATTCCACCGCAGATATTTCCTGTCTGGAAGCCAAGAACACTTGAGGAGATGCAAGCCGGTGTATGTGGAGAAGTATGGCCCATCGAGACTCAGAAGGATGCACGCAGTCTGGGAGAAGAAGGAAAGAGAAGCAGGACACCAACGTGCTCAGAAAACATTTCTTAAAATTCTCCTGCCAGACCTATAATGGCTCTTGCTTGACAGAGTGCTGTTGACTGCTCAGATTTTCCACGCGGGGATCGATCGTCCTCACGCTAACCTCTGGGGGAGCCTCCACAGTCCAGCCCTTGCCAGACAGCCTCTTCCCAGGCTCGGTCGAGGATGATTGATTTCATGGGTTCGTGACGCTCTTTATTTATTTATTTATTTATCACAAAACTTGGTTTCTCACCCGTCATTAGAATCACGATTCCTGGTGATTCCCATAGCGACTGCCTGTTATCGCGGCCTCCTACTGTGAAGATGGCCATTTTAGCTTGGTTCAGGGTGAAGATGGGCAAATGTTTCTCGGAGATTGCCATGTTCATTCCCTGAATTGAGAAGAGCTCATCATTTCACTGCCAGTATAAAAAAAAAATATGGAGTCAAAACATGCTGTAACATAGCCTGAATTAGCCTAATCTTGTCAATGTCTGCCAATGGCAGTGACACTGTGTCACAGTATCACAGACTAATATTAGGACAGGAAAACATCAATCAAAAATGCAAATAAAATCTTCCAGGTGTAGAGTGCAGCTTGCAGTTGTCCAAGCAGAAAAGGCACCGGGCACATCAAGAATTAGATGTCTGCATTATTTTTATAATTTTGCATTTGTTTGTCATCTAACTAATTAACATTCATATTCCCTCTGACTTTTGAATATTTTTGCATTGACCGTTAAACATAAAAAGAGAATAAACAGTGTGCACCCATCCCTATGTTCCCTGCCAACCCCCCCCCTCCCCCCCCCGCACCTTCTAATCACTTAATTTTTGTTGTGGTGCTTCTGCTGTGTTCCATTTGAACTCGTAAATTCCGATTTTTGGAACGCCCCCCTCGACTTGGAATTCCGACTCGTGAACCCGGAGGAACTGACACAACCCTGAGCTCAGAATTCAAGACGGCTGTGCCCTTTATCAACAGAAGTTATAACTGTAGTTTAATATTGCTTATTAGCACTTACGTCTTATTTGTTGCTCATTAAATCAGTCACGCTACATGTGTGTGGAGTTTGCATGTTCTCCCCGTGTCGTCGTGGGGTTTCCTCCGGGTACTCCGGGTTTCCCCCCACAGTCCAAAGACATGCAGAATAAATTGCCCATAGGTGTGCATGTGCGAGTGACTGGTAACAGTGTGTGAGTGTGCCGTTGCGATGGGCTGGCCCCCTGTCCAGGGTTGTTCCCTGCCTCGTGCCCATTGCTTCCGGGATAGGCTCCAGACCCCCCACGACCCAATAGGATAAAGCAGGTTGGAGAATGAATGAATAAATCAGTCATACACACAGTGCTGTCCAAGCGCTATCTGTGGACTTGTTGCTGCAATGTTTTAATACACAAAATACCATGTAATGTGTTGTTATCTACTTATATCGCTAGCAATGGCTAACAATTAACTGAACTGCTAGAACTGGGGCCCATTTCATTAAGCAGGATTTTTTTGCTTAAGCTAACAACTTGTCGGATATTTGAAATAGGTCCCTGGTATTGTTAAATGGCTTTCGGACTTGCTGTACTGGAACACTGTCAACATGTGTGATGTCATTCCCAGTGCTGAGTTCTGACCTCTGAGGTAAATGGACGCATTAGTATGAAAGGGCTCAACTGTTAACAATGGAGAATTGAAATTCACACTGATACCAGCACAATCCTCCAGAAACCTCCAGGCTGGCTCTGTTCTCCATCTCCGGCAGGAGATCCGAAGCTGGTCAACCTACTGTCTTCCCTTTACTCCTCTCTGTGCATGGAGGACGGCCGACCCTCACAACTTGGCGCGGGGAAACTGTAGCCGTGAAGACACCTGACAGCGAGAAACGACAGAAGCACTGAAGGTGTTGGCTTTTTCGCTTTCTCATCACTTTCCATTTTGTACCTTTCATGGACAAATGGCTTCCTTTTCACAGCATGATTAAACATTCCTGTTTTCACCATCCAGTTTTAAGAGCAAGAAAGGAACCTGTAGGCTTTTCTGGTCCTTCACCCACAGTACACAGTGCTGAAAATATCTCACGATTCCGCCTGCACTTACCCATATATTTGGAAGTAGCTTAACGTAACGTGAGTTGAGAAACACTGCCGTAATACACAGGGCTACCCATTGAAAGGAATCTGGATTATTAATCAAGTATCTTTCTGATTTGTCATGCTGTTTCTAAAGAAAACAGCAGTATCAGACACAACTTTTTCACTCCGACGACCAATCAAAATCTTCAGGATGTGATGTCACCATGCCTGCCACCCTTCAACTGAATCCTCCCCCGCAGATGTCATCGTTGTTGGATTGTGTCTTGTGGAAGCAATGCCTGACATGGATGTCTGTCATAACATCTCAAGGGCATTTGCTTGGGTTCATGCTAATGTGTTGGTGATAATATAATTATATCAAATATATGTCAAATTAAAAACACAGGAATTACATAACGCAAATTGTCTCCATGCTCCAAGGCACACAGATAGCCGCTCCACGCATCCATTAGCCTGCTGTTGATGGTCTTAGCAGCAAATGAACATTTGAGCCACCCTGGAAGAGGTTAGTGCTCAGGCGGAGCCGTAACGGAGGTGCCCACTGTTCCCCAGAAGGCCTGATGGAATCACAGTGACCACATATTCCTGTTTGTGGTTATTACGTTCAAATCCCGGCTCTGTGCTCCAAGAGCATGCTCCATGTAGATATCGTTTAGAAGAAGGAATACATCATCTTTAATTAAATAAATTAATAAAATAAATTATTTAAATTAATCCTAATCCTCGTCCCACTCTCTCGACGCAGAAGAACTGAGCTGGGAGCTCATCTTGCTCTTCAATTATCATTGATGTTTTTTTTTTTTTTTTCCAGGGCTCCAGTTGCTCTGGTTTTGGACAAACCAGTAGTCCCAGTTTGGGGACTGGGCAGGGGTTATGCTGCTTTCCACAGGACTGCATGCCATAAGGTATTAATCCAGAATGATGCTGATGTTGTTGAACATGTTCACCGAACACTGGCATGTCCACTCTGGAGACCGTCAGCAGCCTTCAGAAGATTACTGGGGGGGGGGGGCAATTGTTCTAACACATGCTGTTACTTTCTGTGGACGTTTACAGTCAGGATGTTTACAGTGTTTGGATCAGATTGTGTGCCTTGCATCTAGCTTTAGAGTACTTCAAGGAAGGAAAAAATCAGCTTAGGCATTATTAGGGAATGAATGGATTCTGTCTCTCTCACATGTGTGTGTATGTGTGTGTGTGCGTGTGTGTGTGTGTGTGTGGATTAGGTTTATACTACATTGTGAGGACCATTTTTCAGGTCGCCACAAACATCTGTGAATGCAATCCAAAAAGTAAAAATGCCAAAAATCTCTATTTTGTTTGGTTACTTATGGTTAAGGTTAGGACAGGGTAGAGGTTAAGGTCATCATGTTGAGATTAGAGTTTTCTCATTAGAAATGAATGGAGAGTCCTCACAAAGATATAATGACAAACCTCTGTGTATATGTGTGTGTGTGCAGGCACTTGTGTTTCCTGCATGATAGCATATTTTGAGAATTCCTGGAAGTCTGAGTAGAAATTTCATGGGTATTTTTTTCTTTTTTAATGAGGTCGTTTCAGTGCAAAACTGCAAAGAAGTTCTCACACAATGTGCACAGACCTCACAATTGTCACTTTATTTGCCAGGTCTCTCAGCTGAATGTTTAGACAGCCTCATTTATCTGTCACGTCCAAGCCGTACGCCTCAGTCTGAAAGCCATTTCACTCAGCTTTCTCTTCGCGCTTCTGTTGTTCATGTTCACAGACAGATTTGTAAAAGCTGCAGGGGTGGGGGGTGGTTACATTTTACTGCCTAGGGGGTATTGGAACACAAAATCCTGACACTGGTGCTTTCAGTGGGGGATGAGTTAAGCAAAATGTAAATGTCATTTAGATCTTCTGTTCATTAGCACGCGATCTTTAAACATAATCGTTCAAATGGACAAATTGCCTTTTAATGAACAAGAGTCGCAGCAAAACAACCTTGCACCCGGGGCAAATAAAGAAGCATCGTGAAAAGAAAAAACAAAATGCACATTTCACTTTGATTGAATTTCTGTTTTTAGAATAAAGATTTTTCCGTTTCTGGGGAGACGGCATACAGTGAGTGGTCTGTGCGCATAACTTGTAGATCGCCACTTCAAACCCTCAGAAGAATAGTAACATGGCTGTGGGCCCTTGATCGGGGTCCGTAGCCTCGCTCCGAACATTGGCTGACTCTGTGCTGTGACCCCCAAGCTATGGAGAGCAAGGTGAGGTAAGCAAAGAGAAGCGTTTCAATGTTAATGTGCAAATGAGGGATTTATCTATACCCACCACAATTCTGTAGAATGAAAAGCACAGGAACCCCTAAACACACACTAATAGGTCCAGGGGATTGGGACTGGCCCCTTCCCCTTAAGCACCCCCACACTGGGGGATGGGGGGTTCGGCGCTGATTTCCTTCCCCTTAAGGACCCCCACACTGGGGGATCTGATTTGATCCCTACCAAGCCTACTCCCTTGCCTTCACAGTGCTGCCGCCCTCAAGAACTGCAAGAATGTCTGAAAGGCCTCCTCTGCATTTCATGTATTTCCTCCTTTTTTATTTCAATATCCAAAATGCTGCATAATAACATGCAGTAGCCATATGCACCATGTTACATACAATCAGCTCCCTCAGCTCCAGGAAGTGACTGACCCTGCATGTCACAAAGCCTCAACTAAATAAATACAATTTCTTACCCACTGGATTATTCAGTTACTTTGTCTAGGAAAGTTCCACAAGATTTGAGTTTTTGTTTCTATAACTAATAATCTGGAATTCTCCTATTTTCCTAAACAACACTCAGGTGCGCTGAGTACTGCCTTCATCCATCCTCCATTTTCGTCACAATGAGCCTGCACCGTGTCCCAGGATGAACAGGACAAGAGGAAGGGAAAATCCTAGATGGGGTCCCAGTCCATCAGAAGCACACATACAGTACAGGAAATTTAAGGACTCCATTTCACCCAACGGCATGTTTTTATACTGTGGGAGAAAACTCACACAGATATGGGGAGAGCATGCAAATAGAGATACAGACGCAGAGCTAGGATGGGATCTAGAGGTGTGAAGCTACAGTGATACCCAATGAGTCACCACGGCACCCCATTGCCTTCATATCTGTTTGTATTTCTACATTTTACTTTCGTGCTCCCAGCACAAACTGTGGATTTCTTGCCGAACTTTATTTTAACTTTATTTAAGGACATCCTTTCACTCTGTGTCACATAACTTCGCTCATGGCTCCCAAACTCCTTTGGCGGAAAGCAGAAGAAGTTATACCAACTGTAAGCTGCATTTCCAGCCCAAACTTAAATTTGGGATGCGCTCCGCCTCCAGAATCTGCAGTTTCTGCTCCTTGGTGCCTCAAAGGTGACCTTCAGGAAGCCAGCGGGTCCCCGTGGATGGAACTCACTGTCATCGCTCACAATGTTGCTGTGTCACCAGGCGTTTATGAAGCGGGGGGAACAGAGCTGTGATCATTTTCCTCCATTTGTTTGTTTGCCTGTTTGTTTGTTTGTGGGGGAGGCTGTGACATTTACTAACAGCTTGTAAACATTCCAGCAGACAAAAAAAGAAAAGCCGGATAGTGGATTGTTGGCCCTATGTCTTATCACGTCTTGTCAATCTGAAATATCTACCAAGGACACTGTGATAACACCATTTCCTGTGGTATCATCATTTCCAGTGACATTCTGTGGAAGCAAGTAAAGCAGAAGCATAACAGAGAAGACCTGGCTCTCAGTAATTATGGTTCCAGAAGACCTAATATAGCTGACGGCAGGCAGATGTGCTTTAACACTTACATTCAACTTAATTAAACCTGTAGCACAAGCCCGGCATATAAACTTTCAAACTTGAACATAAAGGAAGTTGTAAGTTTAAGGCTATAATTAAAGTGTCAGGGCTTTTCCTCATTGCTCCCATTTGCGAGCAGGACAGGAGTCTTTACGCTGCACGTGGGTGGTGGGGTGGGTGTGATCTCCTAATTCCAAACCAACAAGCACAGGATCGACGGCCATTCCCTGAGCACCGACCGGCAGAATTGGCTGGGACCGACATTTAAGCAGCACCAGTGTAAGAAAGCACACTACTTCCATAACCACAACAACTCAGTTTTCATCGACTCCTGTCTTCTGGAGATAGCTGCGAAACTCAAAAAAACTATGGAAAGCTTTTAAACCGCCACTCTCACAACTTACATTTTTGGAGGGGTGCAGATGCTGTCCATTCAATGTGGGAATGTGAGTCCTGTGAGGATTTACATATCTTCATTCCTTTGCCCATCGTTCTCTCATCGCTGTATATGTTTATGTGTGTGTCTGATGTCAGGCCCAGCACACACTTACAATCCTTCTGTTCATTTCTATTTCGTTCTATCACTTTTCCCTCCTCCTTACACCAGAATGGCAAGTATTGTTTTTTTGTCTTGTTAAATCCATTTCCAGTCCCCAAATAAAAATCGCTATTCCTCCTACTTCCCTGCCCTGTTTCGCCGTTTTGCCCCAGATTATTAAAACAGTCATTCTGTATCTCACATAGTGTCAAGTCAAGAACATTTCACTACAAGCCACCGATCATGTCATTGTGATAGACTTAAGTCAGTTACAAATTCTGGCATTTCGTAATCAGTATTGCTTGTAAAACAGTTATATTCGTCCTCCCTATTTATGTACTTGAACTGTTATGTTGCCAGTCATCGCATTCATTCGCACATGCAAATCTGGAAACAACAGGCCTGATTACTGATGACACATGCTGATGAAGTAACAATCTGTTTACATTTGCACAGAAAAAGAAATTATACTCTTGCAATATGGGCACTTTCTACAATAAGGGACAGCTGTGGATAGTTAATAGTAGTGATTCGCTATTCTTTAAAATGAATATTGCAATTAACATCTGAATGAGGTAGCAAGTGTTGTTGCCGTAAATTCCAGTCTAAACCTGTGCAAAAGTGAGTCAGCTTGCCAGGCAGGAACAATATGCAGTTTTTAATGTGTTTTGCCAGGATGTGCCAGTCAGACATGAGTTTTGACTGTTTCCTTTGCTCTTAAGTAATCAGCAGTCCTACAGAAACATGGCAGCCACAAAACACTCGATGCATGAAGTCACTGAACTGTTTCCACATGTTTTAAGCTGAACCAACAGCCTGCCAAGGGCTTTTTAATATTCAAGGCTCATCAGCAGTACAGCTTAACAGGCGGCTTTATCCAAGCCTCACAATATTGCAAGTTTTGCCCATTTATGAGGCAACTGTTTACTGTTAACCGTTTACTAGCTAGGACAATTAGGATGCTATTACTATTATAATTAGGTTAAATGTTGTACTCTAGACAGACACAATAGATCATCAGCTGCTACAATACCAGTTTCCTTTGCTGATCATTGATCCTACTGTTTTTTGTCAGTGCTACACTATTAA
This sequence comes from Mormyrus lacerda, assembly GCA_015163995.2. Lineage (NCBI taxonomy): Eukaryota > Metazoa > Chordata > Actinopteri > Osteoglossiformes > Mormyridae > Mormyrus > Mormyrus lacerda. Next base: position 20,739,025 of record JAABNX020000143.1, read on the forward strand.
CCCAACAACTTTCCTCTGTTTTTGCTCATGGCAGCTGAGCACAATTCAAAGGTAGATTATACACAGTATTCAAGAAATGTAGCCCATTGTGTTCCCATTAGTCAAGGTAAATGAATGTACTGCATTTCTTATGACAATTGAACAAATATATTTGCTAAGAATCATCCTTTTGTTTTATGCTGGGTCATCACCTCTGATCGGTGGTCTAGCAATAGTAAGGGGCAATATTACAGCCTAACTTCCCAAAAACCTAAATAAACTCTCCTAACTTTAGGATAATGGTTAAGCTCTCCTGACTTTCACTGGACACCACATAGTGTTAGCTGTACCTAAACATTTAATCTGTATGGATGCTCTTTTATTGCTTTTACACAACCAACAATATGTACAGAATAAAAATTACATATATTGTGGGAATTAACGCATTCACTGTGAACAAAGTTTAAGCAAAACAAGGGAACTTGTTAGTAAAACATGTCCACGGTATATATATAATTTTTATCGTTTTGTCATGAGCAGGGCTGCAAAATTAGGAGAGTTTAAGGTTTTGGGAAGCTAGGGAGATTTGTGTGTTTTCTGATCTTAGGAAAGGAATAATGATTTGGGAACTGTTCATCTGTGACGGTGTTCTTCATAAATCGGGTCCTAACCTTAGTTACCGTGGTTACCGAACAAGATAGGATCTGCAAGTTATGAGGTTTCCGTAATATGGCCCTGGAACAGAACAGGCAAAAACCTGTTATAAATGACAGTAGACAAAATCAATCTGTTGTGACGTCATTTGCAGTCACCAATCAGATGTTATGTTTTGTTTAGATCCCGTCCACTCAGTTTGATGGGTGACTTTGACAGATAATTTTAATGGTTGCTGGTATAATTTAAATTGTAATTTAAACAATCATTTAAAATAATCTTTTTCAGTACAATTTAAATTATAATTTACATAATAATTTAAATTGCAATTTAAGGGGGTGGCATGGTGTCGCAGTGGTTAGCGCTGTTGACTGTGGGACCAAGGTTTGACGCTTCATGCTTGTGGATTTTGCATGTTTTTTCCATGTCGTAAACATGGTGAGATTAACTGGAGTTGCCCAATTGCCCGTAGGTCTGCATGTGTGAATGACTGGTTTGTGAGGGTGCCTTGTGATGGATTGGTGCCCCATCCTGGGTTATTCCCTGCCATCTGCCTGTAGCCACTAGGATAGGCTCTGGACCCCTGTGAACAGGATGAGCAGATACATAAAACTGATGGATGACAATTGAAATCATAATTAAAATAATTACTTTATGACATATTTATGTATGGAATATTCTCACAAAACACCCTCCATACGGTACTGCACTATAATATAAATTACAATATGAGTCATTATGCACTGCTCTCAGTAAGACATAAACTGCCAACACGGTGACTCTGGAATCCACTGGAAATTAGATGCTTCCAGATCAGCTACGTGGGTGGATAGGCTCAAATTCTTCAGGAACAGGTTGAAGTTTCTTTTAAAATCTCTCAAGCAACAGAAGTTTGCTGAAAAATTTGCCAAGCAGCAGAAAAGCATTGGTTTGGATGTCAGCAATCCATTTTGTTCAGCCCCTGCCCTAAGATGCCATGTATATTGAGCTCCAGCCTAAAATGGGCATGCGTGAACCAGAAGACAATTTTCACAGGTTTTTATTTTTACCTCATTTTGGTTGCCTGACATATTGCTTTTTTTTTAAACCAGGCAGCAATTGACCTTGAATCATCAATAATTCAAAAGGCAAACTCTTCTGCCCACTGTGCAGAGGCGAGGGATGGAGCACCAGTTTGTTCCTGTGAAATTCCAGTATTATATCCCTCCAAAGAGCATCTCCCCATTTGAGGCCCACTGAAACGTAATCACCTCTTCCCGCGTAGGTGGCGAAAACTTCGCAGTAACTTCTCCTCTTTCCGCCTTTCTCTGCTACGTGGGTGTCTAAAAGCGAACTTCTCGCTTGGCCTCAAACCTCCCTCCAAAGAAGACACTTTTAAGACACTACGGATGGTCAGCAAAGGGCCGCTGGTAAATTCCTGCCAGCGGAAAATCTATCAGAGAGCTGTGTTAGTGAAACCTATTGTGTTTCCTTGCTTCAGATATCATGTCTTACATGGCTAGTCAGCACCGTCGGTTAAGGGCTGCTATCGGGGCAGTTAAAAGCCCTCCTCTTACCCACGAACTCTGAAGGTTTTCAGCGATAATGTTAGTGTAACGGACCACACCTCGTCATCCTCCTCCTACCCTGTTTCCTTCTGGAACAGCATCCAACCCTCTTTTGATTCCTGTAGAGTAGTGTTTCTCAGTCCGGTCCTCAGGGACCCCCAGACAGTCCATATCTTTGCTCCTTCCCAGCTCCCGATATTGAGCAATAATGTGGCAGAGGGTTGGGAAGGAGGAAAGACGTGGACCGTCTGGGGGTCTGTGAGAACTGGATTCAAAAACACTGCGTAGAGGACTGCCTACACTTGAGACCACATGTCAGTCAAATTCCCATTCCATGCTGGGTCAGGGTTAAGCGAGTCGCTCGTCCCTCCTTGCTTTCATTAACTGAAGCTTCTCCTTGCTATGCCTTTCAGAGCGTGAATCTTTCTCAACACCAATTTTCCACCTTGTAAAGGATTTTTATTTCGTATGAACACCACATCCAGTAGTTCAAACCACTTGATACGTGTCAAGATTGGATTCTGAATTCTCTTTTGCCAGCAAGTACTATCAACATCTTTTTAAACAGCATTAATGGATTCTGATTTTTCCATTATCTATTTAGCTTTCCTCCCTTATTGTTTCTGAAAATAAAAGTAATGAGAATTCTAAATTTATTACAGAAAAATGTATGTACTCTGGACTTTAGCTCGACTTGGACAGTCATACTGCTTAATTAAAGTTTGTTGCTAATCTGCTCATTATCCACTCTATGTAAAAGTGCTAAGAGGATCCAGAAGATGAAGGTGTTGACACTGCAAAGTCAACTTGTGTGTTTTGATACTCCAGTTAATGGGATTTCAGATTTTCTGCTCTTAACATCATATGGGACAAACTTGCAGTATTTAATGACACAACCCATGTCAAATCGCCCTGCTCCAATGGGTTATTTGTGATATAAGGCTTATTAACCTTCATACTATTTTTTTCCTGCAAAATGCACTGATTCGCACATGGATTCACCCAGACCCCTTTTACTGGGGCATGTGCCTCAGTATTCATTTCCCAGTAAATCTCACGTTAAAATCATTTAGGTAATAGGGGGTGGGGGCCTGTGTCCTGTACAGCTTTATGTCTAGCGATGCCCCCGAATTCAGACCTTTGCTTTTTTTGGTTTGTTTTACTATTTCCAACAAACGCTCTTAGCCTCATTTTCTTTCAATCGATATATAAAAGAACACCCAATGCTTGGTGTGAGCAGTGAATAGTAAGCAGCTTGAGTTATCATCACGATTACCTTAGTTTTGCTTCTCCTGACACAGGTCAGTGTGGTGGCATGCCAAGCAGGTCAGGACAGAAGACATACTCTCCTCCTCCTGGGGGTTCTTCAGACATTCCCAAGCCAGCTAGCAGATAAAATCCCTGCACCGTGTCCTGGTTCTGCCCTGGGCCTATTCCAGCTCCTTTGGGAGTTATCCAGGTGGCATCCTTATGAGATGCCTGAACCACCACAGCTGACTCCTCTCTATCCAAAGGAGAAGCAGCTCTATTTTGAGGTCCCTCAGGATCTCTGAGCTCCTCACTCTGTCACAGATAGTGAGCTCAGCAGCCCTATGGAGAAGCCTCGTTTCCGCTGCCTGTATTCACAACCTTGTTCTTTTGGTCTCATGACTGTAGGTTAGCATATGAATGTAGACTGATAAAACGTGAGACTCATCAATCAACATTTAGATTCTACTTCACAGCGTGGAATTCCTCTGTGCTTGAACTAATCCACCTGCCAATGTAATGGCACTTTTCCACCAGCATTCAGGAACCAACCTATACCTGACCTATACCCAACCCGTACCTGACCTATACCTGACCCGTACCTGACCTATACCCGACCCGTACCTAACCTATACCCGACCCATACCTGACCTATACCCAACCCGTACCTGACCTATAACTGACTCGTACCTGACCTATACCCGACCCGTACCAGACAATTCCAGCTCGCTTCAGTTTTTCCACTGCAGACAGGTTGGCTCAGTAAAGGCGTTGCCAGGTTTGCTGAGTGACAGTGACGTAATACTGAAAAGGGGCTTGTTTACTGTTCACATGGTGTACCCCATGATTGACAATGTACTAAATTTTGTTAGCATGTCTATGAGAATCACCATGTTATGTTAGCATCAATCGCTAATGGAATTAGCATTAGCTTGTGTAAATTTGCATTTACACAATCCATCCCTTTCAGCCGTTATAAAGCACTTTGGGCATTTTCAAATTTCAAGTTATCGAGAATGCTTCTCACAATGTGCAATGCTACTGGTCCATCTATATTGACGCAGATCACTGATTCTTTCTTGTCTCCATGCATTTCAATCAATCAGATGGTGATGAGGCAACCAGCTTGGTTTAGTCATGCTTACAGCCCAGTTCTTGGCGACAGTAGAAAAGCAACATGAGCAAGACCCTGAGTTACTGCTTCACTAAGGGCAGATGCTCCCCCTTTTACTGAAGAACCTATCTGCTCCATGATGAGAGACGACTACAGCCTTGGATTTGGAGAAACTAATTCTCATCCCCGTCACTGGCATGAACTTGGAACTCTTCTAGTGTCTACTGAAGGTTCCAAAAGCACATCATCTGCAAATATCAGTTATGTCCTTTCCATACTGCAAAGCCTTCCAGGTACAGTTGAATCCTCCTGAATCCTGGATGCTGGAGCTGAAAGGTACTGTATGATGCCCCTATCCCCTGAGTTATTTATATATTTCATAATGACATTTTTTTTGTTTGTTTGTTTAGTAATTAGAGACCTGGAACAAAATGAAGCCCACCAGAACACACTCTGTATTACAGCACAGATGTGCTCAGACAATGTGGGTGTTCACTTTAATAAACTTCCGACGTACAGTAGCCTTTGACAGCACATGACCTGGTTCTGCTACATCTCTTCTGTGCATGTCGCTTGCTTAACATGAGACAGGATGGATGGCTCACCTGTAAGCTAACTATTGGCTATAGAGTATGACTGATTCATATCGACGGACACATGAGGTCAAAAAAATGTAGGGAACATTACAGAGAACTCTCAAATGGTGTTAATGACATGGACAAACTCTGGGATACAATGTTAAGGGTGTGGTGGCTACAGAGATTTGGAGATTCTAACTCCAGTCCTGCATCCCAGAGTGCTCTCTGTTGGGCTTACATAATCTCTGACGCGAGCAATATAGGTTTCACCATAAAAATAAACGCAAGATTTAAAAATAAGTCATATTCACGCTCCCAGTGTAAACATCATATGATACGATCCTACTTGACACATTGCTTTATACAACCAAAATAATTAAGTCACTGGGCCGGAACCTACACGCAGACAATTCTTATGTTATTTGGATCCATATCTGAAAATATTTTCCTTCAGCTGCCTGCCTGCTGTGAGTCAGTGGGAAGCCCTGTTACCTCACACCTGTGGTGTTGGAGGGTTGAGTCCTACCCCTTCTCTTCATGCTTTACATTTTTACATTCGCCGCATTTTTGCCGAACATTCTTGTTCCCTGCGAAGACATGCAGTTAGGATAATTGTCATTTCTGAAATGACTGCTGTGTGTGTGTGTGTGTGTGTGTGTGTGTGTGTGTGTGTGTGTGTGTGTGTGTGTGTGTGATCTATGATGGATGCTAACGTGGTCTTAATTTCAGTAACTCTCCTTTGTTGCTTGTCTGACCTCAAATATATATCAGCTTAGATCCCAAAACAGTTGCACCCAAATATTTAGCTGTATGGATACACACGCAAACGATTTACTTAAGAATATAAAAATAAGGCTTAGTGTCAGCAAAGGAGCTATCGGCAAGAAATTCAGTGCTTTGCCATGTGGTCATTTGTTTTACATTCGCAGACAGTTGCAAAGGAGAAGATGGATGTTTATACAGGCAATGCTTTAGGAGCTATGCAGCCAGGCACGTTAGATTGCATTAAGAATGCTTCCTTAGCGTGTCGAGTTTGACCTCGGCTAATAGCCGTCTTTCTGTATGTTGGCATCGTTGTGTGTGGCCAGCAGGGGGGTGCATGAAGGAATAACATTATACATTTCATGGATGACACAGACCGACCCTGCCATGAATACATTCAGCGCCTCTCCCACTAAGACAATAGCTCGGTGTCTTAAATGAATTGTCATGCTAATTGTTTGGCAGATTGCGTGAGCAGATTCCCAAGGAGCTCTTCTCATGTTTGAGGATGAGGCTTCAGAAACGAGGAAATGCTCATCTCAGGCTTTCGCAGGGAGCGCACGGATCAAAAGCCTGGCAAAGGGTTACAGCAGTGGGGTCAGGAGTGCACTGTCGCCTGTATTTCACCCAGTCCTTGTCACCTCGGGTCACTGAAGCCAGTGAGAGACGAGCCGGGAATTGACCCTCCTGATTAAATACGTTCAAATGAACGCATCAGATAAGTGAATTAAATCTTTGTGGAGTCAGAAGATCTGTGTAATTAGGTCAGAACGTCACTTCTCTCTGATCAGCCAGTCTAAGAAAAATAATTAACAGAGGATATCTGCAGGCTTTTCAAGGTCTTTTAAAAGCTTTTTCAGCAATATTCCCTTATCAGTTTCCTCTCGTTATTGCCGTCACTTTCTGCATGTTTGCTTGCTACATTCTCTCGGTTTTCCAGTACGTTGGTTTTTATGGTTTATATTTATTCCCCTGCAAAGCAGCGGTCTGGCGTTAATTTACTCTTATTCTTCTGTGTTATTGTCTCATGGGCAACATAATGAAGATCTGAATTATACACTTAGCAAACAATTCATGCGGAGGGGCTGCCATTTCCCCTGGAAATGCCGCCCGCTAATTGTGCCATTGGAGGCAAATAAAAACAGACACAGAAAACGGTTGGCTGCGTGTGACTGGTTTCAGGCTTGGCGGTTAAGCAGTTGTGGAAAAGCAGTGTGGCATTCAGTCTCTCGAAATCAGCACTTCTCTGGAGATGGGCACATGAGACAGCTAATGACTAGTCTGGCTTTCAAGCAAGAAAAGAGAGCCATGGGCTGTCTGGCAGCACTGCCACCGGAGAAAGGTATGTCTTGCGGTCACATTCTTGGTTTCAGCCCATGTTGAGGTGAACACCATAATTGTAAATTGGTTCATGTTGCGTTGGATGGAGTAGATGTCCAGGTCTTTGTCATCGTTCCATGATGATGCCTTCTGTCGGATGCTTGCACTTGAGGCCGTGGGTGGAATTCAGCGATCCTCTTAGTATGTCTTGTCACCCGAAGAAACCTTCAGCCGGCAGAGCGAGAAGGAAGGCAGTCAACAGTGTACTTGCTCAGACGGTCAGGCAAATTTCCACCAGTAGAAAATCTGCGACGACTGATTGCGGTAGCCGCTGGGGACCATCCTTGGCTTTTGTGCATTGACCCGTGTTGCCAGATTGCGCGGGACTTCACCCCGCCTCGGAAAAGTGGGTGGGCAGCGATCGCCGCTTGGTAGCTGGTGCCATACGCCAGTGCTCTGGCCCAGTGAGATGGGCCACCGGCCTGACTGACCATTGTGCGAGACACAGAGCTGCGAAGAAACAGATGGCAGGAGACACGTCGGAGCTCAGGGTCACCTGGACCTGGAGATGCTCTGCAGTGTGGAACCTGTGTGACGGACCCCGAGTAACAGGTGTGCTGTATGTCAGGGGCCAAGGCGGCCAAGGCGACACGCAGCACAGCGCAGAGGGCAGCAGAATTAGCCGACTGAAGTGAAGACCGCAATGCCCCATCAAGCTGCCACTCAGTGGGGGATGGGCGGGGGGCGAATGAGTGCTGAAAATCAGAGTCCTGCTAAACTGGCAGAGCCAAACTTGTGTGGCCCCCACTGCAAAATAAATCATTTAGAGAGTAGAGGATTATGGGCTTATGTTTATATGTTATCATTTGCCTGCTATGACTAAAAGCCTTTTCATTTGCACATTGTCAGCTGTTTAAACAAATCGGGATAAACTGTTATTTCTGTGGTCATAGTTTTTCTAATTCATTTTCATTTCATTAGAAAAAATATATAGTAGAATATGCTATATGTGTGTGTGTGTGTTTGTGTGTATATTTAGTAGAATATATAGTTTATATAAATATTATATATGATCCATATAATATAGTATAATATGTAATATGTATAGAGTAAGAAAATATACCGTATCTATTCATATGGCCAGTTTCAATTGCTTATGGTCAGGATATATATGTGTATATATGTATTTCACTGTAACCTCTTGCATTAACTATGCGTGTTTGGCCACAGAAATGCATATATTTTTATATTTTATGTTCATCGCACCATTCCCTGTAAATTTTACATACCGTGGTGTGTGAAAATGCCAAGAAAGTGGCTGTTTCTCCAGTGCAGGAACCACCATGTCTAGCACCAGCAATCACACCACATTTAAAATAATTTAAACATGTTAGCACAGAAACTGAATCTCTTGAGCTCGTTCTGCAGCCAAGCGATTCCCTGCTTGCAGGAGCAGGCTGAGGCCTTGCAGCGTGTGTTATAGGTTCCGTAGCATTGTGACACAGCGACTAACGACTTCAGCATTACATTCGCATATGCATGAGGTTATAATGAAGACGGGAAAGATCCCAGAACAGAGACCTTTCTTTATTGGCACTGAGAAACGTGAAAAAAAAACTAACTAATTTTTCCAAAGTTTCCGTGTCTCAGCCAATTTGTTAACGTGTTGTTTAATATGATTATGTAAATGTGCTGCAACAGCTCAGATTTGTGATGCGCCATTAAAGAAAAAATGTTGAGAAATATTTGATGCCCATAATTGAGTTTCCCCTAGTGGCTGCCAAAGCGCGGCTCCGGCACCTGAAAGCCGAGGCGCCATCTCCCTGAATTGCGAAAGTCTTGAAGTCACTACGGAAGAGGGCTGATAGAGGCTTTCACAGACTGCCGAGATAAAAACTGGGAGATGTGCTGCAGTAGATTAACTTGTCAAACCAGTCAGAGACATCGCAGAATCTCAGACTGCTGGAAAACACAGTCGGCACGGTGTGTGCAAGGGCTGCTAAACATTTACTTATGGTGAACGATTCCTCAAGATTATCCCCCTTCAAATTAACAGATCACAGGGACGAGATTTGAACGCATGATGCAGAGTTAATAATTTAAGGCGATGCCTGAGCTCTGCTCAAGATATTGCTGCTTAAAAAGTGAAGTCAGGGCTCACTCATCTCATTTTCACATTGATTTTTTTAAACGTGAGGCTTTCCCAGTTATGAGGCACGGGTTGGCCCCCGTGCTTAGGGAACAGAAATTGGTTCTAGTAGAAGGTTAATATAGATTAACAGTAATCCTTCCATCTTCCATAACTGCTTATCCTGTTCAGGGCTGCACTGTGCGCCCGAAGTCAGCGATCAACACCGCAGCAACGACCAACGCACTGAGAGACAAAACAACGGCATCCCTAAAACAACAGACATGGCCAGACTATTTAATTCATCCATATTCTAACCCCTTATCCTGCTCAGAGTCTTAGCTTAAGCTTGCAGCGTGTCCCAAGAAACACAGGGCACAAGACTAGAGTACAGCCTGGATGGAATTCCAGTCAATCACAGGGCACATACAAGGACACTCTCATAATCGTGCGCTACACACATTTTAATATAAATTATATACTTAAATTATGCTAACTACCAAGGTTATTGCAGTGTGATATAAAGGACTTATCATAATGAATATGACAACAGAACACGCAACAACACCATTCATTATTTTTATTATCACAATCCAATCTAATAATCATAATTTTTACAAAAACTAATATAGGAGAAAAGGGTTTTGAGTATGACCTGGGGGAGATTACAAGGAAAGGGTTCAATGCAATTAAAAGTTTCCTTTCTCTTAAGGCCTTATCAAAACAAAACCTTTTCATTCACATTCAGACTAATAGGAAATGGAATTTCTCACCTACTGAGCCGGAAAATGTAATGATGGTCAGTAAGATGTGTAATTATGGTCGCAGGCCATTCCGCTGAGGGGAATGTAGAGCCCTCTAAGTCGCTGCTGCAGTGCATGCGACATCGAGAAAATGAATGTAATCTTGCAGCTTTGCTTACTTTATTATTTATAATGCAGTGGACTAAGACTGGGGGACTACTTTCAGTGTTTGAGCATACTAAGACACAATAAGAAGGATAAAACAGTCTGCTTTCATCGTAAATCGCATTGACAAGTATTTCAATAGCGTATTTATAGAATGCATGTACTAAATATGTAGATGCATATCCAGTATTTAAGTATTATATACTGGATATATAAGACTGAATTGGAGGTGATTGTCAGCTTTGATCCACAAGGTATTAGTGTGTGAAGCATTACAAGGCTCAGGTAATTATATACTGTAGGTATTGGGCTCACTTAATATGAAGTTGGACCATGGAAAAGATGTTTGGTATATTTGTTTTTTTTTTTAATTTAGAAATGCTTAATTAGTTCCATCCATTTTTACACAGATGGAGATAAATTAGTCACACACCGGACATGAGCAGAGAGTGGAAAGAGGCATAAGTAGAGCAGGGTATTTAAATCACTGGACCCGACCTCCCACACCCCAAGCTATCCATCCATCTATCCATCTATGATATTTCAGAGCGGAAGCAGCCACCCCTCCCAGGGGATCGAGACTAAGATTCATCTTTATTGTCATAAAGCAGCGTGCGAGTACAATGGCAAGGAAATGCAGTGAGCATCTAACCAGAAGTGCAGGAACAGCATTACCCACAGAAAGCACCCTATTAATGTGCGATAAAGTGCAGGAACAGCGTTACCCACAGAAAGCACCATATTAATGTGCAATAAAGTGCAGGAACAGCGTTACCCACAGAAAGCACCATATTAATGTGCGATAAAGTGCAGGAACAGCGTTACCCACAGAAAGCACCCTATTAATGTGCGATAAAGTGCAGGGCTGTAGAACATGTACTGAAACTAGAAGGGTATAGAGACGCTCTCCGGGTTACAATGCTCGGTCCTACGATACTTCAACTTTACGATGGATATGATTATTCAATAAAATACGTGAGATATTCAAAACTTCATTATCAGATTGGCTTTTGCCCAGCTGTAGGCTAATGTAAGTGCTCTAAGCATGTTTAAGGTAGGCTAGGCTAGGCTGTAAGGTTTGATGTACCGTATTAAAATGCATTTTCGCCTTATGATATTTTCACTTTATGATAGGTTTATTGGAACGTAATCCCATCTTAACCTGGGAGACATCTGTATAAAGTTTGCCATATATGGAAATATAGAAGCATGTACAGATATAAAAATATACATAAAACTGATGGGAGCTCTATGTAAGATATAGGTAAGGCTATTTCTTGTGGATAGAAAGCAACAATAAGTAAATGGATGAATCATGTAATCATGTGCTTGTGCTTGTCACAAGCATGTTGTTCACAGCGTTGGTGGCTGCTTTGATCTGTTTTAACAGTGACGACTGCAGGATGCTGTGTGTATGAGATATAAAGTCTGGACTGGCGTCTCCTACAGGGTGTCCCCCTGCCTCATGGTCCCCCTGGTAACTCTAATTAACCTCAGCGTGGTTTCGGACTGTAGGGGTGAAAGCAGAATACCCAGAGGAAAGCCCACGATGACATGGGGAGAACATGCAAACACCTCACACACAGAGCCATGAAGAGGAACTCGAACCCTCGTCCCAGAGGTGCAAGGCAACAATGCTAACCTGGGCACCACCACACCACCCTAACAAATACTTAATTACTATACCAATATACTACGTCTGGAAAACGCAAGGTACGGATTACATAATGACCATCGCAGTCTTGGACAGGGAAGCGGAGAGCCTATGAAGTTTTTGGACACGTATTTGTTTTGAAAAACTTTCAGGACCAATTGCGAGCTTTCAGTAATTCATCCAGCCACCTTCTATAGGTTTGTATCCAGCACGGCGCCTCGGCGAGCTCCCACTTCTGTGTTTATGCCATTATGCGGCTCCGCCGGCACCATTATCCCCAGTGACCCACAATTTTACCTGTTTATTATAGCGGATTTTTTTTCTTGAAAAACAGCTGGATAATCCTTAAAAGCCCGCATGTTTTATTCATGTGACA
>JAABNX020000143.1:20773539-20792912 GCA_015163995.2 Mormyrus lacerda
AACAGCACAAAGGAGTCTGATAGCTTAATATAAGAGGCCATGTTTTTACCACCTTCCTGATCAATATCTCTAACCCTTGAGTTAATGAAGGCTTGCTTGCGATGAACTATCTGCTTAGGTGCTTCTGTGGTTTATCAAGAGGTAAACCTGAAAGGAGTCCCTCTGTCAGCATACCTTGTGTGCCATTTTTCCATCCACTAAGGCAAGGCGGGGGGTGCCGGGTCTCAAAATAGCGTGTCCGAGTGTCCAGACGGACCGGTGGCCCGAGGCTGTTGTGAGATGGGTAATCCCACAATGAGTGATCCTGTGATGAGCAATTCCGCGATGGCAGATTCCGTGACGAGCAACTCTGCATGTATTACATCACTTTCTACTCTCAAAGCGTCCACATCCGGCTCAGAATCAGCAAAGTCATGACACAGCTAGGTGAATACAGTAAGTAAACACAATGCCTCCGGCAGGATGTAAACCAAGACGCTACTGGGAGTGAGCCCAGAGCTTTGAGCACGATGACACCTTTTCCCCCGAAGGCATGAACAGACCTTCATTGTACCCCACCGACCTTAGACGCATGTTCTTCTTCCCTTAAGGGAGCATTTCCCATAATCTTTCGCTTTTTTTTTTTTTTGGTGACAGGGGCTTCTTAGCATTGACTTCAAAGGGCAGCTGCATAGTTTATTTTGCTTTTGAAAAGGTGATACAGTTGATCCAATGATCTTAGCCTTTAATTAGAGTATATCAGAGTACGATACTTAGACTGTGCTGAACTGGGGCCTTCAACTAGAGTTAGAGGTTCTCTCTAGCCACTCACATGGTTCTTTTGTATAGATGTCCTGCTTCCGCCACAATCCGCCCTCGTACTCTTGGGTGAAACCACAGTCAGATAAACCGTATGACTCTTGTCAATGGAGCAAGTCCGCTGACCGTCTGCAAGCACGATGGTGTGGGAACAGACGGGCTGGAGTTCTGACGTGTTCCTGAAACTCAGATCTGCTTCCTAGTTGAGGGAAAGGAAAATGAATAGCGTGTTTCCTTAGTTCTAAGCTATGAGAAACTGAACCTAGTGATTTGACAGGAAATAGCATTCCATATGTGTAAAGGCTGTGGGCTGAGGGACAGAACTGAACCATGGTCATTTCTTCTTGATCTCATACATTCTTCATCCAGATTATCTCTGCAGCACAACAAAAGTATTTCGGCAACATTTAAAAGCATCTGGTGAAATCTCAGCGAAATGGTTTGAAGGCGAGTGTGACTTTGCAAATTATTTCATGGTTGCTGGACTCTTTGAAGTGCTTCCTCTGGAAAAGACATTCTTTCGAAACTTCCTGCCATTGTCATTCATGTCAGCAGCAGTCTCTCTGCCAGTACCCTATCTGGGGAAGGAACTTGAGTCAGAACAGTGAATGACACATTTTTCCCCCACGTGTTTTTATTTCATATTCAAGGTTTGAGTTGAAGCGCCCCCCCCCAAACTGACATATGACTCTGTATTTCCGTTTCTTTTCCAGAATCATGTGAAAGCTTGAGATGTGAGAGCGACCTGAGGAACCACATACGAGGCAGCGGGAATACACTAGGAACCATCTCTTTTCCTTTTTCTAATCCAAGCACATTTTCTGCTGCCCGTTTTGGCCCCCGGAGGTATGGAGGGCCAGCGGGCTTGTCATCGGACACTTCGGGGAATGTGGTCCCTAGTGTGGTGGGTCTTGCTCTTGGTGTCCTTCACCCCTGGAGCCAGTGGGAGCCAGTCCTTCAACAGCTTCCACCCCGAGAGGCAGGAGTGGTCCTTCAACCACCTGACGGTGCACCAGAGCACGGGGGATGTCTATGTCGGCGCCGTGAATCGGGTGTATAAGCTATCGCCAAACCTGACACTCCTGGTGTCGCACAACACGGGCCCTGAGGACGACAATAAGAACTGCTACCCACCTCTGATCGTCCAGCCGTGCTCCGAGCCATTGGCATCCACCAATAATGTCAACAAGCTTCTACTGGTTGACTACTCCCAGAACAGGCTCCTCGCCTGTGGAAGTCTCTACCAGGGCGTGTGCAAGTTGCTCCGACTGGATGACCTCTTCATCCTGGCAGAGCCTTCTCACAAGAAGGAACACTACCTCTCCAGTGTCAACCGGACGGGGGCCACATTTGGAGTGATCGTGCCCTCCGAGAGTGGGGCCGGAACGCTCTTCATTGGCACTGCGGTGGGTGGCAAACAGGACTACTTCCCAACGGTCTCCAGCCGCAAGCTACCCCGCGACCCCGAGTCCTCAGCCATGCTGGACTACGAGCTTCACACCGATTTTGTGTCGTCGCTCATCAAGATCCCCTCAGACACGCTGGCGCTCGTGCCGCACTTCGACATCTACTACATCTACGGATTCTCTAGCGGCCCTTTCGTTTATTTCCTCACCGTTCAGCCTGAGATCCCTGAGGGTGGTGCCGCTGCGGCTTCCGGCTCTGCCGGTGACCTTTTCTACACCTCCCGCGTTGTGCGCCTCTGCAAGGGCGACCACAAATTCCACTCGTATGTCTCCCTCCCACTGGGCTGCTTGAGCCACGGCATTGAGTACCGTCTCCTGCAGGCGGCCTACCTGGCCAAGGCGGGACGCAGACTTGGTGCCACACTCGGAGTGAGCCCTGAGGATGACGTTCTGTTTGCCGTGTTCTCCAAGGGCCAGAAGCAGTATCACCGGCCGCCTGACGACTCGGCCCTTTGCGTCTTCGCCATCCGGGACATCAACGCCCACATCCAGGAACGCCTGCAGTCCTGCTATCAGGGCGAGGGCAACCTGGAGTTGCACTGGCTGCTGGGCAAGGACGTGCAGTGTACCAAGGCGGTAAGGGCCTGCCTCCCATTTGTTCTCTCGATGAATCTATGATTCTTTCTGCCTGGTCTAGTGCCCCTATTTTGCTTTGCCTTTGACACTTGTTGATGTACAGAAATCTGTCAAGAGTTCAGGTCAGTTTGCTATGGTTTTCGAGTAGGGTGACATTCCGCACATGCGTAGGCACACAGATGCAGTGCTAAGCATGCACGTGCAAAAATTTACCCCGAGGGAGACCATGTGCATGCCAGTCTGGACAAACACCGCCAAGAACCACTGCAATCCCACTAATGTGCTCAGCCAGAGCTGCGAATCACAAAAACACAGTCCAGAGAGTCAAGAATAATTTCTTGGCTTTTTCTGGAAGAATTGCAGCTTTGATCCAGCTTCTCAGGGGGGTCCCAAAGTCGTGCTCAGTCCCCACGCATCAAAAAAAAAAGTTTAACATGTGTTAATTGCTTACTGCATCTGTCATTGCATGTCTAACCAGATCAAGCTAGTAAACTCTATAAGCCTCACCCGCTGAGAGGAATAGGACTGGGCCAATTTGTAATGACACACGTTATTGTGGTATCTATTGTGGGCCTTATTATCTGACGGTTCTGATGAACTATTCTTTGCATAATTGCCAATAACGGCTTAGCAGTTGCACTGGTGCAAGGCACACATTAAGTCTATAATGACTGAAAAAACATTTGCAAATTAGAGAGGGGATTTGCATTTCTTGGCAAATATCAAAGAGATGCAGTCACTTCGCAATGCAATCGAATAAATATGGCACTGAGAGAGAGAAGAGGGTGATAGAGAGAGGCAGAAAAGGGGGGTGCAAGAAGAAGAGAGGGGGAGAGAGGTGGTGACAGAGAGACAGGGATACTAGGATGGTAAAGAAGAGGTAGAAGGAGGCAGAAATAGAAAGAGAGGGAGAGAGAGGGAGAGAGCAAGAGTGAAAGATGGCTTGAGCAAGGGAGAGAGGAGACAGACGACTGAAAGTCGACAGAAGGGAAGAGGGGAGGGAGAGACTACGGGAGAGAAGGATGCTGGAGGAGAGAGGTGGAAATAGAGAATAAGAAAATGGGAAATGGGGAGTGTGTGTGAGAGAGAGAGGGAGAGAGGATAAAAGAGAGGAGGGAGAAAGGAGACAGAGAGGAAGACAAAGGGAGAGAGAATGACAGAGAGACAGGATAATAGAAAGAGACAGAAAGAGATGGAGGGGAAGAGGAATATGAAATGATTTCACGTGGGTGTTCTCCTCATAATCTGCCTCTCTGCTGTACGGAACGTGCGTCTGTGACATCTGGTTGGCATCGTTATTTCTGAGATGTGTCCCAAGGGGTTACAATCCTTTTGTGTTGCAGTTCTTTAATTGTTGAAATGGATTAAAAGACAATTACAAACACTAATTAGCCCATAAACTGTATATGTGTGTCTGTTTGTATGTGTGTGTTTGTGTTTGTGTGTGTGTGTGTGTGCTGGATCTTTTCCTTAATAACGTTCCCTCTTGGATGAGAAGCTCCATTTTGTGTTAAAGCGACCCCCCCTGGGATCTTTCTTGGCTGTGTTATTTAGCGTCCCTGAACTCATGATTAGCAACGTGCCAGGGATTGACCCAGTCAGATGGGGGTGCTGTTCTCAGCCTGTACTGTAGCATCTGTGTCTCCTCCTCCCCTTTTAAGAGGGAGAGGCCAGAATTCAGAGGTCAAACATCACCTCGAAAGAATTTAATCCCCACAGGTTTATAAATGCTTATCCTGTCAGTGTTACCACAATAAAGGAAATCTTCTCAAACAGCCACATGGGATTATCGAACATTATGGGATAGGGCAGTCAGACCCTTCTTCAAAGCCGGAACCTAAGGGATTTGTAATTATGGACATACATAAATGCACTGACCCCTGAATCATGCACCGTCCCAATATATGCTGATTTCGCTACAGTAGATATAAATTATTTGCAGACTTACCCAAAACTGGAATGTGGGAAATGTAAATGATGTGTTTTATGAAATCCTGTGAATTCGTATTCAGTACTTTGTTTGGTTCATAAGATAAATTACATATCTTCTTTAGTTCATATTAAAATATTTGTGTGCAAATTTAAATGGACTTTAGCAAATGGACTGCAAGACATTTTTCACTATTTTGATAGAACCGATAAAATCGTGAATATTTCCTAAAATGAAGCAACATTTGTGCCTTTTACTTAAAGCTGCACCCCTGCTATTGTTCAGCTTGTGTTCCTAAGGGCAAATCAGAATACACTGCTGTCAGGTACTCCTGGTACCCTCTCAGGTGAACAGGGGGATGTGGTTCAGAGATCATGGCTAAGGTGAGGGTCACCGACTAAAAATATTTACTGTTTTGAAACTGTGTCTGTATATTGTATCTTTATATAGCAAGGATTATTTAGGCAGATAGATGTGTAAGACCCCAGATTCACACATCATTTTGACAGAATGTTAATTATGATGTCCTGCTAATTTAATGTCCTGCTAGTTTTAATCAAAGAACCCAGACGTTTCCGGTCAAATGGCAATGTTTTTATGAGAATGACCTTTTTAAAAACCGATGTCTTGATTTTGACGTGGCCCTGATTGGGCAACGCAGAGAATTCCGGGTCTCATCTCCCATTCTAACCGAAGCTTCACTCTTCCATGACAGCTTGTTGGGCCGTAATGTTCCGAGTGAATGAATCCGCCTTTGGATGCAGCAGATATGAAATGCTTTTCGCATGTGTGCTGAGGGCCACCCCAGTGGCTATATTACCAAAGGCCGCTTAACCTCAAAAAATCCTTTTCTATGCCAACAGGCATGTGAGCGGGTATTTGCTAATTGCTATTCAGGAAAAGATTTGTATTCTGCTGGTCTAGATACACTGCGGCCGCTATCAGTACCCGTGCTGTAAGACTTCATACAGACACACACATTGTCACTCATCATCTGTGATGCTGCTTCGGGGTTTAGCGTAAGACCTTTGACTTTTCCTGCATGCCGGTGGTTACTGCCGAGTCCCGGTCTGTGCTCCATATGCAGGCTTTAAGCTTTTCCAACATGTGACATTGGTCCTACTTTCGCCAGAGGCAGTCCTCATGCATGTAGGCATTTCACCATGTCCTGATAGCACCACACTTGCCAGACATTATCTAAGGATAGCCTTGCAAATTAGTTTACATTTCATGTACACACAGCCTTTGAAAATGGACTTTGAAGTCGCCATGCATTCTTTGGGGAAAAAATCCAAGAGCTTTAATAGGAAATCAATTGAATAGTTGTTAAATGTGTCTAGAGCGCACTCACGTATTTGTAGCAGTGGTGCTCTTGGTTAAGATATTAATAATAGTAAAAACTCTGTATTTTACAGCAGAGAGACATTCTCCTCGTGTCTATCAGCAAATCAGAAATTCTAAAAATATTATTGTAGAACAGAAATATCCCAAATGCATAGTCCACTTCTTTTTTATGATAATCCCAAAGGCATTCTCTGGATCCTTTCAGTGTCTTATGATGTGCTGCAAAGCAAAATGTGAAGAAATGGAAATACACCTCATTATCATTATAATTATAGTAATAATGAAAAAGCCGCCACAGAAACAGACATAGAGAATGAACACTGAAAACAGTGCTTGTGTCTGTGTGTCATATATGTGTGGAAATGTTTATATATGACACCTACTCTGTTCTTGTTCCGCATTTACATATAAGCATAACTGTTGTGCTCAGAATCACTGGAAAATTAGCATCACAGTAGCGTCTAATGTTAATTAGCTCTCTTGCCAAAAAATAAACCGAACACTTTGAATTGCTAAGTGGCATAAACAATATACATGATAATAAACACAAGGTCATTGATTTTTTTGGAAGGTCTCGCACCTGAGAAATAAATTTCATTTCCCGTCCTTTCCCCCACACTCTCGCTCATTCTGGTTCCTTCAGTTAATTTCATTTCATTGTGCTTTATCAACACAAAATATGTAAATTATATGCCAGAGATTATTGTTGTTGAGTACACTTGTGACTTTAACTGTTTTGACTGGTGAGTGCAAATTAAGTTTAATAATGGTTTTATCAATGTTCTCTCTGTCTCTCTCTCACTCTTTCTCGCAGCCCGTGCCTATTGACGACTCTTTCTGCGGGCTGGACATTAACCAGCCCCTGGGAGGCTCAGAGCTGGTGTCCGGCCTGGCGGTGTACACTGAGAGCCGCGAGCGCCTCACCGCTGTAGCAGCCTATGACTACGATGGCTACTCTGTGGCTTTCTTGGGCACCAGAAAGGGCCGACTGAAGAAGGTGAGTGCCTGCAGGGAGAAAGAGGCTGTTGCACTGCATGTGTCCTTTAGTTGTATTGGACCAATCAGAACAAGCCTGGAAGAGGCACTGAAATTGAATGGGAAAGGATGTTGTTAGAATGAAAGCATTGATTGGAGGATTTGTGTAGGTTTAAGAGAGTTGCTGATTGGGTCTAGTGGGAAGGTCTGCTGCCCTGTTTATTCACGAACACTTTCTGATCACTTCCAGATGCACTATTATTATATTGCATTTCGGCTGAGTGATTGGTCACAACCTCAACGCAGTTAGTTGCCCAAAGATGCTGGGCTTGAGATGCGGGCATTTCAGAAGCAGGCTTCTCCTCCTCTGGTCAGGTGGTGTTGGCGCTGTTGTTGCCTCCATGGTGATGCTGAGTTCTGATGTATCTCAATCAAGTCATTGAAAGAACATGTAACGATCCAGGTCCACACTATTCTTAATCTGATGTTTATTAAAAAAAAAATTGGTTAGTAATAAAGAAAACGACATGATGTGCTTAAGGTGTGGTTAAAAGTGCTTGACGTAGTTGCACATAAGAATGGTGATGTCGCCATGAAGTGTGCACTCCGGGCACAAAGGACGAACAAGGGATGGGACCAAGGGGACCAGACGCCTGGGCGGATGCACAGGGACACTGGGCTGAACAGAGGATTTCAGGACCAACAGGGTACATGGAGTAGATAGCACACAAGACCCAAGGGGCAGAACCACTGGACAGGACAGGCCGCGCGGCACAACCATGGACATCTGGAGGCACTGAGTCAGGCGAGGAGGCAGCCAAGGGCACAGCCAGCTTCCTGCATTTCTTCCTCCTGAGGCTGGAGATGGCAGGCAGAGCTGCAGTGAGCTGCAGGGAGCCAGTGGGCAGAGCTGCAGCGAGCTGCGAGAAGCTGGCGGGTGAATCCGTGGTGGGCCAGCGGGTGGAGTACCAGAGTGCGGCAAGACCGCAGCAGGCTGGGTGGCTTCACATTCAATAAGCTGCTGCATCTCCCCCATACAACACCAAACCTCCTCTGTCAGATCCGGGGAACATGAGGAATCCAGTCTGCGGGATGCAGGAAGCCAGGGACTGCGGTAACAGCCGCTGGGTTTCCTTGGGAGTCCGACCATTCCGTCATGACTTGTAGGATGAAGGACTTGAGGGTTAGGCGTTATAGCAAAACAAAAGGGGGTTTAATGAACTCAAAGGGCAGAGAAATAAAAAAAGATTGCAAGGGATCACAAAATGGGAGGAGTGGAACAAGGAAGGGCACAGACAACAAGAGAGTTCGATGTCAATGGCCGGACTGAGACTGCCGAGACAAACAGGTACATAAATACTTAGACTAACGAGGGGTAACAAGCAGCGGGGGTGGCTCATCAGGGCCACTTTAGGGAGGCGTGCAGGACGTGACAGGTGGCTTAGGCATGCTTGTTGAGGAAAAATTTACTGGCTCTGGTGGCCATTTCTGGTAAAAATGCATGTTTTGTGAGTGTGAGAGTAAGGTGGCATTGCGAGGGGAGGGGGGGTGTGGACTGCTTGGGATGGCAGATGGATGGATGCATGACTGAGTCAATGACTGACCCTGAAGAGAGCTGGAGATGAGATAATGGGAGAGAGAATGGAAGCAAACACAGCTCAGTCAATGTTACCCAGCTTACCCAGCGGCCTGTAATTGGATTGGCACCGTTCCCAGTGACCCCCCCACCCCTATCCATGCCCCTTCACCCTCCCTTCCATACTCACACGTGCCTCTTTCCAATTCCCTCTTTCTCCTTGAAGAGCAACCCCTGTGGTTTTGGGAGCACACAAAGGTCTCCGTTGGGCTCCGTGCTCTTCCAAGCAGGGGAAAGCAGTCCAGGCCACCCCACCAGAATAATAAAAAGCTACCGGCTCACAGGGAGCCATAGAGATTGGCTCGTTGACAGCGAAGGGGAGCTGGTGACATTGCAGGCATTATGTAGGGAAGGTTCCTGTATGTCTCCACCCCCTGACGTACACAGCAGAACGTGAAATTAGCTCAAGCCGATGACATTGACCGCCGCGAATCTGCCACTTCCACGCCGCTCTGCTGATTTGTAAGGTGTGCGAAATGAGATTCGGTAGGTCCAGATTTGACCCCACCAGCTGCCCATTAGGCTTCCTGTTCGGTATGGTTCTATGTTACAATAGAATTACATCAGCTTTATCAAGTTGACAATAAATAACTTGGTTCTGAGTAAGTTTTTAGGTAATTTTGGAAAGTCAGGAAAAAAATGAATGAGTTTCATGCCTGTGTCGACGTCCTTGCCTGTAATACCTCGGTTTACGGATTGGATGATGCACTTGATTGACAGCTAAATGGTGCAATTGCATAAGTACTTGTGTCTCATGCTGCTTGGGTTCCTTTGGTGGGTTTCTGTCAAACTGCAGCTCAATATCTCCACAACCTCCATATGCAAATGATCTTCAGTTCCTTTAGATGGGCAGCACTTTGGAAGCCTCATCTTACCTAAGGCTTTTGGTCCAAAGCAACTGATTGTGACCCACTTTGTGTCCTTCACCGCTGTACCTCCTACTTCCCTGATTGGTTGAACAGGGGCCGCTGTGGGCATCGCTGAGGCGTTATTTACCAGACGATGCTTCTCTGGGAAGCAGGCTTAGCGGGAACCTCTCACCCTGCTGGTGCCAACCAGCCATGCTGGCATCTAGCCTGGTCCGTTAGCAGTGTGCGGTGCCAAGGCAAACCCGGCGCCGTTAGAGGTCACGTGTGGAAGCCTGCGGCGGGGGGGTCTCTGGTCACATCCCTGACCTTTACAATGGCTTTTTTTCAGAGTCCTATCAAATGCAGCTGATAACTGTTGTGCTGTTGGCATAAAGGATGCAGGCTTACTGTGAGAAAGAGAGTGAGGCAGAAGTGGTGCATTGTGGGTACTGCTGGGCTTGTAATCAGAACATCGCTGGTTCGAATCCCAGCCTTGCAAGAATTGTCACATCTCTGTTGGGCCTTTTTTTTATCTATTTTCACATGTTACAGTAACTCACATTTGTTCTGGGTGGTGTCCTCGAACAGAATAAGATAGTAATTACTCTGAATCGATTGCAATGTAAGAAAAAAAAGCAACTGATTTCATGTAGTTGCACATAAGAATGGTGATGTCGCCATGAAGTGTGCACTCCGGGCACAAAGGACGAACAAGGGATGGGACCAAGGGGACCAGACGCCTGGGCGGATGCACAGGGACACTGGTCTGAACAGAGGATTTCAGGACCAACAGGGTACATGGAGTAGATAGCACACAAGTCCCAAGGGGCAGAACCACCGGACAGGAACTGGGCAGTGTGCGGTGGAAGAAGAGGAACTGGCTTCATTCTGCTGGTCTTAGGACCATAAAGGAGAGGTTGACTGACTGAGGCCCACCTGCAGCCTGAATATTGAGCAAGACCCCAAACACGCCACAACGTTCCAGGGGCGCTGGGTAAATGGTCTGACCCTACACTCAGACCCTAAGCTTCAGTCACAAAGAAGAGGGTGATGGGATATGAAAAAAAAAGAGCATTCCGATATACCTGTACTTGTGCGAATCGCAAATACAGCTTCATGTCACTTCTGAAAGCCGAGTGGTGTACACATGGCTGTGCTTTATGACATGCAGCTTGACGCCCCCTTCTTACTCTCCATAAACGTACATATTCCATTATGAGCGCGGGCAGGGTGCCAGAGAGTCATATTTCATTTAAGATAGGGGCCGTAGCTTTTTTTAGCTCTGTACAAGTCTGAGAAACATCACCCAGACGGGGAGCGTCACGCCCCGGCAGATATTTCCAACCGTAGTTAATGTTCAGGCTGCAGGTGGTCCTTCCTCATGACAGTCAACCTCTCCCTTATGCTCCTAAGACCAAAAGAATGAAATCAATTCTTTGACTTTTTTCCCTCACATTCCAATCGATTCAGTATAATGGTTGATTGTGACCCAAGACACCACCCGGTTCAGGCGTGAGTCACTATAACGTCTGGAAATAGAAAAAGGGTTTCGCTATTTCCTCTGTGACTGGAGCCGTGATATTTTGCTGTGGTGGTTGCTCCTAGACATCAGCTTTTTCTTTTTTATCTGCAGTGTCCTTTGTTGTGAGACAAACCTCTTTAAAGCATGAACTTCAATAGTGAATATGAGCTGAGTGCAATGCCGGTTTTGCACTTAGTTTTACAGTTGACATAATAAATGAAAGCGTTGAGCTGGGTAGTGTGAATTTCGTGTCCGATGGATGATCATGCCTATAAACTGAGTTAAAGTCATATCCTTGTGCTTGACGGTGTGGATTTTAGGCCCCAGGGACCATCATGCTTGTAAACCGAGTTAAAGTCAGACCTTGTGTTTGATAGTGTGGATTTCAGTATAAATCTTAGGCCTGTTGAACCACCTTGTTCAAATAAAACGAGATGAAAACCTGTCGCGTAGAAGGCTGGACATAGCAGAAGTGTCTTCCCCATGCAGAATAAATGATTTCCTGCCCTGAATTCACCTGATTAGCTGCAGTGGATTGCGACCCCCCCCCATCCTCATCCCCCCTCCCGTGTCAGTGACAGGACATATCAGACCCAGCTCCCGACCTTCTGTGCATAGCCGCGTTTTTACACCAAAGCGGCTCCCCCACTGTGTCCTTATTAGCGCTTTTTATACACTGAGCTGCTCTGTCTCTCTCTCTCTACCTCCCTGGCTCTCTGCAGGACCCTCTAAGCAGGATGGGTCCTGCTCACTGCATGTCCTTCTGTCGATGTCTGTCTCCTTCCCTCACAGATGTTCTGATAAAAGTTACAGCTATTCAAATGAAAAAGATGGTTCTGATGGTTCTGTAAATGGCACAGTTAAAACATTTTTTTTTTTTGGTAGAAATTTGAACTTTTGACTGGAGAGCAATACTTTGGTTAATTCAAAACCAGGTTTTAAAAGTAGTTAATTACATTACTACTTACCCATCCATGTTCCAGACCCCTTATCCAGTATAAAGCTGCAGTGTGATTAATGCAATCTAGGCCTAAACAATCACATTTTTAATATTATCAAGGTTTTATTTAATTTATGGTGATTTTTTTTGTATTGCAACCCCTGAATGGCACAAACTGAGGAGATTTTATGTAACTTTGATGTTTCATAAAGAGGTTAGTCATGATTCTATGGAGAAAAAACACTGTCATAATCAGAGATAAATAGCCTATGGTGTATCTAAAAGGGGATTAGACTCGCTGTATGGAATTTTCTATTTTTGAAAATTGAGGAGTTATTTGTTGTAGAATTACGGCTGATAATTGGGCCCTGCTGTCATTTTGGCCTAATGGGTGACTTGCAGGATAATTGTACGTTTTGTGAAGCTAATGGCTTCTGCTGTCGGCTTTGTGCAGTTTTTTTTCCCCCAGGATGTTGATTGTAGGGTTTGGATGGTCCCTCTATCAGACATGACCCCCTCCCCCACCCAGTCAGTTTCATAGGTAGCTTCAGGATGAAGGATGAGCTTGGATTATCTCCCCTGGGTTCTTACCATGTGCTGCTGTTCTAGGTTTAATGCAGATACTTGCTGAGTCAAAGACGGCCAGGAACAATAGCATGGGATGTGCATGACATCGACCAATGACGATGTACAGGAAATGCTTGGAGCTGCATTGTTCTTCCTCCCACACTGTCAGTCACCAGGCGGGCTGGCAACCCCCCCGGAAAGTGAGATCTGTGACTCGGAAAAAGCTCACTTAAACCCACATCCAGTTTTCGCTCTCCCTCTGGGCCAAACTCTAACAGCACCGGCTCTGAGAAGCCAAGGTTTGGCCTCCCGCCAAACAAAAAACTGGGTTTCCTTCACAAAGCACCTGATTGGAGAAGATAACAGTGATTAGCTGATTCATTACTGGAATGTTGTGTGGGGGGAGCTGGGAATGGGAATGGGAATGGTGGTTTCCACGTCTGGTCCCTGTATGTTTGATTGAGAAGTGTTCTTAGAATCACTGTGTAGCTTAGATATACTATAAAGTCCACTTAAATCTCAGCTGTCATTTCTGTCATGAGGGTTTCCTTAGGCATTCCGTTATCTGACCACGGTTTTGTTCCATTCCTCCTTGGCCCGTTGTTCTTTTGTTTAGTTCAGATTTAATTAAACTATTTCAGAAATCTTTTAGAAAGATCAATTCTTGGCTTGCACCTGGTTGGCTAGCAAAGGGATGCAGAGGAATCTGTTTCCCTGAAAACACCGGACCTCAGTGTCTCCTCACTTTTTTTGTTTTATTTCCTTCTTGCATTTTCTCCAGGAGAACTTAAGTGGTCTGACTGAAATATGTTATCTACTGTCAATTATTAATTTCCTGTTTTAATTCAAGTCCTCACCTTATATATTTTCCTTAATTGAATTTTGGATTAGAAGGCTGGTGTTTTAATATTTCGTTTTCAAGCTTTATAGCTGTAAGGAAAACTCAACAAAAGATTTAATAAATTTATCTGATGGGAGATTAGAAGCAAAATGCGAGTCTTTCTTTTGATGGCATGTATTTAAATAGAATTACTTGGAACCTTCTAAACTGCTCTAAAACTCACTGCTACAATTAAATATTCTTCTAAACAGATGGCAGCTATATTTAGGAATAGAGTCAGATTGTTAGGAATCTTATTAATTTAGCCCATGTGTCCTTTTTGTGCTGTTAGTTTTTTACGATTAAAAACTAAGCACCAACAGGAATCGCAAAAGTGAAAATGAAATTTAATGTGAAACGGCAGACTGAAAAGTGTCTGGATAGAACCTAAATTAAGGGCAGCCTTTGTTTAGAGATGGACGCTGAATTGATTAGAGGCGGGGCTTGTCCCTGATGAAAATGGGTTTTAAATGGAGTAGAAGCAGAGCTTGTCTCCAATTTAGATGGTGTTTCAGAGGACAAGAGGCGGGGCCTGTCTGGGCCAGAGATGTATTTGAATGGATTAGAAGCTCCTGAGACAGAGTATGAATATATTGGAGACGGCCTGGAATCGATTGGATGCAGGCCTCATAGGTCTTCAGACCGGGAATGAGTCAAAGACATTCCAGGCGAGAGGAAAGGTCATTAGGTGACCTGAATACAACCATATTCAAATAACTGCCACCCCCCCATCCAAAATCATTTATGCGGCTGCCTGTCACTGTCTCATCAGACTGTTTTATCAAATTATGGTCAATTAGCTTCACGGTTGCCAACTTTGGTCAGCCGGCTGGTGTGAGATTTTCAATTCGAGACAAGTCTGCACACGTATTTACGTGTATGTGGCAGTTATCTTGTAAATATTCTGTACCGTTTGCACACTACCCCAAAACTTTAAATGTGGCTAGTTTTAGGTTTATAATGCAATAATATAGATTTGCCGTGAGAGTTCTAGCGTGATTGTGAGAGTCTGAAGGCGTGAGTGTCACGCCGGATGCGTGAGAGCTGGCAACCCTGTGGCTCAGACGTTGGTGTTTCACAGCAGACATCCTCCGGTTCTGCCCATGTGGTTCTAGGCAAATCAGCATGGAATCTAAGAAAGTGGCTTCAGAATTGCACAGAAACACTAGCAACCCGGCAGCACCTGTACTGGAATCATTATGGGCTGCTGATTTCACATTATTTACTTGCATACAAAAGCATAACTTTTAAAATCATCCATCATTTTAACCTTGTAAGGGGGGCAGGCAAAGATGTTTCAGGCCAGGGCAAGTATAATTTCTCTAAGCAAGTAATTTCCTTATATTGAGACACAATTGTAATTTCTTTAGTAATCTGACTAACAATACATCTTATAAATAAGACTGATTTCCTTGCATTTAGGTATATTGTCTCATTTTCAGAAATCTTACCGAGTACAATTTCCTTACTGCACTGGCAGATCATTTTGCTAGTTTGTGGCTGTCTCCTCTCAAAACAGAAACAGTTTATCCTAAATATGAAAGGCCATTTTTTTTTAGGTGAGCCTACAGTCCCAGTGCCGTGCGTAAATAACACCGCTTGTGTCGACACAAAGTGACCCTGTGTCATGGGTTCCGGTGACGTCATCATTCTCTTCACCTTGGTCAACCCCAGCCTACGCGACATGCATGACAGTCGCTCATGGGTTACCTGTTTGCGTCTGACACCAGAGTCATGCTGCTGTTGGAAATAATAATTTTGTTTGTCCCGTCATTATTTTGACAAATAGTCACAGCCGTTTTATCACCGAGGGAATATCGTGACAGCTCCAACCCCGAGTCAACCAGAAGGGCTGACACAAAGGTCACCGTTGCCGCATCGACGATTGGCACTCCCATATTAGAAAGTCATAAAACAGCTTTTTGGGCCCTATTAATCACTGACATTGTTAAAAAAATAAACATCATACATTTTCTGGAATTTATTATATGCTAAAATAATATGTATCCACTAGTTGATGTGGGGGGCAAACATTAATCATGCGGTACGATGTTCCCTATCACCTAGGCTTCACAAAGCATTATGAGTTTGTCTTGGCATTTATAAATGGGACAAACAGCCCCTTACATCAGGTTAAATGCCTTAAACCTTAGAGTATATTAAATGACACAAGCAATGAAGATCAATAACTCATCTGTGACTATTTATTGTTTCCAAGACTCCAGTCCATATGTAGCTTATTATATTTATTTGTTTTTTTAGGGAGTACAGTGTTGTTGTTCCCTCACATAACACGCCCTTCTGACTGGGGAAACAGATTCGCACTTAGAAGTCGCTTCCCCATAAAGAAAATGCGGTGTTATTGGTTGCGTTGGTTCGAGGTTCTTGCAAGGCGATTCTGACACGGGTCCATAGCTACTTATAACGCAGCTCCTGGTTTGTGTTGTGGGAGTCGTGTGGCACGAGTATGGAAGGATGGAACCGGAGCATTATTGAGGTTTAATAACCATGAGGTGGGGGGGGGGGGGGGAGAGAACACAAAGCATTGCTATTTCAAAGGTAGCAAAGGGGGCCAACTGGCTGGGAATATATGACACTGGCTCGTCAAACCAGGACACTGGGATCTGGTATGTGGGCCAGACTGTCTGTGAACTGTGGGGCAAAGCAAAGAATGTTTCATATGTTTAGAGATACAGGTTAATTGTGGCACACATCTCCTATCTGGGGGATGTCCACAGCACCACCCAGACAGGCCAGTCTGAAATCCGCATGATGCTTTTCCCTGCTGCTCGCAGCTGTTAATATAGTTCATAGCAGTTGCTGTGAATGAGATTTTAATGATCTCATTCCATTAACACTCTCTTCCCTGCCTACTTGACTTCATCTTGCAGGTACTGTGGTGACCTAAAAAAAATGTCTCACGTCTTTACCAGGAAGAAAAGTTAACTTTTTTTGTAGAGCCAGCATGGCTGCATAAAGCAGGACGAGTTCTCTATACGAGTTCTTCATAAGTCGTGCCGGGTGTCAAGTGACACAACAAGTAGGGAGGTAAATGGGGTCCGAATGGATTATCGCACCTCAACAGGTGAGGGATTAAAGTGCTATTACATGAGGCTTAGAGCCACGGAGGATGCGGGCCTCGTGCCTCCGACGACCGCTGAGTGAGAAGTGAGCCTGGGGTTCGCCGAGTGTAAACGCAACGGGCCAAAACTCCAACAGTGTTTCAATACCCTGCCAGCACTCAGGTCAGCTACAGTTAACTGCCTGCAGAGGGCGCTGTCAGTGAGGGGGCTGGCGTGGTACCTTCTCTCTCCTCTGCCCAAAGAACGATGATGTTACAGCATGACTGCAGTTGCCTCACACCTCTTGGACCCGGGTTTATGTCTCTGCCTGGGTCACATGTGTGTGGAGTTTGCATATACTCCCGATGTCGTCGTGGGCATTTCTCCAGATGCTCTGGTTTCCCTCCACGGTCCAAAGACATGCTGAACTTAATTGGAGTGATTAAATTGCCCATAGGTGTGCATGTGTGTGTGCTTGGTGTGTGAGTGTGCCCTATGATGGGCTGGCCCTTCGTACTGGGTTGTTCCCCGCCTCGTGCCCGTAGCTTCCAGGATAGGCTCCGGACCCCCCGCGTCCCAAAAAGGATAAGCCGTTTGGAAAATGGATGTAACAAAAAAAAAAAACGGGGGGGGGGGCTGCACAGGGGTGCTCAGATTGTCTAGTACGCCCCTAGTTTGTGGTTTAGCATTTTCCCCATTCAGTGTCGTTACATGGGCTCAGGATTCCAGCAGAAGAATGAACCAGATTGAGCTCTGATGCATGGGTTCGGAACGGCGGGGAGAGTGATGACAGCTGAAGCGAATAGTATCCCTTCCGTTTCCTTCACGCCTCTCTGAGAGACAGCGGCTCGGAGGACCTGAAACCACACGGCAGTTCCATCCTGGAAGGAAAAAAAACATTTAGATGGCAAGCCAAATCATCTGGGTGTCCCTGTATTTACAATTAGGGCGTATCTAAGGGCGGCCATTTTGAAAGAATTTGCATTCATGGAAGTCTGGCGTCACGCTCAGCGGTTTGAGGCTTGTTAAGCCCCCGTTACAGGTGTATTCCTGTTCGCTTCTGTTTGTGTTTATCACCAGCGATAAGAGGGTATCCCCTGGGGGAGTCTGGGCCCCGTGAGGTGGTGGAGGATGACTGTAAATCTAAGCATGCTGCTACTAGATTCATCTCACAAACCAAGTTCCTCCGCCTGAACAGGACTGTGATTTCTGCTGCTGCAAGTAAAAACTAAAGGTTTTTTTTTTTTTGCTTTGTTTGTATTTTTTACTCCCAAAAAGTTTGGTGTCAATGAGACTGTCTACTTTATTCATGCTTCTGGTGGCCCGGGGGACCATTTCTGTTCTATTACCCAACGCGGCTCCCTCCGCTGTGTGCGGGTTTGTTTGCATGTGTGTGTGTGTGTGTGTGTGTGTGTCAGTATGCCTCAGGGGTATACAATCCTCACTGACATTAAACTTGTAGAACCGCTGTTTATTTCTTAGTTTATTGTTACGGTTTTTACTTTGCGAAC
This sequence comes from Mormyrus lacerda, assembly GCA_015163995.2. NCBI lineage: Eukaryota > Metazoa > Chordata > Actinopteri > Osteoglossiformes > Mormyridae > Mormyrus > Mormyrus lacerda. The sequence goes on from JAABNX020000143.1 coordinate 20,791,595, forward strand.
AAGCACTTCAGAGAGCGACGGCTCTGGGTTCAAACGCACATCAGAGGCGCGTGCCAGGCACCTTGAAGGGCAGGCAGAAGGGCCGCCCTCGCCGCTTGTGAAGTGAACAATCTCACACCGCACTGCTGGCAGCCCTGCCTCAGACCCACACCGGGGGGAGACGGCAGGCCCCTGCATCTCGCCGCTCTGTCATGACGTGATGCGTTCGCTCTGTCATTATCGCGGGCTGGCCAATCAGAGAGCCGGAAGCAGTGCTTTGGAAGGGGAGCCTGGAACTGCAGCCCAGCTGGGAAAGAGGAAGCGAGCCGGCGAGTTTTATTATTTATTTGTTGATTATCCCGTTAAAAAGAAAAAAACACATGGTGTGTGGGTGGGGCGGGGGGAGCGGCAGTGAGAGAAATCCAGCTCCCTTTGAACGGAATACCCACCTGCATATTTAAGCCATTTTTACAGTAAACAGCGTTCCTTTCATAAATGCATTGCAATATTTCAATAGTCTCATTTTACCTCACATTTTTATAGCTTGTTTTTTTTTTCCTGGCAACATACCCAGACTGTGTAATGACAAGAGCTGCGCTGCTGTATAAATATGGTTTAGACATGCAGGGCTCAGCCAGCAAGGGCCCCGGCTGCGTGCAGATGGGTGGTGGTGGTGGAGGGGGGGGGGGTTTATGTAATCGGCGATTGTCTAAATTCACTGGGGCCAAGGCGCTGACTGAACTATGCTGACATCTGCCAGATGAGAAACTCAACCTGGCTCACACTGCGAAACCAGGTCGAGCGACTGAAGATGCTGGAAGATGCCGTAGTGCATTTGCCTCTGAGCCAATGACCTGATTTTTCTGCGGTCATTTTGTGGCTTGCTCACTGCAGTCTGTTGTCTATGACCTGGTCTCTCTGCGGTAGCTCTGTGGTTTGCTCATTGCTGTCTGTTATCCATGACCTGGTCTCACTGCAGTCACTCTGTGGTTTGCACACTGCGGTCTGTTATCCATGACCTGGTCTCTCTGTGGTCACTTTGTGATTTGCTCACTGCAGTCTGTTATCTATGGCCTGGTATCTCTGCAATTGTTATGTGGTTTGCTCACTGCGGTCTGTCATCCATGACCTGGTCTCTCTGCAGTCACTTTGTGGTTTGCTCACTGCGGTCTGTTGTCCATGACCTGGTCTCACTGCAGTCACTTTGTGATTTGCTCACTGCAGTCTGTTATCTATGGCCTGGTATCTCTGCAATTGTTATGTGGTTTGCTCACTGCGGTCTGTCATCCATGACCTGGTCTCTCTGCAGTCACTTTGTGGTTTGCTCACTGCGGTCTGT
>JAABNX020000143.1:20794781-20816665 GCA_015163995.2 Mormyrus lacerda
GCTTACCCCCCCCCCCCCCCCCCAAACACGCAGTAAGCGGTTAGATGATGGATGGGTGTTATGGCATCCTAGCCGTTAAATCAGCATGCACTCCTAATCCCAACCGGAATACCATGTGCAGCTTCTATCTTAGTCTCAGGTCAGCCCTAGACAGGTCTGCTTTGTCGTTTTCAGACTGTGTGTGTGTGACGTTTGTGACAGAGGTGACAGTTTGATGTCTACGGGTGACGCTGTCCGGTCATTAGCTCACTTCGGTCATCGCTTTCGTTCTCATATCCGAACCAAGTGTTGCCTTTGAAAAAAAGATAAATGTCCAGGCAGCTACTGCACTTGGGGTAGGTCTCGGCCTGGCATGGGGGACAGTATTGCCATGGAAACCTCCATACCAGCTACACGGGCTGTGGACGTGGACGCGTGTGCGTAGGGATATCGGCGCCCTTAGCCGGGGTTCAGTGCCCTGCTCAGCTCTACTGCCACCCCAGAAACGAGATGCTAAAAACAGGACAGCACTGGTATTTTCTATCCTATGAAATTTTAAAAAGACTTTGTAAGTGAATAAGGCGTAGAGCACTGAGTGAATGGCGACGCCTCATGTACCCTCTCTGTCTGCCCGTGCGGCACTGTGTGGGCCGTGATAGGTCCAGCTCATCCCTTTGCTTTCCCAGCATACAACGTAAGCTCGCTTCTCTCAGACTTTCACCCGTAGAGGCATGCAGTCCTTCAACTCCCAGTCTCCAGTGCCATCAAAGTTTGGTGCTTCCTTGCTGCCAGTGAAAATCAGGAATTTGAATAAGGATTATATGTGTATAGATAACTGTGCAATATTTAAGTCTTTTTAAAACAAGTCTACTGTTTGATGTTTAATTTTTACATAAGTAAATATTCTTTTGAAGTTGTTGTGTGGAGTGGTCTTTCACACATTGACTAAACACCCCCCCCCCCCCACCACAACCCAAAATAAGACCTTTGAGTATGAAGAATGGATTTGTCAGACTCTTAACATAGCAGGAATCATCCTCATGTTTTACATACTTGGTGATTTTGATCACTCTTTGTTGCAAAGCACCACAATCCCATCATCCAGGAGTGACTGGTGTCATCTGGGGGCCGTGAGATAATGCTTCGTCTTCCATGCGCCCTGGTGATAATCACCGTATGTCTTACCACGCCGCCCCATGTACAATCTGCAGAAGGCTGGAACTGGATCCAAACACGTTCTGTGGTACTATGAGATCAGTGAGTTTGGAAATTCAGCATTCAGACTGGAAGGTCATGGGTTTCAATCCAATAGCTGGTGGAATAATCATATTGGTTTTGGGTCATTAAGCTTGTCTTCTTGCGGGCTGCTGGATGTTGGCTGACTCTGCGCTCTGACCTCAGGTTTTCGCACTTATCAGTCACTTTGAATGGAAGCATCTGCTGTATTAATGTAGAGTGTTATTGGCCCAGGTGGAGCAGTTCTGTCAGTCTTTTGATCTTGGCAGATCAGGCATAGGTACCTGAATGGATGGCTGGCTACACCTGGCCCTTTTTGGGCCGAGATGCCTGCCGGGTGGCAGTCCACTCGGCAACTGTTTGGGGTGATCTCGGCTCTGAAAGATGATTGAATAAGGCTCTTGTGAACCTAGACGGAGGAGGTCTGGACTGCATTAAAAGCAGATTCTTAAAAAGGCCTTTGAAAGCCTTCGCTTTTCTGGGTGCACTGGGCAATTAAGGTTATTTGTGGTTTAATTTAACAACATGTCTTTAACCAGGATCTGGTTTCCATGGAGGGAAAACAGGAGATCAAACTTTGTGCGGACTTTCACCGTGGGGAACCTCAGTGAGGAACCTCAGTGGGGAACCTCAGTTGGGACACCTCCGAAGGACATGGAGGAGGAGGTTCACATGGTTACTCTCTCGTGGAGGTCAGAGGATTCCGGAAGATCGTCTCGCTTTTAGCATTCATCCTGGCATGGTGGTAAACAGTGGATTCCTTGAGAAGATTTCCTCACCCTGTGATTGACTCACGGCCAAGTATTCGTCACAACTTTCATAATTTTTCTCCAGGTCAGCGTTTAGCTCCCGGGGGGGAGAGGGGCTCTAAAGAAAATGCCCGACACAGCAGAGGTGTGGGCATCGAAAAGCAGCTTTTGGCAGCCGGCACGACGGTCGCTGTGCTTATTTGCGGTTTACGCATCAGTTCCTGGTTTCCTTCTTGTGGTCCACAACTCCCGATGTCAGCAAAGCTTTATGCCCAAGGTCCTAAATGCTGACACATGACTAGGGTAGGAGAACGTTTTACAACCACATTGTTGAAGGTTTAAATCCCTTTTCCTCATCACATTCTGGGGAAAGTGGCATAATTATCTTAATAGCCGAAAAAGTGCAATGTAATTGAGTTTAATTGTTCTCACGTTTTGCAATGTGGAATGTAATTAACGTGTAACTGTAAACACCCAAAACTAGTTTTCATTAGTTGTTTATATATCCGACGTGGCATCGTGACAAAGTCATCACAATACCCGTGCACACTCACTTGCCTGCTGTAATTCATCTCCCACCTTTAAAGCCGGCATTTGTTTGCACCGAAAACGTCGATAAAGAGTTGGAGTAGAGAATAAAAGCCGGTGCCCCTTCGCTGATTTAATGCCTCTGTACTCCCGCTGAGAGGTTCCACACAGCTAGAGAGTCTGCTGGTTGGAGACTCATCCCGCACCAGAGGGTCACAAAAGAATGGTGTCTAAGCCTTTCTCCAGTTTGGCCCCTGTTTTACCTGTGGTCTATAGATGGAAAGTTCAGGTCCAGAAAGTACAGACCCAGACCAAGATTTTGTTTCACGGTTGAGAGCAGTTGAGTACTCTGTGACTCAGTGGACTACTCAGTGGGTTGGTTGAAACAAAATCTTGGTCTGGATTTGTACTTTCTGGACCTGGACTTTCCACCTCTGCCGAGGAAAAAAGGGCCCCAGGAGTCTCTGACAGTCTTTGGTGCCGCGTAAGGAGGGGCAGGTATGATGAGGGAATGAGATGCCAGAAAAGGAGCAGTCGATTCCGAGCTGCCAGGCACAGAGGAGCTGCAGAGCCTTGGTGCTATCAGCAGAGAGGAGTGCAGAGACAGCTGCTCTACCGGCACAGTGGAGGCGCATCACTGGCTCCCACAGCACCTTTATCTATAAGGGTGCATCTGCTTGAGAGTGCTGGGCTGCCACTTATTCTCTGACCGCGCCAACTCAGCCTGGGATGTGACTTCCAGCTGGCTAAGCCTGGTCCAGCACCTAGGAATGCATATTCTGGCCCGGGCGCTTTGCGTTTCACGATATCTCCCCTTCGGTGCTTCTGCGGCGCCGTGGAACAAAAGGAAGTGGAGAAAATCCAGCTCCATACATCTTTGGAGCACCGTGAAACGCAAAGTGACGGCCCGCTGTAAGGGGATCGATTGCGGATCTATCCCCTCCATCCGGTTTTCTGGGTCTTGGTTTGTGTGGGACAGGGAGTCTCCACATTGGGCCGTTGGCCCTGGGTCACAAGAGAGGCTGTGGACAAAAGAGTCCGATTCTGTGAGACCTAATCCACCCGACGGACGAGGCAGATAAAGGAGCCCAACAGGGAGGGTCTCAGCAGGACAAGAAGGGCTGCTGAGAAGGATTAACACAGATCTGTGATAGCCTGACCAGCTTAGCCTAATCGGTCAATCTCCTCTGTCTGTGCTCAAAAGCCTGGCGCATGTACACGTGGCTGGCGTTTTTATTTTTTTAGGTCTCCGGCCTCCCCAGGCCATCACGGTGGTGGATAAACGAGGGCCGGCTTATTTCTGGCCAGGTTGCATGAGGTCCCGCTGCTGGTGGGGCTCGTTCGGCCGTGCGGAGCATGCGGCACAAACTCCAGGTGTCGGATCACACGCGTGCCGAATCGCAGAGCGGGAGCCATTGTGCTGTTGGGCTACAGCTTCAATGGAGAACAGGAAGAGATAACCGTGAGCTTATATACTTTGAAGCTTATATTCTCTGAAGGCAGGCGCTGGGAGAATATCTACTGACTCCATTGTAAAGCTACAGACGTCTTTATAATCAGACCTGGCTATCCCCTCCCATACTACTAGAGATATCTTCATAAACAGACTATGCTGTTCCTGCCTCTAAGGACTACACACATCTTTATAACCATCCTCAGTTATTCCCTACAGTATAACTACAGACGTCTTCATACCCATCAAAAGACTATAGAAATAGTTCAACCTCGCTACCTCTTCCTGTAAAACTACATGTGCACTAATGACGACATCATCATTTATGTTACAGTTGCAGACATTTCATAAACAGCCTCATCTCTCACTTACTGTAAGACTACAGAAACATTGTAACCAGACTTGCCTACTATGTCCTAGTCCAATACCGCAGACATTTTTAACTAGACTCTACTCTCTGTCCAGCTATGAACATGACTAGACATCTTCATAACCAGACTGTACTATCCTATTCTGTAAGTCTGGACAGATTGACATACAGATGCGTTCGCCGTCTCATCTTGTAAGACTACCATTCCTAGCTGTATGACTTTACGACTGGGGTCTCATAGTGGCTTGCAGTGTGTTTTGCAGGGCATTGTGGGTATTCCTGTGCTTCTTCCTCTTTTCGGGAGTTTTGCTGAGTGCAGCATGTTCCCTTCTTATGAGCTTGGGGGATTCTTCATGCTCCACTTAATTTCAATAATGATACAGAGAAGCCCCTCTGAATAACGGGCCTTTATTAAGAACTGGGCCTAGCAAGCCTCCCACAACTTAAAGCTTATTCACTCTGTTCCGTTTAAACCTTGTCCTGCTCTATATATTTAGCAAAATCTGACTCAGTGGTTATGTAGTTTAATGGATGGGAGGACAGATTTTTGTAGTTTGGATGAAGGAAATGGGTGTTAATATATTGACCTTGTGTTTGGTCATCTGACGCTGCTAACTATGTGGGAGAGAAAATACATATATTTTCTACTTTGTTTTTATGTGCACTGCTCTGTGTATGATTCTGGCTGCCGCAATCGCAGTTCCACCATTTCCTCCATGGCTACCAATCTTTTTAAGCATTTTTTGAATTTAAGAGACAGACTGCAGATGTCATATGCTTACTGAACGGCTAAAATTGCAATGGGCTGACGTTGGATATTCTTTTGTCAGTGTTGTGAATTGTTCTTTAAGCATTATGCATTGGAAGATTCCGCTCCCAGTTATGGCCTCATATCGGGCATTTAGTCATTTTGCTGATCCATTTTGGCTCTGACCGTTACTCTGCTTTTGCACTGGTGACTGTGCGCCTCAAGCCGTCAGCCCCAGAGGAGCGACTCCAGGACTCCAGGGAGACCGGAAGGGGGACCTTATTAGGGTTGGGGGGGCTTGATAAAATGGGGATTGGGCGGAATACAATAGATGGTGTGGCTTTGCCTGGTGTCGCCACCATGCTGGGGCACTGAGTGGGCCGGGGCTAGTACTTTGTAGACACCTGCCCCCCCCCCCCCCCAACAAGAGAAAAACTCAATAAGTAGACATGACAGGCAAGCACAGGCAAAACATCTCTTGCTTCCTGTGGTCTGCTGTTGCTTGACAACTTTTTTACCCCTCCGCACCATCCCCCACCCATGATGGCATCTTGGTTGCATTACTGATCCCCACCTGAGCCTCTCTGTGAAAATCCTGGGCCTGGCTTTCGGATTTGTTAATACATTGACACTTGCTTAGACAAAGAGAAAGAAAGGTGGGTTTCTGGTCTGGTCTGCATGGCTGGGAGTCTGATTTATATCACCGGAGGTAGCAGGAGGTGCCTCATCACCTGACTTGTCCCCACTGCGGCATGTGCAGCGCTGCCCAAGTCAGGAATGGACTGGCTAACGTTCGTCTCGAAGCTAGTAGCCAGCCAAACTCTTTATATTCCTGTGGGAAGCGTATAAATATATTTCATCGTATTGCATAACAAAGCGTCGTGCAGTAGTGTAGTAAAGAGTCTGCACTTTCGACTATATGGGGCAGTTTATCTCCACCTGCTGTACGCTTGTTCAGTTCAGTTCTCTGAACTCTGCCATGGAATCTCAGAAGGCTTGTCGCTACATTTTGTGTCTATATATATATATATATATATATAATGAACCAAGCTTCATCTCCCCAAGAGGCTCTGGTAAGAGAAAAAATGGTTTTCTGAACATCCCTCAAAAGCAGCATGGATAAAATTAGTTCTTGGCTGGATCTCACGCCTTTCAGCATTTCTGACTCCGTCTCTTGGCCGGGCCAAGGGGTTGGGGTGACGTGTGGTACCCCCTGCAGAAGGGTTTGGTGATCCACTGAGAGATGCGAGGTCCCATTCCAAGATCCAAAGGATCCATCAACAGTCAGATGACTTCTTCTGTCTTTTCTGTGCCGCCGGGCCCTTTCCCACCCGGATCATCTGCTGCGAATCCTGGTGCCGTGCAGCCACAGACGGGATACCTTTGGCCTCCGGACTCCCTGCTATGGTGTCTTCCATTTCCTTGTCATGTGCAAATCACATAATGCGCCGTAGATTAACCCGATCCTCGCGTGTTTGCCCATTCTCGGGTTTAGAAGTTTAAAGGCTTTTTGCCAGAGATGCTTCTGCTGCTTTGTTGTTTTCCGCTTCCTCAAAGGACTTCGCCAAGAAGGCAGGAGTTTTTTATAGCATGAGCACCTGGATTTGACATGGCCTTCTGCTCAGTCAATTTTGCAAAAAGCGCTAAAGCATCTAATATAAGCAAAATGCTTCTAACCGTCATGGTAGTTAATTCTACAGCTGTGCCCAGATCAAATTTTATCTTAACCTATTAATTCAACAACAATTCGTCAAAACAATCGAAGAATATAATTTGTTTACAGGAGATTTATTATAAACTTCATGATTATCTTCCTGAGTGATGCAAATGATTGTACCACTACAGGACCATATTGTCAAAATATCTCTGCTGTTATAAATTATTAATCAGAATACATTAGAACAGAGAGAAGAAAATGGTCAGGTAAGAATTTGCTTTAAAATATTGATGTTCTAGTGACTGAATGGAATTGGTGAAAATGAGTCACCACACAGAGTCACACCTGGCTGGTCTAGGGTTATGGGGCTGTGACTCTTGCCCCATGTGGGACAGCAAACGGGACCATGTGACAAGGGGGAGGAATAGAGGCTTTATTAGCCTGTGGGAGGGGAGGCAGATTTAATATGAGGGGAGGGGGAGTTAAACTAAAGACGACACTTTTGGCTACACAGGACCGTGAACCATTCACTGGGTCTTAGGAAATGGTTACAGTAGAATGCAGCACCAGGCACTGGTATCTGGGTGTGGCTTCTCAGGACTGAGAGGACAAACAGAGGCCAGTTCATATCATCAATCAGGCATGTGCAGGGACAAGGTGCCTGAGCGCCTGCCTGAATGAAGTAAAGTGCCCCCCCCACCCCATTGGTGTTCCAAGTGTCCTTCTTGAAAATTTACCAAACAAAAAATACTGGTTGGCCACGCCCCCCTGTTCGAGCACCTGGCCACCGAACAGAGTCTGCACAGGTCACTGTGATCTATAATAAAATGGCACAGGAGACGTCGACGAGTCAGCTGACTTACCCGCACTCCGGAAGTGACCCGCACCCTTCTGGGGCCACATTTAAATGCAGTGCAGTGACATCAGCACACCTGTGTCAGAGACTTTTGAAAGAAATAAGCAGGACTGAGTATCGGCTCGGCACGACTTCTCGAGGCTGAGATGTACTTAACGTTTCTGACAGAAATCAATGCTGCCTGGATGACACGCTTTATACGAGGGTACGTGCACTCTGTACACCAAGCCCAAGTGCGAGTGCTTGTCGACGCGGGGCTCAGTTTTTAGAGACATCTGACACTCTTTAGGGCCATTTCAGTAATGGTTGATGTACAGTTTTTCATCCGTGGCACATTCAGCCATCCTATACAGTAACTCACTGCTGCATCATGCTCATTTCTCAGTGGATTGAAGCTGAAATTCCTTAAATCTATCTGGAGTTCATGGGCATTGAAAGTTTAAAGGGATTTTTGGTTCTTTTGTTTGACTGTTTTGTGAACCTGGATTGGTTGCGGTCTTACCCTTAACCGGAAGAAGAGATGTATCTGTCTCGGGTGTCTGTACTCGGCTGTACTTGGGTTTGGAGGGAAGACATTTTTGCTCTGCAGGCTAACGGACGTGTCTTTTCTTTTCACAGATCAGAGTGGACGGACCCCCCCATGGAGGAGTCCAGTACGAGACCATGACCATCATCAAGGGGGCTGAGCAAGTCCTGAGCGACATGGCCTTCTCTCTAGACCACAAGTTCCTCTACGTCATGTCCGAGAGACAGGTGAGCGTTTACCGACGCATGCATACACAAACATTGAACATGAGTATTAAGGGTATCTGGGTTTGTGGCACATAGATGGAGAGACAAGCAGAGTCAGAGAAACAGAGGGCAGCCGAGCTGAAGGCGAGAGGGAGGCTTGACCGGTGTTTTTTCGGTCATCAGCATTGCATGGTGCATCAGCTGAAACTCAACTTAAAGATAAATAGCAATTAAATGACGGGTATTGGAAGCTTAATTTTAAAAAGACAAAGATCATAGCTTGTGATTCCATGTAAAACAACTTAAGGGAAACTGATCCCCCGAGAAACATGCAGGGTGAATAGAACATGTCAGTTACCTTCCCTCTAAGACGTTCAGCAGAACATATTCAATCAGCTGATCATCACACACACTTTCCAGGAAACTTGTGTCTCATTATTAGAAATATGTATTTTTTTAAAAGGGATAGAGGGACATTTGTGAAGTCTTCGTTCAGTTACACGAAGCGAGGCATGATGGGGAGCATAGATGCCACGTTTAGCCATGATGAGACAGAATGTGGGAGTAATGAAAACCTCGCCTGAGTAAACACAGCAATTTGGCCTGGCTCAGATGCTGTATTGCAGTAAGCAAAAGGGGACAGCAGGGTTAACAGGTTCAGGAAAGGCGGCAAGAACCTGGGTAAATGTGTTGTTTTAAAGTTAACTATGACTGACACACCCCAGTTAACTTATTCTCTTGTCACTGGTAATAGGGGGAATAGGGTGGGACATTGGCAGAGCATGGACAGGGTGTGGGTGGGGCATTGACTTGGCATGGACAGGGTGTGGGTGGGGCATAGATTGGGCATGGACAGGGTGTGGGTGGGGCATAGATGGGGCATGGACAGGGTGTGGGTGGGGCATAGATGGGGCATGGACAGGGTGTTTGGTCACTTATGGTTACAGTTAGGGCTGGGAAGGGATTAAGGGTGCCATAACTGGGATTATGGTATTTCCCATAGAAATGAATGGATAGTCCCCACAAAGGTATGAATACAAACGACTCGTCTTTGGGACGTTCATATGCGTCCAAATGTATCTTTGTTGAGACTCTTACAACAGTTTTGGTTACAACTAGTTCAATAGTTCAGTATCTGCTTTTTAAAAACAGGTTCCTGTCTTTCTTACATCTCTGTTTTGAGCCCTGTGTAGCTGTCCCCACCAACATCACAGAATCTGTGTCTATCACTGACGCCCTCAAGAAATGCCTGAAGGCGCCTTTGCCTGCGGTTTATCGAGACATGGGGTGCAAAGAGGGGTCTCTGTCTTATTCAGAGTGACATGCTTTTTCTAGTGAGAGCAAACAGCAAAAAAAAAAAAAAAAAAAAACACACTCACGTACACATAAATCATCGTTCTCCCACTCTTCTGATCTGCCACTGCCTTGGCCACATAGCTGTACACACATTTCTTCCAGGAATCGCACAAAATCCGCCAAACTACTCGTCCATGTCCGTTATTCTACACTGAAAACAAAGCGCCTAGATGGATAAAACATGCTTAACACCACATATTATATTTTTACACGCCAGTGGCAGGGGAGGCTGTGAGATTGCGTGAGTCTTCGCGTGTCTCTGCGGGAAACCAGGACTGCCTCAGTCTGCTTAGGCTGGCCTCCAAATCCTGGCTTCTGCTTTTTCCCAATGAAACTGACGTTCGCTACGACCAAAACAGGGGCTGAAGGGTCAATGGGGGCGACTGCCTTTTTAAATATGCGTTCTTGATAAAGTACGAGGCTACGTAGTACCCACTGCGGGAAATGTACCATTTAAGCCATAATTCAGCCCCGCTGTGTATCATTAAAGATCATTCTGTAGATTCTTGGCTCTGAGACTAAGCAGTTCCCCCAGTGGGTGAAGGTCACTGAGGTTGTGACGGGCAGCCAGGTCTCCACTGCTCTATAGCCCAAGTTCTGTGGTTGGGGTTAACCTTTGACCTTTAACCTTTATACTCAGCAGGAAAGGAGCAGCTCAGTGTTATTTATAAAATGGTTTTCATGCTCCTGTTAGAACAAGTACCTGTATCTCGCTCACTTTCTTCAACTTGAATATTTCTGGCCTGAATTCTGATTGGTTAACATTGCAGGCATGCCAGGTGGATTTAAAAAATGTCCAATCAGAATTTGCTATATGATATATGATTGTTTCTGATTGGCCAGATGCTCCTTATATGTAACTCATATATATATATATAGATCCCAGTAAAAAGAAATGTCTCATTTTTTTGAAACAACGTGACATATTGAATATATATTTTTCTTAACAGTACCCGAGAACGTTTGCAAATTGCGAGGAAAGCTGTCAAAGGTTTAGTGCCAGTCGCTCAAACAGACAAGCAATGTCATTCTGACAGCAGCAGGGTCTCCCGGGAAACCGTGGCCCTTAACGAAGCACATTTGCAGCTTTTTTTTTTTGACGCCTCTCAGTAGAAACAGATGTAGAATTGGTGGCCCGTAAAGGGAGCGAAAGCTGCTCATTTTAAGTTAGGCCCCTCGCACGCCCAAGCCATACAAGAAAAGACCTTTTCACCAACTTTCACAGCAGAAACACTGGGTGACACCACATACGCACACTCAGGGAAAGAAGTTGCCATTCTTCGGTTTAATTGGTTTTGCTATATGGAGTTTTTTTTTCATCGTCCGGACAGAATATCGCGCTGAATTTTAACAGGTCCTCCAGATGTTCGGCGGATGACATCCGATAGGGGGCCCTTCGCCTGCTTCGTCTTGGCCTTCCTGCCTCCCCCATACTTTGCCGACTCTTGGCCCCGCTTCAGAAGCGCCCGGAGATTCGCTTCCACGGTCGCCTATAGGAGGCGGCCAGGCTTGTTCGAGCTCCACTGCTCGCCACTGACGTGCTGCCAATGGGCAGCGAATCCAGACCACAGAGGCAACAGCACATTGGAGTCACCCACAGGAAGCTACTCAGCATCTGCCTCCATCTGGTCACTGTAACTCAGTGCTTCTCAATCCAGGCCTCAGTCCCCCTTCCCTCCCCTCCCCCCCAACAAGGTGATCAGGAGCTTTATCATTGGCTGACTAATACAATCAGGTGTCTAGGAGGTGGAAGACGTCTTTTCCTGCCGTACAGGCGGACCTGTCTCCGGACCTGGTCGTCAGGCAGCACTGCGGATTGAGCAGTGTCCCATCTTACTGGCTGATCGCCACCACCACCGCCCCCTGCTGGGGGGGGGGCTGCTTCAGGTCATTGCAATATCTAAAAGACCTAAAAGGGGGGTGCGGCCATGTGCACATACAAGTAAAGCTGAGTTTTGTCCACTAATGGATTACAAGGCCATCGATCCTGTACAGCCCAGAACAGGCATTTGGGAAATGCAGGGATGAATGGATGCGTGCGTGGATGGATTATTTGTACAGGAGTTATACGTACTCACCTGCAGGGTCTCTGCAGAGTCCACAGGCACACCCACCCTTAAGGAAACAGCCTGCTTGGTCGTAAGAAAACACAAGATGCTAATTGTTAACATCTTCGGTGATCTGACACTGTGCCCTCGTTAGCTGCTGAGTGGAAGGGTATTAGCCAAAGGCTAGTCGTGCATTTTACGTTGATTTGTTTGTCAGCTCATGGATTATTTGGAGTTCTGTGATCAGGCCCGACGTCGCGTAGGTTGTTTTCCCAGTGCTAGCCTCATGCATCAATAGAACTAGGCTAATAACTCCACGTCAAGTTAATTAGCTAACGTGAGGTTGTTTTCCCAAATCAGTTTATTTGGTTGTTTTGCTCATTCATTAGGTATAGCCATCCATCCATCCATTAATTTATCCATTCTCTATAAGTAGATATCCAGTCCAGAACTGCAGGGGGCTTAGAGCTTAAGCTCCGAAGCATAGCACATGGCGGGGGGCACCCTGGACAGGTTGCCTGTTGATTGGTTTTTAAATCAGACTTATTTTTAAAGTTTAATGAGCCAATTCTTTGAGTAGCCATAATGAGCTCATCTTGTCTCTGTTCAGCCTATGTAAAAGATAAAAAACAACAGATCAGTTTTGCTGTGTCTGTCCACGGGTCCTTTTTACTGCTGTTGTATTTCATACACATCTGTGAACATCTGTTTTTTTGCTTTGTTCGCATGCACTTCACCAGTCTCTTATGCACCTTTTTTTTGCACAGACTAATTAGCTTGCCTATTGATGTGCACGCTTACTTTGAAGGCTCACTAAAACTGAAATTAGTCTCTCAGAGATCAGGCAGCTGGTTCTCATAGACAGCCCTAGCTTTCTGTCATCTCATAAGTGAGATGGAAAGAATCAGCACAACTCCTTCTTAAAACAACAGTTTTTAGAACTACAGCGAATGTGACGGTGTTTACAGAGGCAGAAGTAATAACCACGATGTTAACAGAGGCAGAAGTAATAACCACGGCGTTTACAGAGACAGAAGTAATAACCACAAGGTTTACAGAGGCAGAAGTAATAACCATGGCGTTTACAGAGGCAGAAGTAATAACCACGGCGTTTACAGAGACAGAAGTAATAACCACGAGATTTACAGAGGCAGAAGTAATAACCACGATGTTTACAGAGGCAGAAGTAATAACCACAGCGTTTACAGAGACAGAAGTAATAACCACGGCGTTTACAGAGACAGAAGTAATAACCACGGCGTTTACAGAGACAGAAGTAATAACCACGATGTTAACAGAGGCAGAAGTAATAACCACGATGTTTACAGAGGCAGAAGTAATAACCACAGCGTTTACAGAGACAGAAGTAATAACCACGGCGTTTACAGAGACAGAAGTAATAACCACGGCGTTTACAGAGACAGAAGTAATAACCACGAGGTTTACAGAGGCAGAAGTTATAACCACAAGGTTTACAGAGGCAGAAGTAATAGTCACAGTATCTAGAGGCAGAAGTAATAGTCACAGTATCTAGAGGCAGAAGAAATAATCACGCTGTTTAGAGAGGCAGAAGTAATAATCACAGTATTTACAGAATCAGAAGTAATAAACACAGTGTTTACAAAGGCAGAAATAAGTATGCATTGTTTTTAGAAGCAATAGTAATAACCACAGTCTTTACAGAGACACATGTAATAATTACAGTGTTTACAGAAACAATAGTAATAACCATGGCATTTACAGAGGCAGAAATAATAACAGAATTTACAGAAGCACAGTAATTGCAATCTGTGAATATGTACATTCCCTTTGGGGAAAAGGCAGTCTGGAGCCTCTTATGCAAAAATGACCATTGTGGCCCTAAGCTGGTGGTTCCCAGCTCTGGTTTGCCCATGGACTTGCCTTCCTTGTCCATCATATGTGACACTGGCAGTGAGGTATCTGAGTGCCGTCATGTTCACTGGAGATTCCCCCTAGCCCTGCTTCAGTGATCAGAGCCAGTCTCTCCTGAGGGATCTCTGGAAGCAGTTCTCTGCCTATTCGATGTTGGGTCAGAGGGGACAGAGAGCTAAAGGGATGTAGGCACTTGGTCGGCCAGGGGTGAGTCAAGGTATGACTGTAGGTGAGAGGCTGCGTGTCATTGGAGTGACACGTGTGTACGGTCCTCTGTTGCTCACTCTGCCGCTCGAGGCTCACACTCCTCTGCTCCTCATTCCATATCGGTTGACTCTCACGCACTGCGCTGTCCCCTACTGCACACTTCGTGCCTGTGTACCTGATGTCAGAAGACCTGTTTACCTATTAGTCAGGCCTGATCTTCCTTCACACAGACTTTAGCAGCATGTTCCTACAGAACTCATTGCTCTAGGCAAATGTTTCTCAACCTGGTACTTGGAGAGCCCCAGACAGCCCACGTTTTTGCTCTCTTCTCAGCTTTCGGTAGCTCCCTGATAGGAAGCAAAAACGTGGGCTGCCTGCGAGCGAGCAGGTAGAGAGCAAAAAACATGGGCCGTCTCATAGGAAGCTGGGAGGGAGCAAAAATGGGGAATGTCTAGGGGTCACCGAGGACTAAGTTGAGAAACACTCTAGGCCAGTGGTTACCAACTGGTCGATCGTGGTCGCATGGTAGCTTCCACGATTCTTTATAAAAATTGCTCGCAATGTAAACGGCTTAGACACCACTGCTCTAAACCAGTGTTTCCCAGTACAGTCCTCAGGGACCCGCAGACAGTCCACGTTTTTGCTCCCTCCCAGCTCCCAGTAAAAATGTGGACAGTCTGGCAGGGAGCAAAAATGTGGACTGGCTGTGGGTCCCTGAGGACCGGATTGGGAAACATTGCACTCAACAGCTGACTGATGTGAAAGTACTCCTCCATTTTCATTCCCAGCTGCCAGGGATGTGGAAACACAAGAACATGAGTGAATGACTGTGATATATACAGTTGAAAAGGGCTGAAAAATGTATCCAGGTTTAATCAAAACAATGCTCAAGCGGACACACAAAATAAAAAAAAAAAAACTAATGTGGTGAATTTTTGCTTTGAGACACTTTAATCTCATGTGAGTTTCTGTTCTCGCCATACTTATTTGAAGATTGATTATTTCGCCATGGTAACTTTAGTAACTTTTCGTCGCGCTGGGGCAGCATGTGACAGCAGCTCTGTGGCAGAGCGGGATTCATGTAGAGCCCTTGATCCATTTAAAAAGTGGAGGGGGAAAAAAATTTGAAAAGCACCACATGGAAAGAAAGAAAATAGCTGGAAAGACCTCTGGGAGACTGGGAGAAAGTGATCTCTTCCTGCTCGTCTGTCCATCCGCCCATTTCTCGAGCACCATCCATTCAGCTGGGGCTACGTCTGAATCACTGAAACTTGAGCAACTTTCCCTGCCGCTCAGACAGTCTCCAGGCAAAGCAGTGCAGCCGAGGGACGGTGTGTGCAGCTGCCGCAGCCACGCGCTCCTTTCATCCTGCGAAGAGGAGGAAGAGCGCTACGCAGATTAGTCTCACTGCTCATGGGTTTTTTTCCTCTAGATTTGTTCTGAGGTGGTATTCTGTTTCACAGAACTGTTATATTACCCATGGTCCAGTTCTGTCAGGCCCCTGAGCATAACTGACCATGGTGCTCCTTTCGGCTCTTTCTTTAGCTCTTCTGAGGCCAAAGGTATACGTGCGGGGTGGAGACCATATTGCCCCCCACCCCATAAAAAAACCAATGGTCCTGTGTGACACCAGCAACTACAACCGTGGAGACATGGAGGCCACGCCCACATCCCTAACAGACTCCTGGAATATGGAGGTAGATGGCATGTGCCCTGAGCCTACCACCCCCCCACCATCCCCCACAAAAAGAAAATCAATTTGCAAATGGATTAATGCATTTACATGCAACTGACATTCTCCGAACCGCCCCTTCCTCGGAGAGGACGCTAATCCGGTTTGCAGTCATGATCCTAAAGAAGCTTAATTCGCAGTGGAAAAGAATCATTCCTACTTCCTCCATTCCTCCCATGCTACTTCTTATTTCAGAAAAACTATAGCTCTAAACGGGATGAAGAATGAAGAGGCATCGGTCACCTTGAGTGGATACTCTGTACGTAAACAGAGACGCTTTCGAAAAAAGCGAGAACCACAGGGACGAGAATGACTCGTGATCACGGTTAACCACGCAGATGGCACAGTGTCCGTGTTAGAAAGGCTCCTTCCCGGAATCCTTCAGCCTTTTCTGAGCAGGGTTGCCAGAATTCCTTATGTCTTGCTCAGGGGTCCTTGAGGGGTCACAAACTCGGGTCAAGCATGCAGTGATGCTGTGCTTGACTGGATCCCCGTAGGTGAGACTGGGTTGCCGTGGGTCAGGGTTGCCCAACGCCACGTTCTGCTTGGGTGCTGATGCGTGCATGAGCATTGCTGGCTACTGAGTGCTGCTGACGGTTTTGTTACAGCTGTTTTATTGCCTGGGGGGGTACAGCGGGTGCAGGCCATCGTGATGGGGCCTCCTTTGCCTCTCGCTGCAGCTTGATATTTAGAGTCTCCTGGTCATTGTATTTATTTTTTTAACTAGGATCCCCCACCTCCGTACATCTGAGATTCAAGGAAGCAGAAAAAGTGCTTTCATTCACACCCCTCTGCTGTCGTCACACTGCACCAGGGTCAGACGAATGCCACTAATCTGAACTTAACTCCCCCTCCCCCAAGTACGCCAAAATGCCACAGCTGGTCTCTTCCCACAGTTCCCTGCTGTTCTGCACCTACTGAGTGAATAGACAGGCAAGCATGTCGGTTTGGACACTTCCAGCTGCCTGCTCATGTCTGTCATCAGCGGAAGAGTTCTCATAGATCAGAAATACTTCAGCCTAGGTGGTCCACATACCCTAGACAGAGGCATTTACACATCTATAGGCTTAGCCATGCCTGTCTCAATAAGCACCAATGAAAGGGCAAATGCATTTGTCTTGAAAGGCGATGTACAGGTTATTGGCGGTAAAAAAACAGAAACACCGTAACATATGGAAAATGGAGAAATGTTTCAGGACTTGAAACATCAGTGATTAGAGGAGAATGAAAATCTGTCGGAGTCCAAAGATAATAGTCTGTCCAACACTCCTTCTTCCCCCCGGGGAATACACTAACATGGTATGAGTCAGAACGGTTTAAGTGTGATTAGTACTGAAGGTTAAAAGTGGAATGGGCCTCTGCAGCTCAGGCTTTTCCGTGCTGTAGCTACCGTCTGTCTGAGGCTCTGTCTGCTTTAGTCTTTCCCAATCCAGTCCTCTGGGACCTGCAGACGGTCCACATTTTTGCTCCTTCCTAGCTTCCAGTCAAACAGTCCACATTTCAGTTCCTTAACGGAAGCTGGACGTGGACCATCTGTGGATCCCCGAGGACTGCGTTGGGAAACTCTGGTCTACTTTCATCTCGTCTTGTCAAAAACCTTCCGCTTCAGACTTTAGTCTGACTTTTAAAATTTTTTTTTTTTTCGTAATTTTATATGCTATTGAATGTTTAGCATTTAACCCTTAGTGTTCACAAATAGCATAATCATAATTGTGTTTTAAAATGTTGCTTGCTTCTGAAAACAATACATGCATTGATCATAGTTCATTAAATCCTCTGCATCCCATTAAACTGAACCGCAAAGCATGGATTAGGTAATAGATCCAATGTGTGTGTGCGTGTGTGTGTGTAACACTGACTCAGCTCTGGGTGTGTGCCGGTGCAACGAAAACCCATCTCTAAAGATAGAATAGTACACCATGAGCTGGACGGTGATGGAACAAGCCAGACCTGGTGATTAATGACGAACAGCTGGTTTCAATTGGCTGATTGGCTTGTGAGTTAAAGCTGGCCAGTTGGGCTGATCGTAGGTAGAAAGTGAGAAGTGCAGGAATGTTTTTTTTTTGAGCTCAATCAGTATTTTGAGGCAAAGATATGATTGGTTCCTATTCTTTCTAATGAATGACCTCGTGCTTTTTCATGACATCATATTTGTGTGCAGATGCCAAGCTGATGATGTCGCTGCATTGCAGGTGTCACAGGTGCCCATCGAGTGGTGTGCACAGTACGGGACGTGTGGCGAGTGCCTCAGCTCAGGGGACCCCCACTGCGGCTGGTGCGTCCTACACAACATGTGAGTCTCCCATCTCGCTGTGGGTTACCGTGGTTACAACCCATCAGTCACCCTTTTTTCAGTCACTGTGTGCACGGATAGAGTTGAAAGTTCTGTTCTGTAAGATTTAGATTACCCAGCCTGAAGTGGATGGTTTAATGATCCGAAAGACAGATATTTGCTCAAATAGTTTTGAGCCGTTTCAGAAGTCCTAAAAACCCCATTTGTAAGACAGAAGAGTCCACAAAAAGAACAACCTTGGGGATTGGTTCTGTTGAACATCACACATCAGTCCTATTAAGGCCCTTAAGTAAATTTAAGGGACCAGGCAGTCTCAGGCCCCCTGGTGGTGGGCCTTGGCTACTGCAGCTGAATATGAGGGACCACTAATCCCACATGCTCGGTCTTCTGATACGGGTGTCGAATCAGAGTTTTAGAAGCATTAGCAAGAAATAGGGGGAAATGCCTTAGAAATGAGAGCATGTCTCGTCCGGCATCTGTCCTCGCTGATTTAATGGGAATTAATGGCAAGAACAGGATGGGGAATGGGGCGGGGGGTAGCCAATACTCACATAAGCCGGGAAGAGTGTATGTAATACAGTCTGGTCTAACAGTGGATCTCCAAGCTGATCCCAGCAACCTGGAATGTGTGCAGATCTTGTGTCTCAACAAAAGGCATAACTGGGCCTATTAGAATAACACTTCACTTGGTGGTGAATTTTTCTTTGTTCTTATTGGTTCCTGGTGGTTCCACCCATCATGCATTGCTGCACTTTATGAAACTATATTTTGTGTTTTTTTCCACCCCATCTCATGCCCCATACTAAACGTCCAGAGCCCTTCCACGCCTGTCAGGTGACATCTTTCATAGTCTTCTGCCCGAGGGATGTTTCATACCATCTATGCAGCTGACTTGCATGCTGATATTACAAGCTCATCCCAATAAAAGGCAGCTGGATGGATATTGAGTTGGTTGACAGTCTTGCTTTAAAATGAACTATCAAATAAATTGTAGACGAGACCTCCTTGCCTTACCAGTCCTGTAGTGGTCCTGTAGCAATCACAGGCAGATATTGACCAAATTATATCTCTATTCCCTTTGACAAAGTAGGTGCAATGATCTCCTCCCTGCAGAAGGTGAGATGTGAGCACCAGACAATTGCTAGGAATTGGGGATAATGAAGGTTGCTCCCAAAGCCTAATAAAAACGGTAACCGAACATTACTGACCCACTTGTGGACCAAGCCACAGCAATAATTAAACATTCATTAGAGGCAAATCATGCATTTGCATCACATCAGTCACTTGGCTGTGAGGAAACCAGCAGGTTCTCCAGAAGTCTGGACCATAGATCATCCCACCAGCAAACACGGTGCTGTTCTTTTTCCAGCTGGGCCATTTTACAGCTCCTATCTTGTCATGGGAATTAGCTGAAGCACAATCAGCCGATTCTCTTTCTGCAGTCATAGTTTCAGAAGCTTGTTAAAGTGGGGCCTGAACCTGTTGGGTGATGGCAGTTTGGATTAAATAATTGCAAGGGCAACTACAATGCAAGCGGGAGGCACCAGTTATCTCAGAATTACTCCTCTGAAATCTGTGGTAATTTCTCAAACATTTAAACCACGATTCTATCTATAGTGCATTATAGATTAGAGTTTTATAAAGCATTCATAATGCAAAATACATATGGCTGTAATATGTTATGCCTTTTTGTAAATATTTATAGCCATGTTTATAATGCTTTATGAATGAATTATAATGAATTATGAATGTGTTTATAAATTACTAAAAACATGGCCTTAAGTAAAGTGTTACCCATAATTCCAATGGTTAGACCAGCTTACGTAGACTGGATAAATCAAGTTAGCTGGCTCTCCGATAAAATGATAAAATGATAAAATGATTTGGCAGTTCTAGTATGTAGTGTGACTGTAATTGTGTTCTCAGCCCATGTAAATATATATATATTTTATGTACCTGGCATATTCACTGTGTGGTTTTCAGGAAAGTCTAATGGTATCACTTGGGAGTTTTTATGTGCAGTGTAGAATAGCCTAGATCTGAAATCCAGGTCACTCAATGCCAAGATGTTTCAGGTATCCATCATTCCCATCTCTCTCTACCAGTCCCATTTCTGTTCAGAGTGAGATCCTGACCTTGATCAGGCGTGAAGGTTTCTCGTGATAAAGATCCTGGTCAGATTCTGAGCGGTTCAGTGCACCTACATCTTCTGTGTGCAGTCAACAGCTACAGTGTTTCCTGGCTCACCGTTCAGGAGTTGATTTATCAGGCCACAGTGACATGTCCACGGACACCCCCTCACTAGTACTCATCAAGCATGTCCCTGCATTTGGAGAAGGTTGAGGCAGAGGACAGGTAAGAAACAAAGAGCAGGCATTGGTTGGGATGGAGCAGCACACAACGGGTTTGGAAAAAGCGAGTTGCTCTGCACTCTGAGTTTCAGATAATGGCAGCTTAAGAGGAAAACGGGGAAAAAAACAATCAGGCTGAGATAATGGCCGTCTGGAGGAACCATGGCAACAGTATAAAGTTGTCGAGTGCTTATATAATTCCCCCCCCCCCCCCCCATCCATTTGTTTCCCAAGGGTTTTCTTTCTAATTACAGGTGTCTTAATGTCGTGACTTTTCTAAAATAAGTTAACCATTCCTGCTTGATACTATCCAAGAGCCATCTTCACAACTTTGCACTTTGTCACAGATTAGATTGCATCCCCCCAAACTATCACATGCTTGACGATGTGATTGCCAGAGTCTTAGATTCAGAAGCAAATTCAAGAACACATTCCTACGGGGAGTAATTGGAAGTGTTTGAGCAAGGTTCTATTAAAGAGGCATCTGGAGGGACAGCCGCGGGTCCGACCCATCCCGTCTCCATGCCGGTAGTCATCAGAACAGCGCATCACATCACAACCCTACAGCTCTATCCAAACCCCGGAATAGGTCTCAGTGAAAATGTTGCATTTACAGGACTGGAACATAGCAGAGTAACTGTGTTTAGATTTCCTGTCTCTAAGGGAATATTTAAAATATGCAAATTGTATGTGTCACACAAGACCCATCTATTTTCTATGAGCATATCTGGACAGCTGTGTGTCTCTCCCCCCACATCCCACACAACAGGTGCTCAAGGAAAGAGGCATGTCCACGAGCAGAGGAGCCCCGCCGCTTCGCCTCCACCCTCGGCCAGTGTGTGACAGCGAGCGTGCGTCCTGACAGCATCGCTGTGTCAGAGCCCAGCATCCTGGTGAGTCCCGGTCAGTTAGCAGGAATCAGCAAATTGTGGCAGCCTCTTATTATTAATGTTTATCATTATTTGTTTGTTTGTTTATTATTATTATTATTATTATTGATAGCTTAGCCAGTGTGGACATATATTAAGTTGGTGTTTTTAATAGCAATGTTGAGAAACGACCCAACATTGAAATACACCTTCTGACTGGGCTTTAACCAGGCTCGGTAACTTTGCCCACTTCCATAGGCCAAAACCGGCCAATGGGAGTACCAGGAGATTTCCCAGTGGCCTGGCCTGGCGTTCAGAGCACACCCGTAAATAATCGGACAATGAAATAAGCTAAATGTTGTAGTGCCAAACGTGTAGGTCCCTCGCCATACTTTCCTATAATGTGCCCGTCATGATCCCACAGCACTATAAGAGCCACGCATCCATATCGTGCTGAATTCATGTATAAATAAATTAATGACTAATAAAATACCTCCACTGAAAAAAAATAGTACAGTTGCCATGACATCAACAACAATGTAGAAACACTTTTGCTACCTGGTCCTTTATCAGTTTTAGCGGCCTGCTATGGACTTGGTGACACACCTGTCAAGTAAATGATGCTGCGAAAACAAACACACAGCCTCGTGAATCATCACCGAAAAAGTTTGCTCCTTACATTAGTGGGTGAACCACCCGCCTACTATCTATCTATCTATCTATCTAGCTTGTTTATTTTTTTATTTTGGGCGATAAATTACAGGATTGTCCCGCACTGAAAAATTAAAAACCAACATTGTTTAATACCAACCCACCCCCCACTCCAC
>JAABNX020000143.1:20818990-20829273 GCA_015163995.2 Mormyrus lacerda
CCCAGGCGGAGACTCGAACCCAGGCCCCAGAGGTGTGAGGCAACAGTGCTAGCCACTGCACCACCATGCCGCCCCTAATAAAAATAATAATAACTAATTTTGTCACACGACATATAAGTAAAATATAAATAAAAGGCAGCATCCCATTTTGATCATGATCAATTCCCCCAATAACTATCAACTTGTTTATCCATTGTTTTAGCATAGTGGTGTAGTTTAATTATGTATGAAGTTTAACCTGCAAATTTTTTGCATCTCCCCTGCTTATTTAGCATAGCAAGTTCAAGTTGGGTGAGACAGCCCAAGGACTTGTAAATTGGGACCAGGTTCCGGAATTTTGGTGTGAAATACCACCACCTTATGTGTGTAGTTTTACACCAGTATGTACTAGTTGGCTGCTCTGTGGCACGCACAAGTCGATTGGCCCGATGGTCACCTGGACTCCTTCACAGAACGCTTGTCGTAAAATTAAAAACCTCCATCGGCCAATCAGCACATGCATATTTGTGTGGAACTTGTGATCACTGTACTTGGGCTGATTTTCGGGCACTAGTACCAGTGAACTGAAGTGAACTGAGGTGTTTGCGTGACAATGCATTGTGGGTCTAGACATACCTCCTCCTACCACAAAACGGACAAACCTGGTACCACAAGGGGGTCACCCTGCAAATGCCGCATCCCACAGGATGGGGATCGCCATGACAACAGAGCCCTGCCAAGAGGAAATAGGCGGCGGAGAGCACAGATTTAATTAAGCGACCTTTGTCGGAGTGTCGAGAGTAGCATCACGGAATGCGTGGATTCGTTACGGAAAACCAGCATCCCGCTGGACGCGAGCCTAAAACGAAATCCTCCGGTTCTCTAACAAGGTGGTGCAAAATATTAGCAGATAGTGTAGTATGCTAGCACCACTAACAGGCACAGTGCTGGCGTGTGCGTGCGTGTACATATGTGTGTCTGCTCGCTTGCCTGTGAACAGCGTCAACACGTGGCCGCTGTGAATATTTAATGGCCCTCGCTCGGTGCACCAGTCGCACTCCTGCTAGTGCTGTCACAGTGGCAGCTGAGATCTCGCTCCCTAAATGTGACGCTATGCATGCGTGCCGAGGCAGCAGGAGAATTAAATGGTATCAGTATTTGCTCAGGCAGCTAACAAAAGATCGGATCCGTGAGGCTGCAGTGTTAAGTTACACTTTATAATGGGAATTCTAATGAAAGCACCGGCAAAGATTAGTATTTCTTTCCCGTACTGGAATGGGACATAGTTTTCTACGAAGGTGCTCGACCGCCGCTCGATTTTGCCAATAAATTTTGAACATGAATGCAACACATTCCCGCTCCACATAAAAGATAAATGGTCAATGGCATTGTCTAGTATGAAGTACCGCAATAAGACTAGCTGTGATGAAGACCTTCCTTCGATGGGGTTATTCTGTGCGTGGAAGGAGAATACTGACCAGAACCATCTCTCCCGCAGCTCCGGGTGAAAGTTAGTGGAGTCCCAGACCTCTCCGCAGGGGTTACTTGCTCTTTCGGGAACCTGACAGAGGCTCGAGGCCAGGTGAGCGGGGATCTGATCACCTGCATGTCCCCAGGAGCTCAGGATATTCCGGTCATTCCCAAAGACCAAGGTGAGGCCAGGGATCAAATCCTACAAGGTCTTTATAATATTTTCTCGCTTTGTGTATGTGTGTGTTGGGGGCGGGGGGTGTTGGTTTGTGAGGTGGGGGCAGGATAATTACGTAATATCTCTTTAGGAAGCAGATAAACTGATGCCTACATGCAGGAAATGTATCTGTGGCAACCTGCAGAAATGCCACCCAGTTTAAGCTGGGTGCCTTTTTGAAAAGCACAAGGTGACCTGTTTTTCGAACAGCAAAAAGTGTTGTTATTATTAACGCATCATTAATCTGACTGAGGGACGCACCCCTTTAAAACCTGCCAAATTATTCGTTTATGAGCATTTTGTATAATTGATGACACGCAGCTCAGGTGCAAGTTTACCACCAGCCGCCATCGCTGTCGGGAAGTGGGCCGTTTGAATATGCATGAACGGGGTCTAATTGCGGATTACTATTTAACATCATTTACCGCCAGCTTGACTTTCATAAGAGCATGGTTGTTTGTTCCATTTTGGGTAGCGACCCCCCCACCCCCCCCAAGATTATTCATAGCCTACAGAATCCGCATGCTGTTCATGCTGACCTGCCATTCTCACTGGGCTAAAGTGTTAAATTTGTTTTGCGAAACCTCTACCTTCTCCTCGAAAGCGCTAACGATTCTGAAAACTGTTAGCTTGTAGCACAGAGTTCCTGACCCCATCTGTAGTGCGGTAACACCCACTACTTACACATTTGTGATTGGCCAAAGGCCATTCAAACATCCGAAAGGCCTGGAACATCACTTAAGGTGTCTCACGCAAAGTTGTATAGGTGTATCGGTCCACCAGGCCTGAAATTTAAACCGCCAAACTTTTTAGAGAATGAGCAGTGCTTATATTTTTCTTTAAGAGCAGCAAAATGACAAGTGTGAGTGGCAGGGAAACACAGTCACGGGTGTTTTAGTGATATAAAGATAGAATTTTTTCACCATAGCCCCTGCCCCACCCTATAGCAGAAGCGGATGATTCTGAAGCTGCCGTTTCATGCTGCTCTCGGGACACCCTACCTGCCAATCGCATAGCTACACTCCAGCTTTCCAGATGATACAAACAAACCCCTGGCAGAGAAAATCTGGCAACAGATGCTGTTTAATGTTTTATTGCAGCGATAAGACTGTAGATATTTTTCCTCGGTAAGTCAAGGTGGGCGTCCCATTTTCCCACACAACGTGGGAGTTAGCTGGAAAATTTCTGTAATAAATGCTTTTGCTTTCTGGTTGTAATGGCATTTTTTTTTTTTCATTTTGCGCCTACATGCTATCACAGGCTGGGATATTTCCAGACATCTTTCGCAATCTGAGGATTAACAGAGTTTGTCGGTGGCACGTTAGCATTAGCACTGAGGTGTCACCAGAGGGAACGGTTTCCTCCCGCATCCGGCCGGTGTGGACCAGCCTGGTTGCCGGGTGACAGATTCAACAGCTTCCTCTATAGGGACTTCAGAAATTTTCTAACAACCGCTCTCAGCTGATCTAATTAAGCTCCCGTTTCAATCGGGTCATTTTAATAGTTGAAAAATAACATTAAATAAAACATTGCTGTGACTAATTCTTGAATCTAGGCTGTGAAACGAGATGGACGGCCGAGCCGGGGACGTAGTCTGTTACGCGTCTGCCCCACTCACAAACACCTTGCGCAGATCAACAAGTCAGTCTGTCTACCCAGAGTGCTCTGCCGCTTGGTCAGTATATTACGCTCAGCTCTAATCTGTCTATTTGACTTGCTGAGTAGCACAAGGGCAGCGGCCGTCCGAGGGTCACCTTTCGTCTCCTTCGTATCCAGGCCACCTGCCGTATTGCGGCATCTCCCACTGAAAACAGGCTGCTTGTCCTTGTCACGGGTGGGCTCACTCGCTCACACCTGGCTTCCCTTCAGTCCGCGTGAAAGGAAGCATTAATCAGTGCGGAGACGTGAGGCAAAGCCATCACCCCCCCCCTCTCCCCGGTGAATGGAAAAATGTCATCCTTTTCAAAAGTCTCGCTGCCTTCCCAGCTCCTGCCTCTCTGTGTGTGTCTCCGCATTCGAGGAAAAAAAAAAACTCCATCTCTGAATGCAATCAGGTAGCAGTGACGGCCACAAAGAGAACCCGTAGCCTAGAGACAAGCGGAACAGTGAAAAACGGTGAGACCAGAAAGCTCCCCAGACAGCTCCCCAGACAGCTCCCCAGGCCCCAAATGGGCCTCAGTGCCGTATTGCTTCTGTAGGAGTAGCATGACCAGATGAGCAGGAGCTTTTGAGTCATTTAGCATCACTAATTTTGGGGCCCTATAAAAGCATGTCATTTTGGGGTCTCAACTCAGATCAGTCCAATTGTGTTTGAAAATTTGTAGGAGCTCTGTCAGTCAGGGGCCCTTGGAGTCGCTTGAATGGTCAACCCCCCCTGCCCCCCCTTTTCAGCGCCCCAGCATCAATGCTTTTGACATTAACTTAGTGTCACATGATGGTCATCATCCAGTCAGAATGGAGTAGATTTTTCCAGAAGATCTTCTCCCAAAAAGTAGCAGCTCATAGTCCTGAAAAAACTGTACAGTTATTACTGTCTGTCTATTGTGAGTGATATTGTTATGAAGAGAATGAAGATAATGGTGCATCTCCTGTCTTTTCTGCTATCTTCGTCGTCGTGTCGAGCTTCTCCTAGGCTGACTTTTCATGCAGATGGTCGCTGACACACATAGACTCTGAGTGCTGTGGGCGGGCAACAGTCCTGAGGGCCCCACAGGGGGGAAATACAGCAAGCTGTATGGACATTGGTGTCAGGTGTCCTGTTCCCCCCCCCCACTCTCTGCCCCAGACTGGTTCAGCGTGGAATTGCAGTTGACCTCCATGGAAACAGGACAGATGCTGACGAGCACCGAGATCAAGTTCTACAACTGCAGCGTGCACCAGCTGTGAGTGACCTCCTCGCCCAGGCTGTCCGCAGATCACAGAAGGCCGAGGGACGCGGATCCGACCACACCAGCAGATCTTCAGCTCAGACAGAAGCTGCAGATCTCAAACTAGACCACCTAAATAAACATACACAGTTCAGATCAGACTCGCAGATCTTGCTAGCCTAGTGTATGACAGGATACAGATATCTGGGTCCTTTGATTTGTAGATTACAGAAAAAAAACATGACACTTGAGTTAGTTAACAAGGCACAATTAAACAGTGATGATGACAGCCCTCACCAAAACACACCCACTGTACAGCGAGGATGCCTGGCTTCTCTGTGGGCCCTACAAACAGTGCAGCATTGATTACAGCCAGCTGATGCAACAAAACCTAAGACCAGTATAAACCTGTAATTAGACTATTTTTGTTTACCCTATTTGACCGAGTTCCAGCCCCTTTAATTATGATACAGGACATGTGGAGGCCAGCAAAAGAAATCGCTAAGTAACAGCGGTAGCTATGAGTCTATGAGAGCAGGAAGCAATGCAATGGCCACAACAAACACCAAATTAAAGGCACAGGAGTGACCTGGGTATGTGGCTCACAGGGTTGTGTTTTTAATATACTGCAAGATTCTGCTGTTTCCCATAGTGAAGTTCATGTCCAGCTCCTAATGCAATGAGGGTAAGGAATGAAGGAATGACCGTGGGTATCTGCTTCTTCTGTCTTCTTCTCGGTGGTTCTGTAAAGCCTCCCTCCATGCAGAGTGAACGTGCAGCTTAGACTGAAACAGCCCCGCCCAGCCCTAACAAGCCAGATTTTTGACTGGAATCCTCAAAGAGTTTCCGAGCGATTGGACGTGCTGGTGATGAGCAGCATAAGGAGCCGAGCGCCTTAAGCTCATCGCCTCCATCGGAGGAGGCGTCGCCGTAGCTACCTGCCATTTTAGGCATTCCTGTCACCTCGTGTTTGTACGATTCGCGATTCGACTCGAACAGCCGGCTGCTCCCCACATTTCCAAAAACACCTCTCCTTCTGTTTTCTTTAACATCCCTCTCCAGCTTCCCAGCGCGATGAAGGGCTTCGGTCCACGAGCGGCTCCGCCGTTGAGTCATTGTGTTCTCGCCGAATGCGGGGCCCAACTTTGGAGAGTTGGAAGGCACTTTTTAACTCGCACGCCGCGTTCTTTCATGTCCGCATCCTCTTCTGTTTCCCCTCATTCACAGCTCTCGAGCTGGTTGACCTCTCCCTCGCACTCGCCACCCACACACAGACACAACGGCACAGAAATCCACGGTCATTCTCCTCAGCAGATACAGACACACGTACGCGAGCTGTTTCCCTATTGCGGCAGGCTTGCGACACACAGAGACAGATGGTGGGGGGCAAGGGGGGGTTCGGACAGCCACCTGCATCAATTACATGCAACAGCACTGGGCAGAAATCCAGCCCAGCCACATGCAATGGCTCACCCATTACAGCGCATCTCCAGGCAAAGTTTCGCATCACACTGATGATGATTCCATCTCTCTTTGTCCCATCTTCCAGGTGTATCTCCTGCGTAAGCAGCGCTTTCCGCTGCCACTGGTGCAAGTACCGCAACCTCTGTACCCATGACCCGAGCAGCTGCTCTTTCCAGGAGGGACGTGTAAACTCCTCTAAGGTAGCGTGGGCTATCTTATGCTAATATAAGCTACTCTGATATATGCTATGCTAACCTGTGTTCTGCTACACCAGGCTAAACTGCACTAAGTTATGCTACATCAAGCCGTCGTTAGCCTTCCAGCATTAGCAG
Source organism: Mormyrus lacerda (assembly GCA_015163995.2). Lineage (NCBI taxonomy): Eukaryota > Metazoa > Chordata > Actinopteri > Osteoglossiformes > Mormyridae > Mormyrus > Mormyrus lacerda. Next base: position 20,825,320 of record JAABNX020000143.1, read on the forward strand.
GGCAATACGGTTAAATGTGTATCTGAGGATCATGCGTGAGTTGTGTTTGCGGCTCTTTACTTACTGAACCAAAAAAATAAATTACATTTGCAATGTTCAGTCATAATGACCATGAAAGAAAATTTACCAACTAGCATTGTAGTGGATAGCACTGCCTGGGGGCAAAATCCAGAAACCAGACTACACATACTCGCATTTAATGCTACAGACTATGGTACTGAATTTAACGAGTTCCTAGCTATCCAGGTAATACACAGACCTCTCCCTCCGTATCCTGAAGTCTGAGACTTGCCTTGACCCTAGGTTTTCTTTGTTTGGCTTTTTTTGTAACCATGTGCAGGGAAGATTTCTTTGATGGCTGAGATTTATTTATATGCTAATTTATTTGCTGTGAATCAGACATTGAAGGGCAGCATAGATTTGCTGAACTGTGGATCAGGCTTTGGGGACTGGATCAGGTGCTGACAAATTTGTTTCCTGACTGGCTGTGACTTAAACTGCAGAAGATTCCAGAAAGTTAATAAGATCACCTGGTTTCATACTCAGAGGATAAGTGAAACATTCTTTCCTGGATGACGTTTTTTAGTGGTGGTGTGTGCTGTGTGCGTTCCCACGGTGACCATTACCAGTCCTTGTCCCCCCCCCAGGCATGCCCTCAGGTGGTACGGTCCGGAGAGCTGCTGATTCCAGCCGGCGAGGTGCGGCCCATCACTCTGCGGGCTCAGAACCTGCCGCAGCCCCAGTCGGGCCAGCGCGGGTATGAGTGCGTTCTCCAAATCCAGGGTGTGGCTCACCGCGTGCCCGCCCTTCGCTTCAACAGCTCTAGTGTGCAGTGCCAGAACAGCTCGGTAAGGACCCTGCTCCCCTGCTAACAGCATGCCCTTACTATTCTTCTTTAGTTTCAGCTGTCAGTCAATAATTCAGCATGAGCATCCTTTCCTGTGGAGCTGATTATACCATTTAGCCCACCTTAGTCCCTCCTGCCTGCCCTCCTAAGCCAGTCATAGTTTGCGATTCCTTAGAGTCCTTCAGTTCCCTCCAAAAGTGGCAGATTCAGCCCCCTCCACCTCCCCGTGCTTGATCACAAACTGGATAAATCTAGTCCCTCCTTTCTCCCGAGGCTGTCCAAGAGAGACACGCTGTGATGGCAGCGCTGGGTCATTATTCATTATTCAGTAGGTCACCCTCCCCCCCACTCTTCTCCCCCCACTTCATCCAGATTCAGGGAGTTTAATTACCATAGGTTACCCTTTTCGAAGTGCTGGTAAGATTACACGCTACTGACATTAAACCTGCATCAATACGCCCCTGTGGCACGACTGCACATTGGCACGGTTGTCACCACCTGCGATGATCCTCGATAATATCCAATTGCACACCTGGCACCGTGCACTGGCACAGACGTGCACATGGGGCCCCCGGATAGCAGCCCAATCCACGCATGCCCCGCCATCTCTGCCTCCCTACAGTACACCTATGAGGGCATGAAAATCGGCGACCTGCTGGTGGATTTCGCCGTGGTGTGGAACGGCAACTTCGTAATTGACAACCCCGAGAACATCAGAGGTACGGCCCGGTCCACCTGTGCCCTGGCACCTCGGCTCACATGTTTTATAGACACTGCATTCAGGAGGCGAAACGCAGAAAATGGAGGCCAGGTATTGTAGGGAAGAATGATTTAGAATTTTTTTTATGTGGCATGTGGCTGTTATCTCAACCAAAACATTTAAAAGGAAAAAATCTGTAGAGCAGCTGTTTAAAGACATGCGGGGGTGGTTTAGTTGTTATGGTGAAGTTGAGCAGTGTTAGATGGGTATTTGGCATCACTACCCGCACCTCTGGGCCCCCCATCTTTAGAAGCGTATTAATAGTTTGAATGGTTCCAAATTCTGACCCTACTGGGAGTGGCTTATGTCTGTTTGGGTGTGTCCTAATGTTGCCCCTCCCCCTCCATCCCACAGTGCACCTGTACAAGTGCACGGCGCAGCGCTACAGCTGCGGGAAGTGCCTGAAGGTGGACAGGAAGTTCCAGTGCGGCTGGTGCAGTGGCGAGGGCCGGTGTACCCTGCGGCATCACTGCCCCGGGCCACCTTATAGCAGCCGCTGGCTCGACCTGTCCGCCCGGAACGTCAAGTGCACCAACCCCCGCATCACCGAGGTCAGTGACATCCCAGCAAGGAACACATACACTGCAGGGCCACATCCCAGAATGCACCTCTACTCTACATTGAAAGTTTGTGGATCTAGGTTACCTTTGAGTGATAGCATGGTAATATCTAAAGCATCTTAACCTCCATCTCTGTAAATATTCTCCCTCTCATAATTAGTGCTGAGTTCTGTTCTTCTTTTCCAGTTTTTCTCCCTGCTCCAGTGTCTACTTCTCTCTCTTCTCAGTTGGGAATTTTTGTGTAATGATAAATGAGGAAGCAGCTATATCCCAGCATGCCTTGCATGGCCAAGGCCCCCTCGTGTTTATCACTAGGCAGCTCCCTGGGTCTCGGAGCGCCAAAATAAAGCCCCACAGGAAGAGGCCATCATATTTATAATGGTCTTCTGGCAGCAAGCAGGAAGGAATTTTGAGGTGTTTAGTCCTATTCCCACGAGGCAGCAAAATGTAAAAACAGACATTATGGGGACATCCCTACAAAGTCAGCCGGCTCTTTTTTTTCCATCAGTGCGAAAGCCATGGTGTGGGAGGGAGTCTGTGCTGTTTGTAAGCATGTGCATGTCCCGCCTGAAGAAAATCACACCTGATCTATAGTTAGGACTCATTAGGCTCTGAGATTCAGGCACGGTCTGGCTTTAAATCACAGTGGCAGCTCTGTGTTCACTTCAGGGATGCGTGTGTCTGCCTTTAGATAAACAGCCACAGAACATGAGGACGCAATCAGCTGGCGATAAACACACAGGCTGAGCCAAACCTGCTGGCCTTCTAAACCGGCCCAGTTCTCCTCAGTTTTGTGTTAAAATTCATCCACTCTACTAGGGCCGGCTCACTGCAGAATGTCGCTCAGGCGAGGAGGTTTCTGTCTTTTTAATGAATTCAGTGTTATCTTTGTTATAAGACACAGTCAGCTTGAGTTCTTCTGTCCCATTGTTTATTGCAGAGCCCCACCCTACTCTAGAAAAAGAGAATTCCTCTAATGAGATAAATTCTATTAGTTTTTTTCCACAGAAGGGCGACCAGCATTTATTAATGAAATCTGCAGAGATAATTATTTACGGCTTCCGCGGGCCTTAAGCTGATTTGTACGTGCTGCATCAGAATGAGTGTTTACAGCACCTGATGAATTTTTCATGCTTCCTTTAAGTCACATTCTGCTCCCCCCCCCCAAGTTACACAAAGAGGTGTGAAGAATAAAGATTATTAAACCTCTCGAAGGTGAGGGAATGACATCATTGGGGTGGAGCCGGATGGCGTGAGTGGAGTGGAGCGTACTGTAGGAGGACGGGTCCGCAAGAGCTTTGGAAACAAGGATGGTGCAGATTTGGCAAGTTCTTGCTGTCTGCCTCCTAGTTTGTCTGCGGACACCAGTAGGCTAGAAATGAAATAATACAGTGTGGAAGGATCTGAACTTCCAGTGCGCCTGCAGAGGTGGGCGAGGCGTGTTTGTGCGACTGGAGACGGCACCTAGACATGTCTACATACTTGCTTTGACAGCCAGATAGATGGAAGTTTGGACTTCCGTTACATTTTCTATGATCATGAATACTTCTGCAGCTTGGGGTCTCTTGACAGGGGTCATCTGGCTGCTGGGACACACGGCACCTCGAAAATGGAGAAGTGCTCCCTTTCTCAGGTCCCTCTCTCCCTCCCCTGTTCCCTTTCTCTGTTCCCTCTTTACCTCCTCGTTCCCTTTCTCTGTTCCCTCTCTTTCTCCCCTGCTCCCTTTCTCAGTTCCCTCTCTTTCTCCTCTGCTCCCTTTCTCGGTTCCCTCTCTACCTCCCCTGTTC
>JAABNX020000143.1:20836320-20852670 GCA_015163995.2 Mormyrus lacerda
CCCCCCCCCCCCCCCCCCCCCCCCCCCCCCCCCCCCCCCCCCCCCCCCCCCCCCCCCCCCCCCCCCCCCCCCGTCATGCTGTTCGCCATCACTTCTGCGCCATGTTACTCCACATATAGTTTTTCCACATTCCTGTGCTTCTGAAGTGCTGCCACCTTCCTTTTTGAACGTTCAACAACAGTGATAACTCGCTCACTAATAATTTAGGACAACCTATCAGTTTGAACTAAATTCAAAAGCAGTAAAGAGGAACGCTAAATGAGCCTCATCACTGCCTTTATTCAACCTCATTATGATTCACTGCACGCAATACAGTGACTTCAAACAGAGGTTGCAGGGAATTGGCTATTTACGTAGCTCCGTGGTTGTCCTCTAATGCTAGTGGAATGGCTAATGTGCTAACTGGCAGAACAGGCCATAAATGAGTTAGCGTATGCTCTAGCTAGCCCACAAGAGGTGGGATTTCCCTTGCAGGCTCCCCCTCTGTTCTTAGATCTCTTTTTCAGGTTGACACTAATTACATTTACATTTACAATTCTGCCTAATGAAGATAACTGTGATGTATATTTATTGAGCATTTGTGATTGGTTCTGTTTTTTTTGGGGGGGGGGGCAGCAGTGGGAACCTGTGCATGGTGGGGTCCGACATGGGCATATGGATCTCATCAAGGTGTTCCCTTCTTTGCCCCCCCTCCCCAACAACCCTCGGTCCACGGCCCATCCCGACAGGAGGACTGCAGCAGAGATAGTGTGCTACTCGGCCCCTTCGCTGACTGGTGTGGGCCCAGTGCTGATCCGAGTCGCCGTGGACCGTGCGTGGGCCATGGGGAGCCTGACATTTGAGTACATCGAAGACCCCACGGTGCAGCGGGTCGAGCCCGAATGGAGCATTGCCAGGTAGCATCATTTACCACACCCATTTTGCGGAAAAACAAGCAGCTGTGGTTGTCAATCTGCTGCTTTCTGTGAAGGTTAAAAATATTTTCTCTTAAGGTTGAAAGCCCTCTTTTATTGTCTGAATGAGGTGCAAGTGTGTTGGTCTGTCTTCTTCAGTCTCTGAAGGTTAAATGTTACTTTCCACCTCCGTGACTGCAGGTTAAAAGTCCTCTTGCCTGCTCTTACTCCGAAGGTTAAAAGTTCTGTCTCCGTCTCTCATGGAAGTTTAAACATCCCACTCTGTCCCTGTAGATCAAAAGTCCTCTCTTACTCTTTTTCTCTGAAGGTTAAAAGTTTACTCCTGCTACCACTGTGGAAGTGAAAAGTTCTCTTCCTGAGAAGAGAATTAATTAAAATCCATGAAAGAAATGATTATTCAAATGGTTTAGAACCACCTTAGAATCCACAATTGAAAACAACATTTTGCATTGCTTTCAAACTGTTGTAACTAGTATTCTGTATTAGTTTAGTTTTTCCCTCTCAATCCTTGTACTGAAGAAGCTTTCTTCTACCTGGTCATCTGAGACAGTCTTCAACTTAAAAATTGCTGTACGAGGACAGATTAGAAGGCCTACATCTCTTTAGCCTCGAGCTGAAGTGTTGTGATCAAGGTACCAGACATTTGGGCATGTTCGGCCCCATTACGGCTATCGTCTTAGCAACTTAGCACTTAGCAACTTAGACTTAACATCATGTTTGAGGTGCAAACTTGTAACAATCTATGCTGGTCTCTGTCTCTCCTTCAGTGGACACACCCCCCTAACTATCACGGGAACCAACCTGGACGTGGTGCAGGAGCCGCGGATGAGGGTCAAGTACGCAGGTCGCGAGTCCGTCAACGTAAGTGTCACAGTCCCTGCTAACACCATCATATATGGTGTACCTCATACGCACTGGAATCCACAGTGCTTGTTCAGCTTCAAATGCCTATTCTGGGTTACTTTTAAGGAGTGAAGTTTTCTGGAGGGAAGTTTTCTTTTTTATGCTAAGTTGTGGTCTCATTGGACCATCTATGCGGTTGCTGTTCGTTTGGTCCCAAGAGCTACCGCGGGCACATGGTTCATCACTTTAGTCTTAAATGTGCCGTTAGTTTGGTTAAAATGAGGGCTGGGACTCGCCTGCTTCTGCACCGGCACTCTCCCTGCGCCGCGAGCCAAGGTATTCAGGGAGGAACGAGAAGAGCTGCCAGACAGACTGAGAGAGATCTGCGGCGAGGCCGATGGCACACACGTCAGTTTCTAATTTGCCTTTCCTTTGTCTACCCCAGCCGCCACTCTTGTCCGCCTCCCCCTAACTTCACTCACGGAAAGCCGTTCAGGATCTGAGGCTCCTCCCTTTGTCCAGTTCCCGCAGCTTATCGCCATGCGACAGTGAAACAATAATCGTAATCCCGGTTTCACTGGGATAAAAGCCGCTTTCGTTGTTTTTTTGCCTTTGCTCTCCCGTCCGTTCTGTCGTGCTGCATACCAGAGACACTTCAATGTAAGTCAGCAGGTCCACGTTTCCACAGTGGGGGTCCTGTCGTGTTTCACCGGCTGAGCTCCCTGAGTGGCCATAGCTCTTTTGTGGTGAAGCATCTTTTCAGAGGCCTTCACATGTTTCGAGAAACAGCTACCAGCAAACAATCCTTTGTGCGCAGAACAAATTCCTCCCTGCTGTTTCTTAGGTTCAATTTCTTTCATACTTTCACTTTAATACATTCATTTTAGGGCACTTGGCAGCATGGCAGTTGAGGTCTTGGATGAAGCATACGTTCAGCTCTTAAAAAAGGAAGCACCCCCTCATTGACGTTTGACCCTTGATCCTAGACAATCTTGAGTAATTCTCTGGTGGCACCTTAGGGTTACGCTTCTGGTTCTGTCTGTTTGTTGAAGTTAACAGGCATAAATATAGTTTGCGACCCATTATCTGGTCTTTTCTTGAGCAGACATGAATAATGTAGTAGTACACCCTTACTTAATGCATTAATTAACCAGAAACAAAGTGTTCGTTACATACTGATCCTATGTTCATTCATCATTATTCAATAGTGACTTCATGCATATCATGCTGTTAATATATTTGTTCATGATTTGTACTTGACTAACAATTGAGTTACTAAGTTACTTGTACCCCCTCAAATGAAGTGTTGTCCATTATCTTAATCTGGCTGCATGAGCTAAACCATCACAGATGAGTCACCCTATCACAGCTGTTAGGTCATGTACGTAGCCTTAGTCCTGCCCTGGCTGGGTTCACGAGCAGCACTTCATCTCCGTAATGATATCACACAGCATGTTCAGTGTCCTGCAACGAATAGTGTCATCTTTAATTCACCAAGCCCAGCCTAATGATGTGGGACATGGCAGGATAGGAGCAGCTCATGACATCCTATCGCCTTGCCTTGATCTTGTAATATGTTGCTTCGGGTCTGGTAAATTTAGTGTTATTTGTATGTGTCCTTGGTGTCCACTGTAGATCCTTGGAAAATGCTTTGGTGAAATAATCAGCTACGAGCCTGTAACATTTGTTTGATTAGCAGATGGATTTGTCCAGAGTTACTTTTAGTCTCTACTGAATGGTGTGGAATTTTTGCTTGAGCAATTGAGGGCCTCGCAGAAGGTGAACCTCCTGGGATTCCAACAACCTTCAAGTCACAAGCCAAAGTCTTTAACCAGTAGCTTACCAGCCATAAGAGTCACCTTGGATAGTCTTCTGCTAATAATGTATCTTGTGAAGTTTGAACCACATTCAGTCAATAGGTCAGTAGTTGGTTCTGACTGTAGCAGAAGTTAAATATTCAACATGGCCACCCTTTACATCAGTTGCACCCACTGTTGCTATAGAGACCCTGAGAAAATTAGGAAAATTGACCCCTGCATCACTCTCCCAGTGGAAAGAATTTGAGTTAATAAGATCATATCTGCAATGTAAAAGTGGGTGGAGGCTGTTCTGAATAGTCCGGGGGTGGGGGTGGGGGTGGGGGGGTGTCTATATTGGTGGCGGCTTTATTGTCTGTTTGCAAGTGTTTGTGAAAATCCCACATTCGAAATCACTGTCATCTCCCCACTCCAATGCTACACAGGGCAGAACTATGAAGCAAGAACTGCAGCCAAATGCCAACCTGTCTTTGCTGCTGCCATTATGCATCGAGTCCCCCATACTGACCTGTTCCCCGGGAGCACAAATATGACTTTTTGCCTTCAAACACACACCATGTGTGGCAGAGGTGACAGAGATGTACTGATCCGAGATCAGCATCAACCCCTTCCCCTCAGCATGAGGCGATGAAGAAAACTCTCGACTGACTCTAATTTGGCTCGTCCCCGTGGAGGCAGTGCTGAGCTAGAACGTGCCACAGCTGCATGCCTAATCTCCTCATTGTCCGTGTCGGTCCCTCAGGATCGCCGGTGGGGGACAAAGCATCGCCTATTCACAATTATTGTCATTCAGAAACCAGGTCAACTCTCACAGCTCAGCTGCACTGGGGCCTGGCAGTCCTGTTTCTATTCCGTAGTTGTTTGTGTTTTTTTATGCCTCAAATCTAATTTCTTTGTACGCGCATGAGACGGGGATGGAAAATTGAACCAAACCTGTCCCTGGTTTGTGTGGATATTCGGCTGACATTTTGGGTCAGAAGACCAGGGCTGTTAGCTTTAAGAAGGTCAGAGGGGCATTTTACATGTCTACATGTTGACTCTGATGTTGGAAGTCCAGGAATTCTTTTTGAACAGCAGGACAGGAGGAATTAAGGACACCTATCGCTGTAGTGACGTTTTCTCAGATTCTTTTCCTCATTTTCTCATTCTGTCTCCCTCATTCTCACTTTTTCTCTGTCTTCCTTATTATCCCTCAGGTATGCAAGGTGCTCAACACCACCACTATAAGCTGCTTTGCCCCCTCCCTGACGGGCGAGTCTCCTCCAGGGCCAGACGCAGTCAAGCCTGTGGATGAATTTGGCTTCATCTTCAACAATGTGCAGGCCCTGCTCGTCTACAACAGCACCAGCTTTGTCTACTACCCCAACCCCTACTTCGAGCCCCTCAGCGCCTCCGGAGTGCTGGAGCAGAAGCCAGGCTCCCCGATTATCCTCAAGGTGGTTGGAGGCGTGTAGATGAATTGCTGTCAGAGTATCTGCTTTACAGAACCCCGCACAACCAGATATATCCACATAAATCTAACAAACCTCAGCTTTTCCAGCCAGATCTTCTACTCATGTTCTACAGGCTTCTTAAAATGTTAAAGATGCCATGAAAACTGGAACCATAAGAACCATGTGGGGGTGGTTGGACAGAATGGGGATTTTACTTGAGTATGAGATCTTACAAAATGCCGGGGCGAAATTAAAACAAAAGACAGCACAAGGAAAGCACAATGAAACATAAGAGTGTCATATTTGTGGAAGAGCTACAGTTAGCATCAGAAAACACGGTCTGGGTGTGTATGAATGCTGAGGTAACAAAAAGAAGCCAGTCGAGTATTATTTGTAATTAGGTTCAGGTGTTTTGGTCTCACACTGGGACATCCTCCGTTCCTCATTCAAAGGCAGTAGTTGTAATTGTAGTAATATTTATTAGATTGATGTACCAGATTGGTTTATCTATCATGGTGTGGGTTGGATGGAAGCATGATTTTCCCACCTACACTCAACCCACAGGGTAGAAACTTGGTGCCCCCAGCCTCTGGGGGGGCTCGCCTGAACTACACGGTGCTGATTGGAGAGACGCCCTGTTCCATCACGGTGTCAGAGACGCAGCTGCTCTGTGAGCCACCCAACCTGACGGGTCAGCACAAAGTCCTGGTGAGCGGTTGCCTATGCCCCCACCCCACCCCCCCTCCCCCGAGTGATCACATCTGTACATCCATCAACATTATGTGTGTGACGAAGGGATATCAAGAGTTTCTCCGTGAGACTTTGACTGAGGCTGTGTGCAGCCCTGAACATAAGTCTGCATTTCTTTGACTGTGTGAGAGAACAAGAGAATTTCGAGGTTTTCGGCAATATGTGTCAGTGTAGGTGTGTGTGTGTGTGTGTGTGTGTGTGTGTGTGTGTATGAAGAACAGGCAACAGCACACTAAAGGGAAATATGTCCTAGAAATATATCCTAAACTTCCAGGCACTTTGTTTTATAATCCCACTGAAGGGATTTTGTATTACGTTATGTCTTTGTTATGCCAACAGCTTGTGTGTATATGTCGGGTTCCCAGGTGCAGGTGGGCGGCCTCCACGTGTCCCCGGGCGCCGTGCACATCCTGTCGGAGAGCACGCTCACCATGCCAGCCATCGTCAGTATGGCGGTCGGCGGCGGCCTGCTGCTTGTCATCGTCGTGCTCGTCCTGGTGGCCTATAGGCGCAAGTCCCACGAGAATGACCTCACCCTCAAGCGTCTACAGATGCAGATGGACAACCTGGAGTCCCGGGTGGCCCTCGAGTGCAAGGAAGGTGAGGCTAGGGTACTCGGGTATGGAAAATAAGAATAACCAAGGAAAAATTTTCCCGGAAGCCATGTGTCTTTGCTGATTATTACAGCTCTATGAATTTTTTGGGTCTATATATGATGCAATTTTGGAGCAATTCTTAGAGTGACCGATTGGTGTTTGTCGTGCTTGGTTCACTTGATACAACGAATATTAGAAATTGTCATGAATTCGCCGAAGCAAGACGTCATTTCGTTTGTGATTCTACGTTGAGTGATTGTTGACGAACCTTACTCAGCCCCCAAGTGTTGCCTTGCTCTCTATGTTTACCTCCGAAGGTTCCGGAGGATAATTGCAAGTCTTTGAAATATAATTGTTTATTTAGACGAAAGTAAGCTCTCATTCATTATGAATCCCAGGGTTCCCATTTTCTGGTTGATTGTCCATCATTTCCCTGGAGCTTTCATAGGATGAAATCCTTGCCATTAGTCACATTAACGAAACACTGTAGTCTGACAAGTGCTCAAATTAAGGAAGGCGGTTATCTGATTGTATACTACAAGCTCAGTGGGTCTCAGCATCAATTCCAGTGCCAGGTTCCTTTCCCTGGTTCTGCCCAAAGACTTTATTTTGTTCCTTAGTTTGGTTGTGTGTATGTGACTTGTGGTGGACCCTATAGTGCATAATTAATTCTGGAAAACAAAAAGATCTTAAGTATGTTCTACAATAGCACGCAAACACTTAGCATTAATGTTAAGCCACTTGTGACACTGAAATGTGTTTAGTGTGACACTGTGAATTTAACCTAGTGACAGCCTGACATTTCCAATGAAATCCAGACAAAGGCTCTGAATGGAACAGAGACTCCAAGATCAACAGTATGACCGATGTTTTACTCTTTAAACCTAGCATTTATTCCTGCGTAATATTTCTGGTTCATACTTTTGAATTACTCGTGCCTGATTTCACAATGGACCAAATACCAAAGTGATCCTATTCAGCCAGTCACTCATTGCTGTTTTAGCAGACAGGCTCTGTGAAGCACTCATGCGTGAAACGCTAAACGGATACATTGAAACTCTAATGATTATTTTCAAAAACACTTTGTGCCCTTTCAAAAACACACCTCAAAATCAGAATGCCACTGATAGAGTGAATTCACCTCGTTCATTTTCTTTTAACCTTTCTCCCGGGAGTATGGTTCTGAAAAGCAGTATTTAGCCTTCTGCAGTTGCCGCTGGTGTCGGTTGTGAGATGTATAATAGCTTAAATATCAAGTCAGTCTCCTGATGAGAGTTTGTGTCAAAAAGATTTAATTTTTTAATCAACATTACGGACGCTTGTCGCCCCTGTGTTGCTACAGTAGGCTGGCGTGTAACGTTTAAAAATGCAACGCGTTTAATTTGACAGAAACGACCGTGTCTTCTCTTTGACAGGGATAACGTGTGCCCTGGGAAATGTTTTGATTAGTCCTGGCAGCAAACCATTCAGCTACTGTCCGTTTTGTTGAAAGACAGCTCTAAAATCTGGGACAGAAGAACCTACACGTACAGCAGATGAAGGGAAAAAAACAGCTCAATTAAATAAAGTATTGTTTGATGTGTTGAGGAACTCTGAAGAGAAAGCTTAAAGGGGAAAAATGAGGTGGAAAAATTCAATATCTAAACGGAAGACAAACACATTAACCCCTCCATTTGTTGCCCAGTTGGCACTTACTGTACACGCTTTGACCTGTGATTAGCTAACTGTGCAAAGTTCACAATTTATCTTAAGACACAAGTGAAACCCATTCATTTGAATTCATGTCCAGTTTTGGTACAGCTGCCAGGTGGAGAGGTCCAGGGTCATCGAGACGTTCCACCGCCTTAACTAGTCACACACACATCTCATCCTCAACACCCACACTGAATCATGCAAAGTCAAACATGAAGAGATGACTACACAGCTTGGGTGAAAGAATGTCAACAGAACACGGTCTTCAGAGGGCAAATAGTTGAGATTAGAGGCAGGGCATCTGATACTATCTGCTTACCATTGCCACTTTAATTTCATTCATGACTCTTTGACTTTGCTGCCCAAAGTGGGCTTGGCTCTCTGTTTCCATGGCAACAGACCTCCGTCAAAGACAAAGCCATCTCCTGTAATGTGGCTGCCACATGGTGCCTTGGGCACAGTGCAGGACCAAAACCTGCTATACTTACTGAGGCTGGACTGAGAAGGAGCTGTAGGCTCCCAGTTGAATCTGATTCTCGGGCAGGCCTGTTTGGCTGCATGTGAGAGAACTGGGAGAACAAAATTCTGAATTCACATAAAAATCAGTTTAGTGGGAAAAAAAAATATTGAATACAGTGGTTTGTGTCCTTTTCAGAGTGACATTTAAGTTACAAAAATCTAGCAAAAATCCATGACCAGTGTATTTTCCCAACCATCTCCAGAACAAAGGGTTTATTCATTTAGAATCTGCCCAAGCTGGACACTCAGCAGCCCATCCCATTCTAAAGCATCTCCTCATCTCCTCATCTCCTACTTACAGCCTTTGCTGAGCTGCAGACAGACATTAATGAGCTGACCAGCGACCTGGACCGTGCCGGTATCCCTTACTTGGACTACCGCACGTACGCCATGCGGGTCCTCTTCCCGGGTATCGAGGATCACCCAGTGCTGAGGGAGCTGGAGGTGAGAGGAGGGCCTTCTTGTGGACGTATCTCCTTTTCCCCAACTACAACCCTTCTCTGCCTTGAATTTCTATCGTGCAAACAATGTGGCAGCAATTGTGTTTGATGTTGACTTAACTGAGACCTTGAGGTGGTAAGTCAGTGTGTCTCACGGCCCTATAGGTCTCTGGAAATGGCCAGCTGAGTGTAGAGAAGGCCCTGAAGCTCTTTGGCCAGCTTGTCAACAACAAGGTGTTCCTGCTGACGTTCATCCGCACCCTGGAAGGCCAGCGCTCCTTCTCCATGCGTGACCGCGGCAACGTGGCCTCGCTGGTGATGACGGCCCTGCAGGGCAGACTGGAGTACGCCACTGACGTGCTCAAGCAGCTGCTCTCCGATCTCATCGAGAAGAACCTGGAGAGCAAGAACCATCCTAAGCTTCTGCTGCGGAGGTACGAGTCTCTCTGCCTCATGCGGACTTGAGTCTCAATCTTACTCACACGCTAACAGATTCAGGTTCCCAGCACTTGACAGGAGCCCTTGATTACATACAATTACGTGCAAGATTGGAGGAGTGCAAGGTAATGTTGGCAACACTTTAACTTAAGGTGACGGAAATACTCAGTTACTACTGAAGTACAAATCACAAGTCACAAACAAATCATGAACAAACACAAGTCGATACTTAAGATGGAAGCTGTATTGCTTCATTAATGATGAACAAAACATGTGAGCAGTTTTAAACCTTTTATTCATTTCTTGTTCCTTCAGTAGATCACTAAGATTTACAGAATTAACAGATTTAGTAACAAATATAATGACTGCTGGGGATAAACGATACAACAATTCATTGACGATGAACAAATATGGGATCAGTTTGTAACACACTTGTTGGTTAATTAATTTGTAAGTAATAGCATTATACTATATTATTTGCGTCACCTTAAGTAAAGTGTTACCGTAATCTTTTATCAGGTATGCCCCTGCCTATGTGTAAATCATGTGGCTGCAAATCTAACGTCACCTATTCATGAGTCTGTTCCATGACTTTAATAAAGTGTTTGACCCAGGGAGGACAGAGCAGAGTGAACAGAACATGTGTTTCAGGGGGTTTATTACAGTGAATTGAAAGGTCGCAGAGATACAGGAGAAGAGATTAGGATTAATGGGTCTGTGCATAATTAACAGGTGCAGGGAATGGCTTTACAGTGACTAGATCCAGAGCTGAAGCACTGTAACTTTCTTCAGAGGCAAAATGGATCCTCCAGATTTATTTGAATGAATATCAAAAATAGATCAAACCAAGCCTCCCCATATTCAAAGGACCAGCGCAAAATAAAGGAGCAGATTTCCACACATTATTATTTGGAGAATACAGTATGCAAGTGAATTTGTTTGCCCTGTACACTCACTGTTGTAATCATTTGCAACGTACCATACAACATGTGGTTTTATATTTTCTGACAGGACACATTGTCTCAGACATACACATCGGTTATGCCCTGCTGTTACTTGTAGGACGGATTTCATTCTCTTCCACGATTCCACGCAGTCAGTGCTCAGCCGTGTACACATGGCTGCTGTGCGTGGGCCGGCGTAGAGAGAGTGTGATGGGTAGATCAGCACAGGAAGAAGCTAGAAAGGGTCAAATGTTCTATCCCAGCTGACTTGTAGATCTGTGCAAAAAAAAAAAAACAGATCGCTTGTGTAGGTTCTTGTCAGCCAGGATCTTAAAGGCGCTGAAGCAGCACTGTATCGAGTTAGTAGCCAGAAACAAACAAGCGGTAATAATTTCCGCTCTCGCCTTTTTTGACCCAGCTCTTGTCAGCATGCTGTAGCTAATGCACCTCCACTGCAGGGACTCCTTGCTAATTAGGGGCGAACACAGGATGCGTTAGTTTACAGCCTTTCCAAGGAATGCTGGAAAAGGACGGGGTGACAGAGCTCGCGGTTTACATCTGCGTGGGTCAGCTTGTGGGAACATGCATGGCCCTAGCAAAGACGCATGCTCAGAACCGGCCCGGACGTGGACAGGCTGCTGCAGGGGCTGTTATGACACAGAAATGTGAATTATTAATCACAGCACAGGCGTAGCTTTAGGTTGCATTAGCTGATGCTAGCTGGGAAGTCATAAAAAGCACTCTGCTCATTCATTTCTGCTTTCCGCGCATCCATTTTTTATTAGCATCTGCTAATTAACTAAATATATCACAGTGTTTTTCTGCCTAGCTGCAAAAGCCACAGACTTTACTCTCCTGATCCTCTATTCTGAATTAAAGAAGTTAAATGTCGCTACTTTATGCCGGAAGTGCGTTCAGAACTAGATCTATATTCGGTAGCTGGATGGAGCCGTGGGCTGCCGTAGCATTGGAGGGAGAGGACCTTCATCCCCCGAAAGAAATCTCAGCTGCCGAGGAGATGGGGTTGCCGTGGGATACCGTAGACAGCTGACGCAAGATCGCAATGATCTGTTAGGCGTTTTTCCTCCATCAGTTGTGATGTTCTACAACCCGTTCCGTTTCCCCAAAGATATCTAATGTTAAGTGCAGCTTGTTTTAAATTTGAGCAGTGTTCTGTTAAAAGAGTGCTACATGTTAGGTGGGATATTGCTTTTCCGACCCTCAAATGTGCCCAAACAGAGAGCTGTTTGAAGCTTCCCGCCTGTTGCATTTTTGAGGCAATGTTTTAACATCTGCTTGAGGTCAGGAGAGCATCCATCAGTGCCAGTGAAGTATTAACTCCCACCTTCTTAAAGAGCTCGAATTGAGCCTCTCATCAGTTTCACTTTGGTTTGGTGTAGCTGTTCAGTGTTTGTGGGGAGCGAGTTCGGTCGGTCTTGTACACCATCAAGTTTATTACCTCTCAATCACCACAACAAACAAGGCATCAGAGCTTTATGCTAGCATTTTTAACGTCATTACTAATGAGTCTTTCATTGATTTAGACTGTGAATGTGTGACATTATTGTGATGTTTGTGAAACGTTGCTGACCTCTAAATGCAGACTGCCTTAGCCTGTTCTTTTCAGCTTGCATATAATCCTCAAGGAGGGGGCTCCAAATAGTTTATGAAATATGAATATTCATGTATATACAAGGGTGTAGAGAGAGAGAGGGAAAGAGAAAATGAAACGGAGACTTTCTCAAGCCAGAGAACTGTAGGGAGTCAGGTGAAATTATGGATTTTGGTAGCATGCTTTTGCTCTTAGAGAAATAGATGACATCAAGAATCCTTTTTCTTTGCTGCACAGATGTGACAAGGGGGTGGGGTTTTTTGAGTAATTACATCCCTCAGTTGGTTCTGCTGTATCCACTTTGAAGATACTGCTGTGCCACATACCACACAAAGCCCCCCAGACTAGGGAGGAACTAGATGCAACGGATCATTTGCAGTCGCCAGCATCGCGTGCCTTCCTGCTAGTGCGGGAGCGAGACGGAGACCGCAGAAAGTCGACGAGCTTTCTACGTAGACTCCATATAATCCCGTGGAAGGCTTCACATCAGCTTTGGGGCCCGGAGTATCGACAGGGGTTCACAGTAGCCTGTGAGCTGAAGGGCTTGTGTCTTTCTAAGAAGCCATATCCTGGAATCACCGAGGAAACAGAATCAGCTGAGGGTTTATCATGAGTTGTTTTGGGCCTTTGCCTCATTCTCGTCTGACTGCATAGAGTGATGTGTTCCGCTTCTTCTTCATGATAAACCTGTTCAGGACTCAGTGCCAGTACTGGACCTGTTCCTTTTATCTTTTCAAAGCATCCATACCCAGACTTGTTCTGTTCTGTTCACCATCCCAACTGGAGAGATTCTCACAGAAAAAAATCTTTTCCTGCAGAAGGTTTTGAACTGATCCCCCCAGGCTTAGAAGCCCTTAGGCGATAAGTGAATGTTCTGCTACATTTATGCACAGACCCCATTCTTTTACGTTACAGTGGCACCCAAACACCAATTCTTCCCAACCACATGGAATTTACGTGTGACTTGATTAGCAATAACAGCAGATACATCTGAAAAGAAAAAATCACTTTCAATATTGATTGGTGTTGCGATTGTATAGTTACTGTAACTCACAATCCTCTAACAGAATAGTGAACTTGTTTGAGAAACCAAGAATAAGTGTCATGCTAGACACTGCTGTCCATTTAAACCTGGAAACCGTTTTATTCCCTGAAGCAGAGGTCCAGTCATTAAGGTCGCCAGTGGGATTCATGGAGGCCTGTTAGAAGACTCCCTGTACAAATCAAGTAACACCACCATTCATATCTTCAAAAACATTCCAGGATATGTATGGAACATTCTTCAGGTCCATTCTACTCCTTTTTTTTCCCATGGGAATGTCTCGCGTGAGAATTGACATGGGCCTCCACAGGACTCGAGGATTATTGGAGGTTTCAGTCCTGCTGGAAAGATTCTTCCTGCTTCCCACGATCCGTCG
This sequence comes from Mormyrus lacerda, assembly GCA_015163995.2. Taxonomy (NCBI): domain Eukaryota; kingdom Metazoa; phylum Chordata; class Actinopteri; order Osteoglossiformes; family Mormyridae; genus Mormyrus; species Mormyrus lacerda. Next base: position 20,849,737 of record JAABNX020000143.1, read on the forward strand.
CGTAAATCACAAGCTGGCAGCTCTCCCCTGAGTGGCGAGCAGAGGGTGTGATGCTGGGTTTTCCAGGCCTCAGCGGCGGCCCGGTGCAGCCTGCTATCTGACTGAGCAGCGCTCTGGCAAGTGGGCCGGAGACAGCTGCTCTCCCCAACTGCGAATGTTCAATAATCTCGAGTGCCATTCTTTAGCCTGGCCTCAAGTTGTTCATTGTAATGTTGGAATTCTTTTGCAATAACAAGTTTTTTTTTTTTGCCGTTTTTTTTTTTTTTTGTCTTCAGATACAGTGTCAAAGCCACGTCGGTATTTTATAGCCAAAAGCGTCCTCATTTAATTTATTCTTCATGCTAATAAGCAAGCTCGTCTTGTATTCTTTCCAATGCTTTTGTCCATTCTCTTGCCAAATGATCCTCTGCTTTTGTGCTCTTTCCTCACTCGCCGCTTGTTGGATTTTCTTTGTGTTCTGAGGCAGAACATGGATTTATTCGTACTTTTAATAATGCTTGAGAGGCCTGCTCGAGTTCGAGAAAGCGATCACACCAACGCCTGCACGGTCACCCCGCAGGCCTCCCTTGAAATTCGAACGGTAAACATAACCTAAGATTTGTGATATTTTCTTATTTCTTAGAGACCAATGTTCATAAAGAATCACAGTATTGCTCCTTGAAAATGAATGACAAATGTGGTTCCAAGTAAACTCCTTTCTCAGCAGGAGGTGGGAAGCCGTTCTAAAGTTTCTCACACTAAGTCTCATGCCGAGTGAGACGTAAGATCCATTCTTCTCTAATTCTGAGCCTTTTTTTTACTCTGTGTGCTAGAGAAAAAAATCATTTTGATAGCTCTGATGTTATTTTTTTCCTGCTTTGCCCCAAGTGACCTGACTCCAAACTGAAATAATGCTAGAAAATTATCCAGCTTTTCAATCTGAATGTTCTTGGCGTGCGCGTGTTTTAAATGCACGGAAGCAATCTCCACTTTTTCTCTGATCTTAATAAAATTTGAAGCCTTCACTAGACTTTATTACAGTGTTTATAATCACAATTATAGCATTTAAATTGATCTCGTAAATTGATCTTGACTGTGATTCTGGCCAGATCAAGCTTTAAGTTTTCTTTGTGGTCTTTCTGTCAGTCAAAATAATACGCAATATTAAGATGGAAGGGTTATATGCCTGGGGTCTAGATGATGTGTAAAACGTGCCCCACAATAATGGCGCATTCACGCCGATGCATTCCTTTTAAGGACGGAGTCTGTGGCCGAGAAGATGCTGACAAACTGGTTCGCCTTCCTGCTTCACAGGTTCCTGAAGGTAACTGACAGTCACACTTCAGTTTTTAGTCTCACTGCACGTTATTCTCTGCAACTGCGGAGTCTGCGTGTCGATTGTTCTTTCTGCATTATGAGGTTGCTGGATGTCGTGACTGTGTATGGTGTCCCGTTTTCTTTATCTGTGTATCTGCGCGCGTGTGTGTGTGTCGATTTCTCTGTCGCTGAATATCTATGAGCAGTACCCGGCTGTTTCACTTACTGCATGCCCTGCATTTCTTGCGCTTGTGTATGCATGTGTGTATAAATCTGGCATCTTGCACCTGCCTCGCTGTCCACAGGAATGCGCCGGTGAGCCACTCTTCATGCTCTATTGCGCCATCAAGCAGCAGATGGAGAAGGGCCCCATCGATGCCATCACGGGCGAGGCGCGGTACTCGCTCAGCGAAGACAAGCTGATCCGGCAGCAGATCGAGTACAAGACCCTGGTCAGTGCTGCCCCGCTTGCAACATGAGCGCAGAGTACAGGTCAAGCAGTCAAACGCTGTGCTTTCCCCGAGAGCATAGCAGCAAGGAAAAAATATCTCAAGTCTCTGCTCATCTCTTGTATGAATAAGAAGCTGAAATGCAGAAGGTCATTTTTTATTTGTTTGCTATCACAATGAATCAAAAGCACATTTTGTTGTTAGTATCCCACTGAGTCGCATTACTTTAAGTGGTGAGACGGTGCAGTGAGCCATTGCCTTTCACTGGCAGTAAATGCATCAAGCCTCCATCCCACTGACATAACCAGATGTTTTGCCGCGATCTTCAGTTGAATCATCAGTAAAACTCATTGCCCTGTTCCAGAAACCCCCATACCCATCCACACCATGAAGTTCTGTCCACCAGGGTTCTTAGGGATATTGTTTGTTACTTTTTTGTTACATATAAGCCTTATCACTTTGACGAATGTTTATGTTGGTCTCCTCTGACTGGAAAGCTTCTCCCAGACCTCCCAGTGCTTCCCTTCTTGTTTCTGGGCTCTTCATACTGGTGACCAGTGAAGGACTTGCACTTTCCAGTGCACTTCTCTTGGTGAAGTTTCTTGCAGAATGAGCTTGAAAATTGCACATTGCACCCCAGGGATAACTGAAAGATTTGAAGAGCTTATTTTAAATGGGTTTATTTATTGTTTTTCTTCACACTAAGGAATTATTTTCTTCCATCTGTTCTTGACATTTTCCAGCTTTTTTCCCCTTTCCTTGGAATTTCCCACAATGCTGATTTGGTAATGCTGAGGTTCTTAGCACTTTATACAATGGGTTTTTTTTCCACTCACATCCTGAAAATAGCCCTCGCCTCTCGTCAGTTATCTAATCTTGCTGACTCAGCAGGAAAACTCAGTTTTAAAAAACATCACAAATCCATGTAACACAAAGCACCTGAGTGATCGGAAACACCTGTAAAACCTGACTGGGGGGGATGTGCTATGGCGCCTCATTGAGTAATATTGCCGCCTGCAGGTTTGCCGGTTCGAATCCTGCTGTCATGCGGTTTCTAATCTAATTACAAAGACGTTTAGTAGAATTTCTGGCATCACTGAATCTGTCAAAGTGTGTATGTGTGTATGATGCCTTCTTTAGACGGGCATGGATACACCCCAGCCCTTTGCCCTTTGCCCTTTGCCCTTTG
>JAABNX020000143.1:20884582-20906394 GCA_015163995.2 Mormyrus lacerda
CCCCCCCCCCCCCCCCCCCCCAATTTTAACAACAGGCAGCCTGCCTGGTTTCGAACTTCTTTGAAATGCTGTGTGCTTGTGATTAATCTGGATCTGCACCACCACCTATAGAAATTTGAATTTCTTTTTCCTGCAGGCTGAAATCCATTGTGTGGAGAAGGAGAAGATTAATAACAGGGATGCAGTTAAAATCACACTTAACCATGCATCTACCTGCGTGAGTATAGAGGAGCTAATGCCACGCTAATGCTGTCTTTCGTCTTTTGATTTTAGGCAGGTTCACCAGATAGCAGGGCGGCTTCTTACCTCTGGGGTTATGGGTCGGAATCCTGACCAACGGCTGGCTGTGTGTGGAGCTGGCATGTTAGCCCTGGATTTCCTGCCGCGGTTCAGATTTGTGAAATGCTTCCTTTTAATGTGTGTGTGATTGTCTTCAGCCTGCATCTTCATCCTTGTTCACTGGGCCCCCTAAGATTCCAGGCTCACCACGACCCCTCGTCGAATAAGTGGATGGGCAATTTCAGTATTTCAAATGCCTTACATTATGTTTATAATGGCAAGAGAGCCAAGCAAAACAAAATCAAATATTATGATGGAGCTATTACAGTTTCAGAATGTGACAACTTGGTATTGGATTGAAGATGTGTCAAGAAAAACAGAATAAAATATTTGAGGACAAAGGAGGATTCTGGAAGTTTATGGAAAAAAACATTACCCAACCTAGTTGTTTGAGTAGACATGATAGATAGATAGATAGATAGATAGATAGATAGATAGATAGATAGATAGATAGATAGATAGATAGAAGTCATATGAGCAGTCCTTCATACATGTCCTCAGGGAAAGAAATAGAGATACTGTAAGGAATTCTGGGCAGAATGTGTGTGTGCTTGAGCACAGCCACTTTACAGGCCCAGTCCAGGCTCTCATTTCAATGACTTTGTGCCGTTTGTCCTTTTAGGCACAAACCAAAGTCAAGATTCTAAACGCCTTACCAGATATATGCAAAACCGACTGCAAGATTGAATTTTTCCAAGAAGAGAACTCCAAACAAATAATCATGTCAGGCAAAACCATTGAAGGTTAGTTATTGTTTGCACTTTTGGTCATTTTCATTTCCCGAATCATCTGAAAAAAATGTGAATTTGTCTTAAATTACAGATGATGCACAAGCTATGGCCATGACACTCAACAAAGAAAAGGTCAAAAAAAAGGTAAGCAGTCATTTTAACTGAGATTGTGCACAAAAGAAGCTTTTTTCAACGCAGACAATGTTATTCAAGCATCCTGAGGGTTAATGTTTATTACCGGTATTCTGAACTTTGGTTGGGGTCCGGTTTCTTTGTCCAAAATGACGGTTCTGATTTGAGTTGACAGCTCTTATTTAACATCCAGTCCAACTTCCCAGTGAATAGCTGTCATCAGTGGCGTATCAGCCCTGTTTTCCTGGTCATGTGGGATTTGAAGGCGATGCGTTTCCACTACAGTTCCTTGGCACTCTATAAAAAATATCCAGAGGGTGTTATATAAACAACATCACCATAAGCATCACATAGTGGAATGCTTTACTATGTCTTCCTATCCCTAACATTTCACCAGCAAAAAAGGCTGTTTTAATCCCATTTTGGTCCATTTAACTGAAGACTCAATTAAAGACTGTAATAACAGTTGTAGTTCTACTCAGGCTTGGATTGGATTTTAGGTTTCACAATCTGAAAAACCTAAACTTGAAATTGTTTGAAAAACTTTAGATTGTTCAGTTCTCAATACACTTCTGATGACTGCTACTACTGATTATAAAACAAATAATTTACCTGAGCTTGTGACTAAGCTTGTGACTGAATTTCATGTCCTGCAGAATAAATAGCATAGTATCCAAGAGCTACCTTGGCTGAGGTGTTTTGCCTCATTTTTCCACCCTCTGACTGGATCAATCATTCTTGAAAAGTGATGGATGTGTGCATAAACCCCACCCCCCATACAGATGGACTTGAAGGAGGCAGTGCCTTATTGGACCAAGCACTCCCCCACAGTGCTGGTTTCCCTCCTTTTGGCTGGACTGCTGCTGGCGGCGCTTCTCATTGGTTACTATGTCCTGAAGAACCACCGCGGGCACAACACCAAGGGCATGAAGCTGGTCAGTCTTCATTCGCAATGATGTTTAACGATGTTCATAACATGGAAACGAAGTGCAGTTTGTGTTATTCTGTGTTTCCAAAGCATCCCAACGCAACGGTGACACTCTGCTTTGACTCTGACTAATTCTTCATGCGACAAATTGTCTTTGAAATACTTGGGGAAGGCTTCAGCTGGATTTGAAGTAGCGGTTGTCCACAGGCCTATGATGGAGTCCCACGTTACCTCCACTCATGCAGTCTCAAATCATCAGGACATAAAACTTTCCCAATCTGGTACATGGGGACCCCCAGACAGTCCACTTTTCTGCTCCCTTCCAGATCCCAGTAAGTAAGAAAGCTGGAAGGGAGCAAAAAATGTAGACTGCCTGGTCAGGAGCTGGGAGGGAGCAAAAACCATCTGGGAGTCATTGAGGACCAGGTTGGGAATCACTGTACTAGACAATCTCAACTGCTTCTTCTCTAGCCCTCATGATGCAGGATATCAATCATTTTTACAAGACTAACATCTAAACTATTTTCTGGCTATTTCCACTACAGTGGTTTTAGGCAAAAAAAAATATTTTTGTGATTAATGCACTATGCAACAGCGCTCATAGAAAGTCTTGGGACATTTGCTTAATTCAGTAAAAAATTGCTAATTTATTAACTTGATAACAGAAATCATTACTTTATTCATTTGTTTAAAAATTAGAAACAACCTGTAATTTTAAGTGAAACATTCATTTCAAGGAGTGATCAATTGAAGCCCAAATTATAAATGAGCTGATCTGAGTTGAAAAGTTAATTGTCAAGCAGCCCGATTGGACTGCTTTTAATTAGTGACACCTTTGAAATAACATAAAACACCAAACATCTGTCTTTAATGTCAGTGATGGCAACTGCGATTAGTAGCAGTATGACACGAACCAAAGAACTGAACGAAAAAATTACCAATAAAAATAAAATGTCTGCATGGATTATATGTGCGGATATGTTAAACATTGCTTGTCAATGGACTTTTGTTATGAAACCAATAGATTTGCAGCAATTTTACCAAATTAAGCAGCCGTCCCAAGACTTTCTGTGAGCTCTGTATATTAGAGCTCCGCAGCATTTGCCTCAGTGTTCCAGCTGATCGGCAGCCAGCTGGCTGCTGTGAGGATTACTGCGATTTTCCTCAGCCTTGTGGGCACCTGCTGTCATCAAAGTTGGCAACCTTTGGGCCTCGCAAGGCCTTCGCCACAAACACGCTAACGCACCGTATTTTCTGAGCGGGTTAAACCACAGACAGAGTAAATGAATCCAGGGAAAGGCGCCTGGTAAGCATTTAAATGCGCTAAACTGACACCACCGCTAATTCCGTGATTTAGCTGATGATTATGCAACTTTGGCATGACATCATTGCTTTCCTGAGGACTCCCGAAGTGCTCTTTAATGCTGCCTTTCAGCAATATCAATAATGAATATCTGCTCCAATTGCACCAGTAACTGGTAACCAGCAGACAGCTTACAAAGGCAGCTGGACTGGGGCGCTGTGGAAGTCCACGTTCGTGACGTGTGCGTGTCCACAGGCCGACGAGACCTTCCAGGTGGATGAGGAGAACCAGGGAAACACTCTGGTGTCTGTGGCCCCCCTGCAGCCTCAGGAGCCCCAGACCCCGAAGCCCAGCATCAACGGAGAGTCCCCTGATGGCGGAAAATGCCAGTCGCCCCCTACCAATGGACACCAGACCACCAAGTCCCCCATGGCAGACACAGAGCTGTGAGGACTAGCTGGAATGTGGCTAGATGTTTCGCCTCTCACCGCGGCCCCCCCAAGAAAATAAACACACCCTCCTCAGGACACAAACGACTAATACACACATACATGCACACACAATCAGAGCAACCCACCTGCAGGTACTAATCAGCAGCTGTGGGTCTCGACCTGTAGGAGGCGCTGTCATCAGTATTGAGCCAGCAGAGGCATTGCATCTGGTCTTGCTATAAACATGAATGGCTGTGATTATTAAAATCTAACATCTGTGATGATAATGATAGCCAACCCCATTCCATTAATAACAGCAAAGAAATTGTAATCCCTTACACTTTTTAAAGTTGTATATTTGTTTCCAAAGTACGTTACATATTCTCATATTCAAGTCATCTTCTTTATTAGCTTCCTTTTTTGTTATCCATTTACATCATTCTAATAGTTACATAAGCAAAGATGCTGGTTTTTTGTTTTTCGTTTCTATACTGTACGTACAGTAGATCATTGATAAACCACCGAGAGTTGCCACAATTATCTGGCAATATCTGGCGGATCTGATACTGCCAATGAAAACACAACTCGGAGGAAATCTTTCCAATTAGAATAAAAAACAAAATTGTGTGTGAAAAGGACAAATGTATAAATGTGCAAAAGACAGGGTGAATATGTTATAGAAAAGTGAAAATTCACAGAAGTAGTTTCATTGATATAGAGATCCTTGATATAGTGGTGTTCCTACAATCAAATTGGGGGCATAACGGCTGGGTTACTCCTGGAATTGGAGCAACCATCAGAATTTTACTACCCTTAAGCACTGTGCCAAACTCCTTCACTGCAAGAATGTCTGATATCAACTAATGCCCTTATTGAAAAGAATGACAATTGACTAAAAAAGGCAGCTAGCTCATGCCACCATTTTCCTTGGCTATCGTACTCACATGCCTGTCTTGTGGTCTAATGAGAGCTTGAACCAGCAAAATGGCTGCACTCTGTAACACAGCTTGTATTGTCGTGTTGTTCACTTAGTGTTAATATGTATATGGAATCCAGAGTGTCATCCTGCAAGGATCAAGGTGACCACACTGAGTGACATGCAGGAAGAGCGTAGTGTTTGTATGCACACTGAGTCCAGACACATCTCCTCGAGATTTTAAACCGGGCCGCATCTTCAAACACTTCATATGTCCCTGTAGCCCCATAAATAGGACTGATCCCCCATCAGTGTAAGGAGTAGCTGCAAATAAAGGTTCTCTGATCCGAAAGCAGAAGCTAAACTCTGTTCTGTGCCTTAAGTGGACTTCAGAGCAGCCTCGAAGCTCACAGCATGTTTTTCCCCTCACTTAACAGTTGGTTGTGCCAACAGGCAAAGCAGCACAACTTCAAACTCTCACAGTCACGTGGACCAGTCCCATGGTGACTGCAGTCCTTTTTATAACCACGGTTTTGCCAGTAGAGACTTTATTAATCCATGGAATTTTACCAGCGTCACACCAGCTTCATCTCGCTAATAATAGAGAATTTTTCAGTGTCACATTACCGTTTTTGATTAAGTTGCTTGTTTATCCACACTAATGATTACTTAGAATTCTTAAAATTCTTCTTCTTTTATATATGCTGCCCGCTTCCTGCTGTTGTTGAAATGAGTTGAAATGATTGATGAGCATGAGGGAGCGGTTACATTTACGTGAATATTGATTCTTCGTATTCTTGTCCGTTCTGTTTAGTTTGGCTTGACTAAATGCTCTTCTGATCCCTCGTTGTTCTCATTTCCCGTGTTTATGAGCACAGCAGACAGACAGGATTGAGAGGTTCGGTTACTCTGTTGCTAAGTATTACTATGAATAAGGTGTCTCATCTAAGTCATTTTGAATGAAGTGTGATTCTTGGTGCCAGACATATTGATTCCAGAATCCTGGATACGGCCCACTTTCCAGGAATCATGTCATTACGATGTTTCTGCACGTTTACAGAAAATATTGCTGTATACAAACGATAACCAGTCAGCAGCCGTTCTGTGAGCTTCGGGGAACATGAACCATAATGACATAATTTAACAGAAGAATCCATTTTTCTGTTTGCATTAGTATTTGTGTCCTAGGCAGGAACAGCACAAAGTTGACATGATTAAGTCTAAGAAATTGTGTAGTGTGGGATGAGAACTAAATCCTGACATTCCCTTCTTGCCTTATGAGAATAAATCAAATCAGCTCTAATTGGCTCCCAACCACAAGCAGACCTGAATGGTATGGACAGTGATCTCCTGGGCTGTAGGACCCAATTTTTTTCATCAATGATATTCCCATGATTTTCTACCAATATGGATCCCTGACGATTTTAAAAGCCACACCCATTTAAACAGAAACAGAGCCAATACATGTCTCCAATTTTCTTAGGCAATAAACTTTCATTAGTTCGGCAGACTCACACAATCGTCCTAAACAAAAATGATGATTAAATGCAGCAGGAGAGCCTCAAACTCCAAGCACGAGAACACATAAGCTGCCCTGAAGCCGCAGCAAGCCAGCAGGGCCGCTTCTCCTTTTTTTGTAACGTGTGCAAAGCGTGATTAAGCGTGTTTGTAAAGATATGCCCATTGTCACTATTATTATTCTACCCAGCCATGTTTCGTAAGAAAGGGCTGGGAGGGAATTGTATCTGCAATCTGTGTCACTGAGGACCTCTGAGTGGCACTGAAGGTTCTGCAGAACGTGGCTATGGTGTTTGCCAGGACAGCTGACCTTCAGGTTCTGAACTTACATACACACACACACACACACACAAAGCACAAAAAGACCATAACCACTAACAACACAATTATATCATTCCTTACTCAATCTATATTCTAGCCACTTACCTTGATTAAAACAGAGGGAGGGATATGGAAACAGAACATACAAGGCAGAGGAATGTTCTTGATGCCAGTCAATTGCAGGGCATATTCACACATTGTGGGAAATTTGGAGACAGCAGTTTACCAGCTGAAAATCACTGAATTGTGTGTTGAAGAATATCTCTACACTGCATAGAGCGAACAACTACACCCCACCTGTAAATTGTGAAGTAATATCACTACCCACAGATCCATTAGGTTTGCTGTTGCAAAACATACTGGCATCACTGTAGCCCACACATCTTGTAATCAACTAACAATTAATACAATTTACTAACTGACTGAATGATAGGGCACCTGTTCAGATCCGACTGCCTAATTTTCCCATATACTGTGTCAGGATCAGTCCCCTTCTGTATGTCAGTTCCCTGTTTGGCCAACAGGTGTCGCTGGCCATTCCATTCGGTCATGCTTCCTAATGTGTTCTCCTGTTCCGCACCCCACTGTATGGCTTAATGGACTGAGTGGGCAGCTGTGTAATCCAGGCTTCCCTTTGTTGCAGGTTCTGTGTTTATAAATAAACATTTGGTTTTTTTTCTTTGTATATCCCTGGTTAATTATGTATTGGTGTATTACTGTTACAGTTCCCTGATTTTGCTCCCTGTTGCTATTCCCTACTTGTAGTAATGCTCTGGTATCCTTGTTCCTAGTTTTTCCTAGTCTTTGAGTCTGTGGTGATTATTGGTTATTCTTACTTGTTACTTGTTAATCACTGCCCTTAGTGTTCTGGTTGATTTATTAATAGCCCTCACCTGTGCCTTGATGAAGCTCTCATTTTTTGTGAATTTAAGTCTATGCCCTTCCTTTGTTTCTCAGTTGGTCGTTGCATTAGTTCTGTGTTTCATTCCTGCATGTTGCCTGTATGTGCTGCACCTGTTCCTGCATGTTTCTTACCTGCGGCTCTGTCAAGCTGTTTGTGGTTTGTCTTCCCTGTGTTCAGTTTACCCTGTTGCATTCTAGTTTTTCCCTGCCTTTATTTTGACCCCTTCTGGTCCCTTCATTTCTTGTTTGTCAGTTCCAATAAAACCCCTTGTCTCCAAGCGGCCCTGTCGATCGTCCCTTCTGTCATTCTCCGCCATAACATACTGACCATATCATCTATTGGGTCACCAGTCCTCTCTGGCCATCGATGGGTGATCTTTAGTTTCGAGACCCACAGTAGGTGGTGTTGTTGGTCTTATTCATTAAAACCAGGTAGCTGTTGATGGTACACTTTGATACCACCCATTATGAGTTTTCTTACCCCTTTTTCTCCATGTCCCTCGTATCCTCAGTCCACACTTATCTGCATCACCTCCAGGTCTGCCTCAGCTAATCCAGTACTTGGTGATTGAGTCCAGTTGTACGCAATACATATATGACAGCCTCGGTTACCTAAGGAAAGAACATCTTTCATCTCAAAGAAGGTCAGAAAGCTCCATAACTGTAACCTTCTTGAGTTGCCCAAGAGGAAACATCTTCAAATAGCACACAAGCTTGTCATCATTACGGCCATGTGACAGCAGTATGACTAGACTGCCCTAAATCAGCTCAATGTTTCAAAACTATAAAACTAAAGGCAAATTGACCCTGTTAAGTATGGTTTGTGTCCGGTGTCAGTAATGGTGAAGCACCAGCATTTTAAAAAATTCAGATGAAAATAACAAATTAGTAAATCGGTGGTAGTGCGACTTATGGAATTACCACAATGTGTAAAGGGGCCGAAAAAAAAATTGCGTAACTTTTGACTTCCTGCCATCCTGGGCTCCCTGTATTTCTTTCCTGGCCTTTACGATCACCATGGGAGGGATGAGACATCGTGCTCGATGAGTCACAGTGGGCAATGCCTGCTTGCCAGCTTCGCCAGGCATGACTCATGGCACTGATGGTGACTAAAAACCAGACCCTGGCTCAACGTCTGTCCTTCTGAAGGGCAAAATGCCCCCCTTCCTTGCTTTAGCACTGGGCCAGAGTGTAACTCAGCAGGTTAGGAATATGACACTATGTCTGAAAGGGCACAAGTTCAAATCCTGTAGCTGGCAAAATAATTGAATCAACATTGGGCCCTTGAGAAGGGCCCTTAATCTCATTTGCCCAAGGGACACTGAGCCTGTTCAACCCCAAGCTTTCCTCTCTCATCCTCAAGTGCCTGCTAAAAACTGGATGACTGGATTCATGGTAATAGCTTGCAATAACAAGAGAACGGGAAGTAAGCACCACAAATTAAAAACAGGCCACGATGATGTCAAATTTTGCCGAAAGGCTACAATAAGGAAACCCCCCACAGGAAAATGTTATTGCCCACATCTCTACTTTTTGTGGCTGGAGAGAGACTCTGGAGAAATCATCAGGAAGAAAAGTATCTTTGCTGTCCGGATTATCTTCTCCTAAACTTTTCCTTTGAGAAGTTGTACGGAGACACTTACACAAGAAGAATGTAAAACTACCCAAAAGACAGAAACATTTCTGAGATACCACTCTCGTGGGAACATTGCTGCGTACGAAGACAAACAGTAAATATATATATAAATGTATAAATAAGTAACAGCTTCACTGTTGCATAACATGTTGCACGTAAATCTCCGTAATCGTAAGTAATTAAAAACACTCCAAAAATTGCTCCACACAAACACACATCCAGGGGTCTGTAGCACAGATTAATGGGTTAGTAGGGTTCACTTCTGATTTAAATCAGAGGTATCGTCACCATACTTAAGTTAACAACTTTTTAGCTTGGTATGTCATTATTATTATTATTATTATTATTATTATTATTATTATTATTCGTTGTTGTTGTTGAAGTGACATTTATGTTCCACTTGCTTTCACTGTTTTACGGTGAGGGAGTCTGCATCACCAGGTGTTAGGCGCGGTGGATTCTGATTTTACCTGAGCACTTGTTAATGGAGAGAGGGGTCACCTGTTCACCGCTTACATTAGTTTACGCTCGCATATCTTTATGTCCTGTGCCTTGTTTTATTGTTTCTATGTTTGCGAATAATGAAATAAATAGTTTTGAGAAGGAAATACGGATTATCCTTTTTGGAAGAATAGGCGACGTGCCAGACAGCCTTTTGGCGATGCGTTATGGAAATCGCCTAAACAATAACAATAATAATAATAATAATAACCATATATCCGCAGCACTGTCCACCAGAGCTGTGTATTACTAACAGCGCGTTTGCTCATCTGTCCCCCGTCCAAGATGTGGAAACCCCGAAGTAGGAATACAGTACGCTGGGAGATTCAAGGGATGAGACCCAGCCTCAAAGCTTGTTTGTTTTTTACTCCCACTCAGGAATAGCAGATAAGTCCATGAAATTACCGCTGCACTTTAATCATGCATTCCATATATATGCATACTACAGATTTATTGATGTGATTTTTCAGTCATGTGTATCTTCTACATAGGATTCTCCATAACTACTGATGTGACTGACTGCATACAAATAATAGTTGGAGCAGCCTTCAAGGAAAATGATGCTGGATACCTGAACAGAAAATCTGTCTACAGCATCAGTGTTCAAGCACAGAAATACGAATTGCATTATTGAACACAATACACTCATATAGAGTACAGGTTGTGTTTGCGTCCACTTCGGTCACTTTCTAATATTGATATGTATTTCATACACAGATCACACATGACCATCATAACAAGCATCTGTCCACACACTCAGGTCCTGTTTACACCTAGTTTTAAAATGCATCTTGGGCAGACTGATCAGAAGTAGACCACTGAGACACATTGCTTTTTACACCCATCCGCATGTGTTTCTTTCACGCCCTGCTTGTCCGATCCTCCTGTCCTGTGTGTCATGCCCCCTCATTAACCTTGTGTGAAATCCTTACGTTTACCAGATGTTCTAAGTTTCCTGCCATTAGTCTTGTGTATTTCAGTCTGCGTTCAAGTATGTTTCCCCAGTCCAGTCATTGATAATAAATAAATGATAAATTCCTAATAAATCCCTGATTCCCTGTCTCCCTGTTCCTGTTTCTGCGATCTCATTCATGACAGAACGACTGGACTCGAACAAAAGTCACCCCCCCCCCCCGACCGAGGATCGCTACCTCGGCCTGGTTGACGAGGTGACGTACTAGCTAGCACAGCCCAAAGTCCAGGACGATCCCGCGGCTTGGGCTCTGGCAGACCAGAGCCGGGACATCCTTGTGGGGATGCACGAGAATCTCCAGCAGCTGCTAAGGAGGATGACTGAAATGAAGGCCCAGCTTGTACCACTCAACAGCGAGCTGTGGCCAAATCAGCTGTCAGACCTCCCTGAAACGCCTCGACCTCCGCTGATGAAAGTTGGTCGGAAAAAGAAGAAGTAGAGAGATCAGAGACTGGAGAACGAGCCGACGATCTTCCTGGGGGCTGTTTCAATCCCTGCTTCTTCCCCCACCAGGTGTCAGGATTTTAAACCCAGCGGTGTTTCTGCAGGAAGCCGCTTCTGCTGTTTGCCTGTGGCTACGCTGCCAGCGCCAGCAGCACACCCCTTTTCCGGGACACACCTGATTCTTAAAGGGGCCAGTTCAGTATGAGATGCCATCCTGCCATTCCCTAAGGTCCTTAAAGAAGCAACGCATGCTGTGGAGGCTCCACACCCTGCGGTTCCTGTACTGGCGGTCGAGGCTCCGCCCCCCTGAGGTTACTGTGGCACCCCCAGAGGTTCCTGCGCTGCCATCCAAGGTTCCTGCTCTGCCGCTGGCTAAGGTTCCTGCTGCTCCACTGCCCTGCTCAGTCCGTTCCAGTGACTCCTGCTCAGTCCCCAGAGGATCTTGCTCCGGACCCTACTCCAGTGCCCCTGGCTCTCGTCCCTGAGGAGGGCCCAGACTGTTGGGCCATCGCTCCTCCTCCATTGTTGGAGATGGAAGAGAAGCTTGAATGGGACCCCTCAGGGATTACCTTGACTTCCCCTGACCATCGCCGAATCCCTGCCTGTCGGTCTCCCGGAGCGGACAGGGACATCTGTGCAGGGGTCGTGTCCCACCCGCCTTGTCCCTGGCTCACCTTCGGTCCCTATGGCTCCTGTTCGGCAGCCGCCAGCAGGTCATCCAGTCCCAGTCTGCCGGTCGCCTGCAGGTCCCCCTACGGCACCTTGTCTGTCACCGCCTCCGACTTGTTGATCACCTGCGCCTTTGCCATCTGTGGTGATGCCTTCGCCCTGCCGCCGCTACTGCTCTCTCCTCCCCTCCGTCAATGCCTCCTTCGTCTCCTTCATCAACATCCTTGTCAGCCCCTCCGCCTCCCTCCTCGTTCCCTTCATTGTCCGGCCTCCCAGTCACCGAGGGTCTCTTTGTCACTTGCCTCCAGGTCACCCCTGCTGCCTCTGCAGCTCTGACCTTTCACCCGCCGAGGTTCCCCGTTTCCCCCTGCCTGTTGCCTTCCTGCCGCCTGGTTTTGGGCCCCTTGTGTCTGCCCTCTGTTCCTCCGCTGTTCACTCCTGGTCCCATTGTTCCTCCAGTTGGTGTTCCACCAGTGTCTCCTTTTTTGGTGCCCCTGTGCCAGTTGTTGTCCTGGTTGCTTTTCTTGTGCCTGTTCCGTGTGTCCGCCCTGTTCTACATTTCCAGCCTTTAGTCTTGTGTATTTCAGTCCGCGTTCGAATGTTTCCCCAGTCCAGTCATTGACGTTGTGTGTTTCGATGTCCTGTATTAGGATTGATTCCTAATAAATCCCTTGCTTCTGATCCATCATCTCCCTGTTCCTGCTTCCACAATCTCAATCGTGACAGTTTCTCATATGAAATTTTATTTTTACTTTTTTCAACACTGTACTTTTTCAGTTATGTGATACACAGGCTCTCTCCATTTCAGAATAATCTATTATAATAACAAGTAAGGTTAGACCTTATAATGGTCAGGTTTTATAAGTGTATGTTGAACAAGGCTGACTCTTACCTTAGGAGATTATTGACTGGGACAGCTAAATGCTGGCCAATGGGGTTTCTTTGCAGAAATCTGTAAGCTTGAAGCAGGGGCGTAATTAAGCTCTAATGAACACAGGACCAAAACAATAAAATGGGTCAATATTCATTTCGCTACGCCAGGTGGAGCAGAGCAATAACATCAACCTGACCACTTCCAAGGTGGAGGACCACCAAAGGAAAGCGAGTTCATTTGTCTGTCTAGTGATGTGACACCTTTTCTGCTTCTTTCATACAGTTTCAAAACAGTAGCATCACATTCTTTAATCTAAGACTAGAGTATCATATTATTCTGCTACTTCAAACCCCAAAGCAGTTTTCCGCAAATAGGCAGTGCATGGGATCAAATATGGGCCCGCGGGAAAAACCCTCCAAGTCCAGTCTCAGGAAATGTAAGAGTTGAAGGCATGGTTCAATTATGATCATTATTTTTTTGTCTACACTTCTGAAAAGTAGAAAATCCCACACTGAAATACTGTACTGTTTATCGAGAAAATAGTGTTATGGGTCAAGGAGACAAATTGTTCTGTTCCAACAAAGGAGAACACATACAAACTCGGTGTGTCTTTTCATATTTGAAAGGACACTGATCTCTCTTGTGTCACGCCTTAGCAATCTACACAGCTTTAGGAGTGCATAAATCAGACTGTCAGACATGATCTATGATTAAATTTAAAAAATATAAAAAAACACTTGCAAGACATACAACATTCCTAAAACTTTGTTGCCAAAAGAAAATATTTCAGATGCTTGGAGAGTGTGCAAGTGAAGAAAGTTAACCTAGAAAAAAAATAATAAATTCTTCTTGTGAAAAGTCACATTGATTTGCATGAAAGTGTCTCAGACAAAAGACATGTACACAATGCAGATACCCTGTATGTTACAAAGGATCTAATGAAATGTCAGAAACATTGTAACGTTGTAAAGCTCCAGGTTAGCCGTTAACGAGCATAGCCTTAGGGTTAGAATCGTATATTATTCCATTAGAGATTCCATTACAGATATTTTCTCATTTTTCTTAATAGTTTTGGGTAACAGTACCCTCTGCTGCAGATATGGAGGTATTGCATCAGAATGGAATCCAAGATCAGACAGATAATTTCATTAATTCTGCAATTACATGAATTACAGCAGGAAAATACAAAAACAAAATACAAAAGGAAGATAATGTAAGATAAATACTGTGCAGGCAGGTCTCGACTTGTTCCACTCTTACATGAGTCAAATTCTACGGAAAGTTGGACAGATGGATAAAGTTAAAACTTGTTTATATGCGTATGTTGCATTTCTGTGTTAGGGCTTTATAAAAGGTGTTTTGTAAATATTTCTGGCTTGATTATTAAAATGTTTTTACTGCTGTAACCTGCACTTATTTAATCGTTAGTATGAATTTCAAAGACATGGTAAATAATTTATATAGTTTGAAATGCTAATACTCTGCCCTTTTAAGATAATGTTGTCCTTAAGTTTAATTTACTTTTTGCATCCAGACAGTAGTATTTACCCACACTGGAAATTACCTAACAAAAGTAACTGATGCTTGACTGTTGTAACATTCTCTTTAAAAGTATTGCGCTAGAACATTTTGGGCCTAATTTCAGGACCAGGTTTCTGGTATTGACTGTGAAAATTTGGGTTCAATCTCACGCTAAGTTTGTAATTCCTCACAGACATTTTACAGTTCTATCCAACTGTAATAATGACTAGGAGGAACTGAATATCCGACATGAATATTTTGTTCTTTCTAATTCTGTAGCTCAAGTTTACTTCCCTGTAAAGATTCATTCTTTTCCTTAGTTCCTTTTGCTTGAAATACAACATGAGTGCTGCTTCCCTCCTAGACTTTGGCCAGTGAGAGCCAGTGAGGCACGTAAGGGCATGCTGTAAGCAAGCATATGATTGGCTGGAAACTTAACCTGGAACTGAATGGATACAAACAACCGTTCACCCCACTCATTCACCTGCTCGGACACTCCTTAGCACAGGGGTGTCAAGCTGCAGTCCTCCAGAACTCCAGTGACAAACACCAATATACACTCAACACAACTGCTGGACCCTTCATAATGTCACTTTAAATAATGCCACTTTAAATTCTCACTGCACAATTTGCATCCCACATTCTAAATATCTCACTGAATTATTTTGCACTATTTTTGTTATAATGTTTTTTTTTTGTTCGTTTTTTTTTGTCTGTATACTTTTCTAAATGTTTATATGTTATCTGTCTATATGTTTGTGAGTATATGTAAACTTGGAGGAACGTGAGTCAAAGAATTTCATTGCGGGTAATGATGCTGCATTGTTATCAGTATGTGACAGTAAAACTTGAACCTTGGAGGGCTGGAGCCCTGCATAATTTTGGGTTTCCCCTCATCTAACACCTGATGCAACTATGTGTGCTAATTACCACACTGCTTTTGAACTGAATCATTTTTGCAGGAATAAGGAAAGAACTAAGCTCCACAGGGCTCCGGCCCTCCAGGACTGGGGTTTCACATCGCTGCCTTAGGGTCCCTCGTTCTGAACGAGTTAGTGAGCGAGTGGATGAATGAAAGAGTCCCTCGTTTACCACTCATTCGGGTCTCGTTTTGAGTGAATGAGAGACACGCACGTCGGTCGTGACTGAAATACGCCATCTACTGGTGTAGTTTGATAGCCTACATGTACTTCTGGATGCTGCATTTGGATTTTAGAAATGCAACATTTTCACTATGTAAAACGATTTTAGCCAAGCTTCGTTAACGTTTGGAAACGTGAGTCGCTATGGTACAATGTTGCCAAGGCTTCACACGACCTATTAGTAGTATTTGGGTTACTTCTTAGCACTATTTATCCTAAACAATAGGAAATATTTTGACATATCGGAACACAAGTGTTTCAAAACTATTTTATGCAAACAGGAAGTGTGACTGAACAAGTTGGTGAACGAATCAGAACGAATCTTATAAATGAACTGAATCAAACGTACTGTGTTCCAAAAAGTGTCGTTTTGTCTGTCCATAGTTCTTTCGATTGCCATATGCCTTTTATCGATTAATATCCAATCTTCAGCGGTTCTTTCCGTTTTCTCATTGGATTTTAGGGGATTAACGACGTTCATTGTCCTGTCACATATACTGGCCAAGTACCCAACCCACGGAAGGTTCATGCGCAAAGCGGGGGGGGGGAGGGAGTCGCAGTCAGTGATGTTTTCATTGTTGGACCTGAATTAGCAAAAGCACAGTATTAGCCTACATGTATGACCTGTGTGTGTTCTGCTGTGTCTTGTATTATGGGTTTTGAAATATTTTGGTTTGTTGTGTTTAGACAGCTTAGACAGCTCATTTGCTTTGCGTAGGTGTCGTAGTTCCCGTTGTGTTTACTTGTTCTGCGTTGTGTGCATTTTAAACATTTTGCATCAAACACGCTTAATTTCACTAGCTAGAATTAAGTCATCTAGCGTTTCTAGCAAGCTGCTTATTTGGCATTTAGCAGGCAACGTTGTTCTTTCTCTTACATACACCCACAGACAAACTACTGATAAATCAAGTATAGGTTCAGCTTCAAGGTAACGTTTCAAAAAAAGGTAAAATGGTAAAAACAGACCAGCATCAAAATCCAGCATTATAAAATACAGGTGCTTAAAAAATCTACTCATTGCCATTTCTCATTCAACGCGTTTCAAATTTCAGTCATGACTAACCTTTCCGTTTTTATCCACAATCAGTCTATCAATAGCCTATAATTACATTAATTTTATTTTTCATTCTTGATACGGCTATAAGCACTTTCCATATACCAAGCCCTTCCTACTCCGCATTGTGTTGGCAGGTTCTCACATGCAGAACAAAATGGAGCAGTGTTCCCTTTAAAAATGAAAAAAGGTAGTAAATTCCATCAAAATCTGACTTAATGATTTTATAAACTCCAAAACTCGCCAGAAGTTGTTAACATTATATTCTCAGGAAAAAACTAAAACAATTACTTGGTTTCATTAGCAGACACAATTAACCTATACTTCTTTTAAAGATGTATCAAAAACGTGTTCTGTCATGTAAATGAACGTAAATTTCAACCAATCGACGAAGGTCATGAGTTTCATTTTAGTGCATCATCGGATGCTTTCCAAGGACCACGCACAAAAGTCTGCGCAATTTATATCCGACAGTATATATATGTAATTTTTTTTTACAACATATGTGTAAAAGATTATTACTTCGCATTTTGAGTCTTGATCACACCTTTCGTTCAATGAAATGTGATATTTGTTCTTATTTTATTTTGTTTTATTTATTTATTTATTTTTTGTCTCTCTCTTTCCCAGGTGCAGCCGACCCGGCGATTTTCGGTAAGCTGATTTTCAGCGCCACGTGATCCCGTCCAATGTTTGTAAACACGCGTCAGTCACATGTGACGCTGACGTCAGAGTAAGAGTCCCCGCTGCGCGTCCGCCAATCGCAATGCGGGGGCGTGGCAATGGGGGTGTGACCTGATATGACGCGCTGTGGAAAAATCGTTTAGGGAAGGGAGAGAGGCACTCGGGACGGGGGGGATAGTAATCGGTGATAAGGCATAGAGAGTTATTATTCGGGATTGGGAATAGTGGGAATCGGTATGATGAGAATTAGGGTGATAGACCAGGTTCTTAAAAAGCCGTCTCCTGATCCGCAGTGGTCACCAGTGAACCTGTTTATACATGTAAGTAGTGTGTTTTTATTTGTAGGGGGAAATGTATAAATTCTGTGTTTATCACTACGACGCCAAAGGTGCACACATACGTCACAGGCGTTTAATCCACTCATACTTAGGCTACTAATAGAGTAGTAATTTGGCCTTTTTTCGGGTTTCTGCCAGTATCTCATGCATGCGATGTCTGACTGCTTCTTGGTGGCGCTTGCTGACTTGCCGTCTTACGGCTTATATAAAGAGCACTGCGTCAGAGAGATGAGCGTCGGCTAAACGCTCCGATACGTGCGGTATTTTATCTGGTAAACAGGACAACTGCTCGGTCTGGCAAAAGTAAAGCGCAGGATCTGTTGCAATTAATAAAAACAATAATCATAATGATAATAATAATAACAGTATAGCAATAACAAGCGACAGAATATTTTCAAAAACTGCACTGGACTGCGATGTTGCACAGAGGGAGGCGGGGTGTAAATTAATCGGTAAAAACCTGGTGGGGGCGAAGGGATGTTACGCAGTTCTTATTGGGAGTGCGTATTCATTTTCCCATGACACCGTGAGCGTTACATGTACAGTATGTATATCGGGGGTGTCCAAAAAACACACGCACAAAACATCATGAACACGCATTGATATACGGTATATTTTATTTAAATGTACTGTTTAAAAACGGCAAATAAAACAGGATTCTCCGCATCATCATATATGAAACGTCAGTTCTTATAGTTGTAATTTAGAAGGAAAGATGTTTACGTGGTTGTATCTGAATATATAGTAACAGAATTTGTATGGGCGTCTGCATGCGTATCACAGTACAACCCCAAACCGATTTTTCTGTAACCGTTTAAGCCAAGAAAGAAAACAGCTTTAAAGACTGTTATTCCCGGTTAATGTGCGTGAATTATTTGAAAACTGTGTAATTAAACGCAAATAACTACTTTCTTTATTCTTGCAGCTTTTCAGAATAGATGGGCGGATTTAAAAATTGCTGCGCACAGTTGATAAGACGCACATAAACCTGCTATTATGTTTCTAAACCAAGGTGGTCGCTGTTCTGCTTCGCGACACCGCTGCATTGTCATCTATAAAGTCTTAGAAATCATCTCACACATGTACAATAAATGAAGGGGCGGCCTGTTACATTATACTGCCATCCATCAGGCTATCAGTTTCAGGCAATTGTTTTAGCATTCTGATTATTAACAGAAGCAGTGCCAATATTAACAGGGCGTTGTACCTTTCATAAGCGAGCAATAATATAGCACCGACGACCCAAAAAAGAGGAAAACATCCATAACATCACAAAACTCTTAGTAATAACAAGGTTGTTTGTGGTCCGCTGACTGTTTGTGACTTGTAAATGCAGAACTAATAGACCTGACTGTCCCAGGACACGCTGATGGGCAGGTTTGTATACGCCTGCGGTCGGTCGCACGGTCTGTGATTATGCACATGTTTTTTGACCCTATTGCCATCCCGAGTTGGAGATCCCAGCATGGGGATCCCACCAGTGGACCGGGACAGTGGTTTGTTGCACTTGTGTGCCGAAAAGCGAGGCAGTGGGAAGCCAGTCAAAGACACAGCTCCCTGTTCTGGGGGGGGGGGGGGTGGGGGGTGAGAGAAGAATTGACTCATCACCATGGAAAGCAGTCGGCAGGACACTCGACAACACAAAGCACTTTGGAAGAGAGATGTAGAGCGATACAGGGGCCACAGGGTGCCTCTTTATTTATGCCTTATGGACAGTAATTGGAACAGGAGGAAAGAAAAACAAAGTTTTGATGACGCAGGTGAATGAAGTTAAAACCGGCAGGACCAGCTAAGAGTGACTCATGGTGAAGCTTATTCTCTGTGTGCTTTAGGTAAAAGAAAAATATATAAAAGTGCACAAAAGCTTAAAGGGCCGAGGGCGGACGGGGGGGTGTTAAAGTATGTGCACATATAAGATCTTATTTTATTTATATTGTCATGTAATCCCAGTGAAAGAGGTTCCCTTAGAGAAAATGGAAAGGTAAGCGATTCCACAGTCACCGGACTGACGTTTCCATGTTGTGGCCACCTTCTGAGTGCCAAAACCAAATATTTGTATCTCTTGCGCATGTCTCCGTCTGACCTCGTTTGAAGCCGGTGTGTAAATACCTGTTTTATATTTTGTTGGTTAAAACTTTGTGGGGTGGGGGTGTGAAATTTGCAGTTCTGCCGCTGGCCTACTTCCGAGGAGAGCGAAGTGTGACGCATCGCAGTGGCCTGTCACCGCTCTCTGCTTGGTGATGCTACACAGGAAGCGAAACGTCGAAGGGCTGCAGGCTTGTATATTTGTACCTCGCCGCACAGAACGTCGACTTTCTTATTGGTGGGCGCCAGCTGTCACTTGAATCCCCCATCACCCAGATTTCGCTTGCTTAAGTGACCTTCCGGTGGGTTGTATTGGACTGTCCACTGCCTGGATCACACGCTCCATCACAGAACCTTCTAGAACCTTCTACAAGCTGACCGAAAAAATACCTATGATTACTGAAAGTAGATTAAGAGGGGGGGGGTGAGTTGTCAGTTGTCTACCCTGTAAGTCTAGCCCCCCCCCCCCCCCGCCATGGCGTATTGGGGCTATGACCTGGCTGAGGCAGAGTCGCTTCTCTCGTAGGGTACGGCGCTTCACGCGACGACGCATCTAAAATTATCAGCTGCCGCCTGGTGAACGGCTCAATATAAATAGACAAGCGGAGGAAGCTGGGGGTGGGGGGGGAGCCGCGATGGTTTGTTTTGGACGTCACCGTCATGTGGTAACTTTATTCGTCGTTCAGAGGCTGGCGCTTTTCCCAAGGCAGTTTACCCACGGTAATTCTGCTCAGTTTACCTGAAATAAATGTCGTTCCTCCAGGTTTTCATCTTGATGGTGGATTCTGAGTGGGACTTTGGGACAATCAGGTGGGAAGGGCCCCTGGGGGCTGTCTGCACGACAGCCGCCCGAGGTTGGCATTTCTTACCTTTCTGGACTGGATATCCTTCCCAGTCTTTCTCTCTTGCCCATCCCCTTGCACATTTCTTGCCACACCCCCCCCACCCCACCCCCGAGTCCATGAGATCAGTTCTTCCTGCATCGGCCTGGCAATCTCTGCGGCGAACCCAGAGTCACGGGCCACATCAAACGGTCTGGGAGGGGGCCCAGAGCAGAGCTGCATGTGCTGCGTCACCTATTAGTGCGTCAGGAGGAGATGGAAGATGTAACCATAAGTATCTTTGGGGGAAAAATGCATCTAAAGTCGTGTAAAAAAAAGAAACCAAGACGTTGTCATTTTAGCTTGGGTTCTATGCCCTATCTGCTATGCATCTGTGGTCTTAAAATGCAAGGATAGTGTCAAACCAAAAATAAAATTAAAAAAATAAAGCAGCTTTCTAGTCCGTGCTGACGTGGGCAGGCTAGGCTGAGCTGCTGGACCACAGCCTGGTAGTCTTAGGGTCCCCCCCCGTCACATGCCCACGCGCCCGCCGTTCACGCTGAGGGCCAGACATGGGCAGGGTTTGGCCTGGACAATCCACGATGAGGTCATCTTGGTTCTGCTGGGTAACGCCAGACTAATAATTAAACGATAGTTTAGCATGTATCTGCCTTCCGCCATGAAGAGAAAGACGTAATACGGCGCTTGGATTAATCATTATTCCTAAATAAACATCAGTGTTGCTTTTGAGGGCAAATGGAGGATTTGTTTCTGAACTACTAACATTCACTTCGGAGACATGTGGGTTCTCCCAGCCTCATCATTTCCGCACACGCACATTTTAATTCGGAGCTGTAATCTGTTAATGGCTTATAGTTCTTTCTGCATTTGTCCATGCAGATGGAGAAGTCCAATGCATCATGGGAAGTCCAGTGCATCATGGGAAGCTGCCCTCCTTTGTACCTGGACCTGGATTGGCAAGTGAGGAGCCAGAGCACAGGGACAAACAGGTAGGAGGAGAGGAAAGGCTCTTTATATTACAAGAGAGCATGAGAGGCCTGGTTTGCGATTATCTTGGCTCTAGTAACCAATCTGAGATAATGCAGCGTCTGAGGTTGAGGTGTGGTTGAGCACAGATTTTCACAGTGAGGTGAAACTAGAACTTGGAATCCTTGCCTCGTATCTTAGTTGACAAATAATTTTTGTTACCAAATGCTTTTACAGTATTTTTTGGAAATTCATTGATAAGAAATTGAAACATGAAACGTGTCAGTCCTGCGTAGAACTTTCCTTAGTTTTAAAAGGAGATCGAACTGGTGAGAGCAGAACAATAGACATTAACTTTAGGGGAGGGGGTCTCGGCCGTATGGAGACACTGTCTAGCTGCCGGACTTTGACATCTCGATGGGTTTCCTGACTACCCAGCATTCACCTTGGCAACTGAAATGCATTTCATTTAAGAACTCAGGAAAGCACGTGGGGGGGGGGGGGGGGGGGGGGGGGGGGGGGGGGGGGGGGGGGGGGGGGGGGGGGGGGGGGGGGGGGGGG
>JAABNX020000143.1:20964264-20980516 GCA_015163995.2 Mormyrus lacerda
CAGCGTTTCCACTAAGAGGCATGTCCATAAAGCAGAGTTAACTTCAGCTACAGGAAGAAATATATTACTTTGGCATTTCAGGGTTACTTCAGTCCAGTTTCCTCCAGTGCAAGAAATGGTTCTTGAGCCTCTTTGCCGCATATAACCAATAATGCACTCAAATTTAGCAGTTGAACCCTCAGAGAAGTTATTTTTCGAAAAAGCTTCCCCAGTCAAAACCATATTTTCTCCGGCAACAGGTGAAGTGCAGTCAGCTATGAAAGGAGAAAGGCAAAGAGAATTTTAACTTACATAGTCTGCATTTAGCATTGCCAGTTAAATATAGCTTCCAACAAACCAGCTACTGTTTGGACTGTTTAGACAAATACAAAAGATAAACTTCCTAAACTATGTGATGTAAATCAGCCATTTACGTACCTAAACACCTTCAGTTATGTCAAAAAACGAAGTAGTACAGGGGTCACCAAACTTTTTGAAAATGAGAGCTACTTCATGGGTACTAAGCCATGCGAAGGGCTTCCAGTTTGAAACATCCTCCTAAACTTATCTAAACTTCACGTATAATAAACATGTTTTGAATGCTTTTTTTTTTAGATATTGTCATTTTCAAATATATATAAACGCAAAATAAAATAAAATCAGACGCTACTCATTGGTGAGCTGTGAAATTTTTAGAACAGGTCCGCGGGAGGCTCATGTGGTCCTTGTTGGTGACCCCTGTTCTAGTATGTTTTTGACCTGTAGACAGTGTTGCCAGACGTACGATAATTGTCGTATTTGTACGACAATTTTACTCCCTGTACGATGTAAGATCAATAATTCCAAAAATCCCATAATGTGCGATAATTTTACTCCTTCAGTTTAAGTTATTTCATTAGCACAAGGTACAGATCTCTTATCTAGCTGCGCAGACAGGCTTGTTCATGCGCAGTTGTCTCACGTGCCTTTACAGCCAATCAACGCACGACGTAACACGTGGTGACGTACACCACAAGTAAACAATGATTAGTGGTTTAAGGGCGGATTAACAGTTACAGAAGGCGAAAAGAGTAAATTTACGCAACATCGCCATCAGACTTACAGAAATGAATTGCACAAAATGTCACTGGATTGTTATTATTAATAAAACTGTAAAACGTTTATGGCATGTTTTCAATTATCAGAGGCAGGACCTTGATACATGATGAACAGAAGCCATGTGGAAGATGGTTAAATTTAACTGACTTATCCTGCACTCCACACAGGTAGAGGCGCCGTTCTGCCCAGAGGTGGTTTTAGCAAACGTTCTGCAGGTAAAAGTTGCATTATACACTATAATATGCACAGTGTATAATAATTTGTGTTATTGAAACAGATTTTCTGAGCAACGTCAGAATGGAAATTGCGTGTGTACGATAAATATTCTCAAAATACGATAATTTTAAGATGCTGGTACGTTACTTAAATATTGAAGATCTGGCAACACTGGCTGTTGGAGAACCCGGAGAAAACCCCGTGACGAAACGGGGAAAAGACGCGAACCCCGCACGCGCGGCTAAAGCCGGAGCAGCGACTCGCACCGCGGCCGTCCAAAGATGAGATGCCACACACGGGTAACCGATTCACTACTAAGACAAAGGTAGCATGAACAGGAGAACAATGTCACTGTTTAAAGGCGCCCTAAAAGGATATAACGAGCAGCGAAGGCCGGCCGTACCTCTCACGGAGCTCACGGTGAACCAGAGAATAGCGGCGGTCAGCAGGCGTTGGGCCCAATCACGGCGCGCCCAGCGCGTTTTCAAGCCGTCCGCCTGAGCGCTATCAACTGGGAGTCGCGGAAACATATTCGGGGATTGATCTGAAAGAGGAGGAAGAAGAAGGGGAATCTAAGAAGGGACGCTGCTCGCACGCCAGATCCGTTAAAGTCAGTGTCAGACCCCAATTCGAGATTGTAATGACACTGCGTGATATATGGGAGTCGATACATACATAAATGTAATAACAGCAACAAAGAAAAGAATCATGATAGAGAATTTTGTATAAATTACGAGCGATGTACCTAGCAGCTGCTTATATGCGTAGCATGTGTCCCCCAGTATTTTCCGGTCCGTAATCCTTTTGCGGAATCGGAAATAATGAAAGGGCGGGTGCGGGCTGAACTTATAGTGCGGAAAGCCCGAATGCTGCCGGCGGAGCTCCGCTTCTTTTTCTATATTTACCTCCGAAAATGTTTCAGTAAATGTACGACAATTTAAGTGTCATAATTGCAGCGGTTGGGAACAATATATCTAGCGATGGACATAACTGGCACGCAGGTACGCATTCGCTTTTAAAAACGATACGTGCGACAATCGATTGCTAGTAAAAGCGCAAATACGTACTTATTTTATGTGCACTTGCGCTGATGACAAGAAAATACCTTGCATTTTAACCTGTATACCGCGAATGAAGTAGAGTTAGCATATAAAGATTAAAATGCAGTATATTTTGTATTCATATCAGCCCAAATGCACATAAGTATACGTATTAGCGGTTTTACAAACAATCGATTGTCGCACGTATTGATTGTTAAAGGCGAATGCGTACTTGCGTGCCAGTTATGTCCATCGCTGGGTATATTAGACTATATTCAACTTTATTGTCATTGCACAAGTATGTAAATAAATCACCAAATTAGCACGAACCGTTTGTGTGACTAATCGATTAAATGGATCTGACAGCTACTTATTACTAGGGTATAAGTAGATTCCAGAAAGACAACCTATGCACAAGTACAATGGAGTGAATTTAATTCTACTTATAATTGTTGTTTTTCGCAGTTAGGGAATACTTACTAAACTTATGTAGAAAGAAAGAAAAATAAAACTAGTTTTATTTTAAAAAATTAGAGGCAGCCATAGTGGATACAACATAACACGGTGAATGTAATGTGTGAGATGTAATGGTATCAGGTTGTTTTGGGTACAAAAATTCGGGATACTGAACGGGAGATTACCGCGATACCGGAAGTATTCGCCTCAATACGCACTCGCGCAAGAAACCAAGAATATATGTATAACAATAATTCTTTATACGAAGCCTGACCTTCCATTTCATGCGAAAGGTCACCCTATGCGGCCCATTTCGCGTATGTGCTTGGCCTTTAATTCACCAGTACAGCGACATAAAAACCTGCGTGCGCAGTATCCCCGCTTTAATCCCGTTCGTGCCCTGTTTAGATGGAGATAAAACAACATTGAAAAGTTACTTACAAGGAAAAAGTATCCTGAGTCTAAAAACAACTGATGGTGTCTTGCTTGTAGCTATGATGAACTGCAATGAGATATTAGGTTTTCATGGCTTTAATACTACATTCCCCATAAAGCACGTCACCGAGACGCCTGATTTCGAGCTCCCATCATACCCTGCGTGAATTTTGGCCGGGGCAGAATTCCCCTCTTTTATTTAGCAGATGAGGGAGGATTTTACATTTTATATTTAAATTTTACAAAATACCAGTGAAACTCTAAGAATTTCATAAACAATTATTTCTATATTGGCAACTTGCCCACAAACATAATTTCCCCAATATAGAACAATAGATTTGTACTACATTGCTACAAATCTTAAAACATTATTTTCATCTCAGTTCTAAAAGATGAGTATGGTGACATTTAAATATAGGATGAGTTTTCAGTTTTACACACAATATAAGATAGTAGGTCCAATTATAATGAATATAGTGATTGATACTATAGACATGCCTCACATGCATGAAGTTTCAGTTCAAGGGTATTTTGATGTATTCTGCAGTTAACCCAAGATAATTATGTTGTTAAAGATGCTCAAAAAAATATATGAGAGACTTCTTTCTCTGACAAATTATCTTCCTGACAAACAAAAAAAAAAGTTATTTTGATGTTTTAGATGCCATTAAGGCGTAAAGAATTATTAAATTAAAGTATTAAAAAATTTTTTAAAAAATATTTCACCCAAAGCTAAAGAGTTTCATTTCAAGTTTCTTATTGACATTTATCCATCTTTTGAATTCTTAAGAATTAGATTTAACGACTGTCAGTTCTGCAAGGGTATTGAAACGGCTGAATATCTGTCCATACCCAACTTTTTGAGAAGATTTAATGTAGGCACTTACAATAAATATAAAAATAACAATTCATTCTAAAAATAAACATATTTGACTATAATCTACTACCTACTTAATAACCAATGCATTTTAGCTATTTTTTTTATTCATATGTATATTGATTATATTTTTAAAATAATTTTTGATATTCGGTAAAGCTTTAAAATACATGAAAAGTAAAAGAGTGTCAAACCCATGATGTGTTTTGAAAAGTACAACTTGAACTATAGCTTGCATTACCCCAGGATTATGTTGTATTCATGCTTTGTTAGTATTATTTTACGTGACATAAACATGGTTATCATAATGGGCAGGATGTGACAGTATCCCCCCCCCCCCCCAAACACCTGTCCTCTGGGCAATGTATGTGTCACAACATAAGAAAAGGACACAAGAGCAGGCATCAGGAGAACCAAAAGGGGCTCCATTCCAAAACAAAACAGGAGCAGGGAAACAAACAGGGCCGCGAGGGGTCAAGGTCAAAAAGGGAGGACTTGTACTGGGAATGGCACAGGTAACAGAAGGACTGACATTAATTATAGCTGGGGAACACAAGACTGGGACTAACAAGGGGCTGACACAATGCAGGTGTGGATGGTTAGCACAATAGGATTGGGGACAACGAGCAAGACACTGTTCACTCAGTCTTTGTGATAAAGTATAATATACCTCACAATCCAACTTGGCTTTATTATACTAGACCTGGCACTTGTCCAGACAAAGTTTCAACCAATTCTATGATGGAAATTAAGCATTATGGTAATCCAATTCTTAATACTGTGCATGGTAATTCTAAATTAATTCTCCTGTACTTTTTTAATGGACAAAAATTGTGCTTTATGGTCATTCGGTTCTTATTTACATATTTATGAATCAGGTCCATCCATCCATCCATTCAGTTTTTGCAACTTATCCAGGGTTGGGTCACAGGGGTAGCAATCTAAGCAGGGATGCCCAGACCTCCCTCTCACCAACCACCTCTTTTAGCTCCGTTGGGGGAATACCAAGGCATTCCCTGGCCAGTCGAGATATATGATCTCCCTAACATGTCCTGGTTCTGTGCCGGGGCCTCCTCCTGGTTGGACATGCCCAAAACACCTCCACAGGTATTTGTTCAGGAGGCATCCTAGATAGATGCCCGAACCACCTCAACGGGCTCCTTTTGATGCAGAGGAGCAGCAGCTCTTCTTTGAGTCTCTCTCAAATGTCTGAGGTACTCAACTGATCTCTATGGCTGCGCCCAGCCACCCTGCAGAGGAAGCTAATTTCAGCCGCTTGTATCTCATTCTCTGTCATTACCCAGAACTCATGACAATAGGTGAGGGTAAGAACATAGATTAACTGGTAAATTGAGAGCTTTGCGTTCTGACTCAGCTCCCTCTTCACCAAAACATGGTACAACGTCTGCATTACTGCCAAAGCTGCATCAATACATCTGTTTTTTTTCCTGCTCCTTTTTCCCTCACTCGTGAACCAGACCTCGAGATACTTAAATTCCTCTGCTTCAGGCAGTAACCAGGAAAGGGCAATCCACCCTTTTCTGGTTGAGAACCATGGCCTTAGACTTGGAGGTTCAGATCGTCCTCCTGGCCACCTCACATTCAGCTGCACACCGCCCCAGTGCATGCTGCAGGTCACATCCCGATGACACCAACAGGACCACATCATCTGCAAAAAGCAAAGATGTGATCCAGAGGCCCTGAACCAGACTCCCTCCACCTATACGCCTATTCTAGGATATGCCTAGAAATTCTATCCATGAAAGTTATGAACAGAATTGTTGAAAAAGGGCAGCCCTGGTGGAGTTCAACACCCACCGGGAATAAGTCTGATTTATTGCTGACAGTTCAAACTAAATTCTCACTCTGTTCATACAGGGATATGATGGTCCACAACAATGGACCCTGGAGAACCATTGAGTCCAAAACAGCGTAATAGAATATCAAGTTGCTTTGGGTACTAGCCTCTGTTTTGCCCTCTGTTTCGAGGAGGTCTAGATCTTCTTGAGTCATTGCACGGACACAATGTTTGAAACTACCCTTTTTTGCTATCACTGCTTCAATTTTGAGGTGATCTGTCTCAAGATGTAACTACTTTTAGTTTGTCACCTGTCAAATATGCCAACTAAGTTTGAAAAAAAATGGGTAGATTTGCTTTATGAGCCAAAGCCAATCCTGTGCAGCATTACAAACTGGAAGTTATTCACAAAAAGGAAAGTCTAGACGTAATCAGAACAATCATAATTATGTAGAGATCATAACTATCAGATTCTAAACAATTCTCTAAATAAAATGTCAAATTTAATTAGGTTTTGCCTAAAAGGATAAGTAACTTTCCAAGAGCCGCTTGGGTGGACCTATGTGCATTCAGATTGTATTGGATTCCGTATTTGGGCCTGTGGGTGGTTCTCTACATGTCACTCATCATTGTCAGCATAAGGTGTTGGGATAGTGACGGAATATTACAAACACTAAATGGCAACTGAAGATATTCTTATATGCCAAAGGGAGGTAAATGCTCTCTTGTGTTGGTCTGTTTCAGAAAAAGCAACTCGATGGTGCCCACTTACCACATCAATAGTGGGAAAGATCTTTGCTCCTTTCAAAGCTTTCATGGTCTTGGAATTTAATTGTCTGTAATCTACACACAATGTAAGGCTGATTTTTGACAATGGTTGATGCATACGCGCTGGTGCTTTCTTGAATCGCTATTTTAAGAATTTGCTGTTACTGTATAACTATGATCCCTCAAGTGCAATTTAACGCGTGTACACACGATGAGTAGGTCTGACTAGAAAAATGTAAAAAAAAAAATTCTATACACACACACAAATATTTTATCACTGCTAGAGGCTATTTGCATCTTAGCATAACACAGTTTATTATTTTTTTTAAACCCTGATCATGGTAAGTGTTTAATAGAGGAATGGAGTTACCAGGTATTTTGCGACATACCACAAAGGAGTCAGAATTGTTCTTCATGAATGTTACAAATATAGAGAGGTCTTCAAGACACCCAAACACATCACAGAACCAATGGTGAGCCACTTCAACCACCACCACTGTGTACCCCTACCTGGATGATGCAAGGCCAGCCATTCTGCACCAGTACGCTCACCACAGAGTAACTAAGGTGGTCAAAGGGCAGGAGAGAATTTACCAGTTAGATATATGGATGATTAGGTATGCAGAAAGGGCCACAGTGGGCAATATTAGCCAGGACATTGGGCTACCACCACCTAGTCTTTCAAAAGGTGGCCAAGGATCTTTTTAATCTCAGAGGGTCAGGACCTCAGTTTTATGTCTCGTCGGAAGGACGGCGCCATTTTTGCAGTGCCCCTGTCACTACACTGTGGCATTAGGACCCACACAGACCACAGGACAGGCTAACCTGTTAGCCACTATTTGGCACACATGACAAGATTTAAAGTACCTTTTTACTTCAGCATTAACACCAGGCCAAAAAATTTGTCAAGAGATGGATTAAAGTTTTCCTAATCCCAAAATGACCCGAACACGGGTGATTGTGAGCGAGGGACAACACATAATCCCGATATAACCCGGGGACTACCACCTGAAACACAGAAGCCCACTCGAAAGGCGAGTTCGGAGGGGTCCAGTTCCTCATCAACCCTTGGTTACAAAAAAAATAGGCAGCGGGGTGATTCTTTAAGTCGACCTTGTCTACAACAGAGGCACGACAAACCAACACCTCTTCCAGCAGCAACCCAGCATCCCTAGTTGGTCTTGCATCCAAGTACTGGCCAGGCCCAAACCTGCATAGCTTCAGATGGATTACCCAGCCTGAACTGGTGGAATATAGCTGCTGAAATGTATCTGTTATGTTGATTGCTCTTTGTGTTCTCCTCATGTTTAACTAGCACACCTACCCCGGGGTCAATTTGACCTCAAAGGCACATGTCGGGTGAGTTCTCATAGTGACATAATTATTCTAGGAGTGTGTAACAGTTGCAAGGTGTATTCACTCACTTATAGGCAATTTGGTAACTTCAATTTATCTTTTGCCATGTTTTCAGATTGTGGGGGGAAACCAGAGAATCCAGAGGTAAAAACCCCATGACAACATGGGGAGAACATGCAAAGTCCACACACATGGAGCCGTGGTGGAGACTCGAACCCTGGTCCCGCAGGAGTGAGTCAGCAGTGCTAACCACCACACTGCCCCTGTAAAATCATCACATAAATAAGCAAGGAAGAGAATTTTACGATTTTTCCCAGCTATGCCTAGTCATAAAACATAAGTAACTTGACAGATCGGCCATTTTGTGCAAACGCTTTAAAAACAATAGTCAATCCTAGGAAAACAATTACGATATTCTATACTCACCGTCAAAATAACACTATCCTACTTCACATGAACACCGTCGATGCGTAAGGAGAAAGTTGTAGTTTTTTTCTTACCACAAGAGGGCGCTCTGATGCTATAAATGCTAATAAAAAACACAATATAGAGCTCGATTGAATCAAATTGCTCTTCAAGTCTTTTATAGCATGCCTATCTCTAACGGAAAGCCAGCCTATATTCCCAAACAAAAGCACGAGCAGTTTCTGTACAGATACACAGCTTTGGACTTTCAAGCAACTATATAAAAATCCCTAACTCATATTAAAAAATGAAATTATGATTAATTTTAAATTTTAATGATCGATATGATGGTATAATAAGCAGGGTGAACTCAGTGTTGTGTCATAGGGTTAATCTAAGAGCAAAAGGCTTTTTGAGAAAATGCCCGGTGGTTAGGGGCAACACCAATTTCAGGTTTCTCTTAAGGGAAACAAAGGCAAGGGTAACACCCACAACAGAAACAGTGAAGCAATGGAGATTGAGTGCATCAGTTTCAAGAGCCAGACTTTAGCCAGTGGCCCGGCCAGTAAGTTCCAGCTTTCTCCTAAAGCCTGCTCAAGGAGACTAACTATTTTAAAGGAAGCTGTGGTCCTGATGAAGTGGCAGCTGTTGTACCTCTTCCGGTTTCTGAGTTGCACCAAGCATACGCCTGCCTGCCCACCGGCTGGAGGGAAGCGCACATGAGCATCCCAGAGGTGCTGTGATGACAGGTGCCATTGGCTCTCCCTTCATTGCCCTGTCCCCTTAGCAATAGCAGGCTACCCATGATCCAGCCACGCATAGCTCCCTATCATGTGCGGAGCTCTGAGCGTCTGACTCTTAGCAGAACCGTTGAGATGGGCAAAATCACACCTCATGAGATTTACACCAGATGAGCTTATATTTGGAGGACCACATGACACAGGAATAACATGTGATGGGATAAGAATGTTTCATAGGTAGCCTTGACATAAAATAGGTAGGGGAGCCAGGTGAAGCACAAAAAAGACCAAACGTATTGCAAATGAATCTGGCTGATTGCTCTTGGTCCCTCTGTCTCTCTCTTTTCTCTCGCTCTCTTCCTGTCTCTGTGTAATTTCTTGGACCTGCTTTATACTATTACATTTTTATCACAGGTAACTTTTTCTCTATCCTCTAACCTGAGAAGGGACCTTTGGTAAATAATGCAATAACACTGGACCTACTAGACACATTTGATTAGCAATAAGGGATTCTAGCTATCGAGTACTAGCTCTGCTCGGAGCCCAGATGTGAGCAGTGAGCCTGGAACATGTGACCTACTGTATCTGGTGTTCACTGAGAAGTCTCTCAGTTTTGTGAAGACTCTTTTTTTGTGGCTTTAATCTTATTGTATTAATGTAATTTACAAACCTTCGTCAAATGAAAATTGTGAAACCGTTGGAATTATCTTATTAGATTTCTGCATGATTGGTTCCCGCAATGTTGTCATTTTATAGTTTAAGCAGAAATACACAAATTCACAAATTTGTCTTACAACTTCGCTAAGTTTTTCAACTGTATGTTGCTACTTTAGACTCTTGGCAGTTAAAGACGATGAGGTCAGAGATGCCTGACAGGAGCCTGTAAATGGATTCCTTCTCATTAAAATGTGCACAGTAATTGATTGAATTTAATAAAGCTTCTTTTTAAAGCTGAGATTAATTACTGTAGTCATTCAGTGTTGTCTCTGAGGGTAATACCCTGAAAACGGCTAAATGGATTAACAGAAATTTAGATGGCAGATTTTTGTGTTTATTAAGCCAGTAAAATGGAATTTTGGGGTGCACCGGCCAGACTGTCATAAATATGTTCATTTGTTTACATTTTACATTGTTTTACATTTTTGAAACACCCCTTCTACAGTATTCATCAATCTAAATGCTTACTTCTCCTGTCATACTGAACACCTTAGTGACTCCCTGCTGATTAACTAGTGATACCACAGTAGTTTTAAAAAGGGAGGCTTCAATTGGCCACTGTTGTAGCCATGGAAAAAGGTACTACTATGGAATATTATGATTTATGAAACAGATTTTTAGTTATGCAAGTGATTGTGGGTAGAAGCATTCAAAGAATTGCTAAGTGGAAAATAATTTCTCAGAGAACTCTTTACTTTAATGTATTGAGACATAACCCATCCTGCCCCCCACCCTGATGAGGAGATTGTTGAAGGATCAGTCTCTCGATCAAAACCAAACAAATCTTTCCCTGTGCTGAATCTCTGGTGATGTATATGGGTGCCTCTGGCTGCCATGACAACTGGAGTGCTGCCATGACAACGGAGGCTTCTCTGCTCTCTCGGCATGTGTACTAGGGGACACATGGTCAGTCACGACATCCCTTGGGTCACACAGGTCAGATTGGGCCAGGCAGTCATAAATATGGGTGCTGAACACTTGACCTATAGGATAATCATTTGGGATGTCTTTTCCTCTGGTTGGTAGGAATTATTTTTTAGCAAGTGGATAAGTAGGTAATAACCTAGACCTGTAGGTGGGTCATACATTAATCAAAATTAAGCTACATGAATAGCTATATTTAAACATAAATATTAAGCCTCAAATTTAGGCCATGGAGCCAATTCCAGGGTTCAGTGGAATTCAATTCAAAATTCAGAAATGTGGGATAATGCAAGAGGTTTCTGTAGAGATGTCATGAAAAGTAATGGACTGTGAGATTTGATATTGAATGGCCTTTCTGAAGCGGGAACACAAAGGTCATTCCTAAGGATGGATCGATCATGATTTTTTAAGGCTGATTCTGATTGCTTGGTTTTTACAAGAAAATTGTCTGATTCTGATCCAATTGCTGATTTATTGTTTTTTTTTAAAAAAAAAGCAACAAACAAGAAAGAAAGTAAGAAAGAAAGCATGTATATTTTCAAGATTTAAAGCAAAGAACTTTAGACTTGTGAACTTGTATCAAATCAAGTTTACTGTAATGAGTAAAACAAGGATGCTACAGCAGTTTTTTTTTATACAATTAAATCAATGTCATTTTAAAAATAATATGCTATACATTGCCTGGTCATTACTCTATTTATGGATTCTCCTTCAGCAGTGTATGAAAGTTCTTATTTACAAAAGTGTGACAAGCTGTGTGACAAGCTGGTCAGTTTAATTTCTTGTCTATCAAGAAGCTAAGGTGAACAAATGTTCATTGTTTACACTCGTGTGGGCTGCAGACAGGTAAACTTGTGCAACTTCAGCAAGCGCAGGAATGAAACTCGTACTGTGGAAACCTGGTCATCTAATGTAATAAATTCCATTACTTTTTTTGTAATTGCTGGTGCTTTTTAATTATCTTGCCCAGTACTTTGGGTTTTCTGAAACATCATCTGTACTGATGTTTGAGTGACAGGTGAAGCTTATGCCTGTTTAACATCATCAATGCATTTAAGACGCTCACTGTGTTCTTTTGGGTGATGTACTTTGAAATGTCGCATCAAATTTGTTGTGTTTGTATCTGTAGTTTTGCTGTGATTAACATTACAGATTGCAGTCTTAATGTGCTGTTCACAAGTAATAGTGCCACACAAATGAGATTATGGGGAGTAATGTGCATGTGCTTTTGGAATGCAGATCAGCTGAACTAAACAAAAAAACGGCCAGTTTGTTATGGACAAAAACAGTCCATTCCGACTCATGACCGGTTGACAGGTATATCCCAAGGTATTCCCCTCTTAAACCTCCAGCTGTTCTCATATTTGCATAAACTTCTACAATGAACATTACCTGGAAACTGCTACGAATGAGACATCTTGACTTGGAGGGCATTCAGTCATCTTCTGTGCGTTAATGAACCTCTCTCTATTTTCCAGTCCCCTTGAGTTTCGTTCAGTCAACCCATAAACTCACATGGCCTTCAAAGAATACAGACCTTGAACTTGAAAAGTCCTTCAGAACATTCATGTTTCAGAAGATCTCCCAAGCTTCTTGTGCTGCACAGCCTCCGTTTTTCTGTAACATGCCCACAATGTTGCTCTGATGTCTGAATATAGAGGCAGCCATAGTTGAGGTGTTCAGCAACCATTAAAAAAAAACAGAGCGTCAGTTAATTAGAGCTGTGTTCTGGAGCCCTGCTGGGAATTCTGGCTACTCCTGCTTGGCAAAGTCATTATGCCAATTAAGTAGAACAATTAAGTCAATGAAACAGGTAAAATCATTTGCTACATTTGTCATATTAAAATGTATATTGAGGTCTGTTCAAGACTTCGCTCTAACAAACAAAACAATTATGTGATATGTAGAGCTAATTATCCATTGTTAATTTATACATAGAGAATAAAAGAACACTGAAAACAAAGAATTTTACTGTCTTAGAGCAGTTGGTTAGAAATGTTCCTCTAAGCCAATATTTTCCAATCAGGAGTTGGAGGGAGCAAATATGTGATCTGTCTGGCAGGGAGCTGGGAGGGAGCAAAAATGTGGACTGTTTGGCAGGGACCTCTCCTCCCTTTGGGGTCATTCCATGTGTCTAATACATTTCACCACCAGGTGAATTAATTATTTAATTAATTTATGATTAATTTTTAATGAATTGAATTTATTAATGAGTTAAATAACTCAGTGAGGTATTCATTAGTCAAACATGTTGTGCTAGTGGCTGAATAAAAAATTACATGGGTGTTTTGGAAGGTTACTGCACATTCAGGGGTGACTTCAGGAGAGGTTTTGAAATGGATAAGCGGACACACTTTGGGAGGCGTAATATCAAAGTCTTGATACCAACATGAAGATCATTTAAATATCATTTTCTATGACTGCCTAAGATTTTTGATAGTGACAGATGACTTTTTAAAATAAATAAATATCTGCAATCCCTATATCAGAAATTATGGTAAAAGCTTCATGTTGTTAATTTCACATCACACACTGATTAATCCCAAGGGTGAATATTCAGATAATATTTAATGCCAAACCGCCAATACTGTCTGAGGCAGAATTTTTATATCAGACACTAGCTGATAACTAAATCTTTTAATAAT
Organism: Mormyrus lacerda; assembly: GCA_015163995.2. Lineage (NCBI taxonomy): Eukaryota > Metazoa > Chordata > Actinopteri > Osteoglossiformes > Mormyridae > Mormyrus > Mormyrus lacerda. Next base: position 20,977,719 of record JAABNX020000143.1, read on the forward strand.
CCTCTGATTTTGAGATACCAGGTCCATCGTGAGAGGGATTAACTGACCCCTCACTGAAACAGAAAATAATTTCAAGCCATCGAATAATGTTATCTTGTTAGAACTTTAATATTGCATGAACAGAATGCAATGACTCTTTCCACCTCACATCATCTTTACAATTACATAAAAAAATAATGGGGAGATTTACAGATCTTGATTTTTTTGTTTTTCCAGAATGAGTACTCTATGTATTTATAAAGATGCTGTACAATATATAAACTTTTACAGCTACCACATAATGTCGAGATCAAGCTAATGTTCTGATTAACTAAAGTGCACAGGCTGCTTTAGTACACTGTATGCCGAAACAGCAGTGTCAGTAGCCTTCAGGGGTCTGTCACAATGCCCTAGTGTAGATGACAATGAAATACTGCAGTGTTTCCCAATCCGGTCCTCGGGGACCCACAGCGGTCCATTTTTTGCTCCCTCAGAGCTCCCTGCCAGACAGTACACATTTTTGCTGCCTTGGTACAGAGCTGGGAGGAAGCACAAATGTGGACTCTCTGTGGGTCCCTGTGGACTGGATTGGGAAACACTGATATATTGAGACTCCTCAAAATTGAACTTGTCCAAAGTACTATGCAGTAAACTGCGAATTGATCGGCTGCTGCTTGCCAGATAAATGCAGGAGATGGCAAGAGTTCTTCCGACAGGGCTGTTCAGACAGCTCACTGACTGCAACTTGTTGTACTTGTCCGTTCTTCATCCTACAAATTCTTTTTAGAACAGTGTGTCTCAACTTGGGCCTCGAGGACCCCCAGACTGTCCACGTTTTAGCCGGGAGTTGGGAGGGAGCAAAAATGTGGTCCAGCTGTGGGTCCCCTGAGGACCGGGTTGATTAACACTGTTTTAGAATTACACATATCTGTGAGATGCTGAATAAAACCTATGAAAGTTTAGCAAAAGCAATGCAAAAATAACTTCTTTTTTACATTTAAACCCCTCAATGACACGAGAAAGGTCTAAATAAGTTCTTGTTTTTGGTATGGAATCAAAAGATAAGAGAGTTCACTATTACTTCTTTTGCATGCGATGGCCATGATGAATACCAGCTTGTGTATGTTTTCACAATATCTCTACAAGTTTCCAGAACCACAAAGGGGACTGCATACAGTAGCTGACGGTCAGTGCATGGAGTTGCTTACCAACAGCGTAAATAAAAACTCTTCTCAGAACTATAACTGAACAATACCATTTGGTTAGCATATACATTTTGAGAAATGCTTTGAACCAAACAGATCTTTCCAAACATGTCTAGGAGTCTGTGGCTAAATGCAATTTTCTGTGTTATCCAAGTCACAACGCTTATCAAGAAGGTACATCCACATCCATATCCATGCGTGTGCCAAAGTTAGATGTTTCAAACAACAAAAGAATATTTCCTGGCTGAAAGTCATGCATTCATATACATTACCCACCAATGTGTTTGAGGACATGACTCAACACAGCTGAGGTCAGAGGCTGCTAACGACTTAAGCATTTACATCTCTCTGCTCAAAAAGAAGACGGGGACTCACACTGTCAACAAGCCACACCCACGTCTCCCTGAGGTTTTCAAAAACCGTCCAGCTACACTCAAAATCTGAACTCACTGAAGCAGGAATGAGTCAGAGGGAAGAAGATCTGCAAAGCAATGAAGACATTGCAGACATTTTTGCTACAGCTGTCCATCAAAGGCAGGGACAATCAGTGGAACGAAAACCAATGCAAAGAATAAAACACCAATGAGAATTAAGTTTATAGTAGCTGGGCCTCGAAGAGCCACTTTGGTGCTGATGCTTGAAGGAGAATGAAATCCGACGCTGATATAGAGCCCTTGATCTCTTGTGTGGGACACCATTGGTGTGGTAGGTCCTCTCCCTCAATATTTTACGTGCATGAAGGAAAGTGTCAGCGTCGTGTCTGAAAGCCTGTTGACTGCCATTCATTGTGCAAGACTGACCTCTGACGTTCCGTAGAAAAAAACAGTGATAAAGGACAGTGTAAGGTCATATAACTCAAAATCCCAGAAGCCCACATCAAAATGCTGATTGGCTCAAGATGGATGCATATATCTATATCACTCCATTTTTTTCATTTGAATAAATTAGATACAATTTGTCATAAACATAACCAATAAGCACAAGTCTCTGGTCGTATATATATGTATATATGTACACACACATTTTCACATTTTATTTTACCAAACAGGATGCATTTATGTAAGGAAGAAATTGTCCTAAAAATCCTTAAATTGTTTTTGGGAATAATAATTTAAGGTTTGATCTGGACATATATAAAAAGCAACATTTTAAATATTATTTTGGTATCTGTATTTAAATATGTACATTAAATTGGCACATTTGTGCAGTTGTAAAAAAAAATACTGGTTAGGAATTTCAATGTTTTTAAGTATTTAAGTCAGGGTCAAAATAAACTTTCTTGGGTCACAATCTGTGCCAATAAAATACTAAAACTAATAAATTAAAACTATAAAGTTAAATATTATACGATCAAAACTCTATAAACATATTCACAGAATCTCTTAGCCTGTTTGGTACCTCATTTTACATGTTAAACATGTAACAATCTGGAGTTTGGATGAGACATGCAAGGTCGTAATTTCCATTAACGCAAAAGGACAACAGAACACAAGAGTCCAACAGAGTCCAAATCTCCGTTGACTGAATAAAATGACAGTGTTTTTTGTCATTTTTGTTTTTGCATGCAGTAAGATAAGCCCCTGACAGAGAAGCGCTCCATGTGAAGGTCTGTGT
>JAABNX020000143.1:20985547-21003437 GCA_015163995.2 Mormyrus lacerda
CACAACAAAAACATCATGACAGATTACCATCTAACCCCCGAAAACACCATAGCCGATCAGCCCCACAGGTCAGCGCATAAATGTTCACAAACAGGAAAGCAGTCACCCCAACTGTAGCCTCAACCAGCAGCAGTCCACCATGCTCTACCTCCTGCAGCTGCACACTTGTCATCCCCGCCCTCTCAGAAAACAGAATGGCGACTCCCGCACTCGCACATGTACCATGACTGAAAAACAGCCTACCCTTCCACCATAACCTTAAATCCACCTCATTGTCCCCGTCACTATGAGTGCAGAAACAGCACATCTAAATGACGCAGCTTCACAAATTCAGCCACCGCTTATCCCTATCTCTTCCACCATTATTTTTTAATGACCTATGACTAGCTACTCCATGGAGTTCAGTTGTAAGGAAGAAAAACGAAGCAAGGAGGACAGAACAGCGCAAGATTGAGAAAAAGCGATTGGTGAGTATCCCGCCTCATTTGCGAGCACAGGACCTACAGCCCTGCTGTAACTTAGTAGCAAATTTTCTCAATTGATACCTCTCCTCATAACTAGCTGTCCTTCGGAAATGTCGTACCGAGGCCAAATACTTCTGAACAACCGTGGAGAAACCCGAAATTGGCACAGACATCCCATAGCTCTCATCCAGAAACTCATTAACCTCCTGCAAGGAATACAGCTGCTGATCGTCCCCCGCCTCCGACTCAGCTAAGCCAGCCACTGGCTCTACACCTACGGCCGGCTCACCAACTTACCAACCTTACCCCCACCCAGCAGCAGTACCAGTGCTTACTCCATATCACCGGTCACTCCCGATCCCTCTTCCCAGGGAGAATCAAGAGGCTCATCATCCTGCCCCACATGGTCCTATCCCTTCCGAAGTCCCTCACCACCATTCCTTACTGCCTCAATGGGGTGAGCCCTGCACAGACAACCTAGCCTCTTAAGGCTAATGTCTATGCACTCAAAACACCGCAAACTGTCGGTACATGTAAGACCTGCCCTCACAACGTACTCTAAAAGAAACATCCAGCGCAGGGTCATTCAAAATCATAACGCTGGAGACTTGCAATTCGATGGAACTTTCTTAAGATCCTCTACGATCCTAGCAAAATGGGAAAGCTCTCGTGCAATGTCCACGTCAGGATCAAAAGGTGACACATTCAAAACCGTAAGTACAGTCAGCAAGACCAGCAGTACAACCGCAATATAACCTCCCATTCACTCTCAATCAACGGATCAACCAAGTTCGTGTCTCTCGAGAACACCACCACTGCCTTATTCATACGCGACGCGGAGACAATACTGTCACATCCCACCTGCTCTCCCACACCGAACGAGACGTCCTCCCCAGTCACCTTGGGATCAGTCTCATACCTGACCCAGTGCCGCAGTGAAAAAACTGCCTCGTGCCCATCAGAGCTGGACACCATCACAACATACTACCGAAAACACACAATCGTGCAGTGCCTAGGAACTCGGCAGTCACCAAAACACAAAAAGTTAGAATATAAAAATCAAAAATTAGAATATACATGGAATATATACATGGAACTCTCGCACCAGCCACAGGTGGCTACTGTGCACTCTTACACACTCTGCCCACTCCCAGCAGACACTCTGACAGATAGAGGGAGAGAGAGAGTGCAAGAGGACAGAGTGCCTGGAGGAAGAGGAGGGAGTGGGGGCAAGGCTGAGTCCTGGCCAGACAGAGGAGAGAGAGAGAGAGAGAGAGAGAGAGAGCGAGAGTAGCTGAGGCACATATGAACAGGAGCGCGGAGTGGCATGCAAGTGCACACAAACACACAGTCACGTTTGTATTCTTATCATTATGGGGATCACCCATTTACATAAGTTTTTATCACATTGTGGGGAAATTTGGTCCCCACATTTGGTTCTTAGGATTAAGGATAAGGCTGGGTAGGGGTTAAGGTTGCCATTGTTGGGATTAGGCATTCCCGTAGAAATGAATGGGGAGTCCCCATAAAGATATAAATAAGTGAACTGTGCGTGTGTGTATATATGTGTGTATGCACAAGTGTGTGTGTGTGTGCGTATGTGTGTGTGGGTGTGCTTATGTGTGTACGTGCGGATGTGTGTGTGCGTGCGTGTGTGTGTGTGCGTACATGTGTGTGTGTGTGTGCGTTTGTGTGTGTACCCTCACCGTGGTCGGGTGCCAGTCCAGGTCCGGGCTTGAGCAGCAGTAACACCTTGCTGCCCCCGGCCTGGATGAGCTCGATGGCTCTGGTGTGTGTGATTCCCTGGGTTGGCTCCCCATTAATCTCCACTATCTGATCCCCCACCTGTTAACAGAAAAAGAAATTAAAATCACCCTAAACATCCTAATGTTTATAGCTCAGAAGATCCAAACAAGTTCACTCCAGAGGCTTTGGGTGAATGTCACTGCCATTTACTCTCCATGTTCTCTCTTTTAACAGTATTTCCTGTGTTTTGCATAAAACTCAAACCTCCATCAGTCCACGTCTCTACATGCAAATGCATAGTAGTGGAGAGTTCGGATCCAGACAGTACAAATCCAGTCCAAGGTTTTGTTTCAACCAACCAGTAGAGCATAAAGAGTCTCAGTCACAGAGTACTCAACTGGTTGGTTGAAACAAAACTGTGGTCTATATTTGTACTTACTGGACCTGAACTTTTCACCTCAGCATACGTATATCAGCCAGCTGATGTCCTTCTCCTACTACCTCAGACCCCCAGTTCCCCCCAGAGGCCAGTGGATAGAGACTCACATGTATCCTCCCGTCCAGCTGGGCGGGGCTGTCCTCTGCCAGCCGTAGGATGTACAGGCCCATGTTGTACTCTTTTCCCCCTCGCAGGCTGAAGCCAAACCCTCGAGGACCACGGTCCAGCTCCACTGTGAAGCAGCCCTGTGTGCCGCACACACACACACACACACACACACACACACACACACACAATCAGGGATTATGATTCTCACTGTCACTGCTTTGCTCTCTCATTCCATTTGCAAGACCCCCATTCCACCCCTGGAGGAAGAATTGGCACGACTCACCTGCCGGGGCCCCACCATGCACACGCTGCTCTGCTCACTCGCCCCCCGCATCCTGTAATTCGCCCGAGAAGAGCCGTCCCACTTTTCCTCCATTTCCAGGTTGCACCTACATGCCAGAAGAGCATCTGTGATTCGCCCAGCGATGTGACAGACCATCTGAATCGTAATCATTCGTAACAGCAGTGAGGATTCCCAGAACATTTTGGGCAATACCAAAATGCTAATTATCTTGCTAATTATTCATCATTTATTCAGGCCCCCCAAAGCTACTGCCCCCTCCCCCAATAAGGGAAGTAAGGAAATGTCTCCCACTAGACAGCAGTGGCACAGTTCAGTTATTTACAGGAACGACACTAAACAGTGTTTTTGGAGTTAAAATATACCTAGAAGCATGTGCACGCATGTCACAACACGGTGAGGGACGGCCTCACTTCTGTGCGTGAGCGCCTGCGTGCTAACGGAGCCTGGGAAAGTGCATTGGATTAAAGGGGGTGCATGGGTAATCTCGTTTAAGGGGAAGATCAAAGCAGAGAGAGAGGGAGACAGAGCTGCCATTTATTTGCCAGTAATAACCCAGCCGCTCTTTTTCTGCCTCAGTAGCTTAGCACGGGCCCCTGGTCATAAGCAGCAGATAATCCATACGGAGCTTCCCAGGGCCCCAATTCAACAGGGCCGCAAGACGAGCTTGTCGCTAAGTCTTCAAAAGCATGTCTCTTGGGACGGCAGACGCTTATACACTAGGGTTCGAGAAGATGCGATGGGGGGGGGGGGGGATGTATTATTTATGCCACATATGCTTGTTAGTTGTCCTGGCTGGCAGGCAGGACTCAGAAGAACTGTAGTTGAATGACTGTTTTAGTTCTGTCCCGGTATGTAAGCCTGGTCATTGAGATGATAAATGTCACTGAGGGCACGAGTACCGGTCATCTCGTGTGGCTGGCTGCTGGCCCATGGCTCGGTGCTGCAAGGCTGGACTGTTCTTGGCCGAACTGGCAGCAGATGGAGGCCCAGTGTATTCTGGGAGACGGACAATAATTGGTCAGTTATGGAAACACACGGTAACAATTGCCCCAAAGAAACACACAAAATCTGTACTGCATCAGGAACCTTTTGGTTTGTTAATGTTACGAGTTGGGTGTCCTCAAATTAAGACCATAACACACACATATATGTTCTGGGCAACTAATCTCAGTTTCATCTACCTTATAAAAGCAAATATTTTTTTACTATAATGCGCTTTACAGTAGTTAAGTGTAACTAATAAATGTAGGCACAAACATTTAAGTTATTGGACTGCAAATCCCTGCAGCACCCTTGACAATTCCAGATTACAAATTTTACAATAAGAAATCTCATCTAAATAAGTGATTCAAAGAATTATGACCATAAGTTTGCTGGTTCACATCTCAGGAAGGGTTATACATTTACGCTCCCAGACAAATCACTTGATCTATTTTATATGGAATACCTATAGTGGAATAGTAGGATATTCAGCTACATAAAGAGATTGATCTGGTGACACATTGATAAATACAAATGATTTGTTTCTTTTTTAGAAAAAACTTGTCATTTAAGAACATTCTCTAATACTTAACATTATTGTTAACATTTTTAAAAAGTGACCAAAAAAGCATTTGTAAATTACGGCTGCAAATGTTCCTGTCTGCGCACAGAGTAATAGCTGTCACAAAAACACAGACACATTTGTCTACTGGAATTTTACTACATTTCCCAGCAACCCCTGCACCGAACATGCTCTTACCGTCTGCCGGCACCACTGACAGGGTGACGGAATTGCCAGCATCCTTGATGAGTTGCACAATGTCGTTGTGTGACAGCTGCACAATGGACTGGCTGTTAACGGCCAAGATGCGATCTCCCACCTTGAGCCGGCCACAGCGATCAGTGGGGCTGCCCTCGATGATGCGGCCAATCTTGTGTGGGATCACTTTGGAAGGAAAATAACCATACCATATCAGGTTAGACCATAACAATGAACAAGCCCAACAGCAAATTTACTAAAGTCATCTAAAGACACTCAAAACCTGCATAATCAATGACATCACACACCCCAGGCCAGGCTGGGATCACCTCAATACAGCCACCCAAGGTTTGGGAATGACCAGACACGCACAAGCAACTAATGCAGCAGACAACGAGAAACACAAGGCTCCGTCTAAACATTAAACCTGCACCTAGAATATGTGAGTAATATCCACACAGACAGGTAGACAATGCAGACTCACAGCAGGGCCGGGATTCGAACCCTCAACCCTGGAGGTGTGAAGTAGCACTGTGTCACTCTGCCTCCCCTTAATATGCTTATTAAGTCCAAATTATTACAGAAACAACCTACAGGTATTTGCATAATGAATGCATAAGACTTAAGAGTTTAAGATGACATTTGTGCAGTGCTGGTGGGGCTCCGCAGAGGGCCATTAAAGGTCAGGGTGATTGTGTGTTTGTGGGCATGTGGCCTGCTAAGGGGGGGGGGGGGGGGTCTGACCTCCAGGGGGCGGCTTGCTCTTGGATGTGAGGATGACGAACCCAAAGCCCTCGCTGTCCTTGCGCTGCAGGAGGATGTCGTAAGGGTGGGTCTCGGCCTGGCCTAGCGCTTCTGCACGGGGCAGCCTGGGGGAGCCGTTCAGCAGGGCGGGGGTCGCCAACTGCTGGCCCCCGTCTGCATCCCCACCGTCTGGGAATAGACGATCAGACCACAAACTCAACACGGCAGCAGTATACCCGTGAATTCTGTACATTATTTGAGATATTTTTGAGCTCCTTGGTGACAGTTTTTGGATCTTTCTTAATAGAAAATCGACCATGACCACCGGAAGCTTCCACGCACCCTTGTAGATAACAGTCCTGCGGACGGTCAACAGGACCTGGCCGTTGCGGGCGGCATTGGTCATCAGATCCAGCACCTGCTTGTGTGGTCTACCCTTGACCACAACGCTGTCGATAGCGATGAGCTCGTCTCCTGCCCGGAGATGACCTTCCTTCTCGGCCGCCCCTAGGGGCACGATGGCGCCGATGTAGACCTGCGGGGGGCAACATCACGGCAGCTGCTTAGTGGATATGAGCCGGTAAAAACAGATTCCCCATGGATATGGGTCAACGTGGCCGCTTGGGAGGCGGCGGTTGGAAATGGACAAATGGCTTTTCAGCCAACGGGAGCAGAAAAAAACACAGATCAGTCAGAGCTTAAGGCTAATCAGAGCCGTCTTGGACTGCGGGTGTTCCTGTCTCACCGGCTGTTTGGGACTTTCTCCACCCAGAACTCGGAACCCAAATCCCGACTCCTGGTTCCTCTTGATGAAGATGTCCAACTCCTTCATCACTGGGCCTGGGAGGGGGGGAGAGGGGCAAATATAAGCCATGCTTTTGAACCAGATAAGTAACATAACACCCTAAATATACCCTACATATACCCTACATATACCATAAATATATGCCATAATTTCCAGTGGTTCACTTCTTCCATTGCCCAGCCATCTCTATTTTCCCCTTTTGGAGCATCAGTTTTCACTACAACTAACCAGTTAATGACCTCTTTCTGCAGAGATTCTTCCAGGGAACCCAGTCTGAGATGAAGTGCTTTGTGTTTACGCTCTCACGCCCTCTGTCTCGAAGGCTGGTTATGCTACACACTTCATAGACTAAAAGATACAAAGCTTTCTATGTGAGGCAGGTCCAGGAAACTGACTAGCCTAACTGCAATTTAGCCGATTTAAATTTAGCTAGCATTTATGATATTTCTGTGCTAATGTTGTTGATTCCTTTTTTAATCTGAATTTAAATCAGTTAGCTCAAGTGTTTATTCTTACCAAGGCTGCTTTTTTTAAAACTATTTCACTACATTACATGCCCCAGTTCAAGTTGCTAATTGTCAGTTAAAAAACTACAGTCTCCTCTGGCCTTTTTCTTATTTGGCATGGTAATAGAAAAATAGTATTAGCATGATCACCTCCACGCCCCAGCTGTAATTTGAGGGGGGGGGGGGGAATCCATAAAGTTGCAAGGATTTAATTAACTTCTGACCTAAGACGAACAAAAAAGGATGTGAAAAGCTGGAGTCTGATAATGGGGGTCAACAGCAAGAATGACTGACGGAGAATTTTATTTTTTTTGGCTATTTCAGTATAATTTTAGGTAGGACCATTATCTAGGCAAATTAGCATGATAAAAGTGTCTGGTATTTTTTACTTTTTGATGCTGTACTTAAAGCTACATCTTCCCACCTAGACTCACCCGAACTCTCCACCACAGCTTTGGACGTTGCGTAGAGCTCAGTGGGGTCCAGCCTAGGGGAGTTAGGCCTCATGCAGCTCGGTGGGGGCTGCGGAGGGGCTTCTGGGACGGGGTCTAGAGCTTCGGTATTGGATATCATGTCCTGCTTCTGTGAGAGCTAAAGGAGCCAACAGGATGTAGGTAAGGTCCTGAATATACCCACATCTACCCCCAGAAAGGACCCGGCTGTAGTGTCCCAAAGCAGTGTTTCTCAAACCAGACCCCAGGGACTCCCAGCGGTCCATACTTTTGCTCTCTTCCAACACCCAGGGAATTGTAAGATGTAGACCGTCTGGGGGTCCCTGGGGGCTGGTTTGAGAAACACTGTCCTAAAGAAACTTAACCTAATTCTTGCTTGCTCATAATATTCAATTACTTGAAGAGGTTTAGAAAATGCATGAAAAACAGTTACACGTTTCACTGTAAGCGAAGGAAAAAAACACATCTATTAAATTAGTAATTAATGAGCTGGAAAATTATTTGGAACGAAGCAAAGAAACAGGTACAAAATGCCAGTGGTTATATCAAGAAATCGTGGATTTCAGGCTCAGGATGATGAGAAAATGATGTTCTGTGTTTTACAATATAGCCACTTAAATCATCCTGAGTTTGACTGAGTCAAGTTTAGACAACCCAGTCTGAATAAAAGGGCTCTCCCATATTGCCTGTTATCACAAGCTGACATATACAGTATAAAGCTCCTACCACATAAGCAATTCTCAGCGAAGGTCGTCACTAATCACAGAAAGGGTCCAAAGGATTGGCGTGGCAATTAAGCAAATATGCAGTGATGAAATGTTTTGCTTTTACTTACAGGTTTCAGGGATTTCACTGGGGACGTTTGGCCTTAAAAGAGAGGAAAAATGAGAATCAATAAAGGGAAGCCAGAGGCACAAATATAAGTGAGACATCAGTTTAATGAGACGGGTGTGCAGAGGTGGAGATTTCAGGACCAGAGAGTACAAATCCAGACCAAGATTCTGTTTCAACCAGTCAGTTGAGTATAAAGAGCCACAGTCACAGAGACTCAACTGGTTGGCTGGAACAAAATCTTGGTCTGGATTTGTACTCTCTGGTCCTGAAATCTCCACCTCTGCCGGCATGTCAACACGTTAGTGACAGGATCTGTGCTTTTGCACGCTTAAAATTCATCTCTTACCCATGATGCCTCATAAGAAATCGTGCAAAATGGCCAGAGCTGTGCCACAGCTATCAAACTGAATCCTTTGCTTCCGCAGGGAAACACTTTAGCAGGTGTTTAAGGTGGAAAATGACTGGGATCACATCTTATTTATATCTACCACTAGGTGGCACTAGGTCCAAAATCAAAAGATGCGGGAAGCACTCATGTTTTCTGAAGCACTATATGGACACGCTGCTTCTAAAGATAAAATAGGCTTTAAAAAGCCCACAGATTCCTTTAATGTTATCCCTGTCTAGAGGTGAAACTGAGGTCACCGGGTCTTTTCCACTGTGTGTGAGAAGGTTTTGAGAAATTATTTTTCTCCCCCAGAGAAAGCAAGATGGTGGGCATGAATTAAAGATCTAGGATCCGTTGATTGTCATGGAGTAGGAGCTGTCTGTCTCAGAAGGGTTTCAGGGGGGTGTTCCATGAAGCAAGATTTTCTCTGTTTGCTGGGTTAACTTAAGCTAGAATACGAGTTCAAAGAAGGAGCATTCCTATTGGACAGTGATGACTTCTATCTTAAGTTAACCCAGCTAAGTGAGCAGCAGAGGTATAACTAAACAATAACTAAACATACAAGCAACAACAACAATAACAATAATAATAATAACAACAATAATAATAATAATAATGAAGATGATGATGATAGTAATGTCACAGGCCTGATGGTGAACTTGGGGAAGGGGGATGTGCACCTCAGCCACCAAGTATCACCAGCCAGTAGGTGCAGGCACAAGGGGAGGCGTAGGTTTAAGACCGTGTGAACATTCAGTTCTCCAGTCGGGATCAAAGCTGCCCTGGTGGGTTGGCTGGAGACCAAAGACAGACCCCCACCCTCACCTACCCGATAAGCCAGGATGTCTGCAGGCTTACATAATCCCCCCCCCCCCCCCAACCAAATCAGGAGCTGAAATCATTACGCCTCTCTGAAACTGCATGGGAGGGGTTATTAGTATAAATAACCTGCGGGAGATGAAGGAGGAGACTCAAGCAGGGTGATAGGGTTGGGTGGAGAACGTGCGTGTTAGGAGAGCTGTGCACTCAAGCCGGCGAAGGGGGAGACTGAGCAGGTCCATGATAATGACTAATGCAGCACCTACCGTTAGCAAGCCTAAGTAATGCTACCATACACACACACACACACACATATATATATATATATATATATATATATATAGATCCATATCATGTCGACAGACCAGGCGGGTGAGAGAATCAAGAAGATTATGGGAGAGGGATATATCCTGAAAGCTATTCCTTTATATCCCATCTACTCTGACCGACAAACATTAGCAGATGCTTTTTTCCAAGACAACAAGCAGAGCCACACAGTCCCTGGAGTATTTGTGGGTTTAAGGCTTTGCTCAAAGAACCCAGGGGTGAAATCATTCTGCCGACCCTGGGATCTGAACCCGTGACGTTCTGATTACAAGCACAACTTCCCAACCCACTGAGCCCACAAAAGCTCCCCTGAATGCAGTTAAAAACAAAAAAATTAAACACATTCTTCTGCGCCCCCCCCACGGGAGAATTTGCAGGCAGGGGTGCAAGGTACAGATTCAGCAGAAGAAGGGAAGGGGAGGAAACGGGTTTATCAGCATCCGCTTAGCCGTGGAATCAGGCTAAAAACTACACCCACCAAGCAAAGATTAAGGCCCCCGAAGACGACTTATCAGGGAACCTACATTTTTTTATGTGTCCCATCTTCAGGCTTGAAAATGACTACCTAAATGAGAATGATCCTTCCACGTTACCATCTTCTGTTTCCCCAGAACGATGCTGTTGATTCTATTAATATTTATAGATACAGAAACGTATAAATACTTCGGCAAGTGTCAAATTGAGGCAAAAAATGGAACTGAGGAAGAAAAAGGGAAAAATATGCGAGCGATGGGAGGGTGGAACTCAAGTGGGAGAACAAGGGGGGGAATCATTGTAGTTCAAAATTCTGTATTATTTTTCACTTTATATAATGTGTTTCAAAGCTTTGGAAACACCCCTACTTTGGCGACGGAATCAGAGCAAATTTGAAAATGAGGCACAGGCAGGAGGAAAAGATGACAGAGACAGAGGTGAACGACACCTGCTGGTTTCCTGACCCTGTGGTGTGTCAGCAAGTAGCTCCACCTTCATGATTCTTGAGCCGAGAAGTGGTACAAGGCTCGGAGGCAGATTGTAACTCTGAGCTGGATTGAAGACCTGAGTGTGCAGCTAAGCTCCTAAAAAGGAGGGAAACTGCATTCTTTTGCTCGACCCGTGCCAAGTGCAATTCGCTTACGGTTACAAGCAACTCCGCATGCCCAGCTGGGGTATGCTGACAGCGAAATCTGGCTGAAGAGTTTCCTCAGACTGATCTAGTAACAAATAGCTTTGAATATTTTTCCCATTTGCATTTCGTGCTGCGCCTCGTCGGCACCAGTCAGTCTCTCAAATGAGCGAACGGCAAATCGAGAAAAGTCCCCATTTTGACTACCAAATTAATCTGTGGCAAAGTGTCCTGCTTCCCCAGACAGCAACTGGCCAATCTTGTTCTTACCCTCTTCGAACCCTTCCTGCCATGTCAAAAAAAAAACAGTGCTTCATGAGATTTTGCCTGGATTTAGTCAAACAAATGAGAAACCAGTTCGACAGATTTAACAAAGACTTAAAGGAGGGGACTGGTTTGAGTGATGAAACGGAGCTTCTGGATGTATTATCCAGGCAACAGCTTTTGAGGCTACACAAGCCTCTACTGTCGTTCAGGTGATTAGAAAATAATGAGAACATTGACTAGCTGCCACCGTAGATGGTGCAATCTTAAATGCCTTCAGGAGCAGACCAATCCTCGTGTCCTTTAAGAGCCACCAAACAAGCAAACAATTAAGTAAAGATTAAAGTGGAGAAAATAGAGAGGAATGTCAGAGGATGCAGATCTATGTGCGTCTTTGACTTCCATTTCGCTGCACAAGCACAGTTCCTACTACTCAGCTACTCAGACCAGCCCCTCAGCTCACCCACCTCCTCTCAGCACAAGGACGTTGACCTCGCTGCCCACCGGCAGGTCCTTCAAGATGTCCACCACCTGGGTATGGCTGAGTGTCTGCACGTTCTGCCGGTTGATCTCCTTGATGACATCACCCTTCATCAGGCCACGGCACCACTGAGCATCCAGTATCATCTTGACTTTTTGGCCCAGTGGGCAGTCAGCGATGGCAAATCCGAAACCTCCAGGACCCTTCACCAGGAGAACGTTCACCAGCTCGGGCTGCAGAAGGGACTGGTTGGGCCTTTCCGGCATAGCAGGCAGGGCAGCCACCAGGGGTCTACCACTGGAGTCAGTGGTGAGGTAGTGGAGCTCCTGGGAAGAGGCTCTCAGGGCGTCGGCCTTCACGAGCAGCGGCTGCCCGTTGATGAGCGGCACGGCCGTCACCACCTCGGCACTCACTTCTGCGTCATCGTCGGCATCTGCGTCTTCTGGCAGCGGGTATCCCCGGCACAGCACCATATCCACATACTGATTGACAGGGATGGACTGGAAGATCTGCACCACCTCGGCATGGGTCTTCCCCAAGACGCACGTGCCGTTGATGTCTACGATGACATCGCCTATATGGGGAGGGTGGGGTGGTGGAAAACACAGTAGATGAGGATGTGGATGAAGAACCAGAGATGAGACATAGAACGGTGGAACGTGGAAAGCGGTAAGGAGATGGAGGTGAGCAAATGTAGAAGAGAATAAGCGTTTAAAGGGATGTCAAATACTATATCATCCCAAAATCCTATTGACTCCATTCGCCATAGTCGTATTCCATACACCTACAATGGCTTTACTCCTTGCGTTGATCAATCCCTCCCTGCTTCTCGCTCTTTCTGTCCACGGCTCCCGGGGCAGATCAATGCGGATGAGGCTGTATTCTTAGCATCTTACATCATTGAGATTCCTGTTGAGATTCTCTGTACCAAAGCTGCGGCCCAGAGAGCCAGATCGATAATAGCGTGCTGAGATCAGACGGCATGCTCTCACGCAGACATTGGTGGCGAGTTCGCCCCAAGTCCCGGGTGGGGGTCTTTAATGAACCTCGAGCCGCTGGAAGACTTCAGCTTGATGGGGATGCTCATTATACTGCGCAACTAATTTGTGAACCGCACACCCCGAATTCCAATGACAGCCTTACAGGACTGGTTACATGTTAATATGTCTTCCTGCTGCAGAAGGAGCAGGACAAAAATACAAAAAAAAAAATCTCCTTTCCAAGTTAAAACAATCTAGATGATTCAACGTCAGCCCTGCAGCGTGCTGGCAGTTTCAAGAGGGCGAGATAATTTTGCTACAGCAAGGCTGTGGTCCGGCAGGTTTTACATTTTAATTAACACCTGAAACAGGGTGAGATTATTTGCTAAGAAAATTAAAGGTAATTTTAGATTGCCGAGTGCAAGGCTAAAAACAGCCTAACGTTGCAGAGGCCTGGAGGCTTCTGCAATGCTGTCGAGGGTCACAGAAGGGCAGAGGTGGAAGGTTTGGGTCCAGAAAGTACAAATCCAGACCAAGGTTTTGTTTCAACCAGCCAGTCGAGCATAAAGAATCACAGTTACAGAGTGTTCAGCTGGTTTGTTGAAACAAAATCTTGGTTTGGATTTGCACTTTCTGGACCTGATGGGTTAGCGGAAACGGGGCACTGGCAACACTTACCGGAGGCAATGGTGTTGTCATGAGCAGCCGGCCCGTCCGTCAGGACGTTCTTCACCTGTAGGAACTCGTGGGGCCGGTCGCCGCCGATGATGGTGAAGCCAAAGCCCTGGGCACTCTTTCTGAGGGTTGTGCGGATGATCACCCCCTGCAGCTGGGAGGGGTCCAGCGTGAAGATACTCAAGCTGCCATCTTCTGTTAAACGATGGGGAAAAGAAGCAGAGATTGAGAGGGGAGGAACCGTCCTCGCCCAATGAATCATCCAGCTTCCTCTCTTTTGCCAGAGTCAGGAAACAAATTTGGAACCCGGCTTGGATGAACCAAAGTGCTCCTGCCTTCAAAAGCTGCCTACCGCTTCGCACACCGGGGGGGTCAGGGAGGAGGGGGGTATGGAGGGGGGTAAAAAAGACAGCTGCAACAACGGTAATGACAGCCTGCCAAAAGGCTCAGCGCAGCCCGGGACTGTCTGACAGAATCAAGTACTCGCTGAACGTTTCCGCTCACGGACTGTCTTTCAGTGCTGCCTCGAGATTCCTGTCACTTCCAGCTTAATGAAAATGGACATTTCCTTTAATTTCTGTCCACAATATTTCCCAGAAACGAATCGCCATTGCTCTTTTCAGTGAATCTGGAGCACTGACAGATCAGGAAGACAGATTTGAGTTCACAATATTTAAATATCAGAAAACGCCAAAGTGCTGATGTTGTACTCTTGCCTGTCAAGCAAGCTTTGGAAGTATTGTGAGAGTCTTGGGTGTAATTGTGGTTGAATCAAATTATTAAAACTAAAGGATGTTTTTCAGGTAAGTCAAGCTTGATCAGTTTTATAGGCATGACGGAAGACAGCAACCACTCGATGAAGCTGATGTGGACATTGAACTGCTAATCAAACACCCTCTCCGAGGACATTGCACACGACACTTCATCCAGACACTCCACTGAAACCCTAAAGACAGGAAACATTTCCTGGCACCCTGATCATACGGCGTATCAAAGCTGGTTGGAATGTACATCATCTGTTTGCAAATCAGTTTGCAAACCTCTCTGCAAATCAGAGCAAAAGGGTCAATTATTTTTGTTAGGTTGCGATGGTGACGCAGGGATTGAAGAAAGTTTATTGGGTTTCCTCTTTCAATATTGATGGGGAGGGAAAGGGGACCAGACAAACACCAACTGCAAAGAAAAATATAACCAATGAAAGATAAGTATGGGTCCAACTGCAGTTCTAAGATGTAGGGTCGCCCAGAGGAATCTCTGGAGAGCTTGGGGGGTGGATGTTCACATGCAAGGTCTGTAGGTCCATCTTTAAAAAAAAAATTCTGTGACTGGCAGGAATTTACTCAGCCTGGGGGGCAGGCTTGTGATTGGGAAGGCCAGGCCCCCCCTTTTCCGGGCCTGGATGGGAACCCCCTGAGATGACCATAAGCCTTACTGCCTTCATATTTCATAGTCTACTCTCACTGCAAACCTCCTGAGACGTGACAGATCCTGTATTTCTTGGTATGTTTTTAGCCTCCGGGACCTACTAAACTGCCAACGCTTGGGGAGTTGAAGGGCAGATCAGCCCCGGTTATGGGCCTGATTCAGATCTCACCATGAGTTTTTATGACTCACATGACTCTTGATTCATTACTGCGGCCTGCCAGACTACACACGATTGCCCCCTTTACTTCACTGGTGATCAGTCACCCTGATGAAGGACTGAGTTAGTGGCTGCATAACGGAGAACATGGAGGGAGTCCGGGCATAGATTCAGAGACTCAACGTGTGCTGGCTGCCTTATCCTGCAGTCTCTGGCGAGCCAATCTTCAGTTATCATCTTCACTTACGGGGACAAATATGCTGCATCTTCAATAATATATCTTCAAAGTCTCAAATTAATAGGATGTTTGGTATCTGAAAGCATATGTAGTGTTGTGGATGTGCCAATGGATATGTGGGATTTTATCCAGAACTACCGCTAGACTCCAGTTAATAGAGGACTCTTTGTCTGTCATGTTCTGTCAGTGACTGGAAAACAGGGATGACAGTGAGCTTCCCAGCACACAGAAAAGCTTAGGTGCCTTAGTGGATACTACAAGATAAGTACTTTGGGGTGATGGGGGTTGGGGTTGCACCTCGATCAGCTCGCCACAGATCTCCCGGCAGGCAGACATACCCAACTCAGCACTGGCACACTGTACCCTGAGGCTGGGGCGTTCTGGAGCGAAATGGGAAATCAAGTTCAGCATGGAAAAAAAACAATATTTATCTCTATTTCCTCTAGCGATCTAAGCAGGAATACTGATTCCTTATACAGTTAAAAAAAATCCCTGATACAATGGGGAAACAGCGCACACACATACACACACACATGCACACACATACAGAAACACCCACACATACGTGTGCACACACGCACGCACCTACAGACACACCCACACATACGTGTGCACACACGCACGCACATAAACACACATCCACACATACGCGCACACACACACACACAAAGACAAACGCACACGCACACCCAAACATAGGCCAGCACGCGCGTGCACACATACGCACAAAGCTAAACACCCGGCTGGCTCTGACAAAACATTTCACACCAGAATTTTTCCCCCATCATTTATTTATTTATTTTATTTGCACATCCTGTAAACTAAGCAGTTGTTTGACGTAAACAGCAGCTCAGTAAATCACAAACCTGAGGCAGTCGGCTTTCCAAACCGCAAGATGAGGATCATTCATAATTCAGATTATTTACAGACTAGCATTTAATCTCCCTCGTGGCAAAACCCCGACAGTGTAACCTGCCAGGCTTTCACCTTCCTTCACACTGTACGCCTTCTGACTGCTCGCAGTGATGTACGCGACCTCGAGCGATGCACAGACTACTCCCCCGGACACATGATTTCAGCATATCTGTTTTGTGTCCATCACAGGGGCGTCAGAAATATTGGGGATGAGGGCAGACCTTCCCCCCACCGTGAATAAAATAACCAAGAGTGTATTCCTTATCTTTTGTTGTCAATCTATGCATTACTAATGCCAATTCGCTACACAGGCAGAGCGCAAGGATGAAACGTACAAGAAGACTGTAGTCCTGTAAGACAAAATCATTTTAATATATGAATCAGTTATTTTTTTTTAGTTATGTCTGAAGTGAAACTGAACTCTAAACTGTGTTAGTGTTAATGTTAGTGTTTTAAATGATGAAATCTTTATTATCCTAAAAATTTAAATCCTTTCACTATGTGACTGTTATGATATACACGGCACACCCTGCACACTGTCAAACTCCTTCCAACGCCACTGGTCCATCCATCCACACACCCACCCACATCCCAGCCACTTATCCTGGTTAGCACCACAGTGTAATATTTCTCATCTCTTTCACTTACTACATGAGGTTAATTAAGGCATCATTAGTGCTTGTTTCAAAATGCACAAAAATCTGCACGTTAACAAAGCTGGCTTGATGAAGTGTACTTGGAGGGGGGGAGCATTCTTCCATTAGTATCACATTTGATTATGTCTCGCGAATCTTTCCTCATGACAACATGGGTTTGGGTTCTCAGTTGCATTATTTGTGTTTGGGCAACATTGCCGCTGGAGACGGCATATTTTAGGATGACATCGTCGTTTAAATTTCTGAGTCTCAAAACTAGAGCACATGCAAGAGAGGCTGTACCCCCCCAACTGCGGCGAACAAGAGACAGAGGGGTGAACAGACTGGCGGCAGAAGGTGGGGGGGGGCGAAACTGGGCTCACCTGAGCTGCAGGGAAACTAAGTGCAGGATTGGCAGATTACTGACCAGGAATGTGTAAATTTGCAGTGTGTGTGTGTGTGTGTGTGTGTGTGTGGGGGGTCATGTATATATAATAAATGTCCCCAAAATGTTATTCTGACCTTTTGAGGACATTTTTTTTGGTCCCAAGTCAGATTGGGGAACATACACTGGTTCAGCACACAATAAAACATCTCAAGATCCCGGTTGGTGACCCTCTCAGGCCGACACGCGGTCCAGTCCCACCCTCTTGAAATACCCATCTATCTGCCACTGCCAGGTGTTACGTGGGCGTCCCCTTGGCCTGGTCCAGCCGCTCGGGTTCTCAGCAACGAGGATCCTGCGAGGCGGATCGCCATCAGGGCATCGAGCTACGACCATGCAGGTAATGTGCCTCATTCTGGACACCCTGAGCTGCTGCTCGCGCTACACAAAGTCAGACCTGTGGTCCCCACAAGGGGAAACCCACGTTTATAAAAATCTGTGAATGCAATTAGAAAACTAACAGCACATTATTTATGGTTGAGGTTAGGGCTCGGAAGGGGTTAGGGTTATCATAGTCAGGATTATGGTTATGCTCATAGAAATAAATGGACAGTGCAAACAAAGATATGAATACAAATGTGTGTGTGTGTGTGTGTGTGTAGGTTTGCATAGATCACATTTGAGGACCAAATTGTCCCCAAAGTGTAGTAACACCTGAAATTTCCTTACTTTTGGGGACATCTTTTGAGGTTCCCATTTGGATAACCTCAGTTTTATAAAGATCTGTGAATGCAATCAAAGAAGTAAAAATGCATTTGGGTTAGTTGCTTATGGTTAAAGTTAGGGATGGGTAGGGGTTAAGGGTGTCGTGATTGGGAATAGGGTTTTTCCCATATAAATGAATGGACGGTTCCCATTTAGATAGGAAGACCAACTTGTGTGTGTGTGTGTGT
>JAABNX020000143.1:21003537-21028489 GCA_015163995.2 Mormyrus lacerda
TGTGTGTGTGTGTGTGTACATGCATATCATGTGCATGCAAACAGCACTGTACATAACAGTACATGGAATAGGATGGAAAAACTCATTTAGAAAAGCAATTGTATCAGTGAGGTTATATTCTCTCCGGGAATGGATTTAACCCTTGGATTCAATGGTTTCAAATGGTAATTAAAAATGGCATCCATGATGAAGTGAAAGCAGTGGTTTTTTTGTTTGTACAGACATAGTCGACGTCTATCTCCTCATTAGTGCA
Organism: Mormyrus lacerda; assembly: GCA_015163995.2. NCBI lineage: Eukaryota > Metazoa > Chordata > Actinopteri > Osteoglossiformes > Mormyridae > Mormyrus > Mormyrus lacerda. The sequence goes on from JAABNX020000143.1 coordinate 21,003,791, forward strand.
CCTCTTACAGTATGTATTCGCCTGCAATCAGGTGCCAGACAGTATGCTGAAACGCCCCTCCCCCACCTCGCCTCCGGCCATATGCTGCAAAATCAGTGGGGATGCCCTGGTCAGCGCTGCCATGACAACCGCATCATCGCCTAGAAATAACAGTGATGGCAGACAGGAGCCTCTTCGTTTGCCAATCGAAACTTTTTCACAATCCTAACAAAACTCAAAGTTTTGAGTCATTAACCACAAAGTTTTTGTTTGGCCTCTAGACAATTTTATGATTATTTATCCATCACTCTTTCATACTTTTCATTCACTGCAGCAGTGTTTCCCAATCTGGTCCCCGGGGACCCATAGGCGGGGCACATTTTTGCCCCCTCCCAGCTCCCAGACTGTCTGTGGGTCCCCAAGGACAGGATTGAGAAACACTGCAGTACTGCAGTCATGATGACAAAGGACATTGTCCCAGGAAGGACAGGACAAGGAGACAGCAGTCCATCAAGTCCATCACAGAGCACACACTGATATACTCCCACACTCCTGGCAATTTAGAAAGACCAATCCAACGCCACTTCTACTTCCTTTAGCAGTTTATATCAGTATTGTCTTACTGTTTTTACCCAGCTACAAAGTTTTGAAATGATTAAAAAATACAAATCTTTTCAAATATTTGTGTTTATCTTCAGTCAGATAAGAGGATCTGGAACAATGGGATCACCATCGTGCAAATACACTGGGAAGACTACAACCTGCTGGCAGTGGTGCACCCTGCTGGTGGGGGGAAGCAGTGCAGGCTTCTTGTCTCAATTTCTTCTTGGCCTCCAGGACTGGGTTCTCAAACTGGGTTTTCTGGTTAATGTGGCTATAACAGTAAGAGACAGGGAGAGATTTTAGAAAGCTGATTATACACTCATACACAATTACACACCATTGAGATTTTTTTGTTGACCCTTGAATTAGAGCAATCTATGATGTCTAATGTAAACTCAGAACAAGGTGAAGCAGTAAACACTGGGAACAACCAGAAACCAGCCAGGTAGAGGGTGGAGGCAACTTTCTAATGCCAGAGATGACCGTTATCTTATCCAACATTTTCTCATGAATCGGAGGATTACATCAAGCGACCTTCAAAAGGAATGGGAAACATTAAGTGCAGGTGTGAAGTGCGCTGCTAGGACAGTTCGTATCAGGCTCCTGGAAGCAGGGCTGAAGTCCCATAAAGCAAGGAAGAAGCCCTTCATCAATGAGAAACACGAAAGAACCAGGATGCAGTTTACCCAATATATTACTCACACCCATAAAGTGAGAAATGAGTGAAACAAGAAATTGTGCTGTGGTCTTCTAATTTTTTCTGCGGCTACATAAGAAAAACTGGTCTTCTTCCAACGATGTGTTGTAGAATCAGCGACAGAAATTCAGCATTCACATGACTAGTTGCGTTACACACTTTATTTTGAGGAAGCATAACTAAAGAACGAGGCAGGGACAGTATGGTGGTCTGTTGTAGTCAAATTAATGCTAAGCTCATAAAAATTTTGCTCGTTAAAAACAACTGTGATGAGTGTTTCTTCATCCTTAGGAACTAATGAGATGTTAGTGACCTACCATGTGTAGCTTAGCAATTAGCAGCTGTTAGCACCCATTAGCCGCTGTTAGCACCTGTTAGTAGCCATTAGCACTTATTAGCAGTTTTTAGTTCCCTTTAACAACCACAGGCATTTAGCTTTTTGCCCCTGTTGTGCACATACACTTATGGTGCTTTTCTACTGGCGTACGGAAACCACACCGTACTCAAGCCATACCATGAAAAGACACTAGTTACGGTACTGTTCCAGCTCTCTTCTATTTTCCACGATAGAAGGGTCGGCCCAGTAAAAGCGTTGCTGTGTTTGGAGAGAGACAGTGATGTAAAAATGAAGTGACGTTTGTTTACTCTTCACACAGTGTATATCATGATTTATTATTTATCATTAATTTCCACTAGCACCTCTGTGAGAATTGCTGTGTTATGTTAGCGGAATTTGCATTAGCTTGCATGAATTTTCATCACGAATCGGTTCCATTAAGCCGTTTCTATAGTACTTTATCAAGTAGGTTGGATATTTTCAAGTTTCGAGTCAGGAATACATTGATATGTCACAATGTTATATTACCAATAATGCATAATATATAGAATCTTTTTTCAGATAATCCATGTATATATTGAAGGAGATCAACAGTATTTCCGTGAATTTTGACCAATCAGGTAGTGGTGACGCAACCAGCATGGCTTAGTCACGCTTTTGACCCTGCTAGTAAGCAGCGTAATGCTAGTGCGGGAATGGGTCGTGTACGTCTACTATAATTTACAATGGAAAATCGTCAATTTGAGCTCGGGTAGGGATCGATTCTTGGTGGCGGTGAAAAGCGTCTTTAGAGGCTTTAGGATGATGCAATGGGACTCACTCTACATAGTAGGTTCCATACTGCGGATCGTCAATTTCCTCCCAACCATATGGAAGCTCTGCGGAGAACAGAAGGAGATACTGAGGCAAGAAAGTGGTGCTTGAGTAGAAAGAAATCACTTCCACAGAAATGGAATCCAGTCCCATATGTTTCAGGAGACACGGAGCAAAATTTTCATGTTTAACACATCTGACATGAACAGAGAATATGTTTAAAGGTATGTTTGGTATATAACTACTGCATTAATTCATGTAAGAAAAAAATGTGTGAATTATTCATAGTTTTAAAATCAGCTGTGGTGGAAAGTGTAATAAATGTATAAGCTTGGCGAGCATGTTGTGTTCTGACAGAGACCAAAGAGCTTCTCATGCAGAGCAAGGACTCCATACTGTGTTACAGAAGGAACACGGTGCCTCTAATGTGCCTGTCAGTGGCTGCTAACACTGGCACGCTGATGTCTCACCTCCGTCCTCACACTTCTCGGGGGGCTTGGCCTTCTTGGCCAGTCGGGGGTCCAGCCAGGTGGTGGTCTTGGTGTTGTGGCTGGGAGGAAACATGATGAGACATGGCTTACAGGTGAGAGAAGCAGCAGGCAGGGCATGACCCCCACCACAGACCTGTGTTACCCTTCCCTAGGGTTTGCCACCTGGATTGTTTAGGTCCCTGGTCCCAACTAGTTAAGAAAACATTTACACACTGTTTTCAGTAGCCAGCTGCCACAATGCAAAAAAAAAAAATCCCTCTCTCAATTAATTTACTTTGTGAATGAAGTGCGATACCATTTAGATACCAATGGTAATACACTTATTGCAATCATTGTTATGTCCTGGGAATACAAGAGTGCTCCCTTCTCCTTTGTTTATCATTAACTACTTCCTGCAGAGTGATTTTAAGCATGGAGTTTTACTCAAAGATTGCATTTGACGGGAGGCTGCCAGGGCAAGCCTCAGTGACCCGAAGTTAAAATCCTCGGGAAAGCACTGTACATCCCTTGAACAGTGACAGGAGGTTCCACCTGACTGACTTGGATAAATTGACACCTTTGACCACAAATGCATAGATATTGGAAATGTTCTAACAACCCTATGTTTATCACTATAGATACTTTAATCAAGCAGCATAATAAGTAATTAAACAAATGGAGGGTTTAGCAAATATACAATATAGGAAATTTTAAAGGTAGCAGATGAATGTACAGCAGGGTACACAGAGTGCAGGGGATGTACGGCATAGAAGACATAGGATGTGGTAACTGAACAATGCAGTGGATGTATGACACAGAGGACGTAGCATGTAGTGGCTGTACAATGCAGGGTATGTACAACATAGCGGATATAGGATGTGATGACTGAAAATGCAGTGGAGAATGCAGCATGTAACGATTAAACAATGAGTATACAGCATAGTGGACACAGGATGTAATGATTGTACAAAGCAGTGCATTCATGACATAGAGGAAGTAAGACGTAATGGCTACATAATGCAGTGGATGTACGACATAATGGATGTAGTATGTAGTGACTGTACATCGCAGGGGATGTATGACATAGTGGACATAGTATGTAACTGTACAATGCAGTGAATGTATAACATAGCAGATGTAAAATTTAACGACTGTACAATGCAGGAGATGTACAGCACAGAGGATGTAAAATGCAGTGGCTGTGCCTTGCAGTTGATGTATAACTACACAGGAGTGTTATCAGGCTTGCTGTACGGGAAAATACGGCCAGGCTCTACTCGTCAAAATCGCAGCGCTAAACCTCATATTCTGCCCTCCATCTCTTGACTCACTCGATGAAGTAAACCATGCCAGTATCTGTGTAGGCCATCTCCCAGTTTTTGGGGAGAGGTTCCAAGCTGTCGTCTCTGGACAGGGAGTTCCAAGAGCGGAGGTCTGTCCTGCTGCTGGGCTGGCTGTAGTCGGGCACCCTCTTCCTCCAGTCAGCTCCTTCTTGGTGATCTAAGACATGCAGAGATTCAATTTTAGAAGAGAAGCCAGAACATGTGGAGCTAGCTGTGTAAAATACTAAGTAGCGGTAAACCGACTGAACAGCCAGGCAAAAAAACGATTTTTAAGCATTTTATGGCAATCGGTATCATCCAATTAATCAGAATACATGGCCGATATAGAGATGGCTGCGCGTGGGTGTGCGGGACTGATGCACAGCCATGTGAAACACTCCCTTCATCAGTATTGTAGTGTGATTTATCAGCACCTACAGTAGTGAACCTGTACAACAACCAAAGGTAAGAGTTCTAAATTCCTGCAATTTACGTATCGGTACAAAACGAGAACGCTCTAAATAAAGTTGTCTTAGTCATTTGTTATTTCTCTACATAAAAAAATCAGCCTTATATCGGCCATCAGCTCCACCCACCCCTCCAGAAATCAGCATCAGGATTAGCCTCTGGAAAACCCATATCGGTCAACCTCTAATATCAACATCTCCTATAACCATTAGTAGCAATACTCAAATGAATTAGATCGTCCAGAGTGTCCTTCATGTAGCTCATATATATGATATGAAAGTATATTATACATTGTACTCATTACACTTTGGCAAGGCTGGACCTGAATTTGGACTGAGAAGATGAAGAGAGATGGAGGAACTGAGGTAGGCAGAGGTGGTTCTTCATCTTCCCCGGCTTTAAAACACCTTCAGCACCCAGGACCAGCAGGAAACACGAGGGTGCACCCACCTGCAAGGCCGTTTAGCATGGACGGCCTCTCATCCTCATCCTCCTCCTCAGGGGCGGTGCTATCCTTGCGCTCCATCTTACTGACAGAGGTGGTGCGTTTCCGTTGCATCTCACCACTGAAGTCTTCTTCAAACAGAACCTGGTCCACCAGGTCGGGCTGTGTAGCACCTGCCTCAGCTGGGGGCTTTGGGGTGCCATAGTAATTGCCTGAAAAAAAAAACAGCAGGCCCCTTTGATGCTCGTCGTCCACTATGATTCCACACCGAGTTGGCAAGATTTGACATGAGTTTCTGAACTGATGCCATACAAAGAAGCGTACAAAAAGGAAAATCTCAACATCAAACTCATAAATGAAGTTTTCATTCACAACATCCATATCTAAGCATGTCAGGATCAGTTCCTGCCATGTCCTCTCTGTCGTTTCCCTACTTGACCAGAAGGTGCCGCTGGTCATCTCATCCCATCCTAGTGTTTGAGTGTTTTGTGATTGTTAATGACCCACACCTGATCCTTGCTAGTTCTAGCCATAGTGTTTGGTTTATTGCCACCGTTACCTGTGTGTGTTTTGCTCGTGTTTCCTCGGCTTGTGTTTGTCCTCGCCTAACCCTTCCTGCCCTCGTCTTGACCCCTCGTGGTCCCCTTTGTTTCCTGTATGTCTGAGTTCTGTTTGAAGTACCTCGTCTTTGTAAGCCACACTGGGATCGCCATTCTATCATCTACAACCAGAAAGACAGTCATCCATTTAAATGTACAATAGACTTATTAATCTTGTAATTATTTTATATAATGCACATTATTTCTCTCTATATCTCTTTATATATTACCTCCAGTATGTGAGCTTTGTACAGTATCACGAGGGGGAATTAATTCACAGTCAATTGTGCCAGTTCTGCTCATTTTTAATAGTAGATAGTGAAAAAAAAAATCACCAACGGTATATTTCTTCAGTGCAACAAGACCCTTGAACCTAATTATACTCACAAATGGTTTCTGTCTTGATTTGTTATTGTGATGAAAAAATGGTTTGTTACCTACAAATAAACGTGAAATGTTTGTACAGCCTGCAAACATTGAAATGTTTAGTTGAATGAATGTGTCCAGAAGCCAAGGAAAGGAGTGAATCCTTTAATGAATCCCATCTTTGAAAAAGCTCCATTCGTTCTAACACATATTGTATGTAATTAAAGTCTTTGGGTTATCGTTTCTGAGAAGCCTAATTAAACAGGAGGAAAAGGCTCCATTTGGGGATTCATATTTTCATACCAATTAATTAAAGCAAAGACCCAGCTTCGAGTTGCCCTGGTCTTTTGAGAGACCTTTGGTCTTTGAGTTGAATCTGCGGTTTTAAGAAGAAGCCAGCATGTTATTTTAAAGGAGGGACTTCAAGGACATTCCCAAAGCCAGCGTCTTCAAAATCTCTTGTTTTTCCTACCGATTCATTGTCTGAAGTGGCCACATTTTTACACTCCCTGATCGCAGGTGACTTCGCTCTGCAGGGAACTCTCCCACGAGCGGCAGCCTTCATGTATGCCTTGACCAAAGCTCCACCTGCTGTCCAGGTCCCAGTACGTTAACATCTGTCGAACTGTTCAGAAACATGTACTGTCTCCATTTACATCCAGCAGTGAAGATTAACAATGTTGTTCAGATGATGAAGCTGCTCAGAAACAGAAGGTGTCAACACCTTCAAAGGCGCGAATAAAAGAGTTAATTAATGAAAATAAATAAGGTGGCTGCTGATGATCATTAAAGCTTCCCACAGAACCTAAGGCTTGCATTAGCCTCTATTCCTACATACTGTCTAATATACTGGTCCAAGCAGAAGTGTGGGCGGATACACAAGGCGGAACACCCTCCTGGAAATCAAAAACACCTTGGTACCCCCCTTGATGGCACTACAGATTACTCCCCCTGCCGTGCATGTCAGAGGTTTTTATTTCTGTGTTGATTGCGTTCTTGTCATTTTTTTTACCCACCCTGACAGCTTCATTAGCTTATTGCGGGTGCAGCAGTCAAGATAAGACTCGTGTGCCTGTTTAATTTGCGCCTGTCCCCGGCCACAGGTGACATTTAACAGTGCTGCTAATGCGTGATTAATTACGCGCAGACAGTCGGCTCGCAGCCCAGGACGAATGTACATTAGCACCGTGCAGAGGAACAGAACAAGGCTCCTCGTCAAAGTGGGCTTCATTATGTTGTTTGTCACTTTAATCTTCGAGAAATCAATGCGGCGTCAGAATTCTGAAATTGGCTTAACGTCCATCCCCTGGTGTTGTCACATATGCTAGCAGCTACGTGATAACTCTGGTCATAAATACATGATCTGATTGGTTTGTCATACGTGCTCACACACATGCATACACACGCAGGTTTGTAATTATATCTTTGTGGGGACTCTCCATTAATTTTTATGGGGAAAACTCTAACATGGTGACATTAACCCATATCCAGCCCTAACCCTTAAAAAGAATATATATATATATATATATATATATATATAGTTTTGGAATTTTATTTTTTTTGAAAAATGGTCCCTCACAATGTAATATAAACATAATCCACTCACACACACACACACACACACAAACATGTCTGTGGCAACCACAGCCAAACTCACTAACAAAAAGAAAATCCAGAAAAATCAGAATTGGAGAAAAGTGACACATAAAGGAAAACAGACAAATGCGAAGAATCACAGTGCCTGTGCATTTGTGCTTTAAAGCAAACACAAACACTTATACTGAACTGTACTCACAAAGTAGGCCCAGCCTGTCCTATAAGCGGCACAGGCACTCATTTGATTAGGAGGACGCAAAAAAGCGAGAGAAAAAAATTAGGCTTCATTCTGTGACATTCCACATATTGACACTAGTTTCAATATTTCATCGCTTTTCCTGTGAAACAGTCGTGAACTGGCTAGTTTTCAGCACGATTCCCTGTGCTACTGAAATGTTTTTTTTAATATAAATGAATGGGTGAAATTAATTTTCTGCTGCTCTTGGGGTAGAAACCAGAACACCAAGAGCCGGCCCTGTTACAAACAGACGATCACAACATTCTTGCAGTCACGTGACACATCAGTCTGCATAACATCTCACATTACCATGGCAATTGATCAGCAGTCCTTTTCCTATATATACGTCAGGTAATAAAGCTCATCGCACCCGGATTGGATTGGCTACCTTGTCAGGGTTTAAGCGTGGTCAGCTGATTGGATATGACAGCCCTTCTTTAAGTGTGACGCCTGAGCCTAGGGCGAGCTATTTGCTTGATAGATGCCATTTTCTATTTGTCATTCTGTGTTAGTTATACATGAGGCTGCTTTGTATAATTGGCCGGTGTTTAGCATAGTGCACTAGGGAACTGTGTCCATGTGCTGCTAATGTACTTTCAGCTCCCATAGCAGGATAGTAATCATATCACTGCTGAGCTCTAGAGCTTGGCTCTTAACCCCGACTGCTATCTGGTCCCAAGATCTCCTCACATGTTCACTGCTTTGGACCAAAGTGCCTGTTAAATTAAATAATATAAATATTCTTATTTTCTGAATCAGAAAACTCAGGGACTAAAGAACATCTAGTTACAGCAGCATGATGCTACCCCTCTCAGATTTCTGCTGGATCTCATAAAACATGTCAGATCAGTTTATGGATCTTGGCCTTTCTCTGCTGCATTGGGCCTTTCTAAGGTATGGTAGAGTATTTCTTGGTTGTGATTAGGTTATCCGTAGTCGTGGTAGAGTATTTCTTGGTTGTGATTAGGTTATCCGTAGTCGTGGTAGAGTATTTCTTGGTTGTGATTAGGCATTTCTTGGCTGTGGACATTTCTTGACTGTGACTGGGTATCCCTTGGTTTTGATTAGGCCTACGAGTTTGATTCTTGCCTACGATTGGATCCTTCTTAGTTGTGATTGGGGTTTTCTTGCCTGTGATTACATTTTTCTTGTCTGTAATTGGGTTTTTCCTCCGTTATGGTCTGTTAAACCTTCCTGACCCTTAAAGACTCTGAGTACCAGAGATATTTAAAATGTATGGCTCTGAGAGGTTATCTAAGATGTTTCATTGGGGCCAAGTATGGTACAGTATCCATTGGGTCCATTTTTAACAGAGAGATGTGAACTATAAAAGGATTGATGAAATATAGCAATATCGATGCAAAACTCCTCTACTGTGGTTTCCTCTTTACAGATACTTTGCGAGAAAAGTGTTCAGCAACCTCTGACTTCATGAAACAGTAAGAGAAATAGGGCAGAAATGTTACAGGGTCCTGGAACTGCTTACCGTTGCTACAGGAACAATAAAAACATCAGAATCATTCTGATACTGCTCATAGCAATGGTTTTAAGAACAAAGGAAAGTACAGTGAATCCCCGCCTATCGCGGAAGATGCGTTCCAGACCCATCAGTGATAGGTGAAAATCCACAATATAGAAAGTCCATATAAACAAAATTTTTTTTTATAGTTTAAGCCTTAAAATACGCCTCCATTTACGCTTTAAACACATGCATGTAAACTTATTAAAACAACACATTTGATGATGTGGATGTTGGGCTAAGGACATGAGTAACATAATAATAATATGTAATGTATATATATATATGTGTGTGTGTGTGCACATCTCTCTCTTTCTCTCTCTGTATACGTAATGGAATATGTAAAAACACTTTCCTTCCCGAAGCATATCCAGGAGTTTTCCCCTCTCCTTAATGGTCAAGGTCTTCCTCTGGCGCTCAGGCTCACTACTACCAGAAGGCTTAGAAGATGTAGGACGCTCGGGAGCCATCGTAGCTTAATAAAACGAAAACAATCGGACCACAAGCAAAGTACACAATACACAGAGAACTGTGATGGGTCAGGGAAAAATCCGTGATATAGCGGGGGCGCGATAGCTGAACCGCAATATAGCGGAGGATCATTGTAGTACTTTCCTGGCTCAAGTGAGGAAGAGATGTTAAAAGCCTAGAAAAGGTACATGATGAGAAAACATCATTTTTAAAGATTTTCATAGAATGGATGTTTTTGGATGTAGATCCTGCTGTTCCCTGAATGCATTATGTATATTTAATTACCAAATATAAGGGAAAAATACACTCCCACTCACCCACCGCCTAAGGAAGGCACACACAGCTATTACTGCGGCTCGATTATCTTGTCTCGATGAGAGATTGTGTAATTTCCTTCTGAACAACAGAAAACAAGTTATCGTTCTGGTACAATATTCCTCTTTCTGTTGTGTCTCTTAACCAGCACCACTAGCCCTGAGTTGCGATCCTCAACACTAAATCCAAGGATCTGGACTCTCATCCATTCAAATGGCACATGAAGGTGCCAACATTTCCAGGAGGAATAGGATCAACTTTATTAATAATCTGCGTGTCAGATATGATGAACGACTGGTTTAATGGTGTCATCAACACAAACACAATCTCAGCTACAGTTTCAAGAGGAAAATATGGGGATTATGGACTGGGAAAGAGTGAACCTGAAAGCAGGAGGCTGTCCAGAAAATGTTAACAAAAATGGGCCATACCATCATAGGTGCCACTCTCTAGAAGAAGTCCGCTATCCTCTAGGACGTGGAACTCTCCTACACTGATGAAGTTGTAGTCGACTCCAGGCACCTCCCCTTCTCTTGGCTGTCTTGTGGTACCTGTTAATCAAACACAGAGGTGCAGAAATCAGGAGCCACTCATGCTGAGCTGAGGGCAGGCCAGAGGCTGGAATGTCAAACCTGACCTTCACAGAACCAAAAAATAAGACTTCATGTGGGACTCAATGATTGCAGCTTCCAATCCATAAAGGCCTTATTCAAATCCATAAAGGCTACACTTTTGAGCTGGTACTCAACCTAAATTTCTCCATTGGAATACCTACACATCTAACACTCCTCACTTGGAATAAATGTGACAGCTAAGCAGCCCTTTTACAAACAACGCTGTCGGTCAATGGGTGTAATCATGTTTTTGCAACTGCTCTCGATGCTTCAGAAAATACATACTCATAAGTCCAACACCCAGTATCTTCCATTTACTATCCCTGTTTATGCATGTTTGTGTTAAATCAGTGCTGTATTTGTAGTCAGGAAATTGCGTAAGGTCCATGTGATCGTGCTCTGAGCTAGTGGTAGCTGGCTCTGAATCCCCTTTTGATCCTGCTAAATCATGGCTATTGCTCTTTGAGTGTAAGGCCCAGTGCTAGGTTTGGTTTGAAGATTACCTTCTAGATTTACGGGGCTAACCTTAGTTTGCATATTATTTTCAGGTTTTGGCAATATTGCCACCAAGTTTGTGGGTCCGGCATCTTGTTTCTGAGCTTCCGGGTGTCTTGTCTGAAGCTGTATGGTCCTGGTTAGCCGGTTACACTTGAGTCTCTTGCTGCTTGCCTCCTTCCTGTGAGCTGCTGTCCAAAGGCCACTAGGCTGAAGACCTGTCATTTTGGATGGGCAGCCCAATTCAGGATACTCTGTTTTGTACTCTAGTTGTGAAAGCCAATAAATGTGTTTTCACAGAGCATTGTTGTGAAAGCTTATCACTACCTAATATAGCTAAACTTGTTTCGTCTAAGAAAATTCTCAGGTTCTAAAAACTGTTAATCTAACACTACAGCACAGCACCAAAAAAATTATGTGAAAACAACAACAAGCAAGGAAGATAGTTATTATGAAAAACAAATTGTTATGAATAGCACCTATCAAGGCTGATGTTGAACTTTTACCCTATTTTGGTAATGGGTTTAAATATCTCTGGCATTGCACCTCCTTACTTTTCAGGTCATTTTTGATATCTTTGAGAGAACATCACAGAAAGAAAGTAAAAGACAACTGATCAGCAGGCTAGATAAGGACAAATGGGTACTGTAGCTTCTTTGGGAGAATCATGCTTGAGTTCCTTCAGACTAAGATAGAAGATCTCCGCAACTTTTCTATATATATATAGATATATATATATAAGAGGTGACTGAGACGCCTGTAACTGTCGAGTATCAGGCATTTTTACTTCTACGCTTAATCTGGTTTTGAAACTTCATGGATGGACTGTGAACATTTCAGAGAGCTTAAAGTCTGGTTTTATATATTTATAGATAACGCATAAAGTTAAGTGTAAAAGATTTATCATGATATTCTGCAGGTTATGCTTAAAAAAGGAAATATGGGTGAGTCCAGAGTATGAAGGAGTGGGTGGAGTTTTAATTACGAGAAGCTTGTAAAAAATCACATGATGAAACAGGGTCACCCCGTGGTACAGAAACTGGACCCCTACATACAAATTAAACAATGTGAATTGCCAGCACACAAACACACACACACAATAATCCAGACAAGGCCTGCATTTTTAATTCAATATTTCTGACATACTTTGCCCGGAGTGTTCAAATGTGGTTGCAAAGGTCTTATGTGAGGAGATGTCCTGGCAGTCACAGTATGATATGAAAAAGAGATATGGAGACATTTCCAATAAACAAATATATTTCTTCATCTGCTTTTTTTTATTAAACTAGAAAGGTTGAAAGCATTTCAGTCGTTATCAGTGGGAAGACAGAACTGCTGACATGTGTGTGAAAGCGAGAGAAAGAGAGAGAGAGAGAGCGAGAGAGAGGGAGAAAAAGAGAGCAAGAGAGAGGGAGAGCTGCATGCAGTATTCGGCAATATTCAGGAGTACTTTCAATCTGAATGAGACAATCAGCATCTGGGGGTTCTCTTTAAGTTATCACAGATCTGGTTATGGGAGAGATGGCCGGTTTAACCACGCCCCTGATCACCTGACCCACCCCACACAGCTGACGCAGTAACAAAACCCGCTGGGCCTTATTCAGCCTGCCCCGCTGAGCCTTTGTTATCTTACTACAGAAGCAAAGTTATTCTCCCCCATGAAAAGCCATAACTGGCATAGAACAGACACCTATTATGTAAAGAGTACAATGCAGTAATTTGGCTTTCAATGGCCAGGCACGTGGGACAGCACCAGTTTTGATGTACTGCACCACCAATTGATGACAAGAGGTACTGCACCAGCCCTCAGTATCTGCAAAAAAATTTTTTTCAGCAGCTGAATTTGGGATAGAAACAAAGACATCCTGAAACTGAATTCTGCCTCAGGGTGTTTTTGATGGTATTCACATGTGCTTGTTCATTGTCCAAACAGAGCTCTAAAATGCTCTTGTTGTTTTGTATGTGACTTGCTGAGGAGAATCAGTAGCTTTGTGGTTCTCCGATTCCAGGCTTGTGCCATAGCCTCTACCCCAAGGCCAGTCTGCCTCTCCCAAACTAGGGATGTTTCATTCCCCTTTTAAATCCTTCAACGCCACCTCTGCCTGTCCGATTTCATGCTCCGTCAGGGCCTGTGACAGACTGGACCAGACAAAAGCAACCATCACGGTCCTGCTCTAAAAGACATCTTTGAGGACAAACCTCCCCTTGAGCAGAACCTACACTTATAGTCCCTTAGCAAAAACAAAACTGAAAACCCTGCATTTAAGACTGTGAGATTAACAAGTACAGGTCTAATAAATGTAGACCTTGTCTCTAAAAACCTCATTAACTCATAGAAACGCATCAATTCAATTTATACAACATTTGTCTAATCCAAAGTACTTGGTGCAATGCATGACCAAACATTTACATCTAGGTATACAATAAAGCGAGACCTGATATGTTTTTTAACTGTGACAAAAAAAAGAAAAAACTCAAACATAAAATCCCATAGGTGATAAGCCTCGCAGAAGAAACACCACCTAATTGTAATTCCACCACACAAGTCGGCCTTTACAATGTTCTTTATGGTGTCCAGCTCATGATAGCCGACGAAAGGCGCGGTAAAAACTGACGGAAGGAGAAGCATCTTAAGCCGACCGGCACCGTGGCCAATAGCTGGTTAACATGCCTGAGACACCAGCCTCAGACCTGCTTGTTTTTCTTTGGGCATGAAAGTCACAAATAGTCAAAGCTGTGCGATGAGTCGAAACAGCAAATTAGGTACATCTACATAATGCCTTTAATGGAGAAGAGCACGGCTAGCTCTCTGCCATTTTAAAAGGCAAGTAAATCGAATGTGGCTCATTGGCTTCTATGGAAACGCGGGGGGGGGGGGGGGTGAATTTCCTATGACGGAAAGACACACAGACCCATACAGAACATGGAGGGGGTGGGGGTGAAGAAGGGGGAAAGGTGTTTTTACTCTGTACTGCCAATACTGCTCCGTTAAAATGAAGGCTTAGGGTAAAGATTATACTTAGACATACCACTGAGGGGAAAAAAACGCAGCTTCTCAATGCATCTGCTGTACTACCATGTTTAAATGCACTAAATGTGGTTTCACACGCCTGGAATACCTGTCCAATGGTTGACTTCAGATCAGTATTAAATAACTGGATGTTCAATATCCACCAATGAGAAACCAGTGAAAATTGAAATGGACATAACATAAAAATTGCTATGAGATATCCCAGGGTGATGGATGCCAGGGTTCAAATGAAGGACAAGGTATTCCAGGAGAAGGTGTTACTCACAGGGGATTGTGCGCAGGTACAGGTTGTCCCGGATAGTCTGCTGCAGCTTGTGGTCCAGAGAGCCCTTCTGGAACTGAAGGCTGAGGTAATGGCGTAAGTCCGTGTTCAGCACCTTCCCTGATAACACACACACACACACACACACACACACACACATTTGTTTATTTGTCTTGAGGGGACCTCCTGTCAGCTCTCAATTTCACGAAGCCGATGATGTCTTTGACGCCACATTTGACAGTGACAACTAACAAACACATTTCAGTGTCTGTTTTATGCATTTGTGAGGCTTTTTACTTTCTGTCTCTGAACAGTGTTTTCTCAACATCTGTCCCTACGGATAGGGACACACTCAGATTCTAATCATTTTAGCTAAACATAGGCTGAAGTGTCAGTCACATAGGAGGTAAGGTTCACCAAATGGTATCGTTGTCCGCAAAGACTTCCGAAACGGTCACCGTGTTACGTAGAGACCGGGCTCCCATTTCAACGGAGTGCTGAAGCTGCTATGGACACCAGAGAACCACAGTCCCTGACAGGAAGGACGCCTGTAATCAAAGGGAACCCAGGTGGACCCCAACAGCAAGCCAAATGGACTGAATCTTCACTCTATCTCTTTTGTATGGGTGGGATCGAGGTGCAAAGCCAAACTAGCGACCTCACAGTGAGAAGCATCGCCCTGCCAAACGCCGCTCAGACGGGTGCTCAGCATGGTCTCCGATCAGTGATTCCAGCAAGTTGATGCCTCATTTTATTAAAAATCTAGAGACGGTAACAGGCCCATGGGGCAGAAAGTTACCCACGTGTTATTAAAAGAAAATAAACTTTTTTAACAACATCAGGTGATGAAAACCGTAGCGTGACAGAGATTTAGTCCAGTTACCGACGACACAGATCTGGGCACGCTCACGTGAAAACAGACAGACCTGTGGTAAGACTGCTTGTCAAGAAAGTGGCCGTTTCACATATACATTGTCCCTGTGAGAAGAAACAGATAGAGACAAGTACAAATGTATATTGGCTTCAACATTTTGCTGGGGCTTCCATAGATCTGGACCCTTCATCCACAATGAGACAAGGAGGACAATTTAATCACCTTTGTGTGGTTTAATTTTGCCCAGATTATTTTCCCTATTTCACAGGGACAGTAGCTGGTTGAGGATTCTAGAGGGAAATAATCAAGTATCAAGTAAGCACATGGTCTCCAAGCAATAGCCCATAGTTTGTCCACCAAAGAGATGATTCAGCTTCTATGTCAGAGATTAAAGACATGGCATTGACCCAGATCTCACTTAGCTACATCTAACTCTCTTGCTTGCTTGTGCTGTCATCTCAATGGCCATCTATGACACATCCGGCCTTATTCCATAACTGCATATTAAGTACAGGGTCACAGTGGCATAAAAGATACAAAGCCTGATAAACTGTAAGTTTCACATAAACTCTGCAGATGCTTATTACCCCTAAAAGCATTTGTCCATTTTCCATGTCTCCTTATCCAGTGCAATGGGATCCTGAAGTCTAATCTAGGCAGCGTGAGGCACAAGACAGGGCAGACCCGGAATGAGATAGCAGTCCATCACTCACGATCACAAAATCACGCATCAATTAAGAGAGACACATAATGGCAGGAGTCAAACCCAAAACTGTGGTGGTGTGAGACTACAGTGCAGCTCCTTGAACCACCATGTTATAACTCCCCAAGCTTCATATAGGTACCTGAGCCCATATCATGCAAAAATACTATTCTGTTTCTACTGGATTTGATTTCATCTCAACAGTAACCCTGGATGAAAGCCCACCAAACCCAAACATCTAAGCCATGAGGCACTTCTGTGCTCAGAAACAACTGACTGATTAATCTCTTCTCTCCTACATCTCCCTCACCTGCCGCTCCCAGGTGTACCAAGCTTTTTCTGCGACCTCTCCTGCTGAGAAGCATTAGTAAGGGTTTCAAATTGCAGAGCCGCCCCGTTCTGACTTTAGCCCGTGATGAGCGAGCCCCACCCGCACCATATATCAGGGCTGGGAACACTGCAACCTTCATTGTGCCCCATCATCCATGCTAAGTTTGGAAGGGGACCAAGCAGCTGTGTGATTGTGAGCATGGAGCACGCTTCGGGAGGAACATTTGGAGATGTTCACCTTGGGTTCCCCTCTCTTTCTCTCTCTCTCTTTGAATACCACGATTCTCAGGCCCCAAAGACCCCAAAAGAATCATCCCCCAAATCCAACTGTAATCCCAAAATCCCTTAATATAAACGTCTTACTCACAATATCAAGCAGTCATCAATTGAGGCCAATAATCAAAAAAAGAAGCCTCTTAAGGCTGCAGCGGTAAGGATCCATTTCACCTTCTCGCATCCAGCCTCCCCTTTGGCTTCATCTCTAAGTAGTATTTCATCCATGCTGGCCTCTTGATGAATGTGACTGCTAAGACATTCACAATGACTAATGCCACTTTTGAGCTCCTCCCAGTTGGCAGCGCTAAAAAAAACCCACCCTGGATTCCGTATTTCAGCACATATAATGGCATTAAAGCGGGGCAGACATTTGTCACATTTCAGAGGGAGATCAAAAGGCCCAGGGCCCTTTCCATCAAGTAAACCCCTCACTCTGGTCCAGGGGAACGCACACGAATGACTGGCCAGCTCTCCAGCAGCCAGGCCTGGAAAACTGAGTGCATCAGGACGCGCACGCTGACGCAGGGTGGCAGTGGCAGGACATTAAGGTGGCATATCTCAGAGGTCAGGCTCTGGCTGAACAGCCTGTCTTCCTCTGCCTTTGCCGTATACCCTCACAAAACTGCCACGCTGATTCAATTTCGAGACTGATTGTAACGTCGAACCCACAAGTGGTGTGCTAGGTAAGCCTCTGCCTCAGCTTCCAGTCACTCTATCAATGCAAACATTTAATATAAATATACCCATACAGTGTTTTTTGTGAAATGCATGTGCTACATGAACTTTATTCTTTTACTAAATGAGTTTGACTTTTATCAACTGCGATGGGTTGGTGCCCCATCCTGGGTTATTTCATGTCTTGCGCCTGTAGCTTCTGCAATAGGCTCCGGACTCCCGCGACCCTGAATAGCACAAGTGGGTACAGAAAATGGATGGATGGATTTAGATGATGAGTTTTATATTATTTATATAGATGAGGGATTTAGATGAGTTTTATTATTGTTCAGTACATTTTTCTTGGGACGGCACAGCTGCCCTGTCTTGAATTGGCATCCTGACACCGTTTCTCAACCTGGTCCTCGAAGACCCCATGTTTTTGCTCCCTGCTATGGTCAATGGTTTGAAGTGTGGGGGTCCTTGAGAAGAGATTCAGAAACAGTGGTCTAGGATATCCCCCTGTCTTGTGCCCTGTGCTTTTCTGTACAGGCTCCATACTCCCAAAAGCCCCGGAACGCATGAAGGGTTAGGAGAACCTGCTGCTGTAGGACAAGAAATATAATTTATACCTTTCCATATGAGCCATTACTTAAAGCTTTAGTACCACAGTCCTTCTGTTCCATTTTCTACAGCCACCTGTTCAGGGTCACACGGGATCTGGGGCCTATGGGCAGAAGGCAAGGAACAAACCAGGACAGAGTGCCAACTCATCACAGGGCACGTTCACCTACAGTATGAGCAATTCAGTAACTCCAATTAACCATGAGAAGAACATGCAAACTCCACAGACACGGAGCCATGGAGGAGACTTGAACCCTGTTTCCATAGGTGTGAGGTAACAGTACTAACCGCTGCACCACCATGCTACTCTCTCAGTTCCATTTCGTTGAGAAAAAAACTGTTTATTTGTGCACCGCAGATAACATGGGGCTCAGATAATGGTTTATTTTGGCTCAGTTCCTCTTCCATGTATCGCTCACATTTTCTTAAACCCTTTAATACTGTGCTGTTCCAGGCAAATTGGTTTAATAACTGGATCATGTTAAGATTCACTTTCTCAGCCATTAAACTATGTAACTCACTGGCCCACAACCTGGAGGCTTTCATCATGGAACCCCCCTCCCCCCCGCACCACCGGGAAGACTTCAGCAGTGACACTGTGTGTCTGCTGAGAGCAGAGGAACCGGCTTCACCACAGACACTCTCGCATGCTTCCGCTCCTTACAGAAATACCGCTCCCTCTCTCTTTACCTCCTCTCGCTCGCTCTCTCTGTGCTGCCCTATTATAAAATGATTTCAATCGTTTTAAAAAAAAAAAAACTCAGAGAAATAAGGATGGTTTCCGTGAGGTGGATGAGGAGGAGAAGGAGGAGGATCTGAAGTATTTTAAAGCGTTAAAGATTTAAGGAAACACTCTTGTGTGAATAGAGCATATATCCCTTTTTTATTAATAAAGATTACTTAAAATGTCAGAAAAGAAATCCCACACTGAGAACTTTCGCATTGATCAGCTTCTTAAAAGAACTCTGTCAGTGACTGTCAGACATAGACATCACGGCTTGACTTTTCCACGTGATACAATCCACAGCCTAAGTTGTGCAGTGCAGACTCTGTGGTAGAAGCCAAAATCCTACCCTGACTGTTCTGACCCCAACCAACAGAGCAGCTGATGCTGCACTCAGTGGAACATCTGTGCATCTGACCTCTTGCTACCTTTTAGCCAGACAGAGTATTTCTAATGCCAGGACATGCCCACTGAAGAATCCATTCCTTCTTGCAAGAGTAGACCCAGATAAACAATGGGGAAAAGACCCATCTACAACCAGTTGGGGAGAAGGCAAAGCATCTTGGGGATGAGTGGTTAGAATATTATGACAGAGCAAAGCATTCTGGGAGAAACATAGATCAAAACATTATATCATCGTGGGAGATACATAGCTCAGAATATCAAAGCAGAGCAAAGCATGCTCAGCTCAAAACTTTGGCCTTTTCCTTCATCTCAGCTCTGCCCCACAGATTTCTCAACACTAATTCCGAGTCTTTTCAACTTTATAGGATCTCAAAAGGCAGAAATAGCACATTTTCTGACATTTATCACAGTCCTATTGTATTGATGTTTTGTATGGAGCACGAATTTCCAGAAATTTGAAGTATTTCCTTCCTGCTTTGGAGGAATCTATTTGGATGAGATACCTGTCACTCCACCATTATTTTCTTTTGTCTGGCAGGTATTTGTTCCAGCGGAGTAACACAGAAAAGTGTTTTTGAAGGGGGAGGCTAGAGGAGCTGTTTGAAGACCAGGGGTGTTTATCAAAACCAAGAATGCAAAGAGCCTACTTATGTTCTCGGCAAGAGTGTTCTTGGTAACTTGTTCCCAAGAACAAACTGGAGACGCAAAGAATTGTGGGATTGTTCTTCTTGACAAGGATGCAACCAATAGGGCTGGACAAGAACAACATACAGGGGGTTTTGTACTTCTATCCTTCAGAATGGGAACTGTACTTCAGCAATGGAAGATGACGTCAAATGGGTACATGAGAACACAAGATCAGTCAAGTACATATATTGATAAACACCCCAGACATTAGACACCAGACAGGTGGCAGACAGGGCTCTTTGTAATACTCTTATCATGGTTGGACACTTGTGCTCTATTTAATCAGGAAAAACTGAAATGTTATTTATGTAAGTGCCAAGTACTGCTATATATAGATATATACACATCTCAAAAAATCCGAAAATATTTTTCATTCAGTAAGACAGCTCAGAAAATTGAAAAAAAAAATGGACAAACATGCACACACATACACAAATGCTTGAGATCATGCATACAGATACACATATGCTCGAGATCATGTACACACATACACACGTGCTTGAGACCATGCATCATATACACACATGCTCGAGATCAAAATCTCTTGACTTGAAAGTCGTGGCTAGTCTTGCTGTTACCTGTCAAGACACTGGGAGTGGAGAGAGGGGATCATGCTGTTTTCAAAGCACAATAGTTCATACTCCCGCAGGTGCCACTCTGGTCTGGGTTCATCAAGGTGCTGATATTGGTATGAATCTCCATAAAAGAAAGCTCTGTATTCTTGTGATGCATGTCCGGTACAGTCACTTACGCAAAAAAAAAACGACGAGATAAAACTACAGCTGCCACCAGCAGAAAGAGGCAGAGGAAGCTGGTCAGACTGACCTGATTTTTTTTAGGTTTTTCTTGACATCATGCAGACTCACAAGCTACACATTTAGACATATTTAAGAGTTAGAACTGCCTAATTGGGACATTGAAATGTCTGGAAACAGCAAGTTCCATGTGTGTGGTCAATCAGAACGCTGTGCTAAGAATCCCTCACCTTCATCACCTAGGTGAGGAAGCCACAAGCTGAGACACCTGCTGAAGCCTAAGTACAGCACACAAGTCATTTCTGGTCCTGCTCTTCAGTACAGGCTTCATCACCTAGGTGAGGAAGCCACAAGCTGAGACACCTGCTGAAGCCTAAGTACAGCACACAAGTCATTTCTGGTCCTGCTCTTCAGTACTGGGCCTCACAGAGTATATAGCCTTTAATTAGAGTTCAAAACCATTAAAAATGTACTGTCTCTTCAGATTTTACTTGCCTTTCAACTTCATCTAGTACTCAACAGCTGGTGTTTAGTAATAGAAAAATGTTCTTTTACTATCTTGATAATAACACTCAGATACCTGTGTGTGTACACCACTTATTAATCATCTCATTATGTTATCAACGGAATCACATTTATTCTAATTCTGATTGAGATTGTTCACATCCTCACATCCACATATTATTATTATTATTATTATTATTCCATCTGTGCTCCCACTGTCATGGGCAGAGTTTGCACAGATTGAGATTTTCTACAATATCCATCACAATTACAGAAAATCAGCAGCAGCTGCAGTGTTGCTTTTGTCAGGATATTTCTGCCGCATACGAATGAGCGTAACATGGTCAGCCCTCTGCTGCCTCTGTTTCATTCATGCCGTTTCCCTTCACAGGGCTGATCCGCCTTCTTTAACGGCAAGTTTCCAGATTTTTCCGCAGACTGCGGCAGTACGTGGCGGATGGGGGAAGAAAATAAACTGACAGCTGGATTCCCCCACCCGCCTTTCATCTTCTTTAGCGGGAGGTGAGAATTTTAATCTAAAATCTCATTGACGGACAGTTTCATTCAAGTCATGGCTCCGTCCAGGGTGGGTCAATTAAACTTCCAATGAGACTGACAGTCTTACTTTACACAGGCCCCTTTGAAAACACAGCCCAGGTTCACCGGACCTTGGACCGAGTCGTGAAAATGAAAAGATGGGCTATTTAACAAGCTCATTAGCACCAGGTAAAACAAGCAGGCGGCAGGTAGACAAACAAGCAAAAGTCTGCTGATGTGAGGCTTTTGGGGATACATTTAGAGACCCCCCCTTCAGTCACATCGCCACTAAGGCCCGTCATACACGATACGGCCATTTATCTGCGGTAATGAACAAAGCATATTTCTTTAATTGACGGTCAAACCAGCGTAAGCCAACGGTCACTCATGAAGTGGAGTTTAAAAAAACTGGAAAATGTTCTGATAGGATTGGTGGTAAAAATCTCCAAATTTACTGAGGCTGACTCAGAGCTTGGGGGGAGACATTGCAAGTCTCAAGAATGCCTGTCATATCCTCAAGAAGGGTAATTAACCTGAATTGCCTCAACCAGAAAATGATTCGCAATGCATCCGGGGGGGGGGGGATGGTGGAAAAACAAGCAAAAAAAAGGAAAAAGATGGCAATCAAGAAGATAATCCCAGCTGTGTCATGACTGCCAGTTGGTTTGAAATCACTTGCCTTGGGCCAGCAGACATCAGAGAAGTTGAGAAGCTGAATCCCAGAAGGGATGCCTGTTCTCGCATCCTTCAAGGAAGTGCTTTCCCAGATACATCAATGTGTACAAATGGATAAGGAGTAAAATGTGACCCCAAGTTGCACGAGATGAAAACATGTCCTGAGTATGACGAATGAGGCTAAAGATGGGGTCTAGCTGAACACTGAACCCGCAGAGAGAAACCAGCCTAAGGGAGCTCACTGGCCCAAGATTAGGTCTCAGCGAAGAAGGCAAAGATCCAACGGCCTGCAGCAGTATCCAGGTAAACAAACAACATCTGATGCAGAGAGCACAGGCAGCATGTTTCCTAGAATGAGAAAGATCAGCTTCCAGGATTTGAACTTGTTGTTCACCGCACCATAAAGTGAGACTTAGCAATGAAATTAACCCTTGGACAGTAGAGGTAAACATACGGTGCTGCAGGTCTACGACTGCAGTGGTGAAATCTGCTTTCCCATTCGGATTAGGAGGGCAGGCTTAGACACGGGTTACTGCAAATCACGGACCTAAAGAGTGATGCAATTATCTTCAACTGTTCAATGTGTCGACAACTGAGAAAATCTATAGAGAGCATTTTCTAGAGGTTCGGCTGAGATACCACAGAATATGATATGACAGGAGGCTTCTGCTTATCAGAGCGATGCACCACACGATTTGGGAAAATTCTATGCTTATGCTGCCGACATAAAGGTGTTCCACGGAGAAGCCAGCGTGACTGAAGGTTTCTGCCGAGACTCGAAAGCCTCATTTTTTTTCCTGCAGAAAGCTCCCTAACCCCACGCCTTTTTTTTTTCTTGTGCAAAAATAGCTCCAGAAAAGACGAGTTGTAGGACTATGTGGCAAGGATAACTTACGGAGGATGAAGCGTCTTGGCTAAGATGAAATTTAGCCAGATCGTGAAGGAGATCCAGGGGCAGTCTTACCTCTGAGAGCCTATTTAGGATCATTGGCCTCATCAACATTACAGACTAGGAACATGCTGCCTTTCTGGGCAGAGGCAGAATGAATTAAACTAACGAAAAACTGACTTCAAGGGATGTGAACAAAGAATATCTGCTGGTTTAAGGCACTGAAACTGAAAGACAGTCGATTTGATCTCACTTTAGATAGGATACCTCATCAAGCATCCTGAAATGGAAAGTCAAAAGATTCCTCTATAGAGCTATGCTATACACCTTTGCAAATTTGCCTTTGTTGCTTCAGATGAAGATCTACCAATCAGCAGACACCGACTACAAACAGCAGCTTCCTTTCAAGTCCATTCACTCAACTGGCTATCTTCTGGGAAACCACATCTGAATATGTTGCTGGCCTCTCAAGCACGTGCTCTTTCATCTGAAAATGCGGCAAGAAAACATGTACAAAGGCTCATTAAATCCTTACAAGAAACAGTAAACATATCCATGGCATGTGTAACATTGCTTTGCATGGTGTCATGATTACAGGGCTCCGGAACATGTGTTTTTTTCAAGTCAAAGTTATGCTTCACATGAATACATGACATTTCCTTCAAGACTGCTGCAACTACTCTATGGAAACAGAAAAACCCAAGTGAAATATATCAATTAAAGCTTAATTGCATATCCTGGATTTGGGTTTAATTTCAACAGACATTTAAAACGGAGAGGCCGGGAGGTTTATGTGAGACAATGAGAAATTTAATCCGCTGTGAGTGAACTGTGCCGAAACACATGCAGGCTGGCGAGGTAATCGACTTTGCTGGAATGCTTAAAAACGGGATTTGTTCTGAAGGAGTTCTTAAAGGGCTTGGCGGGGGGGATCCCACTTAGGGTGAGCTTTGAGGAATAGATGGGATGGCGTAGTGTCCTATGGGCCACAGGACTGAAAGCATCCCAGCGATGAGCCAGTGTTTGGAGAAGCTTGATCTTTTCAATCAAATTTTCAATTAATTTCTATTTTATTTG
Organism: Mormyrus lacerda; assembly: GCA_015163995.2. Classification (NCBI taxonomy): domain Eukaryota; kingdom Metazoa; phylum Chordata; class Actinopteri; order Osteoglossiformes; family Mormyridae; genus Mormyrus; species Mormyrus lacerda. Next base: position 21,028,145 of record JAABNX020000143.1, read on the forward strand.
TATAGCGCACTTTCACAACATTACATTGTCTCAAAGCACTTTACATTATCCCTTCCCAAAGCCCCCAGTGAGCAACCCAGAGGGGACAGTGGCAAGGAAAAAATCCATAGGAGGAAGAAACCTTGGGAGGAACCAGACTGCAAGGGGGAGCCCATCCTCCAGGGGCCGGCAGAGGAAGTCAAATGAAGAAGATAACAAAATCCTAATTTACACAGTGCAAATTTTAAGATTTGAGTGTCAATTTAGCAGGAAGGTCATAGTACGCAGGTGCTGGTGCTGCTTCTGACGTTAGGATGAACAGCAGTCTCCTTTAATGGACTCTTATCTGAACCACTCGTAGAACTA
>JAABNX020000143.1:21034128-21044523 GCA_015163995.2 Mormyrus lacerda
CCCCCCAACAAACACACCCAGACAGGCAGTGCCGTGTTGAGTGACCCAGGGCCTCTCTCACTTGCCTCCTGAATCACGCATCCGAAACATCAGCGAGGACCCGCTAGTTTCACTCAAGGCTGAGCCGGACTGACCTGCATTCGGGATTCCGTACACCTGGATCAAGGTCCATTAAAATGCAAATTAGCCTGTCTATTAAAGAAGTCTCATCTATTTTCCTGGGCAAATTCAACAGAGTTAGATCAGGCTGTAATCAAGATTCACTGAAGAAATTCTATTTGCCCCCAATTACTGGAAACGTTACAGTACAAAACAGGACGACTGTGGACGCCTAATTCATTATACTAGATGCAACACGGGAAACAATTCCATTTACATTCCTTGTTTAACACAATTCCCATTTCTAAGTGTGGGATATATTGGCAGCAAATATAATAAATTTGCCCTTTTTGCAATGTTCTCTGAACTTTCTAACCAAAACTTGGCTGCTAAAAGGTAAACAGAATATGGGTTTGATGTGCATCATTGTATCTGAGTATGTTTTATGAGTGACATTTGAGAAATAGCTGGGAAGGTTGGGATAGCTACTCTTAGCATCAACTACTTGCCATTCTGAGACCATGTCATATGTGTGAACATGTACGTCCCTATCATGTTTCAGAACATGTGGACAGGGGGATGTGACAGTCAGCTCCCAAAACAGCCAATTGGTTGGTGCACTGACCTTTGAAAAAGAGTCACATCCTGAATTAGTTTTGAAAGCTCTCACTGTGCAGCGAGCTCATTAAGGTACCATTGAACGTCTCAGATGCGCTGACCTTTAAGCCGACACCATGAGATAAACAGGACTCCACGTATATTTCGAAAATGCCGCGTGCCCTTTCAAAAAATATCTAGATAATAAAAAAGCACTTTTGAGGGGTTGTGTGGAAACTTGGCTCTGAAGGAAACGTCACCAAAAAAGAAAGGACAACTTAAGAAGCTGCACAGCATTCTTACGGTTTTCACAAGAACAGGAAGAAATGTAGCTACAATGCTGGTGAAAAAAATGTGACAGTGTATAACATTTAAATCAAATAACGTTGCATTATTGGTAGACACCCTACAGTATAACTGATGGGTCACGTTCAGTAAATGCAGGTGGCCTGGAGTGACTGATGTGGGTGTGGATGTAGCGTTTGGAGTCTGGTAATATATCGAGGGTGCAGGGAGGGTGCAAGTCAGGAGCAGAGCTTTGACTCAAAAAGCTCAATAACGAGCTGTCCAGTCACCATATGTGTGGAAAGTACTGATATTGGCTAGCTTAGCGGTGAGCTAGCAGTGCCATCCAACAGCCCAGCAGTGCACTACCACACATAGCCAAAAGTCAGGTTTGTGCACTTACCCAGCAGTCAGCTAGCACAGCTCTTCAGCAGGCTGCTAGTACAGCTAGAACGACTTATCTGAAACAATCAGCAGATGCTCCGTATGCATGCCCAGGATAAAAACTGGAAGCAGTCCACCAGCTTCACCTGTCCTTCATCACCAAAAACCAATGGCAGCTCAGGAAATGAGGTCCCTGCTTTCAAACCCTTCGTACTCCTGTATGCTCGAAAGGAGAACAGCAGTGGCGGGAGAGGAGGAGAGGAGAAAATGAAGGACGACAGAAACAAACGTAGCCATAGCTGCAGAGATGAGTCGGCCTCATGCTCTTCTGGGTTCATGCAACATCTGGCATTCCCAGGAGCCACTGCTTTTATCGGCAACATTTAATGGGAAAAACACGACTGGAATGCAGAAAAATAGGCTCCGCTTCCTCATCGTGTCACCTTGGAGTCTGATTAGGGGGTCTCTTGAGGCCTGTGTACATTTTATTTGTTCTACCTCAGACCAGAATCAGCTGACAAGCTAACGCCGAACAGTGTTAAGCATTGTGAAAGGCATCCAGAGGTGGGGTGAGGGTGGTGTGGGACGCTAAAGGGTCGAGAGTGAGCACTGATCATGCCACGGGTCAGTCGGGGTGCTACAGCCCCGTGGCCCAGGCCTCCAAGGTCACCAATTGGCGTCATGTCATTGACAGACCCCAGGCTGACAGGACATGTGCCAGAGTGCCACTAATCTTGGGACACAGAGACACGTGGTGGGAAATATCAAGTTCTTTTCAGAACACTCCTTTCCCTGGCCGGATGGTTGTTTTAATGGAACCTTTGCTGCCAGGGCAGTGTTTCCTAACTCGGTCCTCGGGATACCCACAGACGGCCCATATTTTCGCTCCCTCCCAGCTCCTGGACAATCCGGAGCAAAAACATGGACTATCTGTGGGTCCCTGTGGACTGGGTTGGGAAACCCTGGCACTGCTGTATTTCGACAACTTAATGAGGAACCATAGAAATCTACTGCAAAAATTGCGCATGAAGCCAAAACAATGGAGTGGAAGTATGAAAGAAAAAGACCACAGAGAAATTACGTAGCGAACACCTTCCACGTTCCAAATATTCATTAGAAATTTCCTCAGCGCAAATTAGGCACGATGACCAACATGTTCAGGTAGAGGGATTGATGCTGGTACCAAAGAACCAGAAGAAACGCAGCGTGGAATTACAGAATCAGCACATTCACCCTTATGTAAGGTGTCATAAAGTTTATTTTAAAAACTGCTTGGAGGTCGGTGACACACCGCAAGCTGGATGCTTTCAGGGTTTCTGGCATGATTTGCAATGTAAAGATGTTCAGTCCTGTCCTGAAGAGTGGGAGATATCCTCTACGTCCACATGCATCAAGCTCTAAAATGGCTCTTAATTATAACATACAACCATCAGGCCAGAGCTTAGGTCCAGATGCTGCGTTTGGATGAGGTTCTGATGAACAGGTTCTACCTGTCGAGGAACAGCTTAGAACAACCCTCTAGGTGAGTTGTGGGAGCTAGGTATCCTGTTGAAGCTTCAATTTGGCTCCTTGTGCTTCTGAGACAGGCGGCATAGGCTGCTAGCCCGGAGAGGCATAGGCTGCCTATCAGGAAAACGTCAAAACAGCTGCAGGGGGTAGAACTGCAGAAACAGACTGTGAAAAACCGAATCGCACACAGATGCAGAATGACAGTTTTACTGGACCTTGAGTGCAAATCTACTCACGTAAACATATTCTGGTTATAAATGAATGTCTGTAATTGACTGTACAAAAGTGATCATTTATTGTTGCAGTTAGTTATGTTGAATTTTTGAAAAGCAAATGGAAAACAGCACAAAAAAAAATAAACGTGAAACCATCGATTCGAATCACCTCCTTGCTCTCAATCGACCTGTTATTTTGTTGCATAAGATGTTATGCCGCATTTTCTCATTAATAAGGCTGAAATCCATTATCCGCACATTTCGCGAAAAAAAACAACGGAGCATCTGACAATTCGGCCCAAACGGAAGGCCGTAATTATTAAGTTAATTAATTCCTCGGCAAGTTATCTCCTTGCATAAGACGTCGCATCATTCTGTGTATGGTAATACGGCATCGAATTATATTCAGCGAAATTTGTCGTGAAAGCCAACTGTGACAGGCGGCACTAAAAGAATCGTGGTTGCGGACATGGTTACGCACGATTATTATTCTTCCAATTATGCTTCCCACACAATGTCTCACACCCCCCACCGCCTCACAAAAAAAACCCTTCTTCTCCCACTTAGCTTACGGTCCCACAAGCCTCTGGGAACACGTCAAAGGGGAGAAGATCAATCAAGGCCTTAAAAGCTCCCACGCACACCCTCTCCCGGGAGCAGGGGGTGGCATGATGTTTAAGGCCACGCAGCCCGTTACCGTGAGGGTGGCTGCGGTAGCTAAATCTTAAGCCCTGCCATAAAAAGGTCTGCGATGAAATCTTGGGATACACAAACACATGATCTGTTAGCATCGCTAAGGACGGGAGAGCTAACGGATGTCTACAGGGGACCAGTTGTTCCACTCATCAGCACTGCCCTGACAGAAATCAGCCACAGTTTCACAACAGCCAGGGCCGGCTCGACTATCTCAGCGTCCCTGTGCGAAGCTTTATTTGGGAGCCCCCCCCACCATAAAAACCGATGATCATTTCACTTTCTCTACAATGCAGGTCATTTGGGAGTCCTAGGTCACTGTCGATTCTAACAACAGCTAGAGTCGGCCCTGACGATAGGTAACAGAGCTTCTGCATTGTCTGTGAAACGAATGACCCATAGCTGCCTCTCAAAAACCCGAGAAAACGTTCTACAAGATGCAAAGCAGAATGACATGATAAGCAGAACAGACAAGGAAGGGGTCTGCTGGTTATCTGGGCTGGTTAGAGGACGATGCTAATGCTAATCACACCAAGGTCAATCCCCAGTATGGCTGCATGTCACTTTCGTGGGGGCGGTTTGCGGCTCTGTGCTCATGATCAGAAGGTCGCCACTTCAAGCCCAGCCTTGGCAAAATAGTTACATGAAAAAGACCCTTAACCCCCAGCTCCAGGGGAACTGCATTCAAGTTGATGGGGTAGGCAAAATGAGAGAAAATACTTAACTCAAAGAATCTCTATTCTATACAGCAGAGTTTCCCAACCCGGGCCTCGGAAAGTATAAATGTGGACCGACTGTCGGCGGGGTCTATGCTATACAGGGGTCCATGAGACTACACAGGCCTTAGCCTGGACTGGAGGCCAGAGAGCATTTCAGAGAATTTCAGGATGATTCTCCTCCACCTTGCAGTGTAAACACGACTGTAACTCCCTGTACTTAGTGTAATAGGCTACCTCTATGGGAGGCAAAACCCGAATCTGGCTTCAAAGAAATAAAAAGGCAAGGAAACGTTGGATAATAAATGGGACAGAAACTCATCCCTGCCCCCCACTGCCTCCATTTTCATAGCAGTCAACATTCAAATGACCCCCCCCCCAAATCATGCCTAACCAGGGGCCTAGCAAAAAGACAGGTCTTCCTACTTCATTGCGATGTGTCTCTGTCAGTTCCATTCTCTCAGCTCTCAACCCCCCCCCTCGCCCCCACCAAAATAGAATATTTAGTGGTGCTGAAGCGTTGTCGTTCGCAGGCCGCCCGTGCTGGATGTCGGCGTGGAAAAAGCCGGCCCTGTGGCATCGCGACTGGCACCGCGCCTTTATTTACATACCGCCGAGCCCTGACGCATCCAGATGCAAACATTTCATGGCAGGAAATATCACCCAGTTAAACACGTCAAGATGATTAAGAGCTCCCTGCCAACAGCTAATGGGTATTTTGGTGACACTGTTGTGACATGCGGCATGCCCAGCCCTTGGGAAGACTAGGGGCAGAGCTATCAGTTATCCTGGCACAGATCTGCATACCTGACATCAGTTACATTTAATAAATCTCTCACTCTCAAGGTACTCTTAGCGTGGGTCCAAGACCCCTACGCTAATCAGACTAATCACGTAAAACAGGCTAACCTCGCTATTCACAGAGGCCACCTTCCTCTATCTCCGTCTGCCCTCATGGCTGAGTCTCTGCTGTGTGGGAGCAAGATGTTCTCTAACAGTAATGGCCATTCAAATCAGACAGGCAGGCCATTTGTTATCCGAGCTATTTGAACATCGCCAACACAGGAGAACAGATTACTATTTTGTTTTTTAGTTCAAGGTGGTGACTACTTTGCTTCATCTTAAGAGGCTCATTTTAGACGATGCAGGCAGACAAACCCCCCCCGGTCCATCAACAGTGGGAATTCAAGCATAAAAAACTGCTAAATGATTATCCAAAACCATGATCCATTTTCTAGGTTTCCCTTGTAGAGTGACAATGTAACAAAACTTTAAGCATAGAATCTGGTCTAGAGGTGGTACAGGCACACACTGCCAAATAAAAAAACAGCATAAAGGGCAAGAGCTCATTAAATTCAGGGTAACTTAGACTAATTTAAGACTGTAAGATTACCAAATAATAGATGCCATCATTCTGGGGACCTGTAAGGAGTGATATGTGCTCATTGTGGCCCAGGATTACCTTCCTGATTAAGGGAACCACAATGCTTGCCGGTCTCCCTGGGGCCTTGATACTGACTTTTGGTACTTTCTGGAGCTGTTTTGCTTCAGGGTAAGAACACCTCTGATGGCCAGAACCTCCCACAAGGAAGAGCAAGGGACCTGAAAACTGGCATCTTCTCTGCTGACCTCGGCCACTCCTCCAACAGCGGGCTCATCTGACTAAATTTCCCCAGCGCAACAGAAACCGCCATCGACCCAAAAATTGTTTAAACAGAGCTTTACTTCTCTCACCAAGTCTATAGCTGGGGGGGCTAGATTTTAACAATAATAAGAATGTGAGCCACCCTTTGTGACATTTCATCACCAGAGCATTTCTTTAACATTTAAAGGAAATTGTCCTACTTGTACCTGGGAAATAAAAAATAGGTCCATAGTTTCACCTAAAGAATGTTATTGAGTGGAGCCGCGATCATGCTCAGGGTCAGCGGATAAAAGATGGCTGGCTAGATAGATACGTTCCAGTGGATTTCCCCATTAAGAACCAGTCAAAGGTAAAACACAGGCCTACAAGTTCTGAGGATTTGCCTGCACTGCTGTCCCACTCGAGGCCAATTAGGGTCCTCATTAAGCCATGGTAGAAGATGAGCGTTAAGCTGGTCCATGTGCCTGGCGCACACAGATCAAGGCATTTGCAATCTGCACAAGCCAAAAATGTCGGGCAGTCCCGGGGAGATTTCATGCTTTGCAGGCGGCATGGGGGCCCTGCCGGTCGGCCAATCGTCCACTCCCGGGTGCAGCCCCTCCTGCCCCCCCACCCCGTCCGGCCTTACTGACCTGTGCCAGTGATTAAAAGGCCGGAGTTAACCCCTCTGCGGGGCCGTGCGCCATCTGGAAAGGTGCCACAAAAAGAAGACTGCGGACCCATTTCCAGTCCTTCCAGGCTGCAGTCACTGCAAATCACTTCAGCTTTTTCGTGCTTTTTTCCATCTCCAGCTCCTTTGGGTCCAGCCTTCTCAGGAAACATGTCTCCATGAGGCAGACAAGTGCACACCTGGTGAATATCAAGCTTTCAGCTGCATAATGTGAATAAAAACTTTCCTTCTCACACTCCTTAAATTTCTGAAACAATAATCTATATCCAGCTGGAAGACACAGGATAAGCTTCGTTTGGGGTACAGAAAATGGGTAATGTGAAAAATGGTAATTACGATACGATGTTCTAGTGGGGATCCGTAGTGAATCAGTACAGAGGCCTGTCATGTGACCTAATAGTCATGTGACATATATTCCGCAATAATTAATCAACACTCACAAGGTTTCTTCTTTAACCTCTCTGACATGGGGGTGATAGGGGGCTGTTCTCACTCTATTCATCTAATCAGATTGAATTCAGCCCTTTTGTAGTTCGCAAAGATGCTTTGGCCATAACTACATGATCGATATTCGCATGGGCGGTTTGGCCAATCGCAGAGGCAGCACTGGGCACTCAAGTCCAATCAGAGACATGAAAGCAGGGTGAGTCTGACACAATTAAACCTTTAACCCTCATTTTTTGAAGGGCGCATGGGGTGACTGACCCGCGTTTACGCCTGCTGCTGTGATGTGGGCACCGGGAATGGAAATGCCCACCGTTCCTGCATCACACCGCCGATTAAACAGTCTTCTCAGACACCTGAGGCTTGATTTAATCACCAGGAACTAATTCGCATTAAGACGGCAGTTACTTTAAAGAGGAGCATGGGGTCATTAAAGGGTTTCCTCAGCGGGTTGGCGGGGTGTGTATGCAGAGGGCAGGACTGGTCCTAGCCCATGTGACACCCTAGGCAAACAGCACCGCTGGCGCCCCCTGTCTGAGACAACGTGAAATTGGCTGTCAAGTCGGTGCCCCCTCAGAAGTTGGCATTCTAGGCAGCCACATATGCCGCCTATAGGATTGTCCGGCATTGGCTTACACACCCCGTAATGAAGGACCGATTCTGCCAGCTGGCTGACACTTGTCATGCATGTGGCACAATAAGAACGCCCTGTGAGGATGACCCCGGGCAGTCAGGTGTAGCTTTACGTGAGCTGTCATCCAATCCTGTGTCGCTCACCTACTTCAGGGTGTCCTGCTGTGTCTTGCCTCCTGTCTGTTTCCCATAGATTTGTCCCTCATCCCGGTGAAAGACTGAATTTTCACCCACGTTCCTACCACAGCCGCGCCAATCTGACCGGAGCCTGTGTGCCGCCGATAACATGTTCGGAACAGTGAGATTGGCCTGGATGCTGCTGTTGAACCATCAAACATCAACATGAACTAGGGAAAAAGGCAGCATTATGAACAGTGTAAGATAATACTCCTGTATCACAGTGTGGTATCATGTGTAATACCCTCATTATGGAGGCCCGGCTTACTTAAACACCTCAAGTCCGAGAAGAATGTGCTGAATCACCATGAGGATTGTGGATAAATACCGCACACACACACACACACATAGCCGTCTCCGGAGGTTCCTAACAGCCTTTGCATCCATCACTGTCCTCAAACACACCCTCCTATTAGCAAGCGTCCATAAACAAATACTCTCCATCACACCTAATCTGCCTGCAAATCACTCATAATGGATTTCGCCCCATGGCTGGGAACTGCCATCCTCTACCATTAATGAGACAGTGTCCTTCTCCTACATACTGTCCCTCTGCTCCTCTGCTCGTAATTCTGTAGGAGCACATCCATGTACATCCTGGCCCCCGTTTTTACCCCCCAAGGGCTCAGGATTTGAATGGCAAGCGAACCCTTGCTCCTGTGGCTTTGTAGCTCAGCCCGGTAAGATTACCTCATCTATTTCACTGTCCCATGCTATTCCTGCTTATTCTGATTGGCTGACTGCAGTCAGATTATGTGGACTTGGTGCCCGCCCACTTCCATCTTCTGCCACCCAACAGCGGATGACTGCAGACGACTGCCAGTGTCACTTCATTTGACTATTGGCTTTTGTGGCAACCAAGAAATAAATCAGGCATGCAAGGTTCAAACCACACAGTCTTCTTTTTTTTACGTGTCTAGTAAACGGACATGGTAACCGTTAAGTGACAATGTCACATCAATTATGCATTGATTAAGGCTGTGGCTAAAGTAGCTTAGCTATTTCACGGACTGTAATTATCAAACTGTTAATATGACCTGACAGAACTGCTGTTTACTAATTTTCTAAAATGTAAGATCCCTTTAAGGGCACCAGAGAAAAAGGTGGATCTTTCTCAGGCCTCTGCTCCAAGCACATGTGACAGGAAGTACTACTAGGTGCCCAACAATGTGTGAGGGCAGGTGAGGACAGATGGTAAGTCTCACCCCAGGGTAAGGCTGACCGCATACCTCACGGGATGGAACAATGCAGGTCCTGCTCTCTCTCTCTCTCTTTCTCTCTCCCTCTCTCTCGTGTTCCATCTCCACATTCTGGAATTCTGGTTTAACCCCGTGAGATTGCCATAGTAGCCTTTTCCTTTTCGCTCTTCATAGGCCCACCTAGGATACACACGGAGATGGTTCAGCATGGACCGTTCTTGGGGGGGGGGGGGTGGGGGGGTGCTGGGCAGCATGTTTGGATCCAGTTCCGGCATCTCAGACAATGAGGACTTTGAGCAGCAGTCCAGCAGTTCTGGGGGCCGCTATTGTTTTATAAAGCGTTTTACAGTCTGAAACAGCACATAGCAGAAGCTCATCCAGCAGTGGTCAGTTTGGAAATGATACTTATGAAGGACAAAACTGTTTAACGTAAAATGGACACCTATTCAAATGAAAGCCACATTTTAGCTTTTGGAAGGAGCTGGGAATTTTTCTTAAAGTTTGACGGTACCCATGGACACACCCCCCACCCCCCACTCTAAACATATAATCTATCTGGGGCTTTGTGGAATTATCACACCACAATGATTCACAGAAGGATGCCATGGGAATGTTTTCATTTCAAACTTGAAGCTGAGTCTCCCCCCCCACCCGCCAAGCCAGCACCATGTGGAAGAGAACATACAATTTTTACCACTTTCAGACATCAGAACAATGATTGTTAAAATCATTAATTGGTAGTGGACTGCTGACCCCCGATAATGGTGCATGCCAAGGCAATCACTCAACCAGGCAGCCGAAATAGGAATGTTCCACCACCAGCAGGGAAGCGGACAGCATCATTCATATTCATCACACGTGGTAGCATTTAAATAACTGTTCCTGGTCTGCCAGCAAATTTGGTTTATATTAAAGAAAAAAGGTCAAACAGCGACAGTGCTCCTTTGACAGAGCATGGGACAGAGCTACGTGATGAGAACAGCGGACTTTCAGCCGTGAGCACAAATGCTGATCCTCGCCACTCAGCAAGGAGAACAGATTGTCCTACAGAGCTGACATGAATCAGCTGCTGAATACACACACATATACACACACACACACACACACACACACACACACACACACACAC
>JAABNX020000143.1:21045624-21069442 GCA_015163995.2 Mormyrus lacerda
GTAACTAAGTGTTAGTTACATACTGATCCCATGTCTGTTCATCATTAATAAATCATGACGATTCATGTATTTCATGCTGTTACTATATTTGCTCATGGTTTGTATTTGAGTAGTAACTGAGTTACTAAGTTATTTGTGCCCCCTCAAGTAAAGTGTTACCACCATAAGTAACCAAACAAAATATGAGACTTTTGGCATTTTTGACGACAGTCGATTTCCTTTTGTGGGGTCCAAAAAAATGGTGCCCACAGTGTAATATATACATGACCCACGCACGCACGCACACGCACACACACACACACACACACACACACACACACACACACAGGGGCTGGTGGCTCTCAGCTGTGCCTGGATGCAGCAGTTAAATTGTATCTTGTGAGCAGAGAGTCTGTACAGTGGGGGGCAGGGCTGTCCTGGGGGAAGGAGGGTGGGCAGACTGGCACTACAGGAGGGGACCATGTGGGAATGCTGGAAGAAGCTGTGAGCAGGAGACAAGTGTGGGGGAGGGGCGGTGGGGGAAGAGTGTGGGGGAGGAGGAGCGGAGGAAGAGTGTGGGGGCATCAAACCCATATCCTGAAGGTGGGTTATGAGGCCGCCCTTTATGATCTTACCTTCCACCAGGGGGGGCACCTTGTCTGTCTACAGTACATCCCCCACCCAGTCCTCATGACATGCTGACAGGCACCATCGCACTCCAGCCACATTAGCTACATGCTTCAGGGTGTTACACCCAACTGTGTGCATATCTATGCACGTGAGATGTTCCCACGCTGAAGCGTCCAGGGTGGGTCTCTGCACCTGCTGTGACGTTGGAGGGCAGAAGGATGCTAATGAGACGTTGAGATGTCTATCTCGCTTTTTTTAGGAAATCCACAAGCCATTTCATTTGGAAATGGAGCTTTGGGTTCCAAGTCTGTGAAGCCAAAAAATGGGCTTCTGTTACCCCCAGTAGGAGCCTCCTTATTCCAGCCTCAGAGGAAATCATACCCCCATTCCATGGATCCTCTCACATCTGGGTCCAGAACAGAGGTATGAGCAGCAACCTCCTGCGGCGCCATTCCCAAAGAGCTGATGGGTGTGTGTGTGTGTGTGTGTGTGTGTGTGTGTGTGTGCATGTGTGTGTGAGGGGGGTCGTGTCGGGGGGGGGATGGTGGCAGAGAATGAAGACAAAGCAAACAAATGCTCAAATGCTTACTATAAGAAATGCACCTCCCCCAAACCCAAACCCAAACTCGAGTTAAAAAAAAAAAATCCAAGCCACAAACACCCATTTCTCCTCCAGCCTTGGCTCCTACTGGGACGGAGGCATAGCGGAAACACAGAGCCAACTGGGAGGCAGTAACCACACATCCGTGTCTTTCCAGAAATCCTGGCATACGAAAACAGGGCCGAGGTTTACGCTTTACCTCTGAGCACATACAAGGAACCAGAGCAGGACTCCACAGTATACAAGTTATATTTTTGAATAAAGCAATACACCAAATATTATTAAATGCATTTTCTTAGAAACTTTTTGGGTTATTCTAGTCAAGTTCGATGTTGATCATCAGTCTCAGAGTCCCAGATGTTACTGTGGTTGTCACACATCTTCACTGCACATGCTTCTCAAACAGCCATATTTCTCTATAAAATATCCAGCCGTACTGAGCCCTGGAGACTGTGCATCCGGGATGGTCCCTGTGAAGGCTACATTCTAGTCACGAAACCCACAGAACAGCAATGCGAATGTCAGTCACCCTGTGGCAAAAGCCATCAGATAGGGCAGGGCGTGGTGGGGGGGGTTGGAGTAGATATGATTTGAAAAATGGGTCGCTGCTCCATTTGGTTTACGAGGTCATGCCTGATTCCTGGGGCGGAGGGACATAAGTGCGAGATTCCGAGACTTGCTGATGCACACAGGAACTCTGGCCCTTACACCCGTATCTTGACCACATCCGTGAAGGACATGGGCTTGGTCTATCACATTTCAGAGGCCTAGTGGAACATCTGAGGAGTGACACACGGATGATGAGACTTCATTCTCCACAAAAAGGCTTATTGAAGAAGATGGTGGCTACAAATTGCCATATGTGTGAAGCACACAAGTTGGATGATCCTAGCTAAGGGATGGTAATGGATGGTATTGGTTGATCCTGCTATGGTTCTCTTTTCTCGGCATGAAATGCTCAAGTGTCATGCCCGGCTCGTCTGATCCTCCCGTGTGCCACGCCCCCTCATCTACCTCGTGTGTAATCCTCATGTTTAACAGCTGTTTCCTGTTGCTGTTAATTATTCCTTTGTATTTCAGTCCGCATTCCAGTATGTTTCCCTAGTCCTGTCATTAATGTTGCATGTTGCTAGTGTCCTGTGTTTGAGTAATTCGTAATAAATCCCGCATTCCCCGATACTCTGTCTCCCTGCTCCTGCTTCCCTGGTTTGACGTGACATCAAGCTCTTCAGCCTTCATGATGGTCTCGAATCACTTATTACCACAGCTACAATGCCCTTAAAGATCGGGATGCATAAAACTGTTTAAACTGGTGTCACTTGCACAGACACCAAGGGCGTTTAAAAAATATGAATAAATAAGAATACAGATTTTGACGTTAATGAAAACCAAAATGGCTCTTTTGAAGCCCTGTTGACTTTGGTCTTCACTCATGCATAATACAATATTCGAGTTCCATTTGCGTTCTCCTCACGTCGCGTCGCTGAGATGTGGGAGCAGGTCCTTCTATCGCGGAAATGAATCCAATGGTAGTGAACAGAGCTGAATGGGATAAAGTGGCCGGGGAGAGAGGGATTGCGAACCACAGCGTTGCCAGGAGATACGTCAAGCTAAGCATCAAGGTTACTGAAGAGCACAGTCCTGTTGGGCCTTGCATGTTCCCGTCCACCCTGTACCCCAAAGACAAACCACGACTGGACTGAAGACGCTTCTTCTCATTCATTGACCCTCTCACTTGCCGAGAATGAGCACCTCTGATCCAATCTTGAAGAGGAGTTATGAACAGAGGGGTACATGGAAGCAGACTCCACACACTCCTTTCTTAATAAAGCTGGCATATGGCGCTAGCCGGAGCAGTAATGCATTATCACGAATGCACGTTGTGATGCGATGGAGAGGTGAGAATCCACAACGCACCATTGACCGCTGTTCAGCACTATGCAGCCGCACAATGGCCCCAGCTGTAAGGAGGACACAGCTGGAGGCTCTGACCACCATAAGTCGGGGGGTGGCATCGTCTTCTCCGGTGTGGCTCGAAGCCCGAGTCGTGGAGCGGAAGGGAAAGAGAGAGAGAATGGCGAACAGCAAGCGGCTTACATCTGCTGTCTCTTCCCTTACCAGCAGACACCCAGCTGTAGTTAGCAGTGAACCAGGTCCCCCTGGGCTGGGGGCTTCAAACCTGCTCATCACCCTCAAGCTTCCCCTCCCCACATCACCCCTCCAGGAGTATTCCCAGCATTCCCCTCTCCACATCACCCCTCCAGGAGTATTCTCAGCATTCCCCTCCCCACATCACCCCTCCAGGAGTATTCCCAGCATTCCCCTCTCCACATCACCCCTCCAGGAGCATTCCCCTCTCCACATCACCCCTCCAGGAGTATTCCCAGCATTCCCCTCTCCACATCATCCCTCCAGGAGCATTCCCAGCATTCCCCTATCCACATCACCCCTCCAGGAGTATTCCCAGCATTCCCCTCTCCACATCACCCCTCCAGGAACATTCCCAGCATTTCCCTCGCCACATCACCCCTCCAGGAGCATTCCCAGCGACCACCTCAATATAATTATAATGAGCTATGAACATGCAGCAGAAGAATGACACAGCAGCAATGAAGACAATGCAGTTATGTATGGGATTGTGGTGAACTAGTACTCCCCAACTAGCAATGTGGACAATTAAAAGTGCACTGTGCTTTGTTTTCCGATTTCTTGTTAATACAATGTGTGGGACTGACTATGAACTGGTTCTATGGACAGAAGGGACTTTCATGCTAAGGAATGAGACCCCCCCAGCACCGTGACACCATTTCGGCGCCTTTTACTGATATTCTGAGCCCCACCCTCAGTTGGAGGGCCGCTCAGAGACGCACGTGATCCTCTGGGGTGATTTTTGTTTTTTATTGTTTTCTTCCTGGTTGATTTAACAGCTTGAGGGAGAGACACTTGAGGACGCCGCAAGCTGCCGGCGATGATGTAAACGCTGCCTCAGCTTGTGATCCCAAATGATCCGTGTGAAATGTCAGGAAAGGGCAGAAGGTGCCCTGGGGGGAGGGGCCGCGTGGTGACGCAGGCGCAGCGTGGTGTGGGGGCTGACTCAGGACGCGGGCAGACGGTCAGTATCCACAGGACACTGTCAGCCGGGGCCCCTCCGTCTCACGAGCCGACCTCCACACCTTCCCCATCACCCACCTTGGGATACCAGACAGTGGCGTCCCTGTAAAGTCCTTGATCTCCTTTTATAAACATGCCAAATGACTGCAGTCCCATTGTGTGCTCATGATCGATCTGCTCGTGCTCCTTTTATCCAGACCGTTGGAGGGATGCTGGGTAATCCGGCCCCCAAGCTACCATCACGCCTCCTGCGTGCCCTAAACGGTGCAGCTGGTGCAATGTTCACACAGCCGGCACTGTGGCTGCTCGCTCCCCCGGGGCAGCCTGTGCCCTGGGTGCTATTTACTGTGGCCCAAACGGCTAATCGTACTCCGGCCCAGCTAACGATTGCCCCAAGGTGCCCAATCCGATACCAGACCGGAGGCAGACAGCTCGCTAACTGCTCGGCCAACGTCCCATTCAGAGAGCTTCCGGAATGTTCTGGCATCTGTGGTTCTCAGTAACACGCGAGTGTGCAAAAGTTCAAAAACCTCAGACTCAGCCGACAGAACGTGATAATCAGGACAAAAATAACAATGAGTATAAATAGAAGCATAGTGCGAAAAGCAGAATCATTCCCATACCTGCTTCTACCTCCCTTTCAAGGTTGGATACCACTTTATATCCAACAATCCCCCCCCACACACACACAGGGACGCTCATGATGTGTATCTTTATTTACAGACACCTCAATGTTGTTCTCGAGGTGCCGTGAAGCAAAGATTGGTGGTTGAGCCCAAATCAAGAACCTATGGTTAGTGTAAATTGTCCCCCGAGGTGAGTGATCAAATTCCATGCGGCTGTAGGCTGGACACGGGCTTGATTTCCCAGGCTCCCCGGCCTGTCTCTTAGCTGATTATCACCATTACACATCCCCTGGTTCTTGTCACTGAACACTAGCCTGAAGAGATGGCCTGTCATGGGAAGGCCTGTGTCACGCATTACGGCCTCGTCGCAGCTGTCAGGGACACTGAGATGAAGAGATGACAGGCTGAGGATAGCAGGAGCGGGCTCTCTGATAAACATCAGTTATGCTAGGAGTTGGCGGAAAAAAAACAGCCGTGTGCCGTGTAGTTTCTGTCAAATGAGTTAAAACAGGCAGGTAAGCATGTTTGTTTGTTATACCTTGTTAAATGAGCTAAAAACAGCAGATTATCATCTCAGTTTGGCACAATTTATGTTAAACGAGTTAAAAACAGGAGCTAGATGTCTCAATTTGGCACACATTGTGCTAAATGAGTTAAAGACAGCTGCTAAACATCTGAGTTTGGCGCACTTCCTGTTGAACGAGTTAAAGTAGCAGCCAAACACCTCAGCCTGGCAGCCGTTATCATCGGACAGAGATAGGCAGAGCGCAGCAGCTGTTTCTATTTCCAGGTCTCCGCGCCTGTGCGGAATGCGGCGTATGCGGCGCACGCAGCTGTCACAGAACCGCATCCTCGCCGCCAACATCGCAGCCGGCGGCAGCAGTCCGGCTGGGAGCTGCTCGCATCTGTGCTCTGAGAGTGCGGGCCGCAATGCGGAGTCACGCGACCACGTGCCTTGGCTGGACACATGCTTCGACCAACAGAGCAGGGAGTCATTAACCCTCCGGCTGCCCGACTCCCCCCTCCACCCCCCAAGTCTGGTGGTAATCCATGGGCAGCATTTCCAGCTGCTCACATCCAACCCCCACTTGTCCCGTGAGGACCTGCCTGTCCGTTCCCCAGAGACCGCGCAACCCACATATCGAATTTTCCCGTTGCGAGACGAAGGCTCGTCGATCGCCAGGTGGGGTGATCGGGCTCATCGGGCCGTAGGTGAAGAGAAGCCCCACATGTTGCCATGGCAACAGAGCGAGCCCTGCACGTGAATCAGCCAGGTTTCGGGCGTGATTTAGCATCACATTCGTCCTTGCATCTTCTCAACACAGTAGTGTTGAGCTGCTCTGTGGACACCCCTCTGGACGTGTTGCCATCCCTGCCTGCATTTCCAGAGGATGTCTATCTCCTCAAGGGCTGCCCAGGCGAAAAACGTGCCGACGTAGTGTGGCCAGATGCAGTGGGGTGACAGCACCACGGTCACATGGCACCTCGTCCGGTCCGCTGCCTGGCGTCTCCCTGACAACCGCTTCCGGAACCTTCCACATACTCCGCCCTGTCTGTCAGGTGTAAGGAATATGGCTCACCTACACACCATCTTCATAATACCACAATGGGTACTTTTGTTACCATTTGTTATCATAGTCTTGCTATCCACCATTTCAACTGATCAAGAAACGCATCAAACCCTTCGTTGCCATGGCCACGCTCACGTCGACTTTACAAATGTATCAGGAAACATCAAGAAATGTGTAACCTTTTAATCTATCGACACCCCCCACATTGCCGCTACGCAATTCTCTAGCTCGACGTGTTTCAGGGCCGGCCGGTTGTTCTCAGATACGCGATTCCTGACGACTGGGCTCTATGGCAACGAAGTTCAACCAGGAAGTGGGAGGAGTCAGAGGGAGTCACACAACCAATAAACTGAGGCGTACCTCTGAGCACTTTACATAAACAAATCACTTATACCAATCATTTACGGTTGTCAGGTACTGGGGGAAAAAAAAAACAATCCTCACTTTGTGAGAGCAATTTAAGCCATGCTGTGAAAACCGCCAAAACATAATCACAACAATAGTGACTTGAACAAATTTCTTTACAACAATCATTATACTTAAAACTCTTATCTTGGAGCTGTCGCATTGTACCTTTATTTCATTCTGTTGTGAAAATGTCCAACGTGTTTATTTTAAAAGGAATTCCAAGACACTTCATTTTTACAGAAACTAAAAGTGTTGAATGCAATTATTATTTTTCATCTTATGTTAAAAAGAAGTCAAGCTCTAGTCATGAGTTACAGTGACACACTTTGAAGGTATCGCAGTGAGAAAAAGACTTAATGGAAGCTGGCGACAGATTTGTGCCTTTTTAGGCCTTAATATTTCATTCACATACGCAAGGGAGTGGGTAGTCTTCCTCACACACACCCAGGGTTGAGGGTTGGAGTCCCTGGCCTGCTCTCTATGGGGAGTTTGCATGATCCAAAGAGTTGCAAGTCCAAAGACGTATGGTTAGGTGAATTGGCACCTCCGAATGTCCCACTGAACGTGTGCTCCCTGTGACTGACTGGCACCTCATCGCGGTTGTTTCCTGAATCGGACTCTCCATAACCCCGTGCTGGATGACCACTTCTGGAAGAGTGTTATGTTAAAGTATCTGGTGGACGCGTGGTGTGTACTTTTCTGCAGGACAAGCGTCCCGAGCCAGCATGAGCTAACCCCAAACACACTGCACAGACGTCTGAATCTGCCCTCCCCGCAGAAGCTTCTGGAAACAGCACAGCTGGATCTTGGATCCCATAGAGTCAGCAACGACGTCTCCAGCTTGAATAACGGGCAGCTGGTTGCCAGGAGGCTGTGATGTTGGCGGGGGTGGGGGGTTGTAAATAATATAGTCCTTTGTCACAGTGACAGTGGCCCCAGGCTTTTAGTGCAGAATTGTACTACTTGCCGTCTCTGCGCGTCCAGAGCTGTCAGTCAGCAGCTTGGTCTTTTGCCGTGTCCCTTGACATCTAGGGCGGCGCCGCTGAGTCAGCGTAGACGGCTGCTCGAGGCGTGTGTCGGATACTATCAGAGGAGCGAGCTAGTTAGCCAACGTGACGTACCCCTGTCTGCCGCCATGTTGGTACGCTTCTGTCAGTCACAATGCTGCCCCTGAACTCCTAGGTCCAGGAGGGATTCCGCCGTTGAACCTTTGAAACAATATTTAAACATCAACAGCGCGACAGATGAGGAGCCTCCGATAACAGCGGCCGCCAAGCAAAGGGGAATCAGTGAGAAGCGGCAGCGATGGCTCCCCGCGTGGACAAATCGGAGCAAGAGGAGAAGGACAGGGAGAGGACAGGGTGGCAGAAAGGCAGGGGGGGGGGCGTCACAAGTCGGGGGAGGCCCCAGGCCACCGGGTGCAGGTCACGGAGAAAGGATTTTAATTTTGAAGCATGTATTTAGTCTTTGAAATAGTAATCCCTTCTGCGCCCCCCAGGTGGCCATTGGCACCTCCTGAGTGCAAGGAGAGCTCCTTTGGGGGGAGCACAAGCTTCACTATTTCCAGCTGGCGGGCCCCTGGGTCTATGGGGGGGTAATCACACTCTATGTGCACACAGCCATGACAAATCCAGCTGCCCAAGCCGCTAGACACCCTGTTCCTCTAGCCAGTGCCGTCTGAGCGCGTGCAGTGAGGCGGCTTCTTCGCAGCAACTTAAGTACCCCACACCCTCGCCCCCAACCTTCAGCTGACCTGGCTCCCAGTTGCCAGTCCTACCAGCTGACTGGGGTTACTGGGCAACAGATTAAGTGACATCGAAATCCCTTTAAGCATGAGAGAGGGTGACAGGGACACAGGGGTGAGCAGGACTGTGGGGGGGGGGGGGCGCAATTCCCTGTCTCACAAACAGACCCCCCCACCCCCTCTCTCTCTCTAACACCTTCAGCAATGCCCCTAGTGAGTCCAGTGACCGTGCCCCCGTGCCAGGACACCCACGTGGCACCCTCCCACGTTCTGCCACGGCACACCGAACAGCAACACAGCAAAAAACATGCTGACTCGCTGTGGACACAGACACGAAGATGACATCTGCCTAATTACAGACTATTAATTACACAATGAATTAGATTTTAAACACAGGTGAGCAGCCAGCGAGGGGGTGGTTAGGGACAGGCAGGCCCTTAATAATTACCCGTCGTTATTAACGTTCATTACTCATGCCGCGAACACCAGCTCGACGGCACATGGCACACAGGGATTCTCCGGCCTCCCACATCCTGTTCCTGGTCAGCATCCTCTCACACACACACAAAGGTCTGTTTTCCTCGTTGTAAAACAATCAATAATCTGTAAGACCAAACCGACCAAGTTAACACAGAGAGAGAAAGATGCACAGGGATACTCCGTCATCGTCGACCCTGCAGCACGACCACTGGCCTGACCGTTCCATCACCCCTTAAACTATAACAGAACTCCTCCTCTCGCCACCTTCGTAAGACGCTCCCTGTCGCTTTCCTTGTGCTACGGTTCAGTGAATATGAACGCGCTTTAAAAAGAAGAGTGTGCCAAAACAGAAAAGCTGTATGTAAACAGAGCACAGAAAGTAAAACAAGGTCACGTCGATAGAAAACACCCAGCGTGCCAAACAAAGTCAACATTTACTGATCTCTCCGGTAAAGAGTTTGTATAACAATAAGTGCACCACCGGGACAAACAGGAATGGAACGAACATGAACAAGGCATAAGCGAATGAGGTAACTGGTGAGAAAAGGTGTGTGAAAGAGCTTTTGAAACTGAAAAAATGCAAGGATGTAATAAACAATCATCAAAGTTTAACTATTAGCAAACCCACACTGATTGCTTACTAAATAATGATTCTCACACTGGTAACCTTTCAGGCAAAGGTCCTGTGAATTAGAATATATTGATACGGTTTAAAGATCAAACAAATGATTTATTAATGCTTGCATTTATTTGGTAATTTGAAAGAACTTTGCAACCGTTTTTGAAATGCAGCACTTGTACTGAACTGCTGGTCAGCAGTAATGCTATTCACATCCCATCTGTGCTTCCACTTTATGGGCATATCCTGATTGACTGATCTGGGGTCAGGTGTTTGTGGAAGGACCCAGAACGGCCCAGAATGCCACAGTTACAGGACTAAACCAAACTAAGATTCAAACCCATTCTGAGAAACACTATATGTACTATACGTACGGTGACCACCCAATGGAGCCACAGAAATGCCCAGGATGCGGCGTGTACCAGGAGGCCCCTGAGGGCCCGCGCTAATACCCAGGAAATGACGTGTACCCGGAGGCCCCAGAGGGCCCGCAATAATGCCCAGGACGTGTACCTGGAGGCCCCTAAGGGCCCACACTAATGCACAGGACGGAGGCCCCTGAGGGCCCGCACTAATGCTCAGGACGTGGCATGTACCCAGAGTCCCCTGAGGGCCCGCACTAATGCCCAGAACGTGGCGTGTACCTGGAGGCCCCCTGCAGCCCACATAGATGCCCCATGATGCCCAGCTTTCAGGGTGGGGTAGGGGGGCCTGAGACTGGGAGCAGCTTACTGTCCTTTTAACAGCAGACCAAAATCAGTCAACAGAGCTGCCTTCTGTCTTCCGTCTATCACCCCAAATGGTGCCACCCCCCCTTCCCATATGCTTGTGACATCATCACACCCCCAGAGACCTCGGCGACCTGCTTCACGGCCAATGGCCAAACGAGGGAAGCACCGATCCTTGTTACCTTAAAGGCTCGACCTGACTCTGGTCTAATTAAATGGACTGCTTGACATCACACTGCCTCACTGCTCTGAAATAACCACCGATCATTCAGGCGTCTGGTCCGGCCGGACTGTAGCAGAACCAGAACCAGATGGCAGCGGTCAGGTTCCTGAATGTGGCCTTTGCGAAAAAAATCCTGGGTTTGTACAGCATAGAGATATGGATGGGATTCCCTAATGGGCTTCTTTCCTGCTATGGAAAAGTGCAGGCTCACAGGGAAGGGGGTGGACCAGCTTACCAGGGAGCTGGAGGCATGAGAGCCGTTTGCTGATCAGCTGACGGCCTCTTCTCCCGCCCAAGCGCTAGGACAAACTGCCCACTGTGGCGACCAGGCTGGTGTGCAGCCAGAAACCATTCTGGCATGCTAATCGCTTACAAATACAATATTATCGGGGGGGAGGTTCCCCGGCTTGGACCCCTGCCAGCAGTGTATGTGGAGCCTCCCATAGCAGGCCGGCACACCCCGTTGGTTTTGCGCAGGCAGAGGCTCTTAGGCGAATAACTTCCCGCGCATCACAAAAGGGAAACCCTTCCGCAGTGCCGTCAGCATGGTTTGAGTCTGGCTATCTCATCCCGTCCCCAGCAAAGAAACCTCTGTTAAATGTCAGAAAAAGTATCAAAGACCCCTCTGACCTCCACACAACCCTCTCACGCTCCCTTCTCGCGCAGCGCTAATGATGACAGCCGGCGGCCCCGTCGGGTCCTGTTGGTCTCCTCCCATCTGCGACCAGCTCCCAGCATCCCTCCTGGCTCCGACTCACTCCGTCTCCCAGGACCCGGTCCACGATTTCTAGGCCAATCCATGGTGAGGCAGAATCGCGGGGAGAGCCCGAAAGCTCTCGCCGGGTCGCGGAGCTGGTTTCAGGACCAGAGAGCTGAATGGGTCAAAGCCCACCTTGCTGTCGTACCCCGGTGCGGTGACCTGAATTGCTTAAATTAATTATCTAGCTGCACGAATGCATAAATAAAGTGTATAAACAGGGGTTGTCTGGGTCGCTAATTGCTGAATCAGTTCATCAAGCAATTAAGCAAAGGAGGGATAAGCTGACATCTCGATCAGAGGTCCTACACGAGGAGACCGCTGCTGATTCCGAGGTCAATCCCCTGATTTTTTCCTCAGTAATCCAGACTTCGACGGAGGGGGGGTGATGAAAGCCACGCCACCATTCCGCGCTCCGCCACCTCGCATCACCACGGCAGCGGCTGACGAGTGCGCCCGAGTGCCGCCGTATGGCCAGAAATAGTCACAGACTCCCTGCATCCCGCTGTCTTAAGAGCTCCCCGGGGGGGTGAAGGTGGGGGTGTTGGCTCTCATCTGTCAAGCAGAAAGAGCCATTTCCCTCTGTCCCTTTCCCATTACATGTCCATGCTCTCTTAGAATTACTGTCCCCATCCACTGACCTTTTTGTTCACATTATCTTCCGTCCCTCTCCATTCCTCTGCTCTTTTATGTCATGTTAAAACACTCTGTTCCAGATGATTTGTAGGGAATTTACCATCTGGCGTAATGAGTCCGCCCAGACTCTAGAGGGTGCCAGTGCAGGGACAAATGGCAGGGAGACACCTATGCATGCATCTATTGGAAAATTAAGACACCGGGGGGAATTCTGGTTTATGAAACCAGTTATTATACTACGGCTGTCCATCACAATTCCAAGAAGAATAACGAAGATGTAAACAATTATCCAAGCATAAACAAGGGGGAGTTGTTAGCGTGTATTTTTGTATTGTGGGAAAACATTGATTAAAACATCAGTTCATAATTGATAGTATCTCTTGAACCATTAAAAAAATCCACCGAGACCTGTTACGTTTGCTGTTTTCTCGCCTGTGCAATACACTGATTCTGGACAGGGTGAGATAATAAGATGCATCACTTGTAGTTTCTTCCACCTCCTGTGTGCCATTGTGCAAAAAAGGGCAACAAAGCAGATTGTTTGTTGGTTATATATACATGGCCTGCTTCACACTGTATATAAGCTACAATGAAGCTGTAATGCTAATCTGACAAAAAGCTCTTTGAAGCTGAGTGGTTCTGGTGGTGCGTGTAATGCTGCAAAGGTCACACCCACTGCTTGATTCTACAGTGTACAGCTTCTTAGGGGTACAGTCCCGAACTGCGGACAAACTGGTGTTGATAAAAGCCCTGAACCGGGGCAGACACACGGTCATTTAAGCAGTCAAATTACTGATATGTAATTGTGAGCTTGCTTGCAGCCCTAATTGGACTCCGATGTCTTGCATGAGGCCTGCTGACCTTGTAGAGCCCAGATGATGACCAAGCAGTTTCTGTAACGCCAATCTCCAGTGTTCAGGCACAGAGATGTGGAGGAATGGGGGCTGAAATGAGCCTAACCTGAACCATACCTCCCGCCCCTGCGAGAGCTGAAGGTGACAGAAGGGAAGTTCATCTTCAAGAGTAGAGTCAAAGCAAACTTTGATCCGGGGTAGAAGCGGGTGGGTGCGGGGGGGAGGGGAGTTGCTATTGTCATTCCGACAGTACAGTATAAAGAGAATGATACAAGTTAAGTTATAGTGATCTGTTTGAGGTACTTAGTCCAGCGCTGTGTCTGAAAATAAAAGCAGGATGGCAGTTAAGGCTTGAATGTTACTCAGGAAAAATACAAGCAGCATATGTTCATATAAATAACTAACCAGAGATGAAAATCAGGTGGAACAAGCCTGTATTGTCAAGTGAGCCGCCCTGCAAGGCAAAAAGTAGCGGACTCCCTGCCTCACGCTTACGTCCTCACTCCGCTATGTGCAGATGGTGCGGCACGGTGATAGTGTTACACGCTTTGACTGTTCTGCATGGATAACTGCAGTCCATCAAACACGCACATTCCTTTTAACGTCCTTGTTTGCACACGACAATCATCAGACATGGCATTTTTTTAGCCGCTTAGTGGGTTTTTCCACAACAGGTGGCACTGGTTTCTCCACACAGCCACATTTTTAACATTCCTATCCACCTGTGAGCCCGTCTCGCTCCCCAACCTGCCTTTCCACCTTATAGCCAAGGTGCTCCAAGGTCACCACCCCATCCATCAGTGGGCAGAGCTCAGCAGGCTTTCCCTTCATTGGTCGGCGACAGCCCAACTGAATGCCTGACAGGTTGAGTTTAGCGCTGACTCCACTAACATGTTGTCAGTTGGATGTAAAGGAGATTCATGTAACTGGGCTGAGTTTAGCTGACTGGCATGTGCCACCCTCAGTGCCCCGTCAGGGTGCTTCGAAAAAGTGCATGATCAACTACAGTTTTTGACTCTGTGGACCATAGCAAGACTTTAGAAAATGGTGAATTCTAAGAAAATGAATGCGCGGAAGGATAATATATTCAGACAAATATGCAAAATGCATTCTATTCTGACTTTTAGAAGCAGCCCAGTGAGTGTGAACATCTGTGCATCAGGACTGACACATACCCGCGTCTCAGCTAAGTGGTCAGGTCACTTTCATAAGAGCAAACTCAGGTGACAAGGTTCACTATAGATCTGCATCTAGCACCATTTTCCAGAGAAGCCCCCTCCCCCACAATTCCAGTGACATGGCATTCTGCCCTGGCTGGGCACCAACGCCAAACATATGGCAGGGAGAGCCCATCCCGCACTGTCATTTTAAACAGCCGCTCGAGCCGTGCCAGCAGCAGTGATCATACATCAGCCAAAAACAGAAACGGCATATTACCATCACGACAGCCTTTACACGGCCAGTCTCCCCGTGAAATCTGCAGCCTGCCAACGTACATATTCTTTTAAATTTGTAAATGTTTTGCATATTTCAAATCGGCGTATAATTGCCAGTTTAACTGGTATACATTCAGGTTAAATATGCATAGTAATTCTATTTGCATGTGCTTTAGGAGTCTTAGACAAATCGGCCAGCAAGCGCCTTGATGAATTAGCTGTTAGTGCCTGGCTGCCATGAATCTTAAAAGCAGACAGTTATTTGGCATGCTCAGCCACGTTTACAAAATGTATTTTGTGTAATATTGAGTGAGTTATATATATATATATATATATACACACATATATGTACATGATGCTGAGTGACGAAATCCAAATTCTGCTTGTGGTTTTTATTTCTAATAAATGCCACCGAAAAACTTGTCAGGATTGAATCTCCTTGGAAAAATGGGTGTGACGTGGCTAATAGAGTGAGCCCAGGAGGCATGGCCAACTGCATGCACCAGATGAGGAGTTTGGCAAATCACGAGCTTGTATTGTCTCTACTTGTTGTGCCTCTCCATAATGGGCATGTGGGCTGACCCCAGTAGAAAATAAATTAATAAATATAAAAAAGTGTTTGAAGCCCGTCGGTGTTTCTGAAAGCCCTCTGGGGTGAGAGCCCTCATCAAATTAGAGTGCATCTTGAGGGAGGGGGCAATGCTGTGGATTAAAAACCTGGAATTACAATCGATTATGCAGGATCCAGGTACCAAGAATTTTGGTTTTTAGGCAGAACAGTGTATGTTTAAGGTATGTATGTAAGAACTTGGGCGTTTGTGTTTAAATGAAGGCGAATGTCAGTGTATGCAATACATGCGTGTGTGTGTGTGTACAGTTGGTAGATGTTTTAAGTCTTGCATGCGAGGGAATGCGTACATTTGTTTATGTGTTTCTGCATAAGAGAGGGTACAGGGCAGCTTCATGAAGCATCATCATGATGTATCTCCTCCACTTTGCTGGGCAATAGTGGAGTCATTCGTCACAGCCCCTCAGAGAAGTGTGAAATGTTCCCTCTGAGGATGTGATCTCCAGCTCTCTGGACCACAATGCTTGATGAAGCGTGTTCAGACTTGGCGAGACAGGGCTCGCCATTCACGGAGAACGAAAAGCAATAATGGCGGGACTCCACAAGAGACTTGAAGAAGTTCTATTCGACATCAACAAAAACTTCAACTATGAATCAACAGCTCAAATTTTCCATCAACAGCAAAGATTATTAGAGCGGTCTGAACTACAGTGGACACCTAGAGGGACATCACAGTAAGAGCAGTACCCACGACGTTACAGTACCCCTGGCCGCACTTCGCTGGCCGGCTACGAGCTTCTACATGCACGTAGGAATCGAGGCCTGGATACCTAGAGGGGAAACCAATCCTTAAGAGAACATCAGCCGTTTGTCTCCTTCCATCTGATTTGCATTTCTAATCTGCTTTTAGTCATTGGAAAAACACTTACATATATGCAAATAAACTATATGAAAAAGAGAAACCAACTGTGGGCAAAAAAAAAGAGTTTCCTGCCAGGTGCTCTAGCTGCCAGCCTTCCCCACTGGTCTTTGATCAGCTGTGAGAAGCTCTGGAGTCACCAGCACCAAAGCCCTCAAAAAACAATGAAGACCATCAGCCAGCTACTCCCACCTGTCTTCCCTCCGCCCCACATCCTGCTTCTCTGCATAATCCCTTCTCCCATCTTCCCATTCTTCAACCTTTTGTCTCACACCTGGCCTTCTAGTTGCTTTTTGTCTTCTGCTACAAGTGCCAGCACAAGGCCATCAAGTGACAGGGTGCAGACATGCATGTCACTATTGCCGTCATAGGTGGTTCCTGTAGCCGATCAGGATCATTTGTTCCAAGCATGCCGTGTATTATCTCTGACTTGTAAGGGGTGTGGTCAACATTTAGTGAAACCTGGTGTCACAATGGCATCTCTGGGACCCCTCGTGATCTGCTGCCTGACTGGTGGCGCTGTATAAGCTGCAGTACCAAGGACAGCAGCCACCCATCGGGATTCAGCACCAAGGGGTGGGGGTGGACAGATATATATGAGCACCTTATTCGTCTTCCCCCCTATAAACGATTCTGGTTCTGATTGGGGGCTTTTTCTTGTAAAATACCTGTTACGTTTGTGTGTTGTACTCACACCCTGCCATACTGGCTAAAGGGGCCATCTCCTGATCATCCTATTTACAAATCACATGCACTAAAAAAAAACTACTACACATGGCACCTTACTGTGCCACCCTATATTGTCCATGAATCGTCCAGCAAATTGCCCATGAGACTAATTATACTAATTACGCACAGCCCTTAACATAGTGGAAGTAGACACTGTTTGTGAGGAGCTGTTTGATACGATTTCTGCATCAGCTTGGAAAGGGCTAACAAGGAGCTCGCCATCGCCACACTGCTTGCACACCCAGATCGATCCCTCCGCACTTGCTGACAAGGAAACAGGATCCTTTCCAGAAAATCAGTTTCAGGTGTTGCTCAAACTTCCAGAAGCCAGGAGAAGGATAGCAGACTAGACACTTCAAATGAGAGTGTTGGCAAAAGAGGACAGGGTGTTCATTTGTCACCATATCCTGGTTGCTATTAGCAGCATCCACATGCTTAGAGGGTTTCGTGTGCTAGCCCGTGGCAGTACCTTGGGTGCTGGGTGGTCTAACGAACTGCTGAATTCTATAGAAGCAGTGTTTCCCAATCAGGTCCTCGGGGACCCACGGCCGGTCCACGTATTTGCTACCACCAAGCTCCCTGCCAGAGAGTCATTTACACATGGACTGTCTATGGGTCCCTGAGGACCGTGGAAAACACTGTGTAAAAGGACTATCATTCCCTCTGTACCCAGTTATCTCTACCTCCCGTGCTTAGCCCAAAGCATCATACCCAGGATGACAAGCAGAGGTATAAACCAATCACATTCTCTCAGGGGAGGGGGCTTTCAATTTCAAAACACGTTCCATCCTTTCAGAGGCATCCCATTCATCTCTCTTCACGCCGATCGTGTCTGTGAGCTTTCCGCGCTGGATGCGGATAGGACCCCCTTATTAATCAGCACACAGAGGAGATCTATCCCCGCGTCAGACGTTGAGCCAAGGATGTCATAAATCTTTCACCAGGGACACCGGCAGTCTGTGAGATGCTCTAGCAGCAAAGCATGGCCATATGTCTATTAGAAGAGAGAGTGTTCACTCAGAGGTTCTCTTTTTTTTATCTCCCTCATAACAAGGAATATCGGCCCCTTGAGAGGACGGCCTATGACACAGCGACAATTACGCCAGACCGCTGCTCCATCTCCCTTACGTGCCATCGCCATGGACTTAGACTCACACATAATTTCCTGAAGAGTAACGGCAGTGTACTGCTCGATCGGAGTGGGTGGAGGGGCAGCAAAATGCGGGATAGAAGCAACTGAAAATCGCAGTGATTATCTGGGCACATCCAAGGGCAATGGCCTGGCAGCAATAAAGATTTGTGTGCTTTTTTATGCTGATTATGGGGATTTTTATAGTAAAATAAAAACAGTTATTTTAAGAATATTACGTTAATGGAATTTTTGAAAGGATCAATGTTCTGGAAATGCTAAGTTCTGCCTGTTCTAAAAAAAACTGCCATGCACATAGTAATTAGAGGTATTTTGTTTATTGCTAAGGATTGTGCAAATCCAGTCCTCCAGAAACTCAGGATGCATGCTTCACTTTAGCATTTTAAAAAGATCAAAATTTTTTGGAATGTAACCCCCCCCCCGCCTGGTTTATAGGTGTCAGTAGTTAATGCGGGGTTCAGCTGCTCTACGGTCTAACTGACTGAAGCTAACAATACCTGCAGAAGTCTGAAGGAGCAGCTTACTTGACAATTAAACATCAGCTGAAGTCCACTGGCAATAATCTTTCAACCAGAAAACACATAATATTTACAATCCAAAACCGCTTGAAAATAAATATTCAAAAAATGTTTCCGAAATGACGTTCAACAGGCCCAAATATGTAGCAGGACCAGAAAATCCAGTGTTAAAGTTTCTGTGTGCCAGCTTGACAAACATTCTTCATGAAACAGTCACTGTGCACAGCTCAAGTGTTGTGACTAGATAAGGCTGTTTATACAGCAAATAAATTGATAAAAAAGCAAAAAAAAACAAGTTCTGTGGCCTTCTACGGGTCTTCAGCATCTACAATAGGAAGGATATCAAAACTTTTCATGCATTCCTGCCTCATTTTCCCCCATCTGCTGAGTGAGTGGACCTGGAGATTACAGCCTTTCCAGAATATTCTTACCCAGGTATGTGTGCGCCACCTGTATCCAAGGATAAGCAGTCTAACTTCCACCAGTTCCTTTCTGTTCCTGCTCCGATGACATGCCCACCACCATCACCCTACAAACCAATGTTCCTTTCTGTTCCTGCTCAGTCACATGTCCACCACCATCACCCTACCTACCCAATGTTCCTTTCTGTTCCTGCCCTGGTCACATGTCCACCACCATCACCCTACCTACCCAATGTTCCTTTCTGTTCCTGCCCTGGTCACATGCCCACCACCATCACCCTACCTACCAAACGTTCCTTTCTGTTCCTGCTCAGTCACATGTCCACCACCATCACTCTACCTACCCAATGTTCCTTTCTGTTCCTGGCCCGATCACATGCCCACCACCATCACCCTACCTACCCAACGTACTGACTGCAGAGGATTCTTCAGGTGTGCAGCACACTCGGGTATGGCGGATAATGGTGCTGCCTAAATTAAAAATGGCCTCTAAAAAATGCAGAGACCTCCTGGATAACCTAAGCTAAATTTAGCCACCAAACATCCTTTTCTTTTTCTGAACAAGGGCTTTGTCACAGAAAATGCTGGGGGGAAGGATTGGGACACAGGGACTAGTGGAAATAAAGAAGCAAACCGACAACTAAGCATGCTGATTGCTCCCCAGGCCGGTCGCAGTCAAATTTTATGGAGCGATCATGTGCCAGGTATGCTGTATGGGTATACATTACTCCAGCTAACATCCGTTCAGTGAAATACATCTTTCTTGTTTCTGAGCCTCTGTGATCTACACGGTCTATATCTCAAACGCCATAATACCCACCCCCACGACTCCAGCCAAAAAAACACATGAACCACAACTAGAAGCATGCTTACAGATCAATAACTTCAGCCAGTTAAGGCTCTGGATCATCTGAACCCCTAAGGCCAAGCTCTGTTTTCAAGACACTCCGAGTACTGTTATTTCTCAGCATGGGTGCCAGTAATTCATAAATATTTTAGAATGTGATAGCATTGTACAAGTACCTGTATGACTATGAGTAGAAGATTAAGATACAAAAAACTGAGAGATGATGCATCATCCCTTTCCACCCCAAAGTGCCCCCACAAACTGTGGTGTTAATGATTCAGGAGATGGACAGGCGCCTTCTGGGCAGTCCACAAGTCCCCCAGGTGCACGTCAGTTCTCTCACCAACCGTTCCGGACTCTTCTCTCAGTAAAGATGACCCGCCTGCAACCCGACCCAACACAAACACTCTTGCATTTCCACTTACCAATGATATTACAGAAAGCAAAAGCAAGTAGACCATCGGCTGACGCGCAGTTCTACTCTCAATATTGTTTCAATATTGGGCAAGGAGAAAAGCAACACAATCTGACTCATGAGTAAAACTAACACTAATGCTTGCTGGGGGCTCCTAAGGACGCCTCCGGTGGATAGGCATCTGGAGAAAATAACCTATAAGTACACCTCACCTATGGACTCTAAAATTACATGGTACAGGCCATTGAAGGTGCCAAAGTGAGTTATCCTCTGTAAACCGAAGGGTTTGATTCCCAATATTTTCCTAGGAGCCAGATCACTTTTTAACCAGGTACAGGGCTGGACGGGCTATCTGGCATGCTGGGCATTTTCGTGGTTGGCCAATGTTGGGTGGCAAAATTTATCACAATGATGCCCCCCTCCCACCCCCCCACCTTCACTTGGCAAAATTTACCTTGGGGGTTACCCCAAAGCCCATGGCCAGTCAAAGCACCAGCTTAGCGGAGTGCTTGGGAGAACTAGTCCTTCCCTGGGGGAAGCCACATTCGACGGCGTCATGTGACCAGCGAGCAATCAGCGACGGACACACCTGGTTTGACGGTCTTCAGCCGAACCGGCTGCCGAAAGTGGCGGATGACGGCCAGGGTGTCGCGGTGTGTCAGCCCGCTGACGGGGGTGCAGTTCACCTCCAGCAGCACATCTCCCGCAATGGGGATCCTCCCGAAGTGACAAACCAGCGCCTCGGACTTAACTTGGCCCAGGTGGGGGAACTCTCCCTGCTCGGCACCCCCGCGTAGCTCCACTACGGAGCTGAACTCGCCGCCGGTCCCCCATGACACGGCACACTCCTGCACTTTAATCGACCAGTGTTTCTTCTTCTTTAGCGTTTTTGACATGGTAAATCCCTTGTCCCAAGATGATTGAAAATATTATTGAATCCCGACAGCAGTTGTTCTCCTTAGTTAAAAAGACCACAGACCGAAAAAATACACTGAATTTTCCGACCGATGTTCATTCTCACACAAGGCAGTATACCCATTTGTGCTCACGCACATGATTTGAAAATATCCTTTTAAATACGTATTGGATGATTGAGATCTTCATGCAAAAGTCATATTGACTGACAACGTAAACACGTCAGTGGTACGTAAATACATTTGAAACACAATGATATTCCGAGATGGTTGCATCTTACTTTAAGTATATTTTTGAAAAACAAAGCAAAAACTTAAATTCCGTCGGTCTTCACTTTCGAAACTACTACTGGTAGTATATCTTTATTTTTCTTGCAACTTGCTACGATCAAATAGAAGACCAATAATGAAAGAAATAACGATGTACATAAAATACAAAAATTAAAAAATCTAAAGTCGTCGATCTGCATGAGACGGACCAAAAAGTCCAATCGATTCAGTTCATCTGTTCACATTTTGCATTTCACTGCATGAAAAAAAGGTGGATTATTCTTCTTTAGTATGAGCAGCGGCTCCGATACAATTTCTTACCGCCACACCGTCTACATTCATTATTCCTTGTCTCCCCCCATCCCGATTAACGCCGCCACTCGGCAACTTGTGTCCCACGCACCTGTCCTTTCTGCCGTGGCATCGGCAGTCCCGATACGGGGAGACAGACATCAATACACCTGGCGGGTTTGGAAAGGAGGAGAAGTGCGCGTACTCGATGCGCGCCGGCTTCTCCAGATGTCCGCGCGCGAGCGCGGCAGTGCTCTACCCCCTCCTCACCACCCCCACCCCCACGACCAACTATACCCCACCCCCACCCAAAACATCTACGGTTCAACTGTAGTCCCCGGCCTGACATGACGCAAAGGGTCGAATTCCTGACAAGTCGCACCGGCCCGGAATGGCAAAAAAAATCCCTCAACTTTTACTAATGAATAAATGAACGTAACATATCAATTTGCGCCGAGGGACCGCCGGGCGCCGTTGACCGATCTCTCCCGTGACGAATCGGAATCCAGACGCCGACTAAAAACAAAGGGCGCCAGCCAATGCCGAGCACGCGTAGGCGGGCCTTTTGCATAGACGCCAAACTACGAGATAGCACTGCTAATTCTTCAATGTGCTTTTTTTACCATGATGCTCATTAACTTAACGCGTCAGTGCATAATTCGACGATTTAGCGTGCATTACAGAACCATAACATTATTAAATTATGCTTTACGAATGTACAATAAAGCGAAACATACATCCTACCAGTTATTGCTTTAAAGCAATTTGCTGGCACATTTGGATGTATTTATTGTGCGTCTTCACTTAAAACAGCTAAGTGCATGATACTAAATTGTCTTCTAAATTGTCTAGAACTCGCTATAAACAAGTCCGACAACTTTACATTTAAACTTCATTGCGTCGCGTTTTACAGACTTCATAACAATTTAGTTTTGTCTTTTTTACAATTTTACAGTATGGAAACCGACGCCAATTATTCCTACTTATATGGTAATGAAATTTCACGCATTTGACTCGACTACGTTTTTAATAAATACGGGGGCAACGAACGTAAATCTGACGTACATCTTAAGACTGAAGAGCAGTCTGCTTCATTAATCTGCTTCATGTCGCAAAACTGCCACCTTGCGACCTTAATACGCCATTGCCATCTGTACGTGGAGTTGTATCGATTTTAAGGTATTATGATATTACAGTTTTCAGCCGGTGGTATCATTCCTCTTTTGTATTCACTGTTTAACCGCCTTTCAGGCTCTGCATACATACGAGGTAGCCCTGGTCGGTATTTTATTATTATTTTTTATTTCATTGTCTGATAAAGTCACGCTTGTTTAAGAAACACAAAATCACTGGAAACCCATATTTTCCAAACGACTTCTGTCAGACGGTTCTGGACGGTGTAGGTGAAAGGGCTGTTTGTATTACCGTGGAAGGGAAAGTAGTACTGGCAATTCAATGGGTCAGATCAGAGTAACTGGACACCTTAAATGCTCGTTGTTAAAAAGGCTGAAATGAAAGGAGCGCCCAGAACAGCCTGTATCATTTCCAGCGGTACCACTGATATATGATCAGTTACCTTCCGCTTCTTTTTCACACCTAGTGTTAGATAAAGGCCGGATAAATGCAGGATAAATGTTACTAAATTGCAATTCAAACAGGAGTAAAAGCTAAGAAGAAGATGGTAAAAGTAATATCATTTATAGTCCTGAAACTAAAAATACACTGAACACAAAAACAAATATAAAACGTGATCAGTGGGTATATTAGATGCTTTTCGATTTCATCCAGAACTATTATCAATACCTCGTCGTTGACATATATGGCAAATATTCGAGGTAAGTGAAGCAATTATACAATAGAATTGCATTTTTTTCGACAAAATAAGTTCAGATGAATAAGATTTGCAAAACCTAAAACTGTTTCACATCCCACGTCAACTGTTTGACGTTCCTACTTACAGCGATCTACTTGGTCAATATGAAGAAAAAATACCGTTGAAAATTAACCTTATATAAGAACATTAACGCTATATGAACATGCCGGATGCCGCAAAATGTGTAATCTAAATATTATTTTTGATAATACAGTCCAGTAATGGAAGTCAAGTTCTTTGAAAAGGAGAAATTTCTCTATTTGTCACACGTGTTAGAAGCTCATTTCACCGCCAGGGGGTGATATAATTAAACGAACGAGTTGTAGCAGGTGGAAAAGGTTAAGGGCCTCCAACTCTGGTCCTGGAGAGCTACTATCCAGTAAGCTTTCTATCCTACCTGGCTTCTAATGAGCCACACCTGTTCCTAGTATTTACCTGAGAACTAGTGTGGCTCATCAGAAGCCAGGTAGGATAGAAAACCTACTGGATAGTAGCTCTC
>JAABNX020000143.1:21079886-21110590 GCA_015163995.2 Mormyrus lacerda
CAGTCCACCTCATAAATGACTGTCTGTTCAAGGCTGTTATTTATTACTTAACACCTCTTACAAGCTCTATTGCACTTCGTCTGATTTGCACTCTCTGCCATGTGCCCTTGTATACTGTATTTATATTTCTCTTGTATTTTTAAATTTTTATTTTTTGAATTAATGTTTTTCTGTTTAACTAGGGTTTGCGAGAAAACGTTATTTCAATTCTCTGTGTGTTCTGTACATATCGCAGAATTGACAATAAAACTGACTTTGACTTTGACTTTGAAGGGCTCAAGGCTACATGATATGTAGCAGTTTTATCAAATAAAATCTTATCATAAAACAATACTTTTCAAAAGAACCTTTGTTAGAACGTAAAACCTGGAAAGTAATGTTACGGTAAGAACTTGCTCTGCCAGCTTTGAGAGGACCTTCACATAACATTAGCCAACGTTCCCTACATGCTGCTGGCGACAGGTTATCAAGCTTCGAGGCCCCTAGGCTACACTTCCCATAGGCGACTCCTCTGCCCCCCACTCCCCAAAATGATACAATAAATAACTACAGAAATACTGTTAGTAACTATATAAAATAGACCCTACAAGTCAAAGACAATGTGATGCTGTATGAAAGGAGAGCAAATCACATCAGTCACATGCAGCCACCGAAAAGAGTGCAACAGGCCTCATTCAATAACTATGGTGACGTTTAACCATTACACTCTGATCTAGTGCATCAACTGCATCCACAATGCACACTCAAGACGTGTTTACAATCGATAGCACAGACCATACTTTACAAAGAGGGGTAAATTCCAAAAGTATTTAAAGCGAGTTCTTACCATTAACATGTTTTCCGCTGTGCATTTTTGATAAAGACCAACTCTGTGTAGCAGAAACAAACCACGCATACACCTTCCAGAAAATACACAACAGTATAAAGACACTTTTAGAACTGGTCTCCCCATTCTGGTTTAACCAATCACCAACTCATACACAAATAAACAACCAGTAAAGGATCACTTTTAAAAAAAAGAATTAAAAAAACG
This sequence comes from Mormyrus lacerda, assembly GCA_015163995.2. Classification (NCBI taxonomy): domain Eukaryota; kingdom Metazoa; phylum Chordata; class Actinopteri; order Osteoglossiformes; family Mormyridae; genus Mormyrus; species Mormyrus lacerda. The sequence goes on from JAABNX020000143.1 coordinate 21,080,920, forward strand.
AGATGGCCCTACTCGCTCTGGGCGTCTAGGCTGCAGTCTTGGAAAGCCTGTTTGTTATTAATCTGCCCCTGGCTGTTGGGTGGAATGCTGAGTCTAGAAGTCAGTGTTCATAGAGTATATAGACACATTACAAAGTAACTGATCTTTATGTCATCGGACCGTGGGTGAAAATCTGCCCAAAAAGTGGAAAACCCCGCACCCTGTAGACCAGGGGACAATCCCGTAACCCAAGCCAGCGCGGCTAACTTAGACATGCGGACTTAGCGGAGCAGTCTCTCATCTTCGAAGGCTGCAGTTATAATAATTTGTACAAAGAACTGGTGACATACAATACATGCTTTTATTATGGCGAAAGTGCAAACGAAAACGAAACTCAATATGCTTCATTGTCTACATATTTTCTTTTAGCTTTGCTAGACACAGTAGGTGCAAAACACAATGAAACAGAAGTGATTACAGATCCAAATACTTGTAAGTTTCACAACGAAGGTAAACAGCAATTAAGTTTCATCAAGCCTCTTAAATATTTCACATTTTCACTGTGGTTTAAGTGAGTAGCATAATGGTGTAGTTGGTAGTATTGCAGTCGCACAGGCTTGTGAGCTTACATGCCGGCTTGGAATATGCTCACTATAACCCTTATTGCACAGGTGGTTGGTTATGCGATGTATTTACGTGTGTCCTAAATAATATTCTAAGTTTTCATTATTGGCGTTGTTGCAACAGCTTCTTGCATATATGCATCTTGCACGAAAAGGACAAAGAACAATTATTAGGTTATATTTGGCATTAATTCTGTTTACAGTTTTAACACCACAGTCAGGTTTCAACAATTTGCCTTCTGGGTTCCGCAAAGGTGACAATAGAATGGGCGCATGGCGTGAAAACTGTGCCCAGAAAAGTGGAAAACACCGCACCCTGTAGGCCAGGGGACAATCCTGTAACCCAAGCCAGTGCGGTTAATTTAGACATGCGGGCAATTCTAGGATTTGTAGCCCCTATAGAAATACGAGATGCCGCCCACAATTGAAACTGCCGAGACGTGGGAGGTGGGGTCTCTACGATAATGTTTGCCGAAAGGGGGTGCGATTATAGAACAAAAATCGCGTGGTTGAAGTCTTCCTGAACAAGCTCTCCAACAGCCTATGATCGAGGCCAAAGACAATGACAGAAATTCTATATTTTTTCCTCTGCAAACTCATTCTTTGCATTGCATATTACCTATTGTTTATATATTCAAAAATTAAAATCTCAAATGAAACATAAAAATAAATTATGCATTCATTGCAAGACCATATGAAGTCAACATTGGGGGGAACCAGGGCCGTAATTATAATACTGTACATATTGGTAGGGACATTGCGAGCCCATCTGCGTGAGTATCGGGGGGATCTGTGACCAACCCCCAATATATATTATAATTACGGCTTTGTGTTATGTAATAGTTTATACCTTTGTTTTCGATCTTGTTTTTTCCACCAAATCCGAGACAATGGGAAATATGCTTCTTCTGTTTGTATCTAGATTTAGTTATGCTTATGTGCTTGTATGCGGCAAGATTTCGAAAAATTAAAATAATAAAACACTAACTCAAAACAGGCTTCCATCAAGTCCATCAAATACAGCGACACGTGGGAAATATCTTAACATCTTTTAAGTTCGCTACATTAATTTTAATTTTATTGCAATTAGAAGAAATGTATGACAACAATCTCAGCTTTAAAAACAGCTTTAAAGTTGTTTTGCTTTCGATTTCAGATCTTGGGACAATTTATATATTTAAAATATCCGAATGTCTTTTTTCATTTGACAACATACAATCGTGTGAACTGAATTCTTTGTAGGAAAAAAACCTTCCGGAGATTATTTTAATCTGGGAAAAAGCAGAAGAGCTGTCTATGCATTTTTTTCGTCTTATCATTATATAAAAAACACATTATTATCGTGTTCATTTTGTAACATTTTTCACAATTTGTTATGCAGTTTGTCACGAAATAAACCAGTTTCTTTCATGATAGCGTTTACAAACTATCAAACATAATTAGAATCCCAGTTATCAAGTCCCCTGTTTAAGCGTAATAAACATTAGTTTCACCAGAATTATATCACGCGTTAAAATATCAGGAATTACTTCATTATTTATTATTTCTTTTCTCTTTGAGGTGGGGTAGGTAAGTTGAATGTTTCATACGGATACAAACAGTTCCTGTATTACTGCATTTTGCAAAGCTTTTCGTGTCATATGGAAAAAAAAACTAAAAAAAGAAAGGGGGAGATTTAATAAGATAACGAAAACCTTATAGACGCCCCGGGATAGCAAACACACTAAGGCATGTTGGCGCTCGTCTGATGCTGTAAATAAAAGCTTGTTTCCTTGGCTGGAACTTTAGTACACCAGACACGAAGAGCTACGAAGTAGCAGCAGACCAAGTCCGGCAATGCAGCAAGTCCAGAAAGAGGTCGGCATCCCGCCACAAATTAAACCCAAAGCTCCAGTAACTTATTTAAATTGGCCTCAAAGGACACTGCAACTGGAGTTTGGAAGAACATGCACCGCTTTATTTGTCCTTGGCACCCAGCTGAAGGTGAACCTGTTCAGGTAAGGTTAGAGGACAGTAGTTTGTTTTTTTCCTTTTCATTGATTCCTTGTTGGATAAGCGGTGGAAAGGCTGGTGGTGGATAATTGTGATAAATAAATAAATAAATAAAAAAAAAGATTTAACGTCTAATTCTTAGCGTGGCTAACTGGTGTAGTACAATATCTTACGCAATGCACAAGTACTAGCATCGGTACTCTCCACCCACCAAAATGTAGTTTTCGTTGCGTCTCAAGTACACATGTTTTTGTGTGTTACACTGCCCCCTAGTGACTAAATAATTTGCCTACATCTGAAACGGTCCAATCAACGCTCCGGGGGGAAGGGCAGAACGGACTCACCTGTTGCGGCCTGAGACCTACCCCTTGTCAATATCGCGAGTCCCCGGCAGTAGTCAGGGCGGAAGGGAAGCGACACGCTTTTACAAGTGGAGGGACTTTACTGAAGCTGTAACAATGAACCACCCTCGAACGCTTCGACTCGAATACGGGAAGTCTGTGCAAGTTGTGTGTATAATCGGAAGGGAGCTGACAGTCGGATTGCAAAGGTACAAACTGCTGGCAATACAGTTACAACAGATAATGTTCGTGATGTTTAGTTGCATCGATTTAGAAACTGTACGGGAAAATGGGCTGTCACGAATCAGGATAATAATTCGGATATTATGTGCCTGTTTAATAAAATTTGTCACCGTTATATTTAAGATCATTTACAACGGGAAATGCGTGGATTGCTGGCAATAAAGATAAAACAAGTGACAAGTGAAAACGTATAAATGGGTGTCACTAATATGCTGTTATTGACTGCAAGGTACTTTTATTTATAAGAAGTACTTCAAAGTTATTGCATAATCAAACATGAGAAGGCTCTATATTGTTTTAATTTTTATTAGGCTATGCTGTTTCAGTAATTTTCTGTTGTAGCCCAAAGACATGAATTTATGTGGAGTCTCCAGCTTGCTAGTGTTAATAAGCAGCCCGTCTAGGGGTGTCCCTCCTGCACACTGGACAGTGTCCTCCCCCCCTCCCCTATAGCCTATATCTATATGTCAATTAAACAATAATGAAATGTATCAGAATGTATAAGCATGTGCTGCGAACGAATTATTAATTCTGACTTTGTGCGTAATATACGTAAATATATATTGACAGCCTATTATGTTGTTACACTGATATATTTGATATATTGCTGGCATGGATGCGTGCCGCCACAGAATCTACTATACTACTATTTTACTATACTACTAGACTTTTTCACAAATTGCAGTTAAAAGCTCGTTTCGGCAAAGCTTTCCAGTAATTTGTCCAGGTTTTTAACAGTAACTGAAAATCACGAAGTTGAAGTGCCCCAGCGTGCTTATTCGGATTATTTAAGACTGAGTGAAATACCTTTTAGTACTGGTTCCCAGAAGCAGTCCTCTAATTTTCTTTTTAGTCACATAAACACCATGCACAGAAATCCAGCAGCAGCAGACAATGATGTATTATTCAGTGATTCAACAATTTGCCATTGTTTAACTCAACCAGTTTAACCCAGACGCTGGAATGCGTAATAAAATATGTCCAGCGCTTTTGTTCACCTCTGCTTGTCGATTTTTTGTGCTTTTAAAGAGAGAAATGTAATGGAATTCGTAAGAATCAGGCTTGTATTTTTTTCTTTTTTTTTAATTGTTGCTATGATTATTATTTTGATGGATGCCGCTTGTATTCACAGCTAGATGTGAAGTTCATTGTGTCTTGTGAGGTCGTTTGCATTTGTTTCATATTGCTTCCAGACACGAACGTCTGGTTTGTTTCCCTTTTCTAGTGTCAGCCTTTATAGATACGATGCTTACGCCAACTGAACAACCGTACAGCTCGAATACGTGCCAGAGACCTGACACTGCTTTCCAAGTCGACATCGACCGCTTTTAATGCAGATATACAGCTTTGGTTGATGGATATGGATGTAATTAATTGAATGCATATAAACTCCATTAGTTAGGTAAACGTTTTTTAGCGTGCACCGAAAACCAATAACTGTCAAACAGTCGCCGCAGGCGTAGTTATTTTCGCGACTTCGATGTTTACACAGGTTGCTTTACACTTTCTAATTTGCGAAAATAGACAAGTGATTTAGATTTCATATGACTGTGTCAGACTGGAAATTCTACCACATAAAGGATACACACCCTACATATTTCAGTGATGTTTGGAAAGAGTGGTATAAATAAAAGCAAATTTAGCTAAATCTGCAACCCTGCTATATAATTGCGAAATGTTTTAAGATCTTACGTTATATTGTGTTTTAGATTTTAAGGTTAAATGAACGATTACAATGGACTTGTCGCTCTCCTTATAAGGGTGTGGTTTCGGACGTATGGTTGGCGGTTGTTGTACATTCTGACGTCAACATCTCCATCTGTTGCACAATAGCTTTAAATATAGTTTTTGAATTTATGTCCTAAAAATTAAATTTTATCAGGTTAAATTACGTTAAAATCTGATCACAGTTTTCTTAAGAATGGTAATTGCCTTTTCATCGGTTGTTCCGGTCGTTCCTCACCGGATCCCCATTCTCCACCTCCAAGTAGACTCAGCCCCAAGGGAGTCTTACAGGCGAATCCTTCCCATGCTGGATACCGTAATTAGGCCTGTTGAAATGAAATGAAAATGAAAAGAAGTGAAATGGTATAATCCATACTTATCCGCAGAGGTAAGAGCCATTTTCAAGTTGTCTCTAAGGTCCATAACTAGGGTCGTGCAAATGCTGTAACAGTAGACCGACACAAACACAAGTGCTGTCTTTAAATAAACTGGCATATCATGGTCTTAGTCTAAATACAGACAGTGGCAGGGCACTGGGCTAGTCCATATTTCTGCTGGATTCTCTCCTATAGAAACTATGTGAGCGTAACCATGGCTGGGAATGAGGGGGTGGTGCATTGTCTTTCCTTGCAGGGGTGCCCCGCCTGCTGCCAAAAGCTTCTCTGTGCAGTGCAGTCCTACAGTGCAGTACAAGATAGAACCCAGACCCAGTGATGGCAGCTCGCCTACACAGCCCCTTGTCAAGATGTCTGTCCTGTTGTTCACCATGGACACGGTCAGCAAACAGGCCAATGAGAGTAAGGTAAGGTTGGCCACACACACACACACACACACACACACATACATTTATACATACCTGAGGTATATATGCACTATATAGACAAAAGTATTGGGAGACATCTCTTGAATTAAAGCGTGACCCATTGCCACAGGTGTATAAAGTCAAGCGCATAGCCATGTAGTCAAGTTTACAAACATTTGAGGAAGAATGTGTCATTCTGGTGAGCTCAGTCATTTCAAGTGTGGTACTGTCACAGGATGCGACCTTTGCAATAAGTCAGTTTGTGAAATTTCTTCTCGGCTAGATTTTCTGAGGTAAACTGTTAGTGGTATTATTGCAAAATGTAAGCATTTAGGAACAACAGAAACTCAGCCATGAAGTGGCAGACCACGTAATGTAACTGAGGGTTCACCGATTCACCCATCAACGCTCTGCTGACTCAATAACTGCGACATTCCAAACTTCCTCTAACATTAATGAGCTTCCATGGCTGAGCGGTTGCGTGCGAGCCGCACATCACCAAGTGCATGCTAAGCATCGGATGGAGTGGTGTAAAGCAGTGGCCCCCAACCCCTGGGCCGCCGACCGGTACCGGGCCGTGGGTCGTGTGGCACCGGTCCGCGAGCTGCACAGAAAAAATAAGAAACTTCGGCTCTTAATGATTCAGTGTTGCGGTGATGTCATATTTTTTATGCACTTTGTATTTGTTTTTGTGGTAAATCTTGAATTATTTCAACAAGATGTTCAAAGTTTACTGTGGTGACCAGAGAGCATTAGCGTGATGAGTGGATGTTACCCGTGTTATGTTGTCGGCTCGATGTTTGAGGATGCTGTTAATAAAGCTGCGAATACACATTGGATTTACGTTTATTATTATATTTTAAAGATACCCCATTATTATATTTTTGAAATATCCCCATTTTTATATCATTTATCATTTATTGGTATAAATACGCATGCGTATATTTATCTGCCACTCCTTAAAGGCCGGGCTGTGAAAATAGTTTCTGATATTAAACCGGTGCGTGACAAAATAAAGGTTGGGGACCCCTGGTGTAAAGCATGCTGACACTGGACTATGGAGCAGTGGAAACATGTTTTGTGGAGTGATAAATCACATGTTTTCAGGAAAATGTCACCTGACTGATTGTATTGCACCAAGTGTAAAGTTGGGTGGAGGAGGGAAAATGGTATGGGGTTGTTTTTCAGGGGTTGGGCTAGACTCCTTAGTTCCAGTAAAGGGAACTCTTAATGGTTCATCACAGCAAAGACATTTCCGAACAATACTATGCTTCCAACTTTGTGAGAACAGTTTGGCGAAGGCCCTTTTCTGTTGAAGCATGACTGTGCCCTAGTGCACAATGCAAGGTCCATAAAGACATAGCTTGGTGAGCTTGATGTGGAAGAACTTGACTGACCCACATGGGGCCCTGACCTCAACTCCATTGAACACCTTTTGGATGAACTGGAAGGAGATTGCGAGCCAGACCTTTACGTCCAACATGAGTGCCTGACATCACAAATGCTCCTCTGGATGAATGGGCAAAAGTATCTATAGACACACCCAAAATCTTGTGGAAAGCCTCCCCAGAAGAGTGGCAGCTGTTATAGCTGCAAAGGGGGGACCAGCTCCATACTGATGCCTATGGATTTAGAATGGGATGTCATAGAAGTTCCTGACGGTGTAATGGACAGGTGTCCCAATATTTTTGTCCACATGTATTTTGTGGGGTTTGGGGGGGGGGATTATGCCTACATATCAGTCCCATAGCCTTGGTTTGTTTCTCAGTTTAACTAACATGAATCTTAAAAACAATTGCATTCGCATGCTGCAGATAGGTGGCGTGGTTCTTAAAGACACAGGTGCATAATCTGAAGGCAAGCATGCTGTTGTGACTGAAGTGCATAAAAGCATAGAAATCTGTAGGTTCTGCCTACCAGGTTTTCAGGAAGGGACTGTGTGTTGAATATTTCAGAGTCTATGCTTACAGAAGCGATCATGGGCTGTTTTTGCATTAACACGCACCCTGATGCTGGGAGTTATGTCCTCTGAGATTTTCGCTTAAATTTCTTGTGTCAGTTTCCTTCAGTCATTTGTCTGTCCAGTGCCACGTGGCTCCCTGTCTGGCTTTGCATCCAGTGTGCTGATGTAGGATTCATGGTTAGCGTAGCTGACTGGCTGGAGACTGATTATATGCTGTGGTGTGTGTGTGTGTGTGCAGATAGCATCTGTTTGTCTGTAAATATTCAGTCTTAGCTAGTGAGGGAGAGGCCTTGTTTGGGTCTCTGGTTGATCTGGCTGGACCTTTACCTCCTTCCCCTCCTTTCCCCATCCCCGCAGCTGTCCGTCAGGTATTATGGAGAGAAGACAGAGGTGCTTGCGACAGCCGTCGTCCACCTCACCGCCATCGGTAAGCGACCGTTTAGGAGAACATGCCTGGGAGGAAGACCCAGTCTGATAACAAAATAAGCCCAAGAGGGCCACAGACAGATAGGTACTGCAAAGTCATGCCTGAAAAACTGCCCAAAACCCCCTCATGAGTCACAAGCCACGTCACTTTCCATGCTATACTCACTATCACAAACCAGGAATTTATTTTCACTATTTACTAAAATACATTTTTTTTATATAATATAAAAGAAAAAAAACTGCATTTTTCGTAGTGATGGCCAAATGAAGCTTCATGAATCATTTGCTATATTTTCTGACAGCACTGAATGGTGCTCTCTGTTCAAAAAGGGCTCAAAGCACGGCTCAAAGTAAACCAAGAGCACCATCTAGTGGGGTCAAAAAATACAGCAGATGGTTCATTAAGTTTCATCACATTCATCACTAGTTTTTAGTAGGAAGGATAAATATTAAATAAGAATCTTAAAAAAACCTGCCTATATATTTAATGAAGTTGACTGCACTGTTCATTGTAGGAATATGAAGTAAATGATTTTAGGTTTGTTGTAATCGTTATCTTCATCTGTTCTAATCTTTCTCTTGTTTGCTTTACTTCCCGTTTGGTGGAGGATGTGGTCTGGCATTCGTATTTTTTATCTGAACGTGATTCTTTTCTGATTTCTCAGGTGTCTCGCTGGACGTGGATGCAGACCGCGACGGAGTCGTGGAGAAGAATAACCCGAACAAGGTGGGCTTTGTTCCGGCCCTTTGTCAAAGGCGGCTGGCGTAGGCAGCCTGGGAATGTCAGTGGGCACTATTGTAAGCGCTGTGTCCTCTGTCCTGGGAGATGGGGTGAAATATGACCCTGCACAGAGACTGTTTTCACAGGCTGGTGGTGTGATATTTTATATTTGATTGGATATAATATAATTGACTGGAAGTGTTATGGAGTCCATTAATATTCCAATAGTCAAATAATGAAACCTTTCTATTTGATACGTTTTAAACTGCCATAATTCATAAGCGTTCATGTAGAACTCCTGGTGGTGTTGATGTTCTTGTCAGGTACTAAATGAAAAATTTTAAAATGTTAATGAGGTGCAGGAAGAGAGGACACATACATGTACACACATCCACTACACACACACACACACACACACACAGACACACACACACAGACACGCATATATCTCAACAGGAAACTTCACTTATACTTATGTCAGTCAATCAATCAATCAATGACAGAGTCAGGTCCATAGATACACACAAAATAGGACAGATAGATAAATACGAAAACATATAATGAAAATCAAATGACGAACAAACATTCTTTTCTTTTATATTATATATAAAAATGTATTTTACGAGTGTAGTTTTTTAGAGGGGAGTGTAAGGTGCACATTTTCATCTGGGGAGGGGACATTCTGTCCTGAAAAACAACAGCACCTCAGCAAACCAGTCAAACATATCGTGAACCTAAGTATACTTGAGCCACGTTGCAGGGGATCTCGGCTGTGATCTCAGCATCGCTGTTCCCGATCGCAGGGCTCCTGGAAGTGGGGTCCCAAGGGACACGGGGCCATTCTCCTGGTCAACTGTGACTCCGAGTCTGCATACAATAAACAACTGGACCTCGAAAGGGAGGAGGTAACAAAGGTCTCAGGTGAGCGACGTTGGAATGTTCTTGTTGTGGTGTTTGACTTTTTTTTTGGTCCTAACTACTTCCTGATTTAATAATTCACTGACTTGAGTGAGTCACTTGAACTGCAAAGCGTTTTGAAAAGCTTTGTATGCCTGAGACTGCGCAGCTTAAACGCTAGCCAGTCATCATGCATCAACTTACAGCATTATGTTGACCTTCATCCAGCACGAACGTTTGAAGAGGAAACAGCCCGCATTCACAGAAGGCTGCGCGGAATGTTTCACCGTGTTGTGCGACAGTGTTTATCCTGCTGTCCTGAGATAACCCAGTGTGTTAGGGCTAACCTTAGCACAGCGGAGGCGCTGTTTTTAACCGCAGGGAAATTAACGACAGTGGGCTAAGCATTACAGCTTCGATAAATATTTGACTATATCTTATTTGGTACATAGTCAGTATACTCATCAGCATATTTTTTGTGTCTGCTTACTTTATTGGATTTTAGTGAATCGACTAGCTGAAGTACATTGCAGTATATTTTAAAGTAATTGTGGTGTATATATAGTACCAGTCAAAAATCTAGTTGCACCTACTGAAAGTTATTCCCCAAGATAATGGCACTAAGCAGTGATGGAACAACTGCACACAAAGCGCCGGGGCAAAACACTGATCGGGCCTCCCCTCTCCCCCCCCGCACACACACACACGCACACATGCATATATATATGTGGCGACGCTGAAACAAGTTTGTGTCGGTGCAAGAACACAAAAAACTTAATGAGAGAATTTGACTGTCCCTCACAAAAACTGTATAGTTTTAGTGGCTAAATTGCGTTTTCTATGCCTTTTCAGACAGGACAAAAATTCCACCTCTAGCTGCCCGCCCATCTCATCCATTTCTGTTGCAAAAATGACAGTGTACTGTGGAAGTGAATAGGGAATAGGTTAATTAGTGTGCACGCACCATCTTTCACATTCTCATAATGCGTCCATACATCCGGGTATAGTGTTCTGTCGAGTTGAGCTATTTTGTTGAGTTAGGCTACCGTAGTGCTAATCGATAGTCCTAAACCTAACCCTAACCCCCCCAAAAGCCTCCAAAACCCTTACCTTAACTCTAACCCTTAAAACCTAACCCTAAACCCAAGACGGTGGAACTGCACATGTGCAGAAAGGCTTGATGGCACGTTTCGATATAATTGGGCTATATCCAACAAAAAGCAGTCTTTAAGAACGTATCCTACATAGTGAAATTGCACACAAACAGAAGGCCTGCGGCATATAATAGCCTGTTAGAACAGAACTTGCTCAAAGTTCTTTTTTTCTTCTCCTTCCTCTTTTGTGCCCCACTTTTACTCTTAATGTTGAATCACTTTCTGGACCAACAAATGCAACCAGGCATGCACCTTCCTAGTCTTGATGTACGTCGTCTGATGGATGAGAACGTTAGGCAGCCTTTAGATCCTACCCATGATGCACTGCAGTTTTTTGCAAATGTCTCAAATGGAAAAGCATTAAATACTAAAGGAACAGCTTAGTTTGACTTCAAAACAGTACAATGTATTATATTTTAAGTTTGTTGTAGGGATGTTACAGATTAAAATAAAAATTACACCATACACCCACCATAATAAGAATGTATCCCAAAAATTACAGATATATTGGATCACAAGTTACAATTAAAAAGTAAGTAATATATTCTAGTTAAGCATTTGGGAGAATTTATATCAGTATAACTTTGTGTGTATTTTGTATATGGGAGTGGCCTCTTATGGATGGGGTGGGAGGGCCCTGGGTCCAGGAGTGGTGGCCCTGCCCACTCCACCCCTGGCACTAAGCACACTTTTGTAGTAAGTATTATCTTGTGAACAAGGAAAGACAGAGAGTGGTGTGACAGATGACTTGGTCCCCACGATCCCCTGACTTAGACCCTGTAGAGCTGGTTTGGGATGAGTTGAATTAAACAATAAGAGCAAGGCAGCCAACTAGAACTTGTGTAAACTCATGCAGAACCACTGGAGAAGCATCTCAGGTGGCTACATCTGGAAGCTGGTTGAACGAATGCCATGAGTCTGTGATGTTGTCATTGGAGCAAAAGGAAGTTATTTTGAAGAGTCTAAAATCTGAGAAAGTCTTGAGATGATAAACACTTCTCTTGGTAACCGCAATATCTGATATTACTTCATTCACAAGGCCTTTCGCTACTGGGTGAATAACAACTAAAATAAAGACACATGCATTAAAAGCATGTGTAACTAGGCTTTCGATTGGTACTTTTGCTTATTGGTTGCTCGATTGGTTGTGCTTTGATGCATCTGTGGGACCCAAGGAAGTTTCTGATGGGGACTCTGTGGTCATGTGATCACTTCCCAGACCTGAAGGACATGTCCCGCATGATTCTTCGTACCAATGGGCCGGACCAACTCCCAAAGGGCTACAAGCTGGTCATGCACATCAACAAGAGCGACAGCGAGAAAATCAGAGTGTTCCGGCGTCAGGGGAGCACGAGCCAGAGCATTTTCAGTAAGCCTGATGTCCCCGAAGCCTTCACTCTACAATAGCCCTGAATATTTCATCACCAAAAAGCTCCAGTTGATTATTACGAATGAAATATTCTTAGCAGAAAACTGTAATTCTATGTTCCCCAGGTACATTCCAGATTCTGGATGTTGTCTTACATCTTTCCAAAAAAAATTATGTTAAAAAGAGGAAAACTAAAAAAAAATATCCCCATGTGTCTATTCTAGACAACCTTCTGAAGAACTTCATCAAGGAGTTCCCTCTGGTTCTAAGCCACGATGTTCTGTCTCGGGAGGTGCCGTACAAGGGCACCGGTGAGCTGGATTTCTATGTGGAGGGTCTGCACTTTCCAGACAGGGACTTCGACGGCCTGGTGACGGTGTGCCTCAGCCTGCTGGAGCCCTGCAGCCAGGTCAGCTCACAACATGCCCTCAAACTGGGTGGGGGGCTGAGGATCAGCCCTCTGCGATGCGCCAAGTGACTCATAAACCCTTAGTCAACACACTGTTGTTTATATTTGTATTTATAAAATCACTGCTGCTATAAAATGAGTATAATTCGTCCTGATTAATGTCTTCTACAGATGGTAATTTATAGTATTATATATTATTGGGAGCAGGTCTCCCACAGCTAAATGTGCAAATGGGGGGGATGTTCCCCCATGATTAAATTTGCCAGGCAGGGGATACAAAAACAGGAAACAAATCACTAAATGGTTTTAGAAAAAATATTTTTCATGGTGGCGAGAAAATATAGAGGGAGCCTATATAGGGACCTCCTCTGTGTATTATGACTGCGATTAAACAAGTTACAGATTAAGAATGCCTTCCCCTATTGGGAGATAAGTTTGTCCTCAATATTATTGGCAGCATGCAGCCTGTGAGTTACACACTGTGCCATGAGCTCTCTTGTTCAGAGTGACTGATTGGCTAACACTGACCCCTGCTGTCTCCCCGTGCCGCTGCTCCCATGGCTGTCTCTCAGGGTTCCCCCACCGATATGACTTGTATTTTTGCACAGGACTTCCCGGAGACGCCCATCTTCACCGATAAGGTAGTGTTCCGGGTCGCTCCCTGGATAATGACACCCAACACTCTCAAACCTGTGGAGGTATTCGTGTGCAGGTAAGGCTGGCGAACAGTGACGAGAGTGATGATTAAGATGATGCAGTTGACAATGATAATTGAGATGAGACCTTCACGGATAGTGTGTCAGACAACTATAAGTTCCTGAAGAGCTTCAAGGACCTGGTTGCCCGGAGTGCCTGCAAGATGTCCGTGTGCTACGAGTACATGAACCGCGGGGACCGCTGGATGCAGGTAACTGGACGCCACGGTGACGGGACGTCCATGCCTCAATAAATTACCTCAGGATCATTAAATCCGCTCTGTCTCTTTCGCAGGACGAGGTAGAATTCGGCTACATCGACTCTCCTCACCAGCGCTTTCCAGTGGTGCTGGACTCCCCCCGTGACAGGGAACTCCAAGATTTCCCATACGATGTTCTACTGGTAGGAAATGCTTGTGCAGTTTTGGGCTATCTGCCATCTATAATTTCCAGCATAGCCCAATATATATTGGACATGTCCTCATTTGTACACGGCACCTCCGTATCCACCCTAGTATGTTTCCAAAATGTTTCTTCTGCCTGAGTTTGGTGTCCTAACACAACCCCAGGGGCCAGACTTTGGTTATGTGACCAGAGAGCCCCAAGATGAGGAAGTGAGCAGCCTGGACTCTTTTGGCAACCTGGAAGTGAGCCCCCCAGTCACGGTGAATGGGAAGAGCTACCCGTTGGGCAGGATCATCATCGGAGTGGCGTTTCCCACGTAAGTGCGGTGCTGACGGTCTCGGGAGTCCTGGGGAGGGAAAAGCCTGCTGGCGTAGCCCTTGCCGTGTTGGGTTACAGACGGGATGTGGAAACTTCCATGTATGGCCATGAGTCACGGCGCCACTTAAGTGTCTCGGATGACAGAGTCCTTCAGAGGAGTTTGAAACACACTGTCGCTTTCAGTTACATAAGTGACAGTCATTCAGCTATATACACACTATAAATATATATACAGTCAACGGAAATGTTTAAATGATCTCATTGTAGAATCTGGGATATACCTGGGGAACATAGAATTACAGTTTTCAGTGTAAAACTATGATATTATGTCTGGCAAACTGTGTTAGCTAAGCTGTTCCCAAACCTCTCTTAAGCACACCCCTCTGTTTGCAGCAGCCTTCCTATACACCCATATATTTTTTTAACTAGATGACTTTCCCACCTTGTTTGGCTAATCAGTACCTCATTCAGTTATTTAACCAACTAAGTTAATCAATTGAGCTGGCAGTGAATTGTAACAAATGGAATGACTGACGTGCCCCTGAAGAGAGTGAATGAATGAAGAATGAAGGAATGAATGAACGAGTGAATGCTACATTTATATAGCACTTTTCAAGACAGCCAGAGTGCTTTACAGAACCAAACAGGGGCCACTTCAGCCGCCACCACTGTGTAGCCCCCACCTGCCCCCACCTGGCCCCACCTGGCCCCACCTGCAGCCATTCTGCACCAGTATGCTCACCACACTGCTAAGGTGGTGAAGGAGCAGGAGAGAATTCACCAGTTAGATACAGGGGATGATCGGGAGGCCAGATTTGAAAGGGCTACAGTGGGCACTTTAGCCGGGGTATTGGGGTACCTCCCTAGTCTTTGAAAAGATGCCCAGTTTCTCAGGAGCGTCTACATTTGGTTAGTGGAAAAGGGTAGAACGTGGCAATGATTGCAGCCACCCCAGTAACTAAGACTAGGATATTTACTGTATGTTCCTCCACTGGCAATATTTTCATTCCCTCCACATATTTTTTAGTTTTACTATTATGACTGTTGCATTGATTTTGCAATTATCTTAATTTCAGCATGAATGGATTTTAAAATCTGAACAGGGATCCAGATAATTCCAAAGAATTTACAAAAACATAACTGTATCTAACCTAGGAATAGATAAAATTTCTTCCGTTTGCCATTACATCTGTGCATTCAGTGAATCGCTTCTCTTTCTCTGTCTAAAATGCTTTCCTAGGGTCTTTGCACATCACTCAAGCTCTCAGTGCAGATTATGATAGTTTGCACCTGGGCTATAGTAACTCTACATTTCCATCTCCTTTAGAACGGATCATGGTCGCAACATGACAAGAGTAGTCCAGGATTTCCTGTGGGCTCAGAAAGTTCAGGAGCCCATTGCACTCTACTCTGACTGGCTCATCGTGGGTCACGTGGACGAGTTTATGACCTTTGTCCCAGCTCCTGACAGGAAGGTAGAGGCCAAAACAAAAAGAATTTGTGCCTTGCAGAAATAAGAAGCACAACCTGACTATAAACCTCCATGTAACCAGGGTTTTCGCCTCCTGCTGGCCAGCCCGGATGCTGCATACAAACTCTTCAGAGGATTACAAAAGAACGGTTTTGGCAAGGCTGAGCAGTTTGACGGTGGGTCAGGAGTTTCTTTCCTGTCCTCGTCTTAGTTTATGCTGCAAGAGTGTGGCCAAGCTGATTTTTCAAATTTCACCAGGTCTCGAGTTAGCAAAACCAATTTCCGTGGATGACCTCTTGAGTGACAAAAACTTCCGGGATGAAAACAGATATGTTCAAGTAAGAAATCATAACTTCAGACTAAGAACTACTAACACAATATCTTAATATAGCAAATTTAAAGAAGAGTGGTGGATTCACACCTCCAGGGTTAGGGGTTTGAATTCAATTTTCTCTCTGTGTATATGGTAGTTGCATGTTCCTCTAGTGATGGCCAAAAGAAGCTTCATCATTAGATGATGCTCTTTGTTCAAAATAGGGCTCAAAGCAAACATAGAGCACCATCTAGTGGGCTCAAAAAATACAGCAAATGGTTCATGAAGCTTCATTTAGCCATCACTGCAGTATGTTCTTCCCTGCATAGTGCAGGTTTCTTCCTGTAGTCCCTGTAGTTGGGCTAATCTCCCGGTTAGCTTTAGTGTGCAATTGCATGCCAGTGTCCTGCATCCTGTCCCCTGGCTTGTGCTTATTGCTGCTTGGGATAAGCTCCAGCCCCACCCAAACCCTGTGCAAGTCAGGTATTTGGAAGATGGTTGGATGGATGGATGATATGCAAAGAAGACTTTTAGACAGACTCTGTACCGGACAAGTAGGTATCAAAGATGGATGGATGAACTATTGAACTGGCGCAAAAGTTACTGGTATCATTAATTTATCACTGGCAACAGTCATGTTTTGGGATCTTGGAGAGTTCATGTAAATCTCACATTTCTGTGACTGAAGACAAAAGGACACACTGCTGGAGAATGACATTATTAGATATATAAATGTATGGCCCCAGCTAATGCTATAATTATCTTGGTAAACAGGGCTGTATAGACTGGAATCGAGATGTCCTTAAGAGGGAGTTGGGCCTGGAGGAGGAAGACATTATCGATCTTCCCATCCTTTTCGAAGTGTCCAAAAAGGAAATGCGAGCCGCGGCCTTCTATCCTGATATGGTAAGACCTCGATCCCATCTGTGAACCCCTCCTCTGCGCCCAGAACCCTGCACTGACACCCTGAGCGGCTTGAGAATGGTCTGCCTGTCTACTGGTATCCGCAGTTACCTCAGACATTCTAAGTCTAATGCACTTATACCAATCTTGATGGGTCCTGTGAGGAAGCCAGCTAAAGAACAGGTTTATCCATGTGCTAATTAGGAGATAATGAACAACTTCATAGAGGAGCACAATTGTCTGGGATAGTTACCTTAAAAACACTGTCATATACATTCATTTAACATGAAAGGTTGCAGATCTGAAGTAAGCTGAGGTGTTTATTTTCTTTGTTCCCAGGTGAATATGATCGTTCTTGGTAAGAACCTCGGCATCCCCAAACCATTCGGTCCTAAGGTGAATGGAAAGTGTGTCCTGGAAGCAGAGATGCGCTCACTTTTAGAGCCCCTGGGCCTCAACTGCATCTTTGTGGACGACTTCGCCACCTACCACTTGAAACTGGGAGAAGTGCATTGTGGCTCCAACGTTCGGCGTGAGCCTTTTGAGTTTAAGTGGTGGAACATGGAGCTCTGAGGCAGGGTGTAGGCCGGGGTCGAGCAGAGGCGGCTAATGTCAAGGGCTAACCAGCCAGCTAACCCAGTGTTTCTTAACTGGGTCCACAGGGACCCTCAGATGATCCACGTTTTGGTAGGGAGCTGTGAGAGAAAAATGTAGTAGACTGTCTGGGGGTCCCTGAGGACCGGGTTGGGAAACACAGAGCTAACCAATGAGAATCATCAGTTCCACACATGACCATCTCTCAAAGAGTAAAACAGAAGAAACAGAATGAATTGTTGAATGGATAATGAATGCTCGAAGTCTAACTTTTTCTACCAGTTTTACCGAATGTTGTAGCTGTTTAGTCCAAGACTCACGTTTTGCCTGTTTGGTTAAATCTTACGTTACCTTTATAATTTTTGTGTATTTGGTTCATCTGACAAAATTTTTTTTTTGGACCAGCTTGCTCATGTATGTCGTCTTTGGGAACATCATAAGGTCTAAGAACTCATTAATATTGTCTGTGAAATAAAAATGAGAATTGTTCTTATTTCTTGTAACTACATTTTAATTGCACGTCAGAAATGTTTAAATGAAACAACTTCAGTTGTTTTAATTGAAAAATAGAAATCCAATCGCTTTAATTTTCCATCTTGTTTTATGAGGTCTGCACTGCTGGTTAGCTCAGTCGTCACTCCTAAGCTTCATAGACGGTGGCTGAGTGGGTGGTACTGTTACCTCATATGTCGACAGCTGGTGGTTTGAGTCCCGCCTCTTCTATGTGTGTAGGCCGTTCGCATGGTACTCCAGCTTACACTCGCAGTCAAAAGACATGCATTTCGCCAAATTTCCATCTTTGAATTTCCCACGGTGAATGTGCATGTGTGCATTGAGATAAGCTGGCGTGCCGTCTGGGAGGCTCTCTTGTCCTCTTCCCTATGCTGGCATGTGCTGGATAAGAAGTTGGAACACGGATGGAAGTTTTATAGAAAACCTATTGGTGGCACTTTATCACAAAATTAACAGGGTATTTTGATTGTGGCTATCCTTATGTGATAAAGGAAACAAGCTTCCCAAAATAATCCTGGTGTGCAGAAACCAGATTCTTCATTAAATCCTTTATTTTCTATTTGCAAAAGAACAGTGCAATGTTTACAGCTATAAGTTTGGAGCAAGATATCTCATCTGACTTTTAAAATTTAAACCCACAATCGCCATCATTTACTGAAGCAGTACTGGAAATACTTTTCAACAACATTGGTAGAAGCCATAAATGCTTTAACAGTTTTTGATTAATTCATTTTACCAGCATCAGGCAGACCACTGACGCGAGGTGAAGTCATTGATTCACTCTCTCAGGACTGCGCTATTGAATAAAGAGGATAGTAGTGATTTTAGGTTATCTAACCTTTCTTGTGGCGCAGTTCTCTTATAAACAACATCTAGACAGCCTACAGAAACACCAGAAGACTGAGCAAGGCCAAGTCTTTGGCAGTGGCGTAGGGAGACTTCCTTCATGTTGTTGTCAAATTAGCAAAAAGACAATTTAAATCCAGCTCTTCTCGTGATGCCTCCTAGCCCATGAAAAGTAAGGTATATGTTAAGAATTATTTAATTAGTTTTGTTATAATCTTAAAAACAAACTGAAATGGTGCGTATTTGCTTTATAGACCAAATTACGGCAAAGCAATACTGCAGTCAACCTGCAGATTTGTTTTTATTTATCCATAAGATTTAAATAGCAGAAATCAAAAGCAATACTTTAATATATTAAATTAGTCAGAGTCCAACGGTAAAATCAAGGAGACCACGCTGTTACTGCTGATGCCATGTCTGATCGGCCTTGTCTAACATGGTGTTACATTCAGCATAGGGGTTATAAGCTCTGTTTTGATTTTGGTCAAGCTGCTAACTTCCATTATAAGTTACTTTTAAACTGTATATTTTAAAAATATTTCGTAAAGGCAACATATTTCACAGTATCGTTCTTCAGAAGATCACAATTAAGGTTAAACGACAATTTAAGCTTGTAAATGGCATCTCTTTTGATTCTAAAGTAATAAAAAAGACAATATAGATACAATACGGTTGGATGTATTGGAAATTACATTATTAAGTTTTTAGAAGTGTTTACATCATTTGCCTTAGTTACATTTACACTCAAACCACTTTTAAATTAATCGAAAATCAGTCTTTTCACACATCAAATATTCACTTATAAGTAATATTGCAAACAAATCTTGTCTCAAACAAGCAAATTAACAAATACATCGATTTTCTTTTTAAACACAACTCAAGGACTAGCAGGACGGCAATTTAGTGATGTGGAAACAGTGCCATCTAGTGGATACGGTGAGCTAGTCCAGCAAACGCACACGATCTCCGCTTTGGCACACCGGTGATCGACATACTAGGTTGCAAGTCACGATGTCGGCTTAGGACAACACGAAGAAGAAGACGAAACAAAACAGGCATTACAGGCTTTTAAAAGACCAGTGTATGAGAATTTGGAAACAGACAGGCCTTAAAAACAAGTAGGCTCTGATACTTCCCAGTGTGATAATCCCATCGAAGGTGCTAAGACTTGTGTCTGTGTCATTTACTTCAAGTGCATATTCATGCCAGTTCAGAATGTCGCAGCCACAGCTCTGTTAGAAGTCACCACCCTGCTTTAGTCAGAAAGGTTCAAATTTCAACATCCAGCATATATTAGCTTATGTATGCAAAACAATGACATTCTTCAGTCATTCAAGGTGCCAGTTGCATCAAAGTTAGCCGGATGTGATTTTAATAATTTAAGATGCTGGTTCCTGCTATGCACATAGTTTTGACCTGTCCAGGCTACCATACATGCATGTGAAGTAAGTACGTCTCCTCCAATCGGACCTTGCTGTGGAAGCGGGGCCTGTCACTTTCGAGGGAGATAAAGCGAACAGGCATGACTGCGACTTTCTCGGGCACCGGGGAAGCTGCCCTTTCGCCGCAGCCATGCCTCTTGCCCAGAGTGTCTCCAAGCAGGCGTGCGGTCAGAGGAACACGAGCGTGGTAGTGGGATGTGGCGGATCGCCGGGATGGTCTTCGCGAGTCCGCGTGGTCAGCTGGGTTGATGTGGTGGACCTTCGTTTGGCTGCAGGGGCCCTCTGCAGGCGGCTGATGCCCGTCGGCTTCTCCGAGCAGCTGGCCAGCTTGGGTCGTCCTCGTCCTCTGAGCCAGCAAACCCCATGCCTCACCTAGCCTCCTCCATGGGCTGTCTCTTATGTGAAAGTTGCTGGGACAAAGAGGGCCAGTATGAGATTTGTTGTATGATACCGCCTTTATAACCAGGTTGTTTTTGGTTCAAATCCTGAGGGGGGGAAACTATAGACCAGGGGTCACCAACATGGTGCCTGTGGGCACCAGGGTGCCCCCAAGGACCACATGAGTTGCCCACGGACCTGTCCTAAAAAAATGGCATAACTCACCAGTGAGCAGCATCTAAAATTTTATTTAATCTTCTTGCTATTTTTCTTTAATCACATTTGCATTTATATAGATTTGAAAATGACAATATCTAAAAAAAGCATTTAAAACATGTTTATTATACATGATTTAAGAAGAGTATGGCTCAGTACCCGTGAAATAGCCCTCAATTTCAAAAACGTTGGTGACCCCTGATATAGACTGTGCCACTGATATCCATAGATATCCATCCATACTCATATATCCATCCATACTCGCTCGTCCTATGCAGGATCCCCATATTGGATAAAAGCATTAACTAAATGTGCTGAAAATGCTCTTTCGAAATTAGTTTTTCCATTCAAGGAGAAGCATAATTAAATAACCTCTTAAGAGGGAAATTATATTTACCGACGACTTATAAATGACAAGGGCTACTTAAGCCCAGCATGGGGGATCTTGCTTCTCATATTAAATGTCAATTTGTATTGTTTAATGTAGAGAGTTTATTAAAATTTGCAATCCATGCAGTGGCGGAAGTATGAAACGAAAAACACTTATTTTGAGGATTATTGCTGCATTCCTGTCAGCAATCGTACCTGAGCAGAAGATAGTGGACCACAGATCCACATTGACCATCTTGACATAGACAGTGTTCAGTTACTGAATGCAGCTAACATTAAGTCTATCAGACAATTGCCCCATTGCAAATGCTGACTGAAAATAATTAATTAGCGGTTCTAGGGCTCTTTCCCTGTCTGTTACATGGATTTAGCATTATTAAAACCACATTTAAGAGAACTCAGGAGAACAAGGGGATTGGCTGACCTGTTGATGGGCATCCGTGACACGGGCAGGTGGGAGGGGCTAGCAGTTCTGCTGAGGACACACGTGGACAGAGGAATAACAGGGTTAACGTGGATAAGCGGGGCATGCTGGGAGAAGTGGTTACATCAAGAGCAAGAGGTGACAGCACTGGTGAGGTACATAGGTAAAGAAAGCTGGAGTTCCTGCCTGATATATGTACACACAGCCACCAGTGTGGCGGTGGTTAAAAGGGGCGGTAGAGGACAAAACGAACGTCCTGGCTCCCAACAGTGTTTTGAGGTAATATGTGTGCTCAGTGCGAAAAGGGAAAATCCCTGCCTACTGCAACTGGCAGGCATTTAAAAGCTCAAACACGTACAAGCAAATATCATTCACATACAGTGCAGTTACTGTTCACATTGTAGGCTATTGAACTTGGAAAAAAAGAACAGATCATATTTTAGACAGACCACTCTTACCAGTGAGCAAACTGCGTGGTTCATAACCAAGCGGGAACACTGGAAAGGCGGCTGTAAACATGCAAACTGGGACGGGTTATGTGATGAGCAGGGCTGTTACAGTTCCTCACCGATGATGGTTTGCTGTTCTTCTGCTGCTCAGCCTTGGTGCAGGTCTCTGTCTGGGATGTGTCAGCAGTCTGGGGCTGGGAGGCAGCTGTGGAGACATGGGATACACCCCACCCCATGTCATGGAGAGACACTCTAATTGAGGAAAATGATTCACTAGAATAAAGATGCCTTTGCACATTAAGATAAGATTCTGTTGCAATGAACCAATGGTCTGCCCTTACCTGGAGGACTGCTCTGATACAGACCTCCCTGGATTGCCTTTAACTATAGGACTGCTCTGATCCAGACCTCCCTGGATTGCCTTTAACTATAGGACTGCCTAGATCCAGGCCTCTCTGGATTGCCTTTACCTATAGGATTGCTCTCATCCAGACCTCCCTGAATTGCCTTTACCTATAGGATTGTCCTCATCCAGACCTCCCGGAATTGCCTTTACCTACAGTATAGGACTGCTCTGATCCAGACCTCCCTGGATTGCCTTTAACTATAGGACTGCCTAGATCCAGGCCTCTCTGAATTGCCTTTACCTATAGGATTGCCCTCATCCAGACCTCCCGGAATTGCCTTTACGTACAGTATAGGACTGCCCTGATCCAGACCTTCCTGGAATGCCATTACCTATGCGACTGCCCTGATCCAGACCTCCATAGATGGCCTTTATCTGGAGGTCTCCCCTGACCCAGATAGCCCGTGGATTGCCCTCACCTGTCGTACTGCCTCGGCTGCTGATGCTGGTGCTGTCTTCTACCCAGGAGCTGTAGACGAAGGAGTCCCGCTTGTGTGGGGTCCCAGAAGATGACAGACTCTCCTGCAGTGGTCATACATATAGTATCAATATCTATCTCTGTACTGACCAATTCCACCATAGTGTGCTAAAAATGACTACTGGGCATGATTTTTACTGCTGCCATCAGAGGCAGAGGCATCACATGCCCCCCCCCCCAGCCATAATAAATCAGGAGGCGTCCCATCTTGCAACAGTAAAAATCCGGTACTATCGTTTTTTTAGTTGCACATTACTTCCGCTAATTTAGTTGTTACCTGTATTTATTTTTTTCTTAATAATTACTAATGTACGCAGATGAATTTTCATCTGGGGTCAACAAAGGTCATCTACAGTCGTACTAATTCTAAACCCAAATAATTTGAATTATGTTTCATACCTCCACCCCTCCAAAAACTCAAAAGAGGTACTTTATTTAAAATGGCGTTTTCAGTTTCTTACAAGCATGTGCTGGGAGTTACTCTAATCTTTATACCCACCAGACCGGTGTCATACTCCTCCAAGGCCTCGTTTTCATTCTCCTCCACCACACTGGCAAAGCTGCTGGCATTGGACGAGGAGCGAGACAGATCCCCCTCTGGGATAGAGGGAGCCCTGCAACACATAGCAGAGCTGCACGCCTGGGTTATTCATGCACTCTGGAACCACATTTCCCAGGTTGCACTGCAGGCCTTTCATGTGTGTAATGGCAGAAAAGTAAACTACATCTCCCATCATGCACTACAGACCAATACCAAAATCTCCCAGACAACATTACAAACTATTGTGGTCAGGATGGTCAAATACTGAAGATGGCCAAAAGGAAGACAATCTGCACGAGAAATGTCAGTCACCTGTTCTTCATGGTGGGCATCTCAGGAGAGCTCTGATTGGACGAATTCTGTGATTTAATGTCTTGGGAGACGTGCCCACTGTCCGGAGTCTTTTGTGTGCTGGGGGAGCACTCCCTGCTGTGGGGAGGGAGGTAGGGACAGTGAACATGCAGTCCATCTCATAGCCTCCATAATGTGCAGGCTTTTGCCCTTCCTGATGCCCACCTCCTCTCCTGCACCTCCTGGATGTTCTCGATCCCGATGGCACTGCTCCTCCGGGAGCTGAAGGGCCCAGATTTCTTCCTGGTGGGACTCTTCCCCGGAATGATCAGCGCCTGTGAGGAAGTCGAGGACTCATAGTCAGCTTGCTGACAGTTGCCAGAGCTGCCGTGACTCTGCAAGGCTCAGCTCAGGCACAGTGCAGCGCGGCTATAAACTGTTTCATTACTGGAAAGTACATGCAAATATTGGATTATTATTTATAGGATACAATGAATTTCATTGCTACCAATTAAAAAAAAAATGCATTGCACTCTGCACATCATATTTTTGTGTTTCTAATGTTTGTTTGTGTGTGTGTGTGTGTGTGTGTGTGTGTGGTAAATGCTATTTTGTCCGTGTTGGGCATTTCAGGTCCACAAACTATAAA
Organism: Mormyrus lacerda; assembly: GCA_015163995.2. Lineage (NCBI taxonomy): Eukaryota > Metazoa > Chordata > Actinopteri > Osteoglossiformes > Mormyridae > Mormyrus > Mormyrus lacerda. The sequence goes on from JAABNX020000143.1 coordinate 21,105,286, forward strand.
TCCAGACCTGGATTTTGTTTCTACCAACCAGTTGAGTTCTCTGTGACTGTGACTCTTTATGCTCAACTGATAGGTAGGAACAAAATCTTGCTCTGGATTTGTAGCTTCTGGACATGAAATGCCCAACACTAGTATTTTATTAATACTACTTATAAAGGGAAATAAGTTCCACAATATACTGACTCAGGATTGTATCCTATAGACCCCAGTATCTTACAGGCAACACTGGGATGCCTCTCAGGCTTCCCACCTAAAAGCAATGGGATCCAGCAACGTAAATAGATTATTTGGAAAGAGGGAGATACAGTTTATACCTTGTACATTGTGCAAGTTAGATTCAGGATGGGGGGAGGGGTGAGTCATAGTATAGGGTGGGGAGGGGTGGTGGAGAGAGCGAGCGTGATACGTAAACCTCTTCTATAGTTCCTATCCCTATGGCGCTTCCACGACGTCCGTATCTACTGGGACTTTTCCCCGGGACAAGCAATGACTGGATAGGCCGGATAGACAGAGAGAGGGAGAGAGAAAAAAAACACAGGATGACATCTCATGCAGCAGGTAGCATTCCAACACCAATGAAAAAAAAAACTACTCCATAAAACAGAGGGACAGAAAAAAAAAACACTGCACACCACATAATTGGGATAGGCACAACTGGGGCTATACAACTGGGGGGCAACATGGCAGTGGCTTGGTGAGGGGTCGAAGAGCACCCCCCCGCCTGGAGTGGTGGGGGTAGCTGAGGAAGAGGAAGGAAGTTGCCGTTCGAGGAGCTGAAGGGAGGAGAAGGAAGAACGGGTGAGAGAGAGATGACTGAAGAAGACCGAAGAGGAGCTTTTCATACTGTCAGGAGAAATGAATCACTCTCAGCCCAGAAAAATGGCTCTGAGAGATGTTAGACCCTAAACTTGATTGGTGGTCAAAATGAGCAGCTGTGATCTGTGTCCTAACAGCTCCAGAGTTTCATCAACATCCACCTCAGAGCAGGAGGTATGTAGCCGTACTGAGACCCCAGGGATTTTCACGGCCAAGGCAAACGCCTTTGCAGGGCGCCGGGTAAAACATGGTAAAGAGCTGGCTGGGTCATGGCTACTCTTGACTGGGGAAAGCAGGCTGTGGGCTTTGCGGAATTGTTCCTGAAGACTAATTTCAGACAGGTAGATGGCAGCATAGCATCACATTTGTCAACACCTGCCAATGATTGTCTGGCATAACAGGTTCAGGGTGGTTCAGGCTTCTGTACCCTAGAACTTTCTAGGGCAATAGTAAATGCACATTTGGATGCATCTGTGAAGCTGAATAACCTTTTTTTTTAATAAAAGCATCTGTATTGCATAGACATGAAGTAGAAGGCAGTTGTCCAGGGCTCACTCATGCAGGGTCTGGGGCTGCAGGTCATGCTGAGATGTGGCCATGCAGGGGATGCTGCACTGGGGTCTTTCTGGTGATGTGGACAAGGAGGCGGGACCAGCCACTGGAATCAATTCACTCAGAAATTCAACCTGGCATTGGGGGGTTAGCTTGCAAACACGGCAAGAAGCGTGACAGCGTGACAAAGCCAGTAGAAAGGGTAGCGTGAGAGAGAGAGAGTAAGAGAGAAGGGGAGACAGGCTTGGCTTACAGTTCGAGTTCAAAGAGTTCCTGATTGAGAACCCAGACACTGAAAGAACTTCTCCACTGCTCCCCAGCATTCGTTCTGGCTAGGCTGAGTGACATCGGCCCCCATGTGACCCAATACCCAGGATGTGTACAGGATGCAGCGTGGTAAGCTCCCACCCCAGTCATTCCATGGGGTTTCTCCATGTCAACGTGGAGCGGTGAGGGATGAAGGGGCCATTGTCTGAGAGTGGAAAGGTCTGTCAAAGGCAGGGGCACGGTCTGGGTATGGCCTCTTAGCACCTGACTAAATGTTTGAGCTGGAAGTTCTCGCAGACTAAAACATCGAAAAATGGATGTACTGTAAATCAGAGTCGGCAGACACTATAGATCTACTGTGACATCAGGAAATACATCCAATCGCTGTGATGATAGGCGTGTGTGTGTGGGGGGGCATTTACAATGCACACTACTCTAGTGAATCTGAGAGACTGCATCACTTCACTGCAAGTTGGATTTGCGCCAAATTTACTAGATATAAGTTTATTTTTGAACGAATTTTTGTATGCTAGCTCTAGGGGAGGCTGTACTCATATTAGACGTATGTGGACCATGATACTAGAGACCAGGGCATCATGGCTTCACAGAGAGGCTACTAGGTGCTTGACTGTGGCTTAATTAGTGGTGAGACATTGCAATTAGTCTGACCAGGCCAATCAGGGGAGGGAGGGTGGCCCCAAAGCGGTTTTACTTACTATCCCTGGGGTTTTTGGGGTCTCCGGGGCATTGTGGCTAAAGCTGCCACTGTGACTAGTGGAGACTGTGTGTGGCTTCCTGTTACTGAGGCCCATGGCGTCCATAGACTGGCTTCTGCTGCGGATCACCCTCTACGGAGAGAGACGCAGAGACACGTTGAGCTCGCAGTGCCTAGGGTCAAACAGCAGGAGGTGCCGCGGAATGAGAGGAGAGAGTGTTAGGCAAAGAGAGAGAATGAGTCAAGAGTCCCATGGAAAATGATGATTGAAGGGCAGAATTAATGGAGGGCATAATTTTTGATGAAGGAGAGTTCTGGAAGGTACTTGCGATAAACATTTGGGCAAGAAATATGGAGGAGACATTGAGAGGCATCTAAAGAAAGGGGGGAAACATGCATACTGCCCAACACAACAGCTCAAAAAGGAGGAAGCCTCAGGGGTTCCAGAACGTTCCCACTGCCACAGGCCAGCATCTCCAGCCCAGAAAAAGAGCAGAGACAGCGGTTCTGATTCCTCCAGCACTTCTGGTCTTCTGAGAACCTCCACGTGTCTTCACATCCAGGATTAGAAACCATGACTGGCAATGAGATCATGAGTAACAACAGGCTGGTCAATCCCCCCCAAGAGAGGAATAGATGATCTGGATCTGGAGAATAGAGGCAGCAATCCCCAGTGCACTGTGACAATAATGCCACAAATGGTCATATAAGCATCTTATGGAGAGGAATGAACTAACCAGAATATATTAGCAATATATTAGCAAACAGTCCCTTTTTACCTTAAAGTAACAACTGAAAGGAAATTGACCAGAACTCCTTGATGTTCGCAATAAGAGAACCCCAAAGGCAAGAGGACATGTACACATCAAAGGGCTGCAGCTTTAGATAAAGGGCAAATTCCTTGGCCGTTAGTGTAGAAGATCATAATTCAGAAAAGTGGAGCAGAGTCTGAATTTGTGAAATTAACCTATTACTTAATTTGTAGAATTCTTCCCCCATTCCTCAATTTACGACTGCACGGCTAGAGTTTTTGAGTAAGTGTTCACTTTCATTAGCTAAGGAACATTAACACGGAGAACTGCTGAATGGTCAGAGGGGATACCTTGAAGGACTCAAAGAAGCCGCCTCCTCCTGCACTGCCATTCTCCAGCTTCTCATCCTCGCCGCCCAGGCCCATCATGGCCTGACTGTTGGCGTGGAGCTCTTCGTACAGTGTCTCCAGTAGGGCAGTCCGTGTGCGCTCCTGGATGTACAAACACATACCAGACACAGAAACTCAGGAGACTCAGACTCAGACATTGACTCCAACTTTCTCCCAATTAATGGGCATTGATCATTATGCATACTTGACCATACTTGTGTTCTTGCGTACTTATTTCACGCCCATCTTCCATTGCTGTTGACCAGTTCCAATACTTAAGAACAGAAGTATGGAGGGCAGTAAAAATCTACAGATATCATTCTTGCCCAGTCCTCTATATCAAGGATGCATTGGTTGCATCTTCACTAATGAGAACAATCCCATAATTCATTGCATACCAAATTCATTCTTGGGAGGCAAGATAGCAAGACCGCTCTTGACAAGAACAGAAGTACGCTCTTTGTGTTCTTGGTATTGACAAACACCCAGAGACTCCTAAAGGCATTACAACAAGCTTGAAACATTAATCTTAAAATCTTTCTAGATGCCAAATATCATTTCTATGACATTTTGTCAAAAGATGTCCTAGCTGCAGCAAAACCAACAGATATGCCGGCTAACTTGCTAAACCTTGCCATTGCAGAGAAGTGTTGTGGGGAGATACCTCCAGCTTGGCAAACTTCTCGGCCTTATAGCAAGCGTATTCGGCGTTGATGAGCTTGGTGAGGAGGAACTCGTGGAATTCTGGGCCCTGCAGCAGGATTAATGAGAAGCAGTAGGGAAAAAAAACAGAAGTCATGCGATAGATGTTAGGACCGAATGGCGCACAGATACACAGATACTTTCCCAGGTTATAGGTGACATCCATAAACAAGTGGCTTTCAGTAACAATCATGAATCATCTCTGACTTTAAAACACAATGACTCAATGAAGCACTTACAGCTTTGAATTCTGAGTTTCTATGCCCCAAAATTTAAAGAATAAGCATAAAGCTTCTATAAGGTGGACAGTGGTTGAAGCCATATGGACCCACCTTTCTGAATACCGCTGGATCTGGGAGGGCGGGTCCGAAGAAGGGCACATCGTCTCTGGCTGTCACAGACACCTGGAAGGATGGCAAACTATGTGGGACTTGGGAAACACTATGCTTGTCAGAGTATAGGGGGTGTGGCCTTTTGATATACAGTATCCATGCCAACTTGAAGGAATGCTTCTGGATAAACTGTCTGATCTGGTCTTTTCAGTCTGTTCCTAAAACGGGGTGTTTATTATGAGGCCAACAGTTCTCTCAGAGCATTGCATGATTGTATGTCCTGTATGTGGTTCTTACATGTAACCCAAGTACACAGGCACATTTAAAGTGAGTTAGATCAAGCTAGACAAGTTCAGTCACAGGGTGAGATGTTTTAAAAAGTGCTTCATTGCCTTAGTGAAGTTATTATTTGTGCAGCAGGTATCCTCACCTGCCAAGATTTAAACAAAGAACTAATTAAAACGCATCCTGAATTCTGTGGACCCCCATGGAGGTGTTACCTTGTACAGGACATTATCCGAGCAGGGGTTCACCACCTGGACGACCACGTAGGCATGCAAGAAGTTGGATGCGATCATGTCTGGCACAAAGGGTGTGCTCTCTTCCTGGAACACGATGGCCACGATGTCATTCCCGATGTGTCGCTTCCGCTGGAGCTGCAATAACAAGGACTGACGTCACTGGCCTTGAGGCAGCTGAACTTGTCTACCCAAGATGAAGACACCCCTGTAAAAAGCCGACCCCTGTCCTCAATGCAACAGTCAGCTGGGTTCAGGGTCC
>JAABNX020000143.1:21112763-21126634 GCA_015163995.2 Mormyrus lacerda
TCAATGGGAAATAGTAGAGCTATCATCTAAGGTTAACAGGAAATGGTAGAGCTGCCTTCTATGGTTAACAGGAAATGGTAGAGCTATCATCTACGGTTAACAGGAAATGGCAGAGCAATAATCTAAGGTTAACAGGGAATGGCAAAGCAATCAGCTGAGGTTGACAGGAAGTGGCAAAGCAATCAACTATGGTCAACAGGAAGTAGAAAAACAGTCACATAAAGATCATAGGAAGTTGTAAGAAAATCTGCCTCTTGATATCCTGTTCTTTCCCAAAAGGGGATTCTACCCAAGTTAATTTTTTAAAATGGTTACATATTACAAATAGTGTTGGGTACTGTGACAGTTCACAGTGTTAGGTGATCATAGTGTAGTCACACTGGTCCCTTATTATCCATGTTCTGTAAAAGTTAACTTTAGACAACTTCAGACATCCTGACCATTGTCATTGTCAAGACATATAGGTAGGTAATAGTGAGATAATGTAACCTTAAATGGCTCATCTGAATATACATATCCTGTTCTTGAAGGACTCGGGAGATGAATGTACAGACAGATTTTCTACTGTTCTGCTACTGAGTCCATTTATGACTCCGTTGTGCTGTCAGCTTTTGTGCTGAAATGTCACAAGTGTTGCCTTAGAAAGGCGCGTTGCTAGCCTCCTTTTCACTTTCACCGGAACCATGACAAAATTCCAAATCACAAAGCTCTCACATGACTCATAAAGGACAATACAATGCCACCCTAGCTGTCTTTAGGCTTTACAGACAAGTAACAGCTAGAGACCCAATGATGTCCTTAGTGTCGGTGGTCTCCGGAGCATATTAACACTAACTGGGTTAAGAATCTGTGCCAACATCCATAAGTGTGTGCGTTCAAACCTTACAGCTGACAGATTAGTTATATCAGTATTGGGCCCTTAACCTCAATCACACCCTACTCTCTGATCCTCCATTGTATGTCGCTTTGGACAAAAGGGTCTTCTAAATAAAAAAGTTAATTTAGGCAACTACTGGACAAGCCCAGTTTGTTAACACTGTCTATCTCATCGTAAAACAAACACAAGCTTGACAGATTTGACCTAGCATTGCTTATTTTTTTGCATTTATGTAGTGTGTAGATTAAAAAATCTTCTCATTAGCAGGTATCTCTTGGGATAATACACAAGACCAAAAAAGATCAGATCCTTTTAATAAAACAACATCAGGTGCACCGGTGAGGTCACATAACCCAACAAGTCAATTAACCTTTTCAAGAAATAGAAAAAAAACCTCTATATATAAACTCTTGGAGCCTACCTGCCCAAACCTTTGGTAGATGACTCCAAACTTGAAATTGTTGCTAATGACATGTTCATCAAAAGTGACAATGAGCCTTGATGCCTGGGATATGAAGAGTGGGCAACATGTTAGTAAGGTGGGTCCCACGATTACTGGGCAATGCACAGGCAGGTCTTTCTTTATATAGCCTCTCTTCCCCCAATAATCCTGAGAAACTGCATATCTCTATCACAATAACAAAATCTGGCATCCACATCACAGAATCACTGTTTATGCTACAGGGTTGCCAGCACTCGCGCATATGGCGTAACACTTTCAGACTCTCACTTACAGCGAATATTTATTCCATTATAAGCCTAAACTCAGCTTATAAACTTTACAAGGTAATAAAACTTACATGCATGAAAATGCGTGTGCAGACTCGTCTCAAATCAAATATCTCACTCCAGCCAGCTTAAGCAGTTGACAACCCTGATGTCAATTACCTGACATGAACCTATGTTCCTGTATGTTCCTATGTATGTGAGTTTGCTAGGGTAGTTGTCATAGCATTCCAGGATGAGGACTCATAGCCCACAGGTTCAACTTATAGGACAGACACAGCTGTTGTGACCTTAATAATGGAGCTTAGCCTGAAATGCCAACATGTTATAAAAATTTTACCTGCCAAGTGTCAGATAAGTAGGTCTACAGTCTAATTATTTACATAGATTGGAGACTCAATAACATAATGGTGGGAGTCATTGTTTGCAAATGATGAGGTGTACTCCACCCTTGCTTAAGTGATTATCAGCAGCTGTGGTTACCATAACTTGACCGACTGTTAAGGGAGAGGCTAGCAGGCTGGCAGAGTTTGGTGTTTACCTTTGGGTAGAGAACAGGGTAAAACCGGTCCACGTTCACTTCCTCACACACAAGCTGGTAAAGAGACAACAAAATACAGTTAGCAGGTGACAGAAGGTCTTTGTTTCCTGCAGCTTATGTCAGGGCCAGAATTACTAATGGCAGGATAGATCCCACAGTATGAGGCTGGCTACATCCGTCGTAGCCAGTACTCCTTGGGATTCATGGCCTGGATTTTGCTAATGTTGAGCTTACTTTGGCCATCTGGACAACGTTGGGGAACTCGGTTAGGCAGGATATCGGGATGACGTCATGATATGTCTTTACTTTTGTCCTGAAAAACACAAAATGGGAATAAAAATATTCCCATTTTATTATGTTGGCAGTTTTGGATGTGCGAACAGCAAATAATTTTCACCAACCACAGAAAAGTTTTGTGTGGGTTTGGGCAATACAAGGTATAGTGATTACGGTCTGGAACTTGCAGCTCAAAGTTTTCTTACTCAAGTGCAAGGAACAGGCTGCAATTGTACCCTTAGGAATTATATGCCACCTAAATTGCTCCAGGAAAATATCCAGCTACATAAATAGATGAAGGCCATAAGGTCCTTAGGTTAAACTGTTAAAGGAGGAATTAAATGTGGATTTGAATGTAAGTGTATGTATCTGTTAACAGCTATACACTTACAGGAGCGATTTCTCAGAAAAATTAGTCATCTTGCCAATGTTAGATTTGACTTGTCTAATAACGTTTCGAAAAACAATATGTATTATGCAATAAAAACTGGCAGAAATGTGTATTTTTAGCCTTGAGATAAACAGTGTTTGATCAAAGTTAATCCCTTTTTAGCCTCCGTGCCACAAACAAAACAAACAAGCATTACTTGTATCACTGTCAGTAAAAGAATAGTAGGAATGGGAGAAGAGAATTCGCACGACCCGGCAGTAGTAAGATTCCTCTGTGCTAAGGGCTGCTAACTGGCCTGAACTGGTCATCTGTGGACGGGTCAGGTTGCCTGGTGACCGGTGACCCTTTTCATGTTCACTGACGGAAGGCGCCGTGTGACAGTGCATAACCTGCTTATTTTGATATTTGCCCTGAATATTTCAGGAACGCAGTGAAACGTGCTTTTTGGGATCTTCTAGGATGCACAGGTTATTTAGCGGTACAGAGAGATATACAGAATCAATACATGGAGATGAGAATGGAATAAGAAAGGCTGGAGAAGCATCCAGAAAATGAAAAGAACAACTAATGCTGAGAAACGAATGAAAAGTTAGAATCAGGGAAAAAGGGGAAAAGGGGTAGAAATCTGACAAGGAGGGAAGACAGGAAGGACAATAGGAATGTGACACCTTAACAGCAGACGGAGATGCTCCTGGTTCCCAATGACATCATACTTCACGGAGAAGACCAGGTGTCCAAGGGCGCTGTCCATGGAATAGTAGTTAAAGTGCTCCTAATGGAACATCACCAAGGAAACGGCGTTGTTGACATAGATATGCTCATCATTCCTACGTGCAATCAAAAGACTCGTTAAACCGAGGACCAAACAAACATCTTCGCCATCTACAAACTGCATGACTTTCTAGGAAAGATGTGATTGGTCTTCTGAGATAAAAATCTGACATAGAAACACCAATCAAATGTATGTCACTGTTACAGTGAACCTATCATGTATGGTACAATAAGGTATGCTGCAACAGAATTCCCTGTCCTCAGTTCCCCACTGGAAATCTAAATTTGTGATAGAGACTTTATCCAGTCATCTCATTTACGTCAATTAGTAGCATTGCTTCCGTTTTGTTCAGGACTTCGTTGATGGAAGGAAAACATGGGATATCTAAGGTAATTGACAGTGACTTTCTCATCTTCATTCGGCCAGTCAATTAAGCTCTCATTGGATAGATTGTATCTTTAAATGTGTATTTTTGATTCATGACTCTGGGACTAATTTAATCCTATTGACCACAGGGACTCTCAAACTTCCACTTTGGTCATCAGAATAGCAGATTGATAACACACATCAAGGTCATTGCTATCTCCGGCAATGCGGAACAACACTCCGGTCCATACCGATAAAATAGGTTAGCACGTTGTTGGGAAATCCCTGATTTGATCAGAGGTGACTCTTTATCTCAGATGGTCAGAACATCATAACTTCTTTCATGGATCCCTTTTAGTTTCTTTTCAGCCTCTTTTATCTTTTTATGTTAATTTGCTAACTTTGTCATTTGAATCATGCACCCCCCCCCAGTTTCCATGTGGATATTTTTTATTATTTTATTTGATTCTGTTATTCTGCACTATGATCTCTTATCCAGTCAGGTATACATCTCACCTTGCCCATGAAGTGCTTCCTGTATATCTTGGCTGTAGTGTTGCTTTCCAGCTTGACTCGGGAAGCCGGAGACAGCAGCTGCTCCGGGTCGATTTCCCCGCCTGACTCGTGATTGGTCCCCTCGATCCAATACCCTCCAAACTGGGGCAGTAGGATCAGTGGGAAAGGTCTTTCCCGAGCCAGCACCTGGGTGACCATAGCAACAATGAGGCCAATAAGAAGCGGAATGGATCACCGTTCAAACGCTACCTCACCAAGCCTCAATGGGAACCAGAGAGGCTCTCACCTCATGCACGCTGGGGTAGGGGATGTAGTCTTCCTCAGTCTAAGGAGACAATGGACACATGTCACAGAAGGATGAGAGAGGCACTCTGAATTCAAATGATTTCACTTCTCCATGGAGACCAGCCACGATGTGGAGAGAATTCTTGGTCTCATTTACTGTTACTGTCACTGCCGTCTTGGTCGTAAGTAAGATGGAGTAGCTCAGAGGAGAGCAGCTGACAAATTTTTTGACACATCTGCACATTAACAGGCTGCCGGGAGCTTAAGTCGCCAGGATTGATGGATCTTGGAGAGATGGAGGGTAAAACTTACCTTTAGCGGGGGAGGGAATGTGCACCTCTGCTCATCCATTCTGCTGCCCTGGAAGAGAGAGAGAAGCCCACCATGAACACATCCACTAGGGCAGAGCATGTGTCATGTAGGCGGCGCTACATCTTAGGCACCTTAAACTGGATAGTCTTGCTGACTTACAGTATGACTTCATTCTCCATTATAACCACTGAGAATAGAATTAAGAAGTACACTATTCAATGGCCTTCTGGTGCATAGCACAGGGCACATAGCAAAGGTATGATGCTAAGACGTGATGTGCTATCAGCCCACAAATAAAGAGGACATTAGAAGTGTGAAGCTAACAAACAGGAAAAGCGATTGTTGAAAGGCCTAAGAAAATGTCAGAGGACAAGAGCAAGAGTGGCTGAAAGGCAGGAGCAAGCAGCGTTGTGGAGATGGAAGATAAAACAGCCACTGGAGGCGGTGTCACATGTGAAAGGCCAGTTTGGAACTGGTTTGACAAGCCCAGGGAATGACCCAGTGAGGCTGTCACTCTCGATGTCACTGATATCATCGTACTGAAGGGCTGGAATTCAACCAGTCGCTGATAGCATAGATACAAAGCATCCCTCTATCGAAAATTCTTTTCTCACATGGGGAGTTCAAACAGTAGGAGAGACGAATGAGACATAAGACTGTGACAAAACAATGACAAAAAATTCAAAGGCTCCCCGTTACACCAATATTACCAAACGAACCTCGGGGGGGGGGCTAGAGCAATTTCAGTCAAAACAGTAAGAAGATTTTCATCAAAAGAGCAACCGTCTCAAGGGAGACAAAGGTTTAGCCTGAAGTCCACATGCAAATTAGCAGATATGACTTTGTAGCTGCTGCTCTCTTCAGGTGTCCACATTTTTTCAGACACACACACATCCACAGACAAATAACAAATCTCTGAACCAAAGTAGTAATCCAACGAGAAGACCATTCACCGTCAAAGTGCACTTCAGAAGTAGCAGAACAGAGAAAAACTGTAGAGGAAGTCAAAAACATGTAAAATCCAACTCACCTGCATCCTTGCAATCATGTTAAATAAGTCCGTAGTCTGGGGAGAGACAGCAATAAACCAGAGATAGTTTTACTTCTTTCCCATGACACACAAACGCAGTGGCCTGGAGGGCTGAGTGTGGAATGAGCCCTGCCCTCTCAGTGATCAGCTCCTCAACCAAAATACTGCTTTACAAAGGAGTCATTCTGGCACAACACCTTAACAGCATATATTCCATTTCATACGGCTGCTCAGTTGAATATGAAACACACACACGGGAGAGACTATGCTGACCAGACCTTATTCTGCCTTAAACGAAAGTGCTTCCATTCTTTGAATACAATATGCATCCATTTTTACATTAGTATAACATTCTTATTTGATTATCATTCTTATAAAATACCAATTCTTCTAATATAGCTTATAAAAATATATTGTGAAATAATTCTTTTGAGGAATCAATAATCATACATTTATTTGAAATATTAGTTCTTAAATAGCTGTTTTTTATATTTTGGAGTAGAAAACAAAAATGGCATTTACGATTTCATAAAGCTACTGCAGTCAATGAACTGTTAATGTCAGGGCCCAGTTTAATGTAATAAATAACGCTGTGTATGTAAACATGGCCTAATACAATGACATCATCATACATTAGGGATATCACTATTCAGAGAAAATGATTTGATAACTCCATGTACTTGATAAAAGATCTTGCAAAATAATAATAAAAAAACACATATAACAGAATTATTTGTCAAAAAAACCCAAGCCCACTTTATGATGTCAGTACTCAGCGCTGCCTACTGAATATCCCCATCCATCCATCCATCCATCCATCCATCCATCCATCCATCGCCTGGTGCCATTTTCAAGCAGCACTGGGATACACTTTGGACAGTCAATACATTGCAATAAGTGCAATAATATTTAAAAACAATGAACCCTCCAGCAAATAAATGTACAGGTTGTATGGCCAATGATAAAGCTGGACTTAATAAAATGGAGCTTCCAATTCGCTGGAATCCAGAATGCTAATGAATATGGCAATGTTCTGCTGAAAGCATAACATTGAAAAATGGAGTCAAATAAAGAGTGTTTTTCAGTATTATTGTAAGCAGAGAAGCTCCAAGGAAAAAGCTGAATTCCTTATTTTGGACTCCTTATCTTTTGGCCTGGTATTACTCCCTTCAGCTACTATCGTAAATGCTGCAAAATTGTTATCATTCGTCATGACCCAAAAAGAGGATGATCTCAAAGCTTCATAATTTAATGAACACAACTGAGTCTTACAAATGTATATTACGACTATTAATCTGCCCGCAATGTTGACATTTGTCAAAACAACCACCGTGACCTCATCAGGTTAATGCTAATTAATTTGTGTTCTTGGATTTAATTAGTGCTCTATGTACCGTATGAAGCATTTCCACTGCTCTCTAAAGGGGTTTGAACTTAATGAAGCCATTGCGGAAAAGTGATGTTTTTCATTCTGCAACGTTATTTGAATTAGACAATAAACAGAGTTTGCTCAGTCGGCACAAAAACACACACGGCACATACACAGCGGACACCTCCAGTCTGGAATAGCGGGTACATCTTGCCTTGCAAGTGCCTCAAACAAAAGCCACAGCCTGGGGATATGTAAACAAAGCAGGGACACCACCTTAAGAACAAACACACGGGCCAGCCAGGCAAATAGAGAGGCTATGAGCCAGAGTGAGGCTGTGTGCGCGGCATGCCGGTGCCCGACCAGGCGAGCTGTGCCTCGGACCCCACCGGGCATCACAGTGGCTCCCCACACTCTGCCGTTATTACCACCAGACGCCTTGTAATAACAGCCGTTATTACCACCAGACGCCTTGTAATAACAAAACGTACTTGTTCCTGGTAGAATTCTTTCATATCTGGTCCCAATGAATACCCAGGAACACAACTTATTACCCATTTAAAGTAAAACTGTTTATAAAAAATGTAGATAAGTATTTCACTCTGTTTCGGAGGACTTTCACTTGCTTACAAAATGTTAAAAATCCCTGTAACTAAATAACTCTCACACAAATGTTTTCCTACTCTGAGTTCAGCTGTAAAGACATGAAAGCATCATTTGGTACATGTATTCTTCTCCATGGGATTTGGCACCTATATCACAGGAAAAAAGGTGAAAACCTAAGAAACGAAGCATCGTAACAACGGCAGAATTATGCCGTGCTCTTCTACTGGAATGTTTCATGTGTTAAGTGGGAGATTCAGCTGCCAGAAATTGCATCCAGTACAGCAGTGTCTATAGGGTCAGGTCTGTGTCCCTCTCCGAACTGCACACACACGACAAGGGCGTCACTTTTTTAGCTCGCATTTCCAAAAATGTTATATCAGGGATGAAGTTGGAACGGACCTCCGGAACCGGACCCTGTAACAGACCCGGAAGGTATTCCAGCTCTGTCTCGATGTAACCATGGGGCTGTGAGCCCCTGGAACACCGTCTACTGCAAGACGCAATTTTTAATTTATGAAAACCGCGTACAAACAGGTGGGATGGGTCCAACATGGACAGATGCTGGACGGAACACATACACATACACGTGTGTGGACACGCAATCCCGTCACGCAACACTGCTGCACTCAGAGTGGGGAACACTGGCCTTTTTCACCATTTCACCATGATGAAATAATATTATAAAAACAAACTCTCTCAGTCACACAAACACACACACACACACACACACATACACACACACAGAAAAAAATAGGTGTCCAGCAGAGGACTTACATCACTGTGCCGTCTCCGCTGATCCCCCATCGTCAGTGGATAGCCCAGAGTCACACGGTAATTCTTCGCCATCTTTAACAGCCCCCCCACCACCCCCCCACCAGGTCCCAGCGCTCCCGTGGAACAGGAGATCTGCCGGTGAGGGTGAGTCCGTTGGCCGGCGCACAGCTACACACGCCCACATGGGCTCTAGGGGGGAGGACCGGTTCACTATGTCCAGGCGTCACACCCCACAGGCACTGGGCACGGCTGTGCACGCTTGTTTGTGTGTGGGTGCGGGTGCAGGTGTGTGTGTCCCTGCCTATATGCCGGATTATAGAAGTGAATCCTCATCTGTGCGTGTGCCTGTCTGTGTCAGTGTGTGTGACCCAGGTATGTATTACATTGTGGGGACCAAATTTCCCCCCATTGTGATAAAAAGCTGTCATTTTGACATTTTCAGTCCACACACATATTGTAGAATTTTTCTGATGGAAATGAATGGATGGTCCCCAGAAAGATATGAATACATATGTGTGTGTGTGTGTGTGTGTGTCTGAGAGTGTTTGTGTGTGTGTGTGTGCACTGTGTGTCTGTGAGTGTTTCTGTGTGTCTACAGTAGGAGTGTTTTTGTGTGTGTGAGAGTGTTTGCCTGTGTGTCTCTGGGAGTGTTTGTGTGTGTGTCTGTGAGTGTGTGTGTCTGTGAGTGTGTGTGTGTGCGTGTCAGATCACCTTGTAGGTCTCCTTGTACACACTTTCATTCGCTTCTGCTCCTCTTCTCTCTCCGCACTATAAAGCTGTACTGCTCTCTTTCTCCTCCCACCTCCCCTTTGCCTCTCCTACATTTGCTCCTTCCTCTCCCTCTTCACCCACTCGCTCTCTTTTCCCATCCATGTCAGAAGACAATAAGGCAGCATTTTAAGAAAATACACATTGACTTCCTTTCAATCAATCATTCACTCACGCATCATATCTGGTTAGCAAATATGGAGAGCATCCCCTTCTCAGAGAACAGCCCGAGTTGCCGGCGTGCAAACAGGTGGTTTTCTGGAGAAATGCCAGACAGGTTGTACTGGATTTCTTGGTACCAAATATTTATCAAATGATGACGGGCAATTATCACTGCATTTCTGCCAACATTACCACCAGGCAGGATAATGTACTGATCTATGATGCAAACAATGTGTGACTTGGGGAGTAAAAGAGTGTGTCTGAAATCGAGTGCTGCACACTACATACTACACAGATATCTGCAAGGACAGAACATGCTGTTCTCTTGGTGCACTTAGTACTTGGCATTCAACTGAGAGTGGAATGGACTTACTGCACCGTCACAGCCTGTGATTCCAGTAAACTTTGA
The DNA here is from genome assembly GCA_015163995.2 of Mormyrus lacerda. Taxonomy (NCBI): domain Eukaryota; kingdom Metazoa; phylum Chordata; class Actinopteri; order Osteoglossiformes; family Mormyridae; genus Mormyrus; species Mormyrus lacerda. Next base: position 21,122,944 of record JAABNX020000143.1, read on the forward strand.
CCTTTTCATGGTGAAAAGAGGCCACCTGTTGCACTGAGATGAGATGAATTTTGTTAATTCCTGCTCAGACATTTCAGTTTTAAATTGTTCACAACCTAAACAAAATATGATAATCAAATATATTCTTTTAATAAGCAATAAACTTGAAAACAGCTTCCTCCATCCTATATATATTTTTTTTAAATTAAAGAAGATGCAGGTGATACAATGTGGAATTAACCACTAAGCACATGATAGCGATAGAACACAAAACAAGCATTGAAAAATAATAGAAAAAAACCCATCTTGACAATAAACCAATTTTAGAAGCTAATTTACACCCATTTCATTATCAATACGAATGGAACATAGTGTTCACAGTATAACTCAGAAACAATGGGGAATCTTCTATATTAGCACCCCTACCTTCTACGATAATCTACTATATTTATGCAAGAAATGATAAATCACTTCAATAAATGTCTTTCACGGTGATCAGTTAAATCAGAACCTTGGTTTTCAGCCTTTCTTGTAATAGGAAAAAATAAACGCATAGGTAGCACTGTGGGATAAATGTTTTTTAGATAGGTGAAACATTAAAAAATGTAAAGGCATGTCAGACTACCCCGTACATGGCTAAGAGGAATCGTGCATGAAAACAGACCAGAACTTGGGACTCCCTTCAGTTTTCAAGTAACCGGAGATCCGCTTTCATGTGAAACGAGCCGGCAACCTCGAGATGGAGCACCCAGTCAGCATGGAGTTTGCTTCATTAAGAGCCACTCTGCCAACACCATAACAGAGATGGGGGTGCCCCCTCAGGGCACCACAGAGGACCATTTGCTGAAGTGTTTAGTCATGAGTCTCTCTGCCTTCCTTCTTTCCTACTCCTCTGAGCTTCTGAAGATGTAGATGCCCGATCTAGACGACATGTTTGCCCTTTGCCAACTGAGTAAGGGCCCAAGTGAGTGGACCGATCTCTCTTAGCCTGGGGGGGGGGGAGTCTTTGTCCTCCAGAGTGGCAGGAGGGGGTCAGGTGACAGGAAACCTGAGTCTTTCTTGGCAGACAATAACCTTCTTGACTGTGTGTATATCAACACATAGATTGTCGGCGGTGGTGAGGGGGTGGAGGTGGGGTTGGGTAGACACAATGGCTCAGTTGATTGCACGCCTGATGTGACAGCCTCTTAGCCTTGTGGCCAAAACCCGCCAGCATGCAACCCGCTGTGCACCGTGCAACTTTGTATACTTAAGGAGCCGGGTGCTGGGGAATTCAGTGCCGTGATGTTGATCACTCTAAATGCATAGATCTGTATAGCACAGTATAACACCCCCTGTGGCTACAGCAGAGGTTTACAGTTCCAAGGAGTTCAAGCTACTGCTATAGTCTCATGTCAAATATTCTGAGGCCAATTCATTTTAGATTATTGCCAACCACCAAGGCTTGCATTCCCCGATTCTGACCTCTCCAGCGGTCATCCATTGCAAGGGCACCATGGAAAATCTGCACCATTATAATTAACTTTGTGTTTACTCTGACCTGGTGTGTACATACAGTACTGTAACATATCAGTTATGTGTAAGTCACGAGGAAGGCATTTGAACCATGCAGTGTTGCACATGGCACAGATCTGATCGATAATCTGAGCATTCTTCAGGTCAGCTGAAAACTCTGAAAACAGCTGAAAAATTCTCCATGAGAGAACATACTGGACTTTTTTGGGGTGGTACAGCCCATGTCAGATATCACACCGGGCGTGGTTGCCACGTTTGGTGCAAGATTAGAACTAGGAACCACCTCCCAGGATCAACAAAGCAAGCCGTTACTAAGAAAAATAACTAAATGTATTTGTACAGTGACCATACATACTTCTTAGCCTGCTTCAGGATGTTTTTAGAAGCAGCTCTCAAATAGTGTCCAGATCAGGAATGAGGTAATTGTATTTCTCACTGAAACTTCCCATAGAAATTAACGAGTCTGTCAGCTGGTTGTGAGTGAGTGTTTGCAGGAATACCGCCACTCATCTCAGGAAAACCAAAAGTCTGCTTTTTAATCGGCACCTCAAGGGGCAGTGGGGTGTGTTGTGCCACATGTGTCAGCAGCTCAAAAAGACTGCAAAGAGAAACTCCACAACACCCCAGGAATTGGTGTTTGGCCCAGGTAACTGTCCGGTTTGTTCCAAGACTGAATGCAACATCAGTTAACATCGTTGAAGGCAAGTCTTGGAGAGCTAGTTGGTACTCTAGAGCACTACTGAGCATCTGCTATCCTAAATAGTTAAAGGATTCAAGCTGAAACCAGAGCCCAGGATAACATGCTTTCAAACACAAGACTGATACTTCCTTAATGTATGTCATGCACAAAACACGAGGAAAGGTTTGAAAGCGGACATATAACTCCTTCCCCATCTAAATCTGCATCAGGTAGATGCACACTCATCCTGATCCTGTGTCCTGATCCTTTCTCCGAGCTCTGCCCGTTGGATGTCGGATTTCGGATTTACACCTGTACACCTTTTAACACCTTTTCCCCTCATCTGCGGAAGAAAAGATGCTACTATTCTATGTGAGGTGGCTAACGGACGCAGTTTAGGTCAATCATTAATTACAAAGGGGTCTGACTCTCGTTCCAAAACTGCACCAGCTAACATGCCGCTGATGTTCTGAGACCCAATGCTCCCAAACAACGGCTGAGTAGAAGCACAAGTAAAACTGAATCCCCAGACACCAGAAGACTTACATCTGGAGAAGGATCTGCTGGGGCTAGCAGGCATTCCATTCAGAGATGCTGGTTCTATTGGGCTTCTAAAACATTACGGAAAGCAACAGATGCTGATCCCAACATCATACACATTAATAGTCCTTGAGATCTGTGAGCCGTGAACTAGACTTGTTTAGAAACGGCTCCCAAAGATGCGAAGCTCTCGTGTGCCACAAAGCGCCGGTCCGGAGGCTCTCGAAACTGTAAACTGAACAAAAACAAAAGCATTGCAATCCTATTGTTCCTCCCAGTTTTGGAGCACAGCAAACCCAGATACTGAGACTTCTTTCTGGCCTGAAGAAAGATTCTTCATTGTTAAGCAGTTATGTGAGAGCTAAGGCTATGGAGACAGAGCGGAGAATTTCACATTGGATCACTTCAGATTCCCTGGTGCTGCTCTTACATCTGAGGCATGACCAGCACAAGGTCACTGTTAGTTTCTGCGGGAAACAAAGCCACTAATTTGTAAAATTCAGGGTTTTGGAGTAGTTGTAAATCTGATTTATTAACTGGCAAAAGCCAGTTGCTACCCACAGAACCTGCGTGACAATAAAGCCTCAGATGTCCTCCCAGAGCTCTCAGGTGTTAAATGGTTGCATAAAGGATGAGGCAGAGTGGTAACCCTGGCGATGGATCTGTTCCTGTCAGGAAGTGTGGCTGTTGTGAGAGGTGCACGTCAGCAGCCGTCTAACATAGCCGAGGGATGGGTTTCAGGCTGCCGAAACGCTGCTAGACGTGACCGTAATGACCGTCATGGCTGGCTGGCGGAATTCAGCCCTGTGCTCTGTCTCCGACCGAGCATGCATGTCGTGATGGAGGGGCGACGGGAGAGGCAGGCAAGCTGGCTTTCAAAGTGACACCCCATCCAGGGAGAGAGTGCGAGGCACAAGGGCAAGCAGGAGGAAGAGGGCGGGGTGACTAGTGGTGGTGGGGGGGGGGGGGGCCGACCAG
>JAABNX020000143.1:21131042-21152166 GCA_015163995.2 Mormyrus lacerda
CCCCCCCGCGCATCCCATCCCCCCCGCATCCACACTCAATTACCCCCTAAATGGATTTGTCAGTCACAGACACCTGACACTTCTTCTCTATGGAGTTTCGCCCCTGATGGACCTCCCAGCGCAAGCGGTTGAATGCTTTGCCTGGTGAAGCAAGCAGATATTGAGACTTTGTCAATATCCAGTCCAAGCATAAAACTGTACCCTTCTCACACAGAAAGTGTTCTGTTCCACATATCACTAACACACATAATTGTCCAACACACCCTTCAAAGTTATAGCTGGAACCACAATAGAATGCTAACAGTTAGCACTCAGATAAGGAGCAATGGCTATATCAGAAAGACACAGATATAGCTTGATCAAAAAGCAAACAGACAGACAGAAAGAGCCCTCACACAATTTCAGCTCAGTGTCATTAGACTACAATTCCACACATGCACTGAAGTGTCACTTCAGAAAATAGTAACAGCAAATTAGCAGTTAACCTACGGAAATAGCTGCGGTTTTTGAAACGCCGTCGTTAGCGATTCCATTAGCTTGTCTGAAATTAAATCACACCAGTAACAAAATGAGTTAGGATATTAAAAATTCTTCAACACCAACAACAAAACCATTGCTTTCCGGCGGAGATCCCTTGAGAAATTGGTTCCCTCGTTATTTTAAAATGTAATAAGACGTGTAGTGACCCTAACAGCCACTGATAGCGGACAGGGAGGCACGTCGTCCAAGAGCCACAAGGGAGAATACCAGACTTCCATCTCCTGACCCCGAACACAAGAAGGAGTGGCAGAGGTTCAACTCGAAAGAGGTGGGGCTTACCATAAGCGCTGAACTTTCTTCGTGAAAACTCTGGAGCACTGTTGGAAGAACAGCCTCCTCCGGGAGCCTGATGCAAGGGCCATGTCCTCCCCGTCTCAGACACAGAGCCGCACTGGAGGGACCCAAGCAAGGGAGCAGCCTTTGCCGGCCGACCCCCCGCCCCTTTCCCGGACAGCATATGAGTCCCGGCCGCAGGCCCTGTAGCTAACCTGGGGGAGCCGCGCCCCAGCATTTGGAGGGGAGTGGCTCCTTTACACGCCCTCCTTAAAAGAAACACTAAACCAGCTTTTCAAAGCCTGAGCCCCAGGTAAGGTAGCTTGCATCTCGCAGACTGCTTCCAGGTGCCTTGGCGCCCTCAAGGCGCTCTTTAGCGCGCCATAGCTGGAAAAACCGCATTCGTCTCATCTCCAATGCTCTCTAGGACTGAGCTGCTAAGCAAGGCTGAGTGGTGAGCGCAGCGCCCCAAACGACTTTAAAAGGGGCATGGTGCAGGGGGTAAGGGTCCAAGCATGCTAGGATACGCCTGGAGTTCTTGAGAACTGTGGTCCCTGGTGAACATTTATGCAGAAAAACAATGGCGGCAGCAATATGGGTGACACTCTTTCGGCGTGAAAGGCCTTTCTCCATCCCAGTATCCTAGCTTTTTCCTCAATCTCTTCATCGCTCCCCCCCAGAATTCCTATGGAAATTTAAAATCGAAGGCAGTTCATTTCTGCACAAGTAGAATTTTAAGTAGACAGAAGATGAATTGAACATAAAGTCCAAAAACTAAAAATGAGACAGAAGAATATTAGCAGGCAACAATAGACCAGAAGTGGCATGTAAACCCACAGGGAAAAAGTTAAATACAGTGTGTCATAATAACATCCAACAAAAGCAAAAAAAACATAAAAGAACACAAATGCCATTTTGCTGGCAGGTTTCACCTCAGGCTGAAATAGGCTGCTTCATATTGGGCTGCCAGATTGGCAGTAATCGTCTTCCCTCTACGGGATTCAATTGTTGTTTTTAATTTAAGTTCCCAAATATGGAGAAAAATGAAAGAGCGAGATTATGGATGTTTTTAATAATCAGAGTTTGGGAGTTTTTAAATATTTATTATAAGTTTGGGAAGGATTGTCTCTGGGTTTATATACTGCTGAAGGTAACATTAATCGATCAGGGAACAGTGGCTCGTGGTGGAGGACAGAGACATTAGAAATGGCTGCGCTGTAATTTAGAGAGTGCAGGCATGCTTTTTGCACTTTGATGTTATGTATTCTCTGGTACCACACACTCTCATTCATCTCCACCAGTTCTCTTCATCTGTCCCTCTCCTCCTCCCTCTCTGTCTCTCCCTCTGTGATCTTTCCATCATCTCTCTCTCACCATCTCTCTAATTTAGCATATCTCTCTCTGTTTCTCCCCCTCTAATCTTCTCACCATCTCCTGTTCTCCTTCTCTCAGGCCATTCTCTTCCTGGAGCCGTACCATACCTAACCCCCCACTACTGTAACAAAATGTTCTTTCATACATGGACAAACATGGAGGTAATTCTACTGTCAGGCAGTACTTCAGCCCCACCCAAGGTTCGCCCCCCATTGCAATCTGTGCTCCCCCTTTCGATGACTAAGGTCACCTCAGGTTACCTTATGACACAGTCCACCCTGAGGCCAGTACTCTGATTTCAGTCACTTGAAATCGCCATTCATTTGTATCTTGCATTTCTGTGAGGATGGCTGGCCTTATGCACCAATCACCTAAACTTCTGATATTTCCTGATACTCCCAGAATGCCCTGTTCCTGGGAGAGGGGGGGGGTTGTTCCAGGTCGTTGCTGCTGGCCAAACCTCATTTTCTGTGGAAGGCACCAACATCAGCCTGTGTACATCAATGAAGCACCCATGGCACGACAACTGAAACTTGATGGTGTATGCAGGTGGGAGGGGGCTACCTGAGAGGTCACATCCTCGGAAAGGTGCAGAGATAACCACCAGCGGGCGCCATGGAGCCCTCTGGAAAATCACAGCCTTGCCCTCACCACAGGAACACACCATCTGACCATTACCTGCTCATTATACAGGTATTTGAAGTGCCTGGCTCGCCCTGATAAAGCTCAGTCATTAAAGCCCTATGAGTGCAGGAGGTCACTTCGAGCATTTCTAGAAAGAAACCAATTTATTATAGTTGTTGAACCTTAGACTTGGAAGTACTTTTGGAACTTTCCGGGCTGTTTAACTATGATTGTACTTACCTTGTAGGGTTTCACTATTAATTCATTCTGTTCGGGACAGACTTTTGTGACAGTACCCTTGGGACAGCAGGATATGTTATTACATCATCAAAAATGCCCTAGGGCTCCTCCCTCCCATGCACATCTCTCTTCCCCCCCCCCCCAGCAGAGGGTGGCTCTACCTTCCCATTGTAGCAGATGCCAATCGTGACCTAAGAGGCGTCCACTTGTCCTCATTCATGCAGTTAAGCACAAAAGAATGACACCATCCATAACGTCCTTCCAGAAAGATGCATTCTATTTTAATAGCTTGATGCAGGATTTCAACATCAACGAGCAGCAGACATCCATCAATCTTCTGTAACCGCTCGTCTCATTCGGGGTCTTGAGGTGTTTTGAGCCTATCCCCAAGGCTACAGGTGCAAAGGAAGGAACATCAACCTATCACAGGGCACACTCACACACCATTCACACTTATGGGTAAATTGATAACTCCAGCTCACCTCAGGATGTTTTTTGGACAGTAGGGGGACACCAGAGAATCCCAATGAAACGCCATGATAACACAAGGAGAATGGGGAAACTCCACACACACAGAGCGATGGCAGAGACTCAAACCCTGGTCCCAGTAGCATGGGACAATCACTCCACTGCCTGCAGTCTTGCATGAGATCATTTCAGACTTACTGATGTCAAATCTCTGGAGCAGTGCTTCTGTGTGGATGGTATGCCTCGGATGGAACAAACAGCATACCAAACTCAACCCCCCCCCCCCCCCATTTGGCCATTCTCAGCGTGCACTGCTGCGAAAGCTGCATGAGGAATAACCTCAAAACTTAGTGTGGGATAACATATCAGACGATGGGGATGTTCAACATTCATTTCACTTTGCAATTCGTGGCATTTTATTTGGCTTAAAATAAGCCAGCTATAGTCCTTGGGGTGTATCTAAAACAGTGACTACTACTCCAGCACAGATTCTCTGAGTTTGCTATGTAGAACCTCATTCTCTGGTCACTGACATACAGTAGTGCCCATCTGAGTGTCAATGATACTGTCATTCAAATGCCCAATGTGTAGTGGTCATTCTAGGCCTAGTTTTTATATAAATTCCTTTGTTTTTATATAAATTCCTTCAAGGTGTGAGTCTGTTGTTAGCCTCATTTATTATTATACCTGTCAGACACTCCATAACTACGCATCACTGAAACAATCCGGTGATCATAATCAGAAAAACTCAAAACCACCTGTCAAATTTTGCTGTTTTCTAAGCTGTTAGAATATCAAGATAAATGTTGATATTGTGAAAAACTCTGATATTGTGATAAAAATCTTTATACCACATCATTTTGCTAAACTCATGGTGGTCGTGACAGTATCTTTGTGATGACAGTAAGTTTTCTGTACTGACACCCTTCTGGAGACTCTTCTGGTGGCATCTTATAGAATAAAAACTTTGTTGCCAGTTCCACCTCATATTCACAATAAACTGTAAATCTCCTGGCGCGTACCCTCTCAGTCAGTTGGCACAGCAATATTTGTCTGGATTTTGTGCAAGAGGGTTTGTTTTGATCTTTAATGGAACAAGCACTCAGCTGTTCCAATGACATACCTTTGGACATCTGTCAATCATCTTCAGTCAGCCAATCATCTTCAGAGGGGGGTTTCATACAGCCAGCAAGGACTTACACATTAACTAGTGCCAGGCAGACCCCGGCCAGTAATTTAAATAACTGCTAATCAGTAGTTGACAAATCTAGCTGGCAGATGGTGGAGAGGAGAATGTCAGAAAGACACGTGTTATTCTGATTTCTGTTTCACTCAAAGAGCCCTTGAAATTGGATTTTTTTTATCTGTCCTAAAATAGCTGTTATTCTCATTTCGTGGATGCAGTTTTAGCCTCAAAATGGCGAAAATAAAAAAAGATAAGAACCAGCAGTTCCATCACTGTCCCTGACTTATCCTCATTTCATCACAGGGGTGAAGCACCAACCAAATCCAATGTGTTTTTAATTCAATGCATCTTTTATACGGCTGTGACTGTACAGGCCACATTAAGTTATTAACTGGAATGGCTGCAATGAGTCCCATCAATGCCCCACAAAAAAATGGGGAGATTTAAAATCTATATTGGACAAACTTGCCAACCTTGCCAACTAAAATATATACAGTTTTTCATAACCACAAGATTTCCTTCAGCTATTAGCTGGGGGAGGGAATCAAATTTTACAAACTGGCGAGTAATATAGCAGAACATATATGATTGATTTTTGCTGATGAGAAAAGCAAAGGAACAATTTCCTTGGAGTGGAGGTGGAGGGGACCATGTGCAGCCCATCCAGTGGGCAGACAGTCGCACGCTGGGGCTCCGACAGGAAATGAAGCTCAAGAAGCAGCTTGCAGCATCTGAACCGCGCTTTAATTAAAGCTGGCGGCAAGCAGCCATTGTGCTGAGCGGCACGGCGATAAAATGAGAAAGCGCAGCACAATGTCACAAAAGATGGGAACATCCTGAGGGCAGGAGAAACTTCTGGGTTCTTTACATCTGGGGCTTATCCAGCCTACAATCCGAAAGGTCCTCTGGCCTCAAATAACGTAAGCAGGCTAGGACTGAAAAGTCCATCGATCCCACAGCTTCTGTCATAAACAGGCTTCACCATAACATTGACCTGAGACACCTGTAACTGAATAGCATGCGATTCAAATCGTAGCTAGTCCAAGATCCCACGTGGTCCGCGGCCAGAAATGGCGATTTCAGGTCCAGAGAGTACGAATCCAGACTATGATTTTGTTTTAACCAACCGGTTGAACATAAAGAGTCAGTCACAGAGTACTCAACTGGTTGGTTGAAACAAAATCATGGTCTGGATTTGTACTCTCTGAACCTGAAATCTCCATCTCTGTCCACGGCTAGCCACAAGCCCCCATCAATGTTACTAATTTTACCCAAACATCCTATTTTTGGAACTCTAATTATGATAGCATAATGATTCAGTGCAGGGCTGTCATATTTAGCTTATTTTATTGGCCCTGTGAGTGAGAATGTCATGTCATAGGTGATCTACAGGTACTTGTTGGCAAGATATTAAAAACATGTAAGGATAAAATTGTGGTTGGAGTTTTTGGGGAAGAAATATCTACATTTGTGATATTTATGTTATATCTATGTTTGTGATATTTATGTGATATTTACATTTGTGACATCAATGTGATATCTGCGTTTGTAACATTTATGTGATAGCTACATTTGTGACATCAATGTGATATCTACGTTTGTGATATTTATGTAATATCTACATCTGTGACATCAATGTGATATCTACATCTGTGACAATGTGATATCTACGTTTGTGACATCAATGTGATATCTGCATTTGTGATATTTATGTGATATCTACGTTTGTGACATCAATGTGATATCTACATTTGTGACATCAATGTGATGTTTACATTTAGAGGAGCATCAGGATCAGATGCCACCCAGTGATAAGGTTTAATGCCACATGTACCTTAGCAATATGAAGAGCTGAGCTGACAGGTGGGCGGTAAAAGATGATTTTGTGAGACATTGCCAAAACTGCTGATGCATGCTGGGATACAAGAAAATACTGAAGAAGTCTAATCGCTGCTGGTAAGAGTCAACACCTACTCTTAGGTGCAATTTAATGCAAAAATACAGCAGAATTTACAATATTAATCTGTTTGCTTACAAACAGTAGAAAAACCAGACATGAATCCTAGTGCTTCCTGATCAGGCAGATTTTCTTGAATAATACAGGCAGTCTGCCCAACAGCATTTCTTCCATACATTAATACATTTGTGCAGAAAGACAAAATGTATGAAATTTTCCTGGAACTCCTTATAAAGCTGACTGCAGCTGAGAAGTCCTCAGCATATGTCTGTATCTAATGAGCAATGACAGAAATATTCATCTGCGTTTGCCAGTGCCACAGACTTGCTCACATCAACGCCGATATGTTTTGTTTCTGTCCGTACCCCCTGAGCCTAATTGGTCAAATTGGGTAGTTAATCATATATATGATACTATTATATGTCTTTTTATATAATCCATGTATATATCCACTTCCAATAATTACTTATCAAGTACAGAGTTACCATGCTTCTGTCAAAATATTCAATAGGCATAAATCACAAAGACCTGACATCCTAAAATCCACACAAGCTTCTCTGGATTCTTTCTTCCAAAAACAGTCAATCAGTACAAACAAATTTCAGTCTTTCTGCTCAGATTCATCTTTTTCTTGTGAGAAAAGTCATGCGCTGTTGAATCTAAAAAATAAATCTCTGCAGGATCTTGGAGAAGATGGACTGTATCTCCCTTCCATCAAAGTAGACATCCTGATGTGATCCTGATTGCTGGATCATCTCAAGAGCTTCTTCATCGTTCTCACATTCAGCATACTGGCACATAATTTGCAAATTTGCAAGGATTTTTTCATTTGAAAAAAAAATACAACTTTGAGCAGGAAAACTTTCATGGATGGGGACTGAAATGGAACTGTGGCATTTAACAAGCATCACTTTCGTTACTGATAAATAATGTTAGAGAACAAATCACTCACCAAGTACTTCTAGTCTGGGAAAAGGTCTTGTCAACCCTGTAAGACAGAAACAGGGAGAGTTGTTAATCTGCCATTACTTACTGTGAAAAAAGATTCATTACATTAAGCAGATTATCCAGAGTGACATAAGAGAGAAGATCAGAAAAACAATATCGGTAAGGGTTTTGCTTCAGAGCCCAACACTGATATAACTACTCTATTGGCTAAGCGAGTCGAACCCACGACCTTCCAGACAGGGCAGATTCCTAACTGGAGCTACAAACCACCTCCACACAACCACAATTTGCAACAGCTAACTGCTCCTGCTCATTACATTTATCTAGAGATCTGGCCAATGTCACATTTCACACTGACATACATAAAACATCCCAAAATTCAGGACAAAAATTAGCTTAGCAGTTTAAAAAAATCAGTTCCTAAGGACAAGAGATAGGAGGCAATGTGACATAGCAATTGGGGTGGTGAGGTCACTGATTCAAGCCATGGCCTTGACTGAACAGTCCCATGTCCATGAGTGCCCCCCCCTCCAATTGCAGGGGTGCTGCACGTTGATTGACCTTGCACTGTGACCCCCAAGCCTATAGAGAGCAAGGTGGGGTAGGCAGTGAAAAGAATTCCAATGTAGTTGTGCAAATGGGAAATAAAGGATTTATCAATAATTAAATTCAAGCAAACTGCTAGCTTAATGAATGTAACAGTTCATCTGATTGGTAGCTGTGTTGGTGTGACCTTCTTTCCCCACCAGTGATAGGCTGGGCATGTTCCCTCCATTGACTAAGCCTTCCAATTAGCTTTCGCTTTTCCACTTCCTTACCACAGGGACCAGTTTCCCAGTTCCACCCCTTACCAGACATTCTTACCGGGTCTTTCCACACCCTTTCCCAACACAACTCTACATACTACACTTGCCGGCAAAACACCCGCCACGCAGGACAGAATGTCCGATGCGTTTCCAAGGCGATGGCTGCAGCAGATGCTCTGTGGGAGTGACAGGCAGGGTGCTGGGGTCTGCATTCTTGCCAGAAAATGGCGTGGCTGTTTACGAGCTCTAGAGTTGACTCCCGAAAGAGATGCCTTTGTCTGATGAGGCTTTTGTGACTGGAGATTCACAACTGCTCATACTGTATTTACACAGAAAAGTCATTATCCAAAATTTCGCCTCAATGCAAGCATAGCGCTCTGTATGCCTAAAATATTAATGAGCTTTTGTGGGCTGTGGAATTGCATAACAGTACCTGATTTCTCAGCTACTGGCAGAACATAAAATCTGGCACCTTTAACCATTTGGTTATTTGCTGATGCATTTTAAGTTAAACCCATCTGTGAAATGAATTGCTGTTTCGCACTTAGCATCTGGCCCTGTGAAATTCCAGATACGAGCTGAATTCCTGAACACAACAGCACCTGCCATCCAGTGCATCAGCTGGAATCAGCTGGAATGTGCCATATACAGGTATACAGTGGTATGGAATAGTGTTCCCCTGGGAACAGGTTGCAACATGCCACAGCAGTCACAGAGGGAGGGTTTTCGCAGCACAAAAAACTCAAATACACAGGACAGTGCAAAAACAGAGGGGGGCTGGACAGAAGGGTTTATATACAGATGGTAGAAAGTTCAGGTCCAGAAAATACAAATCCAGACCCAGGTTTTGTTTCAACCAATCCGTTCATTACTCTGTAACTACTAACTTTATTGGTTCAGCTGGTTGGTTGAAACAAAACCTGGGTCTGGATTACTATTTTCTGGACCTGAACTTTTCACCTCTGGTGATACACATACACATTGTACTATGTATGAGAATAATCAAAAATGTAGCGGCGACATAATGGTGTGGAGTAAATATAGTGGCTTAAATACTAACAATAAACAGATAAATAATAATAAATTAAATTTACCAATGTCAGGGTGGGTACCCTCAGGGACAGGTAGCGCATAAGGGAAGCTGGGTATTTATAATATTCCAAGGCTACTCACTGACAGCAGGTTTGTGATGAGAGAGGTGACTAATCGCATGGGTGCGCAAACTTTTCAGCCCACGGCTCCCAGACTCACAGTGCCAGGGTCTCCCGACCCCCATCTTGCTGACGGGGTGGTAGATTGACTATGATCGACCCTTTATTGTTACAATGCAATTTTTTTCACATTTTAAAATTCTTATAAAAATACTCTGAAAATCATCCTGAGACCCCCTTCCAGCATCTCGCAGCCCCTCTGGTGCTAATCCCACTTTGGTTGCCCTCGGTTATTAAGTGTGCTGGACTCTGTGGGCTGAGGAACAAAGATTCCTCCTAGGAATGGCTAATCGGGCATGTGCCAGACCGCCGCCTGCCAGTAAAAACTCTGCGTCATCCATCACTCCTCTCATCCGCCTTAATTTGCCCTCACACCTGTGATGGAACCACCTTTACTTCCAGGAACCTTCTCATCTCACTGAGCAAATGAACCGATGGGACTTTCCAGGTCCATAAGCGCAGCCTGTCACTCAGCTGACCTGAGACATGCTTTGGCCTTTGTCCATGCACGATAAAAAGGGGTGTGTCCTGTCTGCAACTCCAGCAATGCAGCCTGAAGTCCACATCTCCATGGTCTCACACTCTGAGGTCAGAGCCTATCCCTCGTTCCTGGGCTGGGCAGATGATAATCAAAGCCAGAGAGAAGGGAGTAAGTGGTATATTTTATTGGGGGGGTTTTATGGACCTTACATATGGTCACGTCAGTCAGGCATGTAATGAGAGCCTCTTCTGTTTGCACTGCGTGTTTGTTCTGCTGCCTGACAGAAGAACGAGCCTCTGTGACACGACAGAATAGACCTTAATACAGAGTGACAGAGGAATAGGCCTCTTTAACATAGAGTTATAGGGGAATTAGTATGCTTTAACACACACCCAATATGGGAATAAGCCTTAACACAGAGTGACAAAGGAATAGGCCTTCTTAACACAGAGTGATAAGGGAATAAGCCTTAACACAGCGTGAGAGAGGAATAGGCCTCCTTAACACAGAGAAATAGGGAAATTAGCCTCAACACAGAGTGACAGAGGCACAGGCCGCCATAACAGAGAGCAATGAAAAGGAAAAATCCACATTGGTGATCCACAGTAAAACAGTACAGCAAAGATGCTCCAGGCTCCAATACGAACTAATGATTTATGAAGATGGGCTTCCTTCAGACACTTAACTGCTAATGACCAAAGCTGCTAGTCATTAATCTTCTCTCAAATGAGCCCCTTTTGCTACATTTGAGTTGACAAGTCATCAAACTGATCTGAGTTGCTTACTTTTTGTAAAAGTTGTTCTCCCACTATTTAATTACCATGTATCCTGTTGTCTGTACACTACGACAATAATTACTGAATCACAGTGGATTTAAAACAACAGTTTTAAAACGAAGACAAATGGCTCAGTCAATAAAACTACCATCCCCAGCCAAAAGATGGCACCATAGAGCCAAACATCCGCTTGAGCAAAAAAGCTCACCTGGGTACCATGGACACTGATTCTAGACAGGTTTGCAATAGCTGAGCAGAAATGTTTCTCTGGTGGGCTGCAGACCTGATTTAAGGAGACGGTGGGCTTTAACTCCTGCCTCTGTATGTCAGGTCCCAGTGTTTTCCTACCACATGTATTTGTAGGAATAATTCCATGACACTGGGATTGTCTCCCCCCAGGCATTCCAAGTATTCCTGTTTCCGTTGACAGCCAACACTGACGTCTCACAACATCTCGGCGCAACTCGAGCACCTAATAGACCTCTGTGTTCAGTTGTTATTTTAGACCAGGAGCTAGGCAGATGTCAAGCCAATCCTCAGAATGTGCTGCAGTTGAAATGAATCAAAACCCGAACCAAGCCAACACCAACTACTAGGACTAGAACTGGTTGTTTATTTTGGAATATGCTTTTATCATTGAGTGTCATACAAAGCTTGAAGTATTTTGGGTATTCTGTGAGAGGTGTTGGCTCAGTACCTTCTCTAGTATCATCTCAGCAAATCTCCTGCTGGTACCAACAGCACGAGGACCAAGATATAGTATATCCATCTGGGGGTGGAGAGGATAATGGTTTCTCAGAAAGAGCACGTGGCATAGAACATATCTCTGACTCGGGACTTTTTCGAAATGTCAATATTGATCTTCCTGTTCCTGTGGAGATACAACCCAGGGACTTAATGGAACACCTCACCTGCCTCTCCCTGTTTGGTCAACTCAAGAGGTCCAAACTACTATGTGAGCTGGGCTTCTGGGGATGTTTCTGTTCTTAGACTCAGATTATATCCGAGGTTCCTGGGTCTATTTCCTCTGTAAATGGGACCTAAGTGAGGGTCAGAATATACATCAAGGACCTTTTGTCTGCTGTCTGGGCTCCACACCAGTCTGGGACTCGTGGGCCCGAGTCAGCATCACACCACGTGTTGTCTATTTTAGCTCCAGGTTTGCTTGTATAGCTTTCAGCTTTAAATAGAACCAGAAGCACCTTCATGTTGACATGTAGCTGCAACGAAGCGTGGAGCCTAGCTGAGGCTGGGTTTGACACGCCTGAAAGACCATAAACCTCACGCCGCCGCATGTGAGCATGAATAAGTGGACCGTTCCACCAAAGTCTGAGGGAACCGGATATGACGCCATGTTCAGTGTTCAGCATTTCAGCCAATGCAATCATCATTTGCATCACAGGAAACACAAAATACATTTTTAACACAAATAAACCCTGACATCATTTAAAGCATTAAATGCCCATATGAATGTTGAGTTATTCGATCATTTGCATCATTGACAGAGAGTTTAATTGTTATACCATGCTTCAAATGTTTTTGTCACGATGCAGACCAGTTACTAAAAGCTCATACCATCTCTCACCCACCTCTTTCACGGTGTCAGTAAAAGACTTCCAAAAATTGTTTTATAGTTTTTTGTACATCTAAATCGGTCTAATGGGTTTCTGTAGTAATGACCTGCCAGTAGATATACTGGTGAATAATTTAGTAAATACCAACTGATTAGATGGGGTCAACTAGTTTTAACTGGAATTAAATCGAGGACATCATACAGCATTATGTCTGGACTGGGAGGAGCCCAGTATATCACACTGGGCATTCCTGTCATGACACGGGATCGAACCTAAATGGGCCCTTTGGATCTGGTTCCCTGGGGGAGTGAATAGGAATTTCAAAGTTCACGAGGGGTGGCAGCGGTGGGTAGCCGCATGTGGGGTCACAGACGGCAGGTGAGGACTGGCCCTCCTGGAGCAGGGTAGCCAGCTGGGAGGTGTCAAATGCCACCCCCAATAGGTGGAAGCAGGCATTCAGAAAGCTATCCATTCCTCATAAAAACAACAGCCGTAAATGTATTCTGAATGAGGCAGCGTACTGTACGACTTTCCTGTGGGGGTGGGGGGGGTAAAATAGGGACCTTCTGAGGTTTAGCAAAATGGCAGAGAGGGCCAAAAATGAGAGTTCTGGGAGAGAAATATCATAGAAAATCATGGCAAGAAATGTAATGTACACCCCCCATTTTACACATATAATGTAATGCCCCTCCCCCATTTTACTCATACTGTATAACGTAATGCCCCCTCCCCCATTTTACTCATATAACGCAATGTCCCCTCCCCCATTTTACTCATATAATGTAATGCCCCCTCCCCCATTTTACTCATATAATGCAATGTCCCCTCCCCCATTTTACTCATATAGTTTCACATGCCACACTGTGTAAAAGTCTTATGCAGTCTAAGAAAATTATGCTTAAATTATCTTGTTGTAGGTGTAGAACTGTGATATTGTCTGTCAAAGTGTTAGCCAACGTCTCCTGAAGTCACCCCAAAATTTATTGCTACCTTGAGCACTGGCATAATGTTTGGGTAATTAAAACCTCATCAAAGTATTTAACCAATTGTAAAATGAAATGAGCTCATGGTGAAATGTATCTAATATATGGAATGGGCACAACCATGGAATGGGGCTTTGGGAACCAGAGCGATGCACTTCTGACCATCCAACAAGATTTCAATTACTTTTTGTGTTTTTACCTAGCAACAATATACGTATTACCCAGATAAATGGCTTTAGACATGCTCTTTCACTGCCTAAGACTGCACAGTACTCAACGTCAAAAAAGCTGTATTAAGCAGGGATAAAAAAATAATCAATACAGTATCTTCAGGTTGTATATATAACGACTGCATGAAAAGTATAAATACGTTAAGATAGGTTAGCTCTTGGGGGGGAAAATCATTCAAAACTCTAATTCAGGGGCTATATTATGAGTATCCGAAAGCATTTAATGATTTTATGCATCACAGAAATTACAGCCATAATGCCAGCCACTTCCAGCCAATCTGCTCCTCCCACACTGACCCTGAGGCGAAGTTCCCCCAGCATTTGCATCTTGGAGTCCTGTGACAGGTTCTTAGTGGATTTGGGTCAGGATTGTACTAACTCTGGAACTGCTGCTATCTTATTCTTAAACTGCATAAGCCGTATCCCCCCCCCTCTCAATGCACCATGCAGTTATAAGGAAATATCAGCAAAAAACCACTGCATCAGCAAAAAACCCCCTTCAAATCTTTGGCTTGAACATTCAACTTTTAAATGAAATCTTAATTATAAAAACACATTCCCGCATTTCTAGTAATTTCACTAATACTATGGGCCGCAATACTTTTGCACAATAGCTATATTTTTCTATTTACAACCTTTGTACTAGGATAACTGTGAAAAAGGTACAAACTGACCAAAATGACCACATTGGAAATTTAAAAAATTGCATTACGTCAGTGGCTTAGAGTTAAATAGTGACACGTAACAGGGTGCAGTGTGACAAGTAATTACAATGGGTTTCAGAAATGGCCCACAAAAGGCTGTTTTTGGAAAAAGGGCCACCTCTCTGCGTCCAGCTAAAGCAGCATTGAGAAATGATTCTGCTGCTGCCTGGCAGGGGTTTCATTTCATACCTGGTTGATTGATTTTATTTCTTTGAGTCTGATAGTTTTATATGCCGTTGTGTATTCGTTTCTCCATACATTTTCATGTTAACAATTTTGCAAATGTGTAATAACCATTAATGGCTCTGGGGAAAAAAATGAATTGAAGGAATCAATTTAGCTTTAACTGAAATAACTTCCGATATCTCAAGATGGTTGATATTTCACTGGAATAATTCATGCTCAGCAACCTGCCCGTGACCCCGTCGAATGCTTCAGCTTGGGATCTTTGGGTCACATCATGAGTATCCATGACAACCATGCTGCCCCACCCTAAAAGGGCTGCAGTGCAGATCACACCAACGTCGACTGACAGGGGCTAAAACTGGCTCAAAAAAATTGTATAAAAAATGTTTAAATTTTATATTTTTATAATTTTGAATGATTTCTGAGACAGATGTTTAATTTTCCTAGACCGGGACCAGGTGCACAGAGGCAATTTTACGTTTCATAATTAAATCTTATATGCTTGGTGGTAGCTAATGACACGTTAGTTTAAAGTGACAGGGACAGAACCTGGGGAAACGAGAAATTTAGTACTGCTCCTGTCACTTGGGTTAAGCTCCCGATAACTGTAAGGTCTTATAAAAACTTGTCACTGTTATTAGACTTCCAGGAAAATATAATTGCATGCCTGAGACTGAATCTGGTGGAAAAGGCATCTGAAAATAAACTCAGAAACTCCATATTACCCCGAAGGACTTGTTAAATACCTGGCTATATAAAGGGCAAAGAGTTCAATAGGAATTGGCATAAAAATACTTAAAATGAAAAATGACTCATAATTCAGACGCTTCCATTTGGCCATAATTTGTCCCCCATACCAGTTAATTTTCTGCTTTAAATATGAGAGTCTGGGGCTTTGGCTGATGGGGGAGAAGAGAAATGGGATTGAATGGATTAAACTCAGTCATTGCATGCAAGGGTATACACACACACACACACACACACACACTCAGGGTGTTTATTCAAGAATACGTTTCGCTAAAACAAGGAATCGATACAGATTTGAAAACAGTTCACAGACCTTGTGCCCCCCCCCCTCCAAGGACCTGGTTCCCAAAGATGTCTGAAAGACATTAAACCCAGTCAGCACCCCCCCAAACTCTCGCCCCTGGCCGAGCTCCACATTGCACACGTCGGGAAAATCCAACAGCCGCAGCTGGGAGACAGTCTGGCACCAGCTTTGGCACCCGGGCAAAAAAAAAAAAAAACCCCATCATCTCTTTAAGGGATGTGGATCTTTCCATAGACCTCAAGAAACAGGGAGACCTTGGTACCTTTCAGACTGTATTGGAGCTGGATCATTATCAGAGATTAAAACATACAAATACACATGGAATAGCCATCACAAGTGCGGTTTAACACGCTAAATCAAAAAGATCACATTTTAAGCTGCCCGGTAATTAAAACTCAGTAGCCCGGATTCATGCAGCGCTATCAGTGATATTCTGATCCCAGATCAGTACATATGATGCTTTTGACCCCCATTAACAACAACAACAATGACCCAGACCCGTAATAATTTAAATCTTCTAGACGTCTGACACCTTCGATAATCAGGTTCCGGCACATCAGGCAAAATTTTCATACCAAACAGCCTGCAGGTTAAAAACAAGCAGAGCCGCGTAGACATGTTAATCGCTGGCCATGTTTAACAGCATGGTGGCTTCCTACTGTATGATGCAGATGGCTGGACTTTGTGGTTAGCAGACTTGAGGAAAGTGGCAAATTTGATCCCAAAAACACCTCAGGTGGACACCTCATAGTGACTGTAGTGAGAAAATGGTATCTGCGTTATTTAATTATACATAGGATGGAAAATGCATAGCTAGTCCAGACTATGCCTCTTGGCACTGGGCAGATAAAATTTTCAGTCCCTCTATAAAAAAACCTGCGTCACATTCCAATTTATGTATTTTCTATGAAGACACAAAGTTAAAGTGAATTATGACCCTTTGAAAATGTGGCCGTTTGACGCTCCATGTCATCGTGTCATCAACAGGATACCGTGACCCACGTCACACAGTTTCCACTCACTGGACGTTGTCACGGGGTTTTGGGGGTAGAAAAGCTTAAAATACATTTCGCGGGTGTCCATGAAAATACCAAACACAACCTACCGCTGACCCTATTGGATGGGCAGTGAATTGGGCGCCCAGCCTGTGCTGGTGATATCGCTGCTATTTACGACATATTAATTCACCCTGCAGGGGCTTATCAACGCTACAGTCAAACTTGTCAGTTTCGGGGCTAAATTACAGCCTCAATGTGACAGCACAAACACTCATTCTGTTATTTTCAATTACGCCCTAATTTCTCAATGTGTTGACAAGCGCGCAGCTCTGCACTTACAATGACGCTTGACAGGTGGCAACCTGCTTCAAAGAACGCACTTGGAGAGCAGATTTCCTCAGCGGCGAAAGGTTTGATATATAAAAATTGATTTGTTCAATGATACACCCTAATGGTTATTTGAAGTTTTTTTGAAATATATATTTATATAGCAAGAACTATTTACATAAGAGGAACTGGAAAGGGGGGAAAAAAACAATGTTGCGATATTGTTGTTGCATCATTGATTCATAAACATGCATTCTCTCCTCGGACTGAATCTGCAGAAATTTTAATCAGCAGTCAGATCATGTCAGCCTATTCATGTGCATTTGCATGGTGTAATCACCGCTAAGGTCGATTTATGGTTCTGATGTTACTTGAAGGCCATCAAACATGGCTGATGATAGAACAGTATTTAAAAAAGAATCAAGCCCCGGGACCTGAGCACCACTCAAGGATAGATTTTTTCTTTTATAATCATTATGTACAGCTTACTATTTTCATAATGAAGCCCTCCTCACACACAGTCTTATTTACAGAGTCCAGCCGCCGGCAAACAGAACAAAAAGGAAAAGGACACGACTAGAACATCGGCCAGATTATAATAACAGTTATACAGTAAATGCGGCTGAACTCTCATACCAGTAAAAGGCAGTCGAGCAGTTTCGAAAAAAAGCGTAGCAGTTTTGCCTTAATGTCAGTGTGCAAACAGAATCTGACTCCCGCTGCTGTAACTGGGCGTGTTTTATGGTACATGTGCCGCCTGAAGCGGAACAGACTGGACGTTCATCCTGATAACACAAACTCAGAGGAGCACAGTAGAGAAGAGGCCTTTCTGATGCCCGCAGGAAACCTTCACTGAACCGACGCAATTTTCCTCACAGAAGAGTCTTCACCCACAATTTCTTATGTGTTGAAATTTGTTCTAAAATGACAAGATTTACTTCTCACATCATCAACAGGCAAGATCTTCCTACGTGACACCGCTCCCCAAACCTCCACACACAGACATTTCCAGAAACTTAGGTTGAAGGAATTGGGTGGTTAGAGTAAGCCCTATCCTGCTTCAAGCTAATATGCCGTGTACGGCTGAAAACTGGACCTCCAAATTCCCTTGACTGTGAAGAGCAGAATCGATTGCAGCCATGCTTCCATTCTAACTTGTGGTCTAGACGTCAGGGGCACCTTGTGATTTGCCTTGAGCTCAAAACGTTTGCAGAAACCAAAGCAAGATCGCAGGATGGCAGGCTATTGGGGCCTCCAACAAGCACTTCTTTTCTTCTTAATATGGCACTTATCTAATGCTTTTACACTCACACACACACACACATACACACACGCATGCATGCACTCATCCCACCATTTTCCCCCAAAAGTGGAACATCCTATTGCTCTACTTATACATTTTCATTCCATTATTTCATCTCTCAGCTCATAAATCCCGTAACAGCTTTGGTGGGGAGCAACTCACACAGCTGTCAAGTGCAAACTTCTGCTCACAGACCAGGATATTTCCCCTTGCGGGTTTTAAATGTCGGAGCTGACAGCAGCAGCTTCTCCAAACCTTTCAGTTTCCAATCCGTTAGCCTGAACGTCATGCTGTCTGCTAATTAGCGATTAGCGGCAGACATCGGCACTAGCTATAGCCATGAGATTAAACGGACTCACGTGACCAAATCACTCCCACGTGAGAGCAGCAGGGGGCTGTCAGGAGGAAAAGGAGAACCTGCCCATCTTAAACCACAGCCCAAAAGCTGTGTTGTCTGTGGAAACCAGCCAGATACCTCAGATTCTGTGCAAAAAAGTGCAAGACCAGGAGAGTGTCTACCTGGGTAAATATTCCATAGACCTCGGACCGCACGTGCTCACTGCCACAGCAGTGCAGGAAGGGAACACGAGGCCGTGTACGGAATGCGCAGACCTGCACTTCCCTGCTCGGCCTGTGCACCATGGCCACAGGTAGTCTGTGCGATCCGGGCTCCGCACCGCTCACCCTGACCTTGAACAGGTCTGCTGGAGGAAACTAAGAAATCATTCGACCTTGCAAAACCACAGATACCGCACCCCTGAGTCACGTGCCGGCCGGAAGACACACATGCACCCACGTGTGTGTGTACTGTAAATCACATGTACATTTGCATAGCAAACAAATCCAACCCTTGAATAAAGATTTGCCGCTTGCATATTTGCATTAACCCCAAGTTCAGACCACCCTTACAGTATAATGAGCCTGTAATTAGTAAAAACTCAAATCTACCCCCTCCAAACAATCTCTCAGCTTCTACAAAACTTTTAATTGCAGAAACGGCTTAGACTGAGAATGGCCGCCTTCCTTTGCAGCTTTGAGCGTGAAATAGATCTGTGCATCGCACTGCATGACCATGTAATTAACATCATTATTATTCGTCAGCAGGTCCGGGGGGGGGGGGGTTGCCCATCAAGACCAAGCCTCCCACTTCCTCTGCTCACAAGGACAGAAGGTTATACAGAGCAGCTGCCTTTGTTTCCTTACCCTCCATACGCTCCGAAAGTGAAGCTTCTTTTCCGGTAAAACATCCTCGCCGGGAGGCAGAAGCAATCCGGAGAGCCGGGCTGTCTGTACTTAGCAAGTGCCGTGAGCCTGGAGTTGCCAACCCCCCCCCGTCTCTCACCCCCTCCCTCTGCATTACTCCCTCCCTCCTTCTCTCTATCTCACTACCCTCTGTTTTTTTTTGTGTGTCACTCATTTTAACTCGCCGTGTGTGCGCATGTGCTGTGAGTGTGACCTCCCGTGGCTCCCACTGTAACTGGCTCCGCCCCAGTCTCCTTTTGGAGGTTGAGGTGGGGTGGGAGTAGGGGAGGGGGCATTTAGCGTTTGGCCCTCTCAGTCGTCTTGGCAACGAAGCAGGTGCATCGCCGTTCCCTGTCAGACAGTGGCCGAAGAGCACGGGGAGGGCCCTGCCGCATCGCAAAATTTCCGAAATTCCCAGCGCCTGACGCTCCTTCCTAAAAGCCCTGACTGCTGCGGCCTGTGTGGGCTTTTCATTCTAAAGTGGCACACTCGCCCTCACTTTAATAAAGCTGACACAACAGACCCGAACAATTGCATTAAGACAGGAGTTGGGGCCGGGCAGACCAAAGAGGCAAATGCCGAAAGTTTACTGAGAAAAAAAAGGAGCTACGGTAAGTGTGGAAATCCTTATTTAGAAAGTGGATTATCTGTAGTTTTATGGTTTCCTGACAGAAAAGTCACAGTAGCCCATCAGCAGGTGACTGGATGTGCTCTTTCACCTTAGAGAAGTCTGAGGACAAAAACCTCAACAGAGCAGTACGTAAAATGTTTACCTGCTTCACCACACCATCTGCTGTGCTGCGTGACAGTGGTCTTACTGCAGCCTGCCAGAAATTAGTTGACTGGATAAAAGAGGAGATCAGAACTCCCGCCCACTCTTTTTGGCCCATCCAATCAGACGGTGTGGCGCCCCCCCACCTTCATGCTGACCTGCGCCTCCTCCGTGGGCTCCTTGGCAACCAGGCCCATAGGACCTCAACAGTTTTCCAGTCATTTGTTACCAACAAAGTCTACCCACTATTTGAGCCGGCTAACACCAAGGTCCAAAACTGTTCTGCTAAGGGTTTTAGATATTTCAAGGCCACACCTGTGCTGCACAGCGGCAAAGAAACATGCATGTACCCGCAGAGTAGAGAAAACACCACGAACAAAACATAAATAACACCAAAAAAAAAGTCACAACTGGATGTTGAAGGCACAAGCCGCATACCAAAGACAGAAGCTCTGAAAGACAGACAGTGTTTCGAAGAAAACAGCTGTGTTTCTACCTGTGCCACGGTTAAAGAGGTAGTGCAAATGCTCCCCGTGTCAGTAATACCATCAACTTCATTACCGATATCTGGGGCCGGAAAGCACTGGAAGATATTTTTATGGTACGTTGCTGGGCAGGTCATTACAAAACCACCATAATAGAGCGAATGTTATCCTGAGAGCTGTTAACAGTAGATATTTCGGCACAGCCTCTTTTATTGTTGCGAGGACACATTCTACCTAAACCATTAATCTGCTCGTAAGTAATAATAGTAATATTTTGGTAACACTTTACTTGAGGGGGCACAAATATCGTAGTAGTGCACTCTTACTTAATGTATTAATTAACCAGTAACTAAGTGTTAGTTACATACTGATCCCATGTCTGTTC
>JAABNX020000143.1:21159848-21214783 GCA_015163995.2 Mormyrus lacerda
GGGATTTCTAACAGACCAAAAGGCGAGCACTGGGACTGAGGCAGCAACCAGTGTGGGGGATTTCTAACAGACCAAAAGATGAGCACTGGGACTGAGGCAGCAACCAGTGTAGGGGATTCTAACAGACCAAAAGGCGAGCACTGGGACTGAGGCAGCAGCCACTGTGGGGGATTTATAACAGACTAAAAAGCAAGCACTGGGACTGAGGCAGCAGCCACTGTGGGGGATTTCTAACGGACCAAAAGATGAACACCGGGACTGAGGCAGCAGGCAGTGTGGGAGATTTCTAACAGACCAAAAGATGAGTGCTGAGACTGAGGCAGTAAGCAGTGTGGGGGATTTCTAACAGACCAAAAAATCGAGCACTGGGACTGAGGCAGCAGCCAATGTGGGGGGTTTCTAACAAACCAAAAGATGAACACCGGGACTGAGGCAGCAGGCAGTGTGGGGGATTTCTAACAGACTAAATGGCGAGCGCCGGGACCAAGGCATCAGCCAGCTCATGGCTCCAGGGAGAAGAGAGGCGCCCAGACAGGCGGTCAAAGCGGCATCATCTTGGCGAGATGTGGCCTAAGACGTTCCTCCTGCAAAGCAAGCTGCCTTCTCCTGCACCGTTATCCTTAAAGGACACTTATAGCTGCTCTCCAGCACTGCACTGATGCCAGGGAAAGTGAGCTCTCCCCCACGCTGCAGGTATTATATTTTTTCTCCATTATCCACATATTTTCCCAAGTGTAACAACACATAAAATTAATACTATTATAATATGCACCCAATGTCGTGACAGTTCAAAGTATATGGCATAAGTCTGACCCCTTTTGATCTAAAGTCAATTTGTCAGAGACAAGCAGGTCATAAATATTACAAGTGAGATCCCTACCAAATTATGAGGGGCTTCTATCACTGACCCAGTGATGGAGAGTTTTTTTTTACTCACCATATTACAACATAGCATTACAGATTGTGGTTATTTTTACTATTTTCATGCTTTCCAAACTACACTGCCACCAAAAGTTATGCCCATAATCAACTACAGTAACAATAATTTTAAGACACAGCCTGACAAAAAAACCCTGTAAAAACATAATAAAAACATGATAATTTAACCACAGAAGAAATAAAGAAAACTGTGTCACTGAGGGAGTTAATATGAGGTTTTGCGAGCCCAGCAAGCTTAACATGAACTGTATGGTAAATATCAAGGGGACAGTGTTACCCAGAGTCTGCAATGCACGTAATTAGCAGGGCGGGGGGAAGGAGGCAGACCCAAAGCCTCAGGCACTGTGCTTATTAAGAAAAATTACTGTGCTTTTTAACAGCAGCATATTTATTAAAGTGAGGCAAGATTTTAATTATGTGAATGCTGTAGTCTTCATGCCTGACAGTGGAGAGTTGAAGGGAACCTGGCGATCCTTCTAGAACATTCCATAGATTCTGGAAGGAAGCTGAAGGCTTCAGGACCGTGGTCAGCGCCCCCCCTCCCCCCAGCCAGTCCAGTCCAGTGAGCACAGACGTGGGCACACAGAGTGTCAGGGAGTGAACTCAGCTGAAAAACATGAGTAATGCAAAAAAAGACCATATTGCATGTGATTGTCTTTGACATTTTAACAAATAGTGGTATTTTGTATCCGGTATAAGGATGCCAGTGAGCTTGGAGTCTATATCAGGAAGTATGGGCCAGACAGACAAAATAGGCAATTAGAGGCACTAATTCATCTAAACCGCATGTGTTTAGACCGTGGAAGGAACCACAAGCGAACACTGGAAGAACATGGGAACTCGTACAGGGGCCAGTAATCAATCACACAACCCTGGGGTCAGGAAGCTACAGTGTTGCCACGACGATACACAATTTTATTTTGGGCGGGAACTCACGCCCCTAAAATTGGAAAAAAATTCTTCAGCAAATATTCGGGAAGACAGTCCCAGAAACGAGTGTGAAGAAGCAAGCTAAAAGATACAGTGATGTTCTTCATGGGCACTAGTGTGTTAATCGATCTATGTGGTCAGGCCCACCCAATTCCAGTCATTTTTTCAGTCATTTTTTGAATTGGTTGTGAGAGAATACGTGGCGATTTACTGCATGGGACTGATGTGATTAATGTGGCTCTTTTGTGGCTTACTCTGTCCTCAGCAGGCTTGTTTCACTGATAACTTTTTTTTTCAAAGGTGGGGGAGAGTTTGTTTATGCTTTTTACGATCAGGGGAGGGGACTCTGAGGAACATCGCTGTGAAAATGCCACCTTAGTCTAAAGGAGACCATGTCACCCTGAAAGGTGACGACATCTTTGACAAGAGGATGTGGGGTCTGAACAGGATTTAAAAATGGCTAAATCAAAACAGCCTATTCCAGGAAGCAAACGGCACAAGGCGGAGGACGTCCTGTACGAGATGCCAGGAATTCCTGAAGGAAATAATTACTTCAGTTCTAATCCCTTTCCCTGGTTTAATGAATAAAATTTTTAGCTGATTATCTGTACTAATACCTGTCAACACAATTTACCTACAAAGGACAGCAGCAGAATACAATACATGAAAATGTTTTCTCTTGAATTCAAGAATAAAATCGCCATTTCATAATCTAATGAAAAAAATATACAAAACAGAAAATTATTAGAGATAATTAATTACACCAATTAATTAAGAAAATCCATGATGAACCTCTAGCCTAGGGCCCCCGTGACAGATCTCAAACTGAGCATTAAAGCAGTTGGCAGCCAAGGACAAATTGAGGACATGTACAGACACCAGGGCCTCGTACTCATGCTGACAGCATGTGCAAGGGGGTTAAAATTTTGTGAACAGCTTCGCTGCCCTTGTGTTGTCGGCAAAACAAAGGCCCCTCACATCAATGACTTGGCCAATTGCCACGGCAACACTCACCGGTGGGCGGGGCAGGTCCCTTTCAGACACACTGTCCTGTGTAACACTCTGTTTCATCCTCATTTCCTTTCTTGTGTGTTTGGGGGGGGGCATTTGGGGTTACACATAGTTCTCAAAGTAACCAGAGATATTATCTTATGTGCCTCGTGTTTCCTTTTATGTTTTCAGCCATATTTTGGCCATAGAGTAAGACAACAAGGAAATTATAACGAAAGTGTGCATTCGCAAATTCATATATATAGTTTGCCCTTGAGCTGAAGAAAATGAATACACAACCCCCACCCCAAGAGCCAGATTCACCACCCCACCCCCACAGGCTTTCAGGGGGGAATCAGGTGACTGGGTTTATTTGTATTGATTAGTATTTTGTACCGATTCTGTTCCTCGTTCCCATCACACACAAATGGCTGCTCTCCATATCAACTCCCAGGAATCATACATACATATTGATAGCAGTCTTCTGACCTATAATCTCTTTTTTTCATCTTTTCTCTTCCATCTGGGAATCTAGTCTCTCAGTTGTATAGCATCAGCCCAATCTTCCCCTCGCCCAATGTCAAACACAGAAACCTTTCACGTAAACCAGTTTCCTGCTGTCTCAAAGCCCCTTTCACACGGTTCCATTTGCGTTCCTAATCTTGTGGGATGGATCTGTCTGAATGCAAACCTGGAAGCAAGATACTCTAACCTCTCTTCCCACCCCAAAGTAGTTTTTTTTTTTTGTTTTGTTTCTGAGTGGAAAAGATCCTTGCATAGTTTTCACTGGACAGTCTCCCATAGGAAAAGCCTCTCTACCCATTAAGAATTTCCTCTAGAAGAACAGGGATAGAGCTGGTGGCATGGAAATGGATTGATAAATAATAGATGCACTTTCTCATCGGTGGATGGGGGAGAGCGGACTCCCACTGGCTTCAGGTGGGCAGCGGAAAGCGTAGCGGAGAGCAGGAGTAACGAGCCTGGGCTTTGATTCATTAATGAAGGAACAAAAAGAAATGAATGAAAAAGGAAGAAGAAATACCCATCTACTTTTATGTAATCCTCAAATGCAGCATCTCCCAGCCTGGTCCGCGAGGACCCTCTGACGGTCCACGTTTTTGCTCCCTCCCAGCTCCTGGAACAAAAACATGGACCATCTGCAGGTCTCTGAGGACCAGATTAGGAAACGCTACCCTAATGTGGAGTCTCTTCCAACCCTAGGAGAGACGATGGGGCTGGGACAACTGAGCAGCCCCCAACCAATGAGGAGCCCTGCTCACAAAGAGCACGCGCCGCCGTCTTCTTGAAAAGCATTTCCAGGAAAGCAACCTGTAATTTGAGACACGGTACGCTGCCCCCGCCAGGCCGACTCAATCGATGGAGAGTAGGCCGGAAGGCTTTCAGACTTCAGAGCAGGTGTGCGGAGGCACTGGGAGTACAATAGTCCTGTCTTCGATCTTTGTAATAATCCCTTCAGTACCATTCCATCACTCCCTTATTTCCTGTCAGCGTTCTAGATTCTATTCAGCCTGAAATGGGTGACCGATTTAAAGTATTTAAGAAGCACTTTGGTAAGACCCATAAGCTAAAGTGTCTCTGTGAGCTTCAAGGTTCAGGATTATTAGGACTGAGTTGCTGTTGGTCGTTCTGTTTGGGAGCTGCCTTGAAAAAGAAATAAACTCGTTATAAGTAATTGAGAAATAGGTTATAACTCTACAAATTTAATCATCATACTTATATGTTTATCATTCGTGACTAGAGTTAATAACCATCCAGGATCTTGTTAATAATTTGTAACTCCTAAATAAATAATGTATTTGCAAGTGCTGTGTTGTGGATGGGGCTCACCTGTCGGTCGATGTTTTAAAGAGACAAATTCATGGCATAACAAACAGGACGAAATGCACCAGTGGCTAGAGCACAAAAGGCGAGGAGCAGAGGACCAGCTGCAGCGTGTGCCAAAGATGCATTAATGCTCAGGCCATGCTGCAGGAAGCAAAGTGCTTATGTAAATATCGATGCTGCAGATGTGTGGCTTAAATTCCATGTTATTCATTATTACCTGGAAACAGACTCTGGCAGATTTTTCACTCTGACTCATTAATAGCCAACGTGCCTCGCAATGCCTTGTGTGGCAGATCAGTCACCACGGGAACAGCGAGCGACCCAGATCAGCGCCAGGCATGGACAGCGGTCGCTGCGGGAAAACCGCCGTACGTGAAATAACACAAGAAAATAACACCGCTTGGGAAGGGACACAAAAATGATCTGAAGCCCCCAGAGAACGAAATGTTCAGAGATGCTTCACTGTAACCCCCCCTCCCCCCTTCAAATCTGGCCCTCAATTCCAATCCAGGCTTTGTTTTCAAGTCTCCCAGATAGTTAGTTTAATAACTTCTGGCTCTAATTGGCCAGAGACTTCACAACTGGCTCTCAGGTAAAGGAAAGCTGGAAAAACAGCAGTGCTCGGCCCTTGAGGACCGTGATTTGAATAGCCCTGCTGTAGAGCCAAAACAAACAATTTTATACAACCCTGCTTTTTGGACCGGCAGGCCCCAGGTTATGAATTAGATCTGTTCCCTTTGTCTGGCACTCAGTCGAATTTGTAGGAAAATGGAGAAATAATAACAGTACATAACAATAATTATACAGTAATAATAAAAAAAATCGACATACTGTACAGTGCTGTACTGTGCCTTAAGCTGACGAACCTGCTGAAGCTACGCGACGTTACTAAGAGCGTCACAAAGTGGTGCGTGTGTTTGTTATTACAGACCATTTTAACCCAATTTCTTATATTATAGACTATACAGTATAGCAGTCTGTTTGTAAGTACAAGTTTCTGTAAGCTGGATTGTCTTAACTCAGGCACTTCCTGTATGTCTCACTGACTCTCTGGAAAATGATCACCACAAAAACGGGCCATGTGCTCATCCTTTGGGCCGTGCCATGGGAAGGTCGGCCTAGGAACCCTTTATCCCCCCATAAAGACACCGCAGTAGTGGGTTTCTGCATCCGGCACATCTGCTTGATCCTTCCATTCTGCTACACTGGTAGAAGATGTGCTTAGCTTGTGAGAGGGATACAGACCGTGTCATTTCCAATGAGCCATCTCCCTAGACCACAGAGGGGTCCCCCTGAATGAAGAAGTGCTGCAACAGCATGTCTAGGTCACCCTGGACTAAGACCAGGAAACCATGTCCAGCCTAGGCACCATTGCCCAATAGCTGCGTGATGCCTGTTCACGACGTGGCTCTATAGCCTGTTGGACGTTGCCAAGGAGGCACTCACCCTTCCAGATGGCCCATCACCTTCTGCATCTATCAAGCTGGGAAAATGGCATGTGAAGCAGCTGTACTATGACAACCTACTCAAAAGCTTGGTCAAGCCCCATCCTGTCCTCTTGCATAATTAGGCACAACATCTAGACACCTGGGTACTAGATGCTGTCTTTTGGGGTTCAAGGAGCACTTGCCACATTCCAATGGATAATGGATCATCAAGAGTATGCAGTGACTTTGCTGGTGGGGTATTATCAGTGATTTTTGTTCCAATTCTCCTCCATAGCAGCCATTCACTCAGATCTTTAGGGCCTCCTATAGTGCATACAGTGGATAAGCAAATGGAAGCCTTCACTTCAGTACTAAAGTATGCCCTAATATCAAAGATGGTGCAGAAGATCCCCGGACTTTACCAAACCATGCCAACTGCAGACTGATGCCACGGAACAGTGCATTGGAGTTGTCCTGACAGGACCTTAGGGCCTGAGCTAAGAGCATCTAGAACTCTACCTTTCCCATAAATGAATGGCCACCAAACGGAAGTACACTACAGCAAAACAGGAAGCCATGGCTATCAAGTGGCCTGTCCAATAGCTCGCTATGGTGATGGACCATGCTCACTGCAGCAGGTGGCCCAGATAAAGGTCACAAATGCCTCAATTCACTGTTTCCCAATCTGGTGCTTGGGGACCCACAGACAGTCCATGTGGACTGTCTGGCAGGGAGCTGAGATGGAGCAAAAACATGGACTATCTATGGGTCCTCGGGGACCAGGTTAGGAAATTCTGCTTTAATTGATTGATTCCTGAACCTGCAATACTACACCTCTGAGATGATGTGGCGATGCATGCCTGCCCACAGCAGCGTGGTTAGCTCATCTCAAATGCACGGCCTCTGGCACTCCTCAGGCCCAGTGTGCTTCTTTCCCTTCCTAACTGGTCGGAGAATGTGACTTGGAGGGGGGCTGTGGTTGATCAATCGTTACGGATGTGGTGAGCAACCCGCCTAACTGGAAGAGCACTGTGTGGGAGAGCTGCTGCATGAGAAATAACATAGGATATACCACACTGAAGCAAGAAATCAGAGATCAATGACAATACTGCCTTGGAACGGATATAGAAGGATCTGGAACGCTTCAGGCAGAAGCTCTGCCGTAGAGCCAAAGCATGTGACTTCTAAAAAAAAAACAACAACTATTTTTTGTCTCTCCCACAGACTGTCGAAGAAGACTACCCTAAATAGGACTATCACCTCTGCCTCTTGTCCTGCTCAGTCCCAAGGAATGCATCACAGGAAAGTGAGCTCAGTTAGGGTCACCTCAGCAAAGTCCCTCAACTCTTGTTTGCCCTGCTGTATTTTTTTTCTTTTACCTTTTCTCCCGCCAGTTTTTGCCCTCAAAGACCCCTACATACCTGCCCGGTCCTTCCATCCTGCTACAGTCGCTCTCAACTGAAGAGACAAACCTCATAGCCTCAAAAATCAGATGAGCAAAACTTTAGTATCAATAAAACATTAATAAGCAGCAATAACAAATTTTGAAATGGACATCGGATGCTTTGGTCCTGTCCAAAAGTATTGCGTGAGTAAGCAATTAACACCATGATGTCCACAAATACCAGAAAAGCTTTGGCTAATTCCTGCGAGGACGGGAGGCAAGCTTATCAATTCAATCCAAATAAGGAGACCAAAATACAAAAATTGTCACGGATTGGCTTCATCACTCCTTAGGCCCAGATAGCCCGATCGTTTAATGGAGATTTAATAAGAGTTATTTAAGGGTCAAGGACAAGACAGTTAATTGTTCCATCTTGAGCTAAATGCTAAACAGGCTAACCTTGCAGCATCCTGCAATGACAAAATACACCGCATGTTATGCAGTTGGAAATGTAATATGTCAGAAATAAGCGTAAATGAGAGAGACGCACATGTGACTAACTCAGCCAATCGCTGGCTCCTTCCCAGTCGCCCTTGGATCTCCTGGGCCTGCTGACCATGTGGTCCCTCTTTTTTCCTGCAAGCTGCCCCTGGAAATTGATCAACTCACCATACTGACCAAAAGTCGTTGGCAAAAACCTGTCTCTGTGTTTGTTCTAAAGAGTTTAGATCTGCCTCTGATCTGCCTCACTGCCACTGGTCTGTTTTCACAGAAAAACACACAGAACTGGAACTTCTGTATCAAAGCTACACCAAAACTCATTGCGGGTGTATGGTTAGTTATGACAGAACCAACAATATTCTGAAAAACAAACCTGACCTGATCTATATGTGCCTTTAATAATCCAATTTACTGTCCAGAAAGCGAATAAATAATGCTATCACATTAACCGAGCCAATGTTGCGTGTTAACCTGAAGGATAAACATGCAGCACAAATGTTTTGAAAGAATGCATTTTCTTATAACTACAGGAAACCACGTGTTGTAAGCCAATGTAAAGCTGAGAACTCGGACAAAAGCTACCATGACAGAATTGTTCATGAGACGATAGTCTCAAGCTAAGAAATATATAGAACTGACCCGAGCATCAGTGTTTCATTGTGAAGCGTAGAGAAACAAGCAGCATCGTTTCATTAGGTTACGTGCAGCATAGAAATAGCTAACAGAGATCTACTAGATCTACTAGTTCCGCCACCCACGTGAAAATACATATTTTCTCACGTGAAGGCAAGCTGAAAACAGCGTTGCATCTAAAAATGCATGTATCCTGCTAACAAGTATAGAGCCATTGGTCTAAAATATATTTAAAGCAAGTGAGTTGTACAAGCAAGCTTAACGTGTCACTTTAGAGGTCAGTGGCATGTACTACTAATGACTTGCCTCAGAAATACTACATTAGAAATAGTAAAAGAGAGATGCATCCCACAGAGTAATCTGTTCATCCTAGTATACTTTACAAGATGGGATATTTGAGTGATGACTTAATAATCAGGTCCCTAAGGTAACAGCTCTGATTAGGGGGAAATGTGTAATTAGCTGACAAGAGAGAGCGCCACCTCGAATGGTTGCCCCCAGTGCCAATGGGCACTAGAGAAGCCGCAGCAGATAGGATCAGAGCTGGCGACGTGCGGCAAGGCGTGATACTGAGCCAGAAATACCCTCCTTTTTCGAACGCAGACCTTAAATATAATTAGTGTCCCGCGGCTGGCCTGCCTCTCATCTCCTCTCACGCCCAGCAATCATGCCATTAATGTGCCTTTTCCGCTTCCCATTGATCATTACAAATATGTACCTTTCTCTCTCTTCCCTACTGACCTGAAACCGAAATGTCCTCCTCCTCCTAATTATCATTCAGCCAGCAGATGCTCAGGCCACGGTTGAGGCTTACAGTGAGCAGCCCTTTCACGCTCACCCGGCCCCAACCACCGTATCATTCCTACGTCCTCCATATGACCCCGTATCACATGATCGCACGGGCCATTTGGATCCGGCAGACCAGGTACACAGGTGCATGAGAAAACACCTGCACCAGAAGTTCCAGCTGGGAGGACAAGACCGTGCACATCAAACGACGGGTCCACTTTGAAGACCTGCAGCTGGCAGGTAGAAAAGGATATTTCACTCATCACCATAGTTACTATTACACATGAATTGTCATTCATACCATATAGTATGTCATTACATATAATTATACAATCCATTTTCTTTGTATACATCAGGAAACAATGCACCTTTGTATTCAAAGGTAATGCAGCTGAAATTCATCATACATCATAACCGTAACCATAATCACAATTCATCCCACAAAAAGAAAACAAAATTGCCAAAGTGCCGAATGTCGGCAACAGACTGGAGAGCAATCTTTAGATGAAACGCCCCTGGTCAAAAGCAAAGGTCATTCCGGTGATGTGTGGAAGTCATCACATTAGACGAAGGGGTCCTTGTCACTATTCCTGAAACCACAGAGCAAAACAGCGGTAGGAGAAAAGAAAATAAATTAATGATTCCTTTAACAAAGGGTCTAGACAACAGAGAAAATTGCTTTTTGTTAAGTTTAAAAGAAAAACTGCACTGTGAATAAAAGGCCCACAGTGGGTGCAAAAAGAGTCCTCTGGAGAGAAAACATAACAATTAATGTCACCCCTTCCCTGTTGGGCTTTGCCGTGTCACGTGCGAGGAGGAACTCTCATGTGTTCTACACACGGACATACACCAGCATATGTTATAGAAGCACCATTTTCACTGTATTCAACATACACACACCACAGGAGGCCGATGTTACACTACGGCTGATTCGTTCTATTTGCAGCGGGTATAGGAATTCACGATGTGGGTGACCAGATAATCCATGTCAGGTAGGACACTTTGAGCTACTTCGGGTTTTACGAATTACTTTATAACTGAAAGAGCTCCTGTGCTCGGCTAAAGAGCTAAATTCTTTTTGTGCTTCCACTGATTTGTTTACTTGACTGAAATGATGCAAACGATGTGCAATGTCCTGGAAATCTGTCATAAAATTCCAGCACTCTCTAGCCCACCAACCCCCACCCCAGTCAGCAATACATATATGTGGTATTACCATAATATCAGCCAAGCACTGGTCGGCACCCCCACCTTCCCAGATGCCCTTCATCTGTCTCCATGAAATCGATGTTCCTAAGGTGGGATTTCTGACGTTTTATTTACTGTGTTAGGTGGGATCCTTCTAGCCTTTGAAATCTTCTTACACCCTTCACCTAACTTATAACACTATACTTCACCTAACTTATAACACTATACTTCACCTAACTTATAACACTATACTTCACCTAACTTCTGCCATCTTGGTCCTTGTAAAAAAATATCGAAGTCCATCCATCCATCCATCCATCCATCCATCCATTTTCTGTAACCGCTTGATCTATTCAGAATTGCAAGGGGTCCGGAGCCTATCCCAGAGGCTGCAGGTGCAAGGCAGGGAACAACCCAGAACAGGTCGCCAACCCATCGCAGGGCACAATCACACGCCACTCACTCACACTTATGCGTACAAGGCAGGGCTAATCAAAGTCAGAATAATACGATCAGAAATGGACACTGCAATGACAAAACACACAAAAAGAAAACATCTTGTTCTGTGATCTGTTCAGTGATTGATTTTACTTGATTTGATCTGCAGATACATTTGGGAAGGAGGTATTCTCTTTCCAAATAAGGACTGAACTGTTACTGTGGTAATTTTAATTAATCATCTTAATTTCTGGAATTTTGTTTTCACTTGACTGTTCTGGCTTATCAATGGAAATTACATGGATATATGGATGCACAGAGATAAGCCTATTTTTTTTAACTCTCAGAGTGTAACCTTACAAAAAGTGTGAATTCTGAAAGGGGTGACGACTTTCTGTTCCCACTGGAAACCACAGACACCCAAATGTCACACTCTGGTTGTTTGGCCACACATAACCTACATAAAACAAAATATTTTATTGTCACACCGCGATTGTTACTTCAGCCCTGAAGTGCTCAAACTATTTCATTTCCCAAGGTTTTCCCAGTCCAGTAACTTCAGAATTTATTGGCTTCAGAATCAGTGGGCCTGACGTCACATCAGTTTTGGCTGTCTGTGTGACGTGAAGTTTCCGGGATCATAAACATTATATTGATACTATCGCAAAAAAAATAAAATAAGCTACAGTCAAATTATGAATATACCCCCTTTGCCCTCTACTGGTAGGTCACGTTAAAAATTACCAATTACACGCAGAGATAATTCTCACTGCTCGATGAAAATGGGTTGCTCGGAGAGACACAAATGTTGGCACTGTGGGGCTCGCTGTTCGTTATGGACACCAAGGGCTGACTGGTCATGCCCTGGGAATTTATTCAAGCCCAGTACAAGCTGGCAGTGTGCATGCAGGATACTTGGCACTTCCCGAGTTAGATGAGTCTGCTTCTGTGGTGGATGCATCAGGAATATTTTTGCTGTCAGTGCTCATCCTCAAGATCAGGAACTATGAGTCACACACAGAGACACACACCAACCCACACGAATAAAAGTCGGCCCATTCGCAAACTCAAGCCCGCAAGCACGCAACTTTAGCAAAGCATATGTGATTATTCTGCTGCACAACTAGACACTAAATCCATAAAGCACTTACGGTCTCACCTTCAGTGTAATGGAAAGATGGGCATCTAAAGAAAATTCAATTCTTACGCGCTACTATTCCAAGAAATACCCTCTTGGACAGCCCCAAAGATTTGTCGCCCCTGGGTAAATCATTCTGAAATTCCATGGAAAGCTTATAGATGAGATAAGAATAGCAGCAAATCCTGCATTAATCCATCCACCCATCTTCCATAACCAATTATCCAGAAATGGGTAGTGGAGTGCCTGGAACCTCTCAGGAAGCACAATGTCAGGATAACCGGGAGACAATGCCAGTCGGTGGCTGCACATATAATTCTTGCAGATGTTTTTGGACTGCTGATGGAAACCAGAGAACTGCGTAAATTTGGGCTGACCCCCCCAAACATTGACGTACTGCCTTTCTCATCTGTAGGGTGATTGCAATCACAATTGTTTTTTCCCATGTTAAATGCTCCGGGGTACCTATATTGTGCCTGTGTCTGCATAAGTACCCCAAAGGGCTGAATCCTGTTAACAGAAGCTATCCCCATGCGTTCGACAGCTCTGCCGTAATGGACAGGCAGCACTTTAAAATAAACTGCCGTAGGCTCTCACAAATGTTTGTGACCTGGCATTTTTACCCAAACAGAGTTCAGCCAGTGATTCTCAGCTTTTTGCATTCAGTCAGAAAGTCTACACTCTAAGACTCAGGGATCTAATGTATCTCTCTAATAAAGAACAAAAGGGAAGCCTGACCATAGTGCAATACCCATCCATCCATCCATCCTTCCATACTTCCATCCATCCATCCATTCTTCCCATGCAGGGTTCCTCCTGTGCCATCCCCAGCCTAATTCCTACACAGGCATTGGCTTCTGCCTTCTTGATCTAGTACTGGTGCTTTCCACAGACCCAAGCTGCTCTCAGGACTGAATGATCTCCTGCTGACACACAGAACTCCAGAACTCTTCTTTGATCCATCCATCTTCCAGCCACTTATCAAGTACAGGGTCACAATCACCGCAGAGCCCCGCAGAGCCTCAGCATGACACTGGTTTGTAACATCAGAATCCCAGTCTGGATCTGTCGGGACACCTCAGCAAAAACAACAAAACAAAACAAACAGGTAAGCAAAAAAAATAAAATAAAAATAAGCCTCATTTATTTGCACTGTGGGAGAAAGATCTTTATCGTACTCCTTAATGGTTACTCCCGCACAATTTGCGAGACACAGGCGGCTCGTCTAGGCTTGCCGATTTTCATCCAACCTGCAGGGGGTCCCTGGGGACAGCCCACTGCTAACCCTTAAGTCAATTTCAGAGCCACCCCCCCTCCCCCCACCGACCTTGACCTTGCAGCACATAAGACACGGAACAAAAGTAACCTAAAACACTAAGCTGTACGCAGTGGGACTAAAACCCAGGCTGGGAACAGCAGTCCCAGACAGGAGGCGAGACGCTATAGTTAACAAAAAGTCACAAGGGAGACAAGGGTGAAAAGACAGAGGCGTCAGGCTGCCTGCCTGGTACCAGAGATGCATGACAAACTGACTGGGGTGACATGAAGGCAAAGGGTAAACGTTTATTTCAGTGACATGCGGCTATAAAAAAGACCTGGCTGATGGGGGGGCGAAAACAAAAACAAACACAAAAAAAGAAAAGGTCGAGTATGCAGCAACATTTCTACCCTACAGTGTCTGCTAGGTGCAGATGTGACTCAAATGTCCCCAAACCCATCATTTGATTTATATGCCCTTTTCAAGAGTAAAATAATGCTTTTCCTGGAATGGAAGAATGAACAGCAGGATCCACTGACCCCTAAAATGAGTCCTTTCAAGCCACCTTGGGCTGGAATCTAAGCCTGAGCAGAGGCTGATGTATGTGGAAAGATAGCATGTCCAGCTTCTGTCTGTCTGTATGTCATTTAATACCCCCCCCCCCCCAATTTAGCTATGAGATGATCACTAGACGCTCAAAATTATTTGAAAAGCTCTTATTTTTCCCACTGACAGAAGAATCATTCAGTCCTGCCGTTTGGTTGAGAGTGTGGGGTGGGTAAGGCAGTCAGTGACCCTTTTAAGCGCAGCTTCCTACGCCGCCAAAGCATGACAGAGAGCTGGTGGGAGCAGGGGAACACCACCGGGACCATATCACCTGCTAACACTAACGCAGCACGCTAAGTGTCCTCACAGCAGTTAAGGATGATGGATATACTCAGTCCTTCCGAAAAAAGTGGGAGATTAGCTCAGACGGCTCCTGCTTGCTGTCCGTGGTAAAAGCAGAGGATCATTAACCCACAATGGCTCCGGTAATATAGAGAGAACATGCTGAGTCCATATACACTTCCACACAGAGCCCTCTCTTG
Organism: Mormyrus lacerda; assembly: GCA_015163995.2. Lineage (NCBI taxonomy): Eukaryota > Metazoa > Chordata > Actinopteri > Osteoglossiformes > Mormyridae > Mormyrus > Mormyrus lacerda. The sequence goes on from JAABNX020000143.1 coordinate 21,174,397, forward strand.
GTGCATCCAAATGCAAAAGCCTCTCGAGCCAAAATCATGGCCTACTTCAACGTGAAGGTCTTCTGCGGCTAGGCCCTCCGTGCCGGGAGATGTACTGAGAGCCAGATCTGGAGATGCGCTGCCCACCAACCAGGGGAAAGTTTCATTTGGACAAAGGAACCACTCTTTAGATGCCTCTGATTGACATTTTCGGTAGATGGTTAAATAACTGTTATCTTTGGCCCTATAGCTGGTGTATGAAGTGGAATCTGAGCAGCATCATTATAGACAGTTGGATACAGCCAAGGCTCGGCATTGGAGTTCAGTAGTTGTGCGTTAACATACCACTGGCTAACGGCGCCTTAGCTAATAAAGCTCGGCTGGCCTTATATATCAAACATTTGACATTGACTTGTACATCTCTTTCATTAGGGTCAACAGGATTGCTTGAAGAGTTTCAGTGCAATGAGGGATTGGGCTTCATTAATGAAAGCCTTTATGCAGAAACCCTGATGTTTAGTGAAACATATGCAGCTGCCATCACCATGAAAAAGATCATAGTGAGAACTTGTTTCATCCAACAGCACAGCAGGTCAGATTGAACCAATTTTAAATTGTGTGACAGACTGAAAAGTAATTAACCCCCTAGTAGAGTAGAGTAGAGTAGAGTAGCGTAGTGCAGTGGTTCTCAACCTTTTTTGCCCTGCAACCAAATTTTTTGCATGCCAACTCAGTCGTGAATTTTAAATGAAACATCTGTGGTTTGGCTTCTTGGATTGGTTGAGTGTTCGCTAACTTTGCGCTATTTGCAGACTCAAGATTTTAAAATACTCACATTTTCAACTCTGCCTCACGACACTTTCACAACTTGCCACAGGCCAAATTTTGGTCGTGACCCATGGATAGAGTAGAGTAGAGTTGAGTAGAGTAGAGGTCAATGCCATGACCTTGGCCCTTAGGCTTAAGGTTGCTCTACACTAATATATCCATTCCACTCTATCCTACTCCCATGTCACGGGAGAAGAAATATCTCCACCTGGTGTCACTGGAATGTAGGCCACTAGGCATTGCCTCAGTCCAGCTGGCTGCAGATGACCAGTCCAAAGATAACAGATGACAGAGCTGCATATAGTTGGCTGCCTGGTGTTTGACGCATGGCTAACAGATCTGGGTCAAAACTACGTGGTAAAGTGGCCGGGGGAGAGTGCCATCAGCTATTACAGGTTCATCAGCCAGCCAAGTTTAAAATCCACATGACAGGGAAAGAGAACTTGAATGGAATTAATTTTTAATGTAATTATTATAATTATTGCCAGATAATGCCAAGATCTGGCATCATAGAAATCAGGATAATAAGATACATTGAACAAGCTGACGAGTCCAGGAGCAGGGGCGCCGCTAAGGGGGGGAAAGTTGGGAAAATTCTAAGGGCCCACGCCCTTTAGGGGCCCCCAGCGATCTGCTTTATTAATAATAACACTGGTGGGGGGGCCCAACCTCATATTTTGTCATAGGGCCCAAAATTGCTAGCGGCGCCCCTGTCCAGGAGGGTACAGCTTTTGAACTTTTAATGAACGTCCTTAAACTGTATCGCTCAGGTAAAATAACCGAGCTGTGTAGATGAAATTGCATTTATGTGAAGCAAATTACATCAGCAAAGCAACTGAATGCAGCAAACTAAGGAACTAAGTCAGGTGACTAGGTTTGTTTGTGTTGATACACTCCATGTGTCACTTGTTCATATCTGTCAGTAATCAGTAATGTGATCTGCACATTACTACCCATCGTCTGTTTAACCTTCCCCTATTACCCCAATGAAATTTTATAATATTGTTTTGTTTCCTCTTTGTATCGTTGACCCAGCCTTGGTTCTTTTCAACCACCTGACTGAAGCAATTCTCAGCATATGTTGCACAACAATACAATAAGAAACTGAAAACAAACTTAACACTGTGTACTGAAATGGCATTTCTCAATACTTAACGTCATGAACCATGACAGAGGACAGTTTTCAGATTTACTACAGAGAGGATCTGCAGAGAGCCAGTGAACTCCGGGGATGCTTCAGTCCAAACCGCAGCAAGCATGTCAAACAACATGCACGATTAACATTAATTTTACTGCCCAATAACCAAAAAAGGTCTTAAATGTCATTCATTCAGCCAAATGTCTCCCACAGCAACATACATGTAAAATGCACCAAAACCTGACCGACAACAGACAATGACATTCAAGTTCATTAACACAGAATGTTGGAAATTAATTAACACTAACAAAGGTTCAAGAACAACAGTCGGTTGCTTTATGTGGGAGTAAGCGAGAGAGGCTGAAAATGTGAGCCTTTCGTTTGAGTGGAAATTAGAGAAGAGGTTCACGATTTATGACAGATGTCTGAAACACTTCCAGCAGTGGTAACGGGGGGTGAGCGAGCTCTGGAAGGGTGACTCAGGCAGACAGGGATGCAGGGTAATTATCCTGTACATAATGAGGTCAGAGGCTGCCATTTGCTCAAGCACCCAGCACCAGGGCCTTGATCTTAGGCTTGACTCCTGCCTTGACCAGCATCCAATGGGACTGGGGGTGGCGAAAGAGATATCAGGAGGGGGTGACATGCATCTCTTTGGGGCTGGAAGCCGAGCATGAGTGACAACTCTGAGAGACGTGCCATCACACCAAATTAGCCAGGCGTCAAGTCGCAATATTTACTGTATTTGAAGCTTTGACAGTTATGAAATGTAACATTTTTGTATGTAAATTAAGTTACTGGGTTTATTTTTCCCCTCTCAGTCTCTTTTAGTTTCAGAATCGACCTTCACTTTTTTAAAAACTTACTATGAAAACAAAGGAGATTATTTCTTCATTTCATATCTATTCTTTAACTCTCTCTTCAACATAGGTGACAGGGACACAAAACGTTTGGCACACTACATGAAAACCATGAATGTAGTCATTTAATTACTTACCCTGAATTTAAATATCACGATACAATAGTGTGCAGGGGTCAACACTATGGAGAGTTCAGAAAGACACTTTAATCAAAATGCAATTTTGACCACAGATACGGTATTTAAAAACATATCTTGCACAGGATTTTCCCCCTAATCAATTCTTCTGGGGATGTAGACAAGTCTTGCCGGTGACAGGTTGACGATCCCTGGCACAGCGTATTAATTATAGGATTGACTCATTTTCATAACTGCTCATATATTACAGGGTCAAGGAGACCCTGGGGGGTTTATGGGGAATCCTAGTGCGCATGGCAAGGGACACCCCAGACCAGACGCCAGCCCATCACAGCGCACACACACGCACACAAACACACACACAGATGGAAATTTAGAGACACCTTAATAGCTGATGGCAATTTAGAGTCCATGCAATACTAAAACTCCACACAGAGCTTGGGTCAGAAATTAAGCTCTGCAACTGTGGTGTCCAAAGGGTTATTCACTGTATCACCACGAATATCACCAAAATAGCAATTACTTCTAAATATTTACATACTAAATACAAAATTTTGGTTATTGTGCTTAGTAATCAATCTTCAGATGTATTTAATTTAATACACAGGAAGCTGCCAAAATCAAATGCATGGTCTTTACAGATGAATGATTGATAGTGTGGATACATTTTCATTGTGCTGTCAAATCTGTCAGAAACTAATGAGCCCCGTGCCGCCCACCACAGCCAGCTCTGCTCTGCTTCTCATTTTCTCCAAGGCTGAAAATCAGTCTCCCCTCCAACGATCCCTGCAGACTGAAGCGCCTGTGAGTCTTTTTCGGTTGTTTCGAAGTTGCCGCCTTTGGAACCCCGTTCCTGAATTGCATGTGGTTCTAGACTCGCGGGGGAGAAGTCGGGCAAACTGTTACCTGGAAACCAGCCAAACCCATTTTTATGTAAAAAGCTGGAAAATATCCCTTTGTCCCCGTGATAGCGGTTCAATTCACACTTCCTTTGCACCTACATTTCATGATTACGACATTCTGACCGGGGACATCAACAGCCTTGCCCAAGCCAAAGATAAATGTACGCCAAATCAATTATAATTAACCTGTAATCCTAGTAATATCAGCAAAGACTGGATCATTCACTGCAGCTCTGCAGAAAAGGTATGAAGGTCAGAATAAGTTATAACGACATGACATTGGCGGTATGAAGGTCAGAATAAGTTATGACGACATGACATTGGCTCATTATATTGTTTATACTGTACTAAAAATGACAGCAATAAGTAACGATACCATTTAATTGAGCATACGTATTTAAAAACACTCAAGCCCACTTCTAGATCTGTACAAGCATATATTTACTTCATTAAATAGTGCAGCAGCTGGCCTTAATTTCCAATAATACTTTACTTGAGAGGGCACAAGTAACTTAGTAACTCAATTACTACTCAAGCACAATCATGAATAAATATAGTAACTGCATCAAATGCATGAACCATTATGACTAAATAATGATGAATGAACATGAGATCAGGTCCTGAAAGTAAAAATCCAGACCATGACTTTGTTCCAACCAACCAGTTGAGTACTCTGTGACTGTCACGCCTATTACTCAATTGATTGGTTAGAACAAAATCTTGGTCTGGATCTATACTTTCTGGCCCTGAACTATCCACCTCTGGAGATCAATACATAACTAATTAATGTATTAAGTAAGAATGTACTACAACATTATTTATGCCCCTTCAAGTAAAGTGTTACCCAACTTCCATGGCAAAAATGAGCGACCTGGTTGTGAGGAAGATGACAGCATTTATTGTTCTTTTGGCTTCCCAGCCCAATGTGAAAGGGCTGCCAGCAAACTAAGATGATTTCACTGCTTCATCTGCCGTAAGGTGGTAACAACAAAAGACAGCAACAAGACAAACCCTTTCTTTTACCTCAGAGTTCAGCGTTCGGATGTATTAGTCAAGATTATAAGGATATCTCAGCTTCAAGTTCAGCACCAGACATTTAAAGCGGGCAGTCTACAATCTATACTCAGATACGGGCTGCCATCATTGGACTATTTGTGAAAAGTGCCACAGACAAGATGGCAGGACTTCACAAACGCCATCATGAAATGACTTGAAAAAAATATTATATATTGTCATACAATGAAGAAAGCTTCTTTCAAAAATGTGCTTAATATCTGAGAGCCAATATGAGGTCCCCAGCCAACTTTAGCAGACAAACTGCACCCAAACAAGCTCCCCCCCCCCACCCCCCGAAAGTCAGGTTAGATATGTAGAGGCAATGCTTCCTGCCATAGTCCAAAATATTGAAGGCACTCCAGTCTGGTCTCCTAATGGTGCAAACGGTGAGAGCAGAAGACTGCAGAGTAAGCTGCATTGCATCTGTTGGTCCTAACCATGGTTGCATATTGCTAGGCTAATTTCAAATATGTGTTCTCAAGTGAAGACTTGTTTCCCTCTGTAAGCAAACTTTGAACTGGGCAAGTTCTAAATGCCCCCCAGGGCAAGATGACGTATGATGCACTGTGTCCAATAACTCTGTGTGCAATCTGCTGGCTCGGTCATAAACTAGGCTCCCATAATCCAATTATGAATGAACCAGTGTTCTGTACAAACATATTGAAGTACTGAACTCTCTGCACTGTTGTGTTTTTTGCTAGAACCTTCATAAAAGCTAAACATTTTTGCATTACCTCTTCATGCATGAAATTAACACAGACTACGTACCAATGAGTCTGCATATTCATGTATGGAGTGTAACAGGTAGACATGCCTACAGAAAGAACCTCTCCATTGATGAATGACCATTTGCAGATCTCATTTGTCATAACAGCAGCTTCCTTTCTATTGGATTCCTGTTCCTGTAGCAGATGCAGATGTCTGCGTAAAGGCTGCAGTATATATCAGTCCCAACCACATTTACAATAATATTGATTTTTATCTCAGCCTGAGAGGGCACTACCTACCAAAATGTCTATTAAATTAAGTCAGAAATAAAAGTAGGCCAACGTCCATAAAGCACGACTGGTATAGACATTGTATATGCCATCATATTTGCAAAGGGCATCATATGTCATTTCACTGTATGTTCTTTTTAAAATAAGACGTGCTAGGAAAGACATACATGTTTCCAATCTGATGAGATGGTCTGCAGTATTTAGAACCGGGATTCTAATCAGATTTCCTGGAAATCTGATTAGACTCCAGGTATAAAATAAGACAATCATTAATCATCCTCTCCATGATTTAACGTAACATAAAAATGGGTTTTTTAGAGGTAGTATTTAGGGTCAGAATGGTCCTTGCCAGGTTCAGGCGGAGGTATGGTTATCGTTACTTGCCATGAAAGCGGTACATAGACACAGAAACACTCTGAGGAGTTTAAGGGGTGTGCAGGGTACACATTCCTACAGCAGTTTCACTTGGTATGTCTAACGAGGGAATGATCTCTTCAACAGCAAAAGGCAGGCTATAGAATTCCTCATTACTGGAGCAAAAACTGATTTCCTTCTTTTTCTACTGAGCTTGAATTCCTTGATCTCCAGAAAGGCAGCTTTCTAATGAAGATTTCTTTTCAAAGATCTCTGCGAGTTTGTCCGCTATTGTTGCTTCGCATACTGGTTGGCAGTATGTTTTGATATGCATTCGAGACCTTTCATCCAAGGGATCAAACTCCAAACCTTTACTCCAGGTGTACCAGAGGTTACGTTAGACACATACTGTCTCCTGCTTCTTATTTAGCATCGGCAGGGAATTTGAATAGAAAACAAAATTGCATTTACTTGGTATGTCAGGGCTCTTCCACGCAAGCACACAGTGGGCAGCTCTGAGCGCCTCCTCAGCCTAAGCGCTATTCACAACGGGAAAAATCCCACGGATATTCAGAAGAGGACATGTTGCCAAGACCATGATCTGGCCCTGACTGTACTCAAAATATCTATTCCTTTACTTCAACATGACTATAGTCCTGCGGTGGGTTGGACCAACTAAGCGTAAGTTTGATCGTAGCCTGGGGTGGACGTAAACTGTCCCTACCTTCAAGTGTAGCAACTACTAAAAAATACCTGGTGGTACCACGCAAATAGTTTCAATGTAACACTGAGTTATAACGTAAACGTTACACATCCTGGCTTCTGTACTGCATTCTGTGTAAATTAGATTGACATAAGCTAAGTAAACAAAATGGCTCTCGGTTGAGCAGGTTCATGAGAATGCTGCCTGCCAAGTTGATGGTTAATAAATCCATTTTATGGCCTCACTTTCAGTTTTCCCCATGGAGGCTGGAATGGACTGCTCAAAAATGCAATAAAATGCTTAAAAGTTAGGGACACCATGCTGGGACAGTAACTCTGCTAAATCAGGCAGAGGTGCAGTGATAGGCGGGCAAACCAAGTGCCCCCTACACGTTTGGTAATATGTCTCAGTAGTGCAGCTAATTCTTAGGGGAAATTGGGCCACAGAGCAGTGGGGCTTCTCTTCGACTTGGCCAGACAGGAAGCTGAATTCTGAGTGGCAGGAAGTAAAACTCATTTGGGAATTTCATGTTGTTAAAGAACACCTTCAATGTATGAACTATTTGCTATGCAGACAGACATTTCCTACTGTGCGAATCGTAAAGAGCACAACACTGGGAAATGATACATTACCTCCCTGGCTGAAGTTACAGCACATTTACAGTGCAGTGCCTACTCCATCCAATCACTTAAAACTCCTGCCTGAACTAACCATTCCCTGCTGATCAAACCAACTTGGCTTGTTCCCCAATGGTGAGGTCACCTCCAGGACCAGTGCCAGGTGACCCAACTCACAGTGATGACATCACTTTGGATCAGAATGTGCCTTTAATTATGCATCAGTGTTACAGGTGTGGCAGACTTTTCCTCTGAATAAATCCCTGCTTTACTCCCACCGATGAATATGCTCTAATTACAAAAACAGGACCAATAATAATGACTATGCATTATTGTTTTTATTACTACTGCTATTTTTCTATTACAGGTTGCAGAATGTGCATGTTACTCCTGTCCTCATAACAAACAGAACAGTTACAGAGTTGTAACCAAAGACAGGTTGACTCCTGACTCCTTAGAGCAGCGCAACCACAATGAGACTCCCCAGCACCCACCCATACTGCCAATCAGGCACCCGTGACTCCACCCCCTCAGCCAATAAGGAACCTGTTATTACACTCCCTCTTCCAAATGGGCCCTGTGACTCCACCCCCTTTGGTAAAAAGGCCCATGCGACTCCACCCCTTCTGGCAAAAAGGCCCATGTGACTCCACCCCTTCTGACAAAAAGGCCCTGTGACTCCACCCCTTCTGACAAAAAGGCCCTGTGACTCCACCCCCTTTGGCAAAAAAAGACCAATGCGACTCCACTTCCTCTGGCAAAAAGGTCTGTGTGACTCCACCCCCTCTGGCAAAAAGGCCCGGTGACTCCACCCCCTTTGGCAAAAAGACCAATGCAACTCCACTCCCTCTGGCAAAAAGGTCCTGTTACTTTTATGTCCATTATGTTTGGAATGTATTTAAAATGCAGTCTTTTGAACAATGCCTGAGTGGTTAATCTCCATGTTAACATACACTGGTAAAAATAAAACTTGCTTTTTTAAGCATCACAAACATCGCAGGAAAATACAAGTGCAATGCTTTTTAATTCCTATGGGTTTAACCCAGTGGCTGACAGGTGACATTATATAGATCCAACTTGGCCTAATTTGGGACCCTGGGGAACATTGTAAAGGCAACTGCATGTCATTAGCCTGCTTGTCTGTGGAGGCGCACAACCTTTAATAGGGGATGTGGAGTAATCTGACAGGAAACTCAACTCCGCTAGATGTGGTCTGTCTTCACCTATGAACTGACCAGCCCTCCCAATCGATAGGCTTTCCGCTCCCACAAAAATAACAACACAAAGTTCATACCGGGGTGGGAGTAATCGGTCATCACCAATTCCCACTGCTGCACATTAACCATCATTTCTCGTGGCAGCTGTGCTGCCCTCATCACGCTGCCTGGGTCATACATCACTAGGGGGGGTCCCTGTCTTGTGCCTTTAACAACCCTAGTGGTCTTCACTGCCCTCATTTCAGCTTGACATACGCTGCTAAATTAATCAACCGTAAGACCCCTACAGAGAAAATACAATGAGTACCCTGCCCCCCTCGCAGAAAAAAGGCTTTGGTGGCATCACCTACACACTAGTGGACCTGCTCCGTATACAAAAATGGATTAATGATGTTGTTGATATCCAGCACACTTCTTACAAAAACAATGCTTCAGTAAACGGCTGCCAGGCTCTTCTGTACTCTAAAAACTCTCCCGTACTTCAACCATCAGTCCTCCTACTATCCTAATACTTTAACATACGGCCCTCTTTGTCAGTACTGCCTTTAAACCTTCACTCACCTTGACATCTTCTCTCTCTCTACCTCCACATACAGACCTGCTAGCATCACAGAGGTCTCGACCAACCCTAGTTTGACCAGCTGCGTGCCCTCCAGTCATCAGTCTCCCTCTTTCATGCATTTCATTTATTCACATTTTGCTTTTGTTACATTTCTATCTTGCTACAGGAATCGGTTTGAGAAACAACTCAATGAACAAAGCTGGAGTAAGAAGGAAAAAAATAGCATTGCCTGAAAAGGTGCTTCCAGCAGAATACTGGATTTTCTTTGAAGCACTTACAGATTACTGAAGGTCTTCCCCTTCGTCATCCAAGCTTTTCTCACTTGGCATTTTATTTATAGACACTATCAGCCATTTGTACATGCAGGAGTATAGGTACATAGGGCGTTTATTAATTAGCTAGTTTTTGCATACCCCATCTTGCCCTGCATGAACAAACACATGTACATACAGGGAAATTTCTATCTGTAGTCCAAGTAAGCCCTTATTCTCAAAGCATGATTTAATTGACCTTAATGAGCGTAAGCAAAATGAAAATGCTGAGCATAATTATCTCACTATAGGAAGCTGAGGGTGAAACGCAGGTCGGCTCTGGAGAAACATCACATTCTCCCATCGACGGTATCAACCTCTGTTGTTGTTGGCTTTGGATGGAGTGCAGTAGCGTACTGATACCTCTAGTATCTGTTTCCGTTTCACAATTTCCACAGGGCACTTTTCCGTTTTGCATTCCTGGCTCACCCCTTCCATGTTCTCTACCGAACGAGTGTTTCAGTCTGGGAACAGCTCCAGTGAGATATTTTTGGCTTTGTAAGAAATATTAAATAGACAAAAATGTCAACTGTCTTTTTTAATATCAGAAACCTGAGTCACAAGAAGCTTCATTTTATTGAAGAAAGTTGGTGATTTTGTTGTAGGCAATGGATGGATGGATGGATGGATGGTTGGTTGGATGGATGGTTGGATGATGGATGGATGGATGGATGGATGGATGGTTAGTTGGATGGATGGATGGTTGGTTGGATTGATGGATGGATGGTTGGTTGGTTGGTTGGTTGGTTGGATGATGGATGGATGGATGGATGGATGGGAAAGGGACAGCAGTGGTCAGCCTCTGCGGCAGCCAAAATAATAGCGTATGGGGAGGAAAGCAACGCTGCACAATCCCCTCATCCCTCCAAAAGCTCAGAGAAACATGAAGCTGCCAGGTAGACAAACAGGAAAGGAGAGCTGGCCGATCTCTCAGCTATATATTAATACACGGATGCCTTGATTGACACCCACAGGCAAGCTGAGCATGGAGAAAACACAGAGCAGCTAGGAGAACACACCCCTCCCACCCCCACCATCCAAGAAAGACAGACTTTCAGCAACTGAATATATTAAACAAGCGATGAAGACTGTCGCGTCTCGCCATGCCACTGAGATAAAAGTCTGGGAAGGGTGAGCTCTTAAAAAAAATCCAAAAGAACAAATGACACTACAGCCCTCTTGGATTATTGAAGACCTCCAGAAGTGTAAAGATTAGCACCACTTTGCGGCACTTTAGGCAGTGCAGTCGCACTGGGGCCCACAGAAATGGGGGCCGAAAGAGGTATCAGGGGCCCCCTTCACGGGAAGGATCAAGAGGCTATTAATCCATTTGGTTAAATGACTAAAACATGTTACATTGCATTACTAATCGCTGGAACCCAAACCATATATATACCCTTTACCTGAAGGGCAAGTCTGTCTCACTCAGAGTGTCCAATTTTTAATGTTTTATGGAATGCTTATTATTGACCCCCCACAGTCCAAAAACATGCTGAGGCTGATTGGAGTCACCAAATCACATGCTGAATCACATGCGTGAGAGAATTTCAGTTGGGAAGAAAATCTCAAATGAACAGTGAAATGCATACATGTATATACCCAAAATTGGTACCATAATTGAGCACAATAGGAACGTCATTATGCTTAGTTTAGGCCCCCACATCTACAGCAAATAATCATAAGAAATGTAATAATTAGTCATTTATTGTTGCATTAACAAAAGTAATTGTAAGGGTAGGAGACTTTTTATTCGATTGTTACTTCATTTTTTGTTTAAAAGTGGCTCTGGTTTGAAAAAAAAAAAAAAAACCATCACCTATACAGTCTTTCGCCCAAGCGGACATCAATTTACACCGCGACAGGAGGTGATGTGTGCTCTGCCTCCGGACACGGGAAAGAATCATAGCAAATTCCCGTGTCAGTGAAATTAACGCCAATCCGTAAATCCGAACGTTTTTGGGAAAACTGGAGATTGATGACCCTGGGCACGGTTTAGGTACCGATTTGTACTGAGAAAAACAATTTGACAAGATCAAACGTTATGGAATCGAGGAAATCCGCAAGGAATCTGTAATTCCTACACCTGTTCCGCATGGCTGTAATTTCCACGTACAGTATGAGATCTTAAGACCCCCCCCCCCCCCTCAAAAACTTTAATATGGAGCAATATATTATTTACCCGCCCGATGTACTCAGACGCATTTCCATTAACCATCTAGTTTATGCAATCAGATTAAATCACTTTCAATTCCAATTACGAGGAATTACGTTGCTCCTTCAATGATGTTGCCACATCATCAACTATTAGATCCTCTCAGTGCGAGACAGACTGACAAGTTATATAGAGGGGTATGAAAGATTTACGAGCTGGAAGCCTTAATGAAACGTATGTATTTTTAAAGAGCAATTATTTTAATAATGTCTTGTTGCTTTCATTACATTAAATATGCAAACTGAAAAATTATACGCCGATTGTGCATTTACTGCAACGTGGTGCGCTGTATCACAAAGAAATAGGCTAACATGCCTTTCCAGTTTTAAAACAGATGCGACGCTTCTCAGATATAATGGTGTATAATGGAGGAGATAATGAAAGCAATGCAAAGCAATGATTCCTCAACCGGGTCGATGTAGAGTAGGTTAGTAAAATGAGAGTTTGTCCGACTCAGTGATACGCTTTGCATTGTGTGTATAAATAATTCTCATTTAAACCAACGATAGTTATTTACGTGAAATCCTAAACGCACACTGGCAGTATATGGTGATAATACGCCTCTTTATAGCTGTACGAAGCAGTTTTTTTTTTCCAATTAAATTTGCGTGGCATCTGGGGCAAAAGCAGATAAGGGGACTTCTCGGTAGAAAACTGTTCAAAAGTTCGACATCAAGCAATTATTATTCTGTCGTGGAAATTTATACGACGATCGTATAGCATATTGGTTCGTGAAACACATGGGTCGGTGATCTTGACGTTTTCAGTCCACTGTCAGGACATGTTTTTAGGATGTAAAACCACCAAAAGCGAACAAAAGGCTGCTGAACGGAAACATTTCGTTTATTTTCGGTTTAGATCAGTTACTATATGAAAGGACACGCTCCAATGCCACTTCAGCAGCTCCGCGTACAATTATCTGAGTTACGGCAATATTTACGGACAGAAGCTCTCAAGCGTAATCGTGCATGCACCTTATTCTTACCTACAGTATGAAGCAGAAAAGAAATCCTCAGCCTTGCAGTTAGTGGGAAAACTCCGGAGGATCTGGGCGTTCACCCAGGCGCCGGCACAGGTGAGCGAAGCTTTCGGGAATCTGCGCACTCTTCCGCCGCGGAGACCTTTATGGCGCAAAGCGAAAACGAGCCGAGCGAGGCTCAGGAGCATCAACAAAAAGCATCTGCCTCTCCGTGCTTCTGATGCGAGATCTCCGTCCCTCAGCCTTTCTTCAGACGTGCAGAATAGTCGGCTGTCACATGACTTAAAGCGCAGAAGGTTCCCTGGAAAGGGAACAGGACTAATTCATTGTACATTATGAGATACGCTTGAATGTAATGAGTATACCATTTCCATGTATTGATTCATACTCTACCTAGTTTACTGCAGGTTACTTGTCTCACATTTTAGGTTTATTGCAATTTCTCACCCTCCTGCAGCCCATCGATGTATTGTTCATGTTAACCGGTGAATTCATTTCATGTTTTACGTGTGGGTTGTGCGCTTTTCTCCCTGTTCTTTCCGGGAATGAGCGTTTATTAAGATGAATGAATGGACTAATATTGAATTTTTCTTCAAAACAAAGTAACCTCACTTGTCGAACGACGAAATCACTCATACATTATAACGCGTTATTCCTTATCCATATAGACCCGACTAATTCTTGGTAGTGGCGAGGCAGGAATTAAACTCACTTCTCGTTACTTAGAAATTCCATTTTGTTATATATCAGTGAATGATAAATTACATATCAGTATTAAACGCCACCTTCAATTAATTAAATATCACTATTCCATGGGGAGTGGTGTGTGGCTCCATCTTTTAGGTCTTTGTGTCTGTGCTCAGAAGGTTGCCGGTTCAAAAAGCATGGAGAAAAAAGGAGAAAAATAATTCCAAAAAATGCTCCCTGCGTGCCAGATACAAATCTAATCTCAAATTTTACTTTCACCTGTGTCTGTCTCTCTAAAAGCAAAGCAAAATGGGATATGCAAGAACTAAAGAATTATGATGCGCTCTTTCTTGTCCAAATGGCAAATAAACCATCATTTCATAAGCATTTAGAAGACTGACGGATGTTCCTGTCCGATAGGTTTCCTCAGCACTGCCTGATAGCTACATGAAGAAGCCCCGCAGGTGTCAGGGGGTTCAATCAACGCCCAGCTTAGGGGGAAACTAATCACAGACATAATAGTATTTATCTACGACTTGCTTGTGCTGCTGTTACCAGCATTGCCAGCCCAGTCTCCCTCTCCGCTGTAGCCGGCTTGAAATATGGCCCACATAGGAAAATACAGAGCCCCCTCCGTAAATCCTCCTCACCCCCACACTGCGTCCCACAGTTTTCTACATGACTATTGCTTCCGTGTACATGCGTATCCCCCTTTTGCTTTGCTTATTTGTTTATCTTGTTTTTTTAAGCATTTGGTGACAGATAATCATTGTATATCAGCTGGGTTCCTGCTTGAGCAGGCATTGCAGTTACGCTGTAGACCAGTTCAGCCATGCCTGAGCAGGACCTGCCCGTACTGGGTCAGGATCGTGTCCTCAGCCTTACTGCCGCGTCGGGGTGACGGATCTCATTCCAGGATCCTTATTGTTTTGCTCCTGGGCCAACGGGGGGGAAATTCCCCGTAGGATCAAGGGGACAACGCCAGCCCCCACACTCGCTGAAGACGTAGGCTCATGGTCGGTCTCCTCCTTTTCCTCTCAAGCGGGGCTGGATAGTGGGAGAGCAGTGACATTTAGCCCGTTTGCCGTCAGGCGTAGCAGGTGGGCTGGGGGGGGGGCGGTGTGTGTCACCTGCCCCGCAAAGCTTATGTCCTGGAGAATAACATCTGACAACAAAAAGCAGAGCCACGGGTAGAAGCTACCTCTGAAGCTTGTGTCTGAAGCAGGAGCGTAGGAGGGATGTCAGATTGTGGGGGAGGGGGGTTGATCAAATTTGGTAAGCGGGGGGGATGGAGGGTTCTTGGTAAAATGCTGTGAATTTTACGTCATCTGCTATCAAAAAGGGCACTCTCTAAAATTTGCTGATGGGGGTGTATCCCTTCCACCTCCCCAGTCATGAAGGCAGGGGCGTAGCTAGAGATTCTGGGCTCCTTGACAAAATGTGATCTCGGGCCCCCCCTTGCATGATGCACACGGGGCTGGATGGTGCTCCACCCCCCCCCCCCCCTACTTGTTTGAAGTTTTTCCAGTAAACCAGAAAAAAATGGACAAACAGGTATTTTAAATCTAATTTCTAGGTAAATTTGTAAAATGACGATGTAGCCTAAGTAGACTGAATCCTTCTTGGTAGTGAATCGTTTCATTGTAATATTGTTTGAACCTTCTTAATGATGCCAAGTTAATTAGCATATTTGCTTACACACTTACCTTATTGCTAATGGACGGTCGCAGAACAGATTGCGTTCAGACTGTCGTGCTGTTTTTTGTCCACGCTGCCGTCGCTTCCGCCCCGTTTCTGCCTGCAGGGACTCCTGGCCAACAGCTCAGTCGGTAGCTTCTGACCACTCAAGCAAAAGCTTGGCACACGTGCAGAGTGAAAACATGCCAGCTGGGTGGACAGAAAAGGCTTTTATGCAAATGATTCCTCTCCCTGTGGAATGAAGTAGAAATGTTTTCAACTCCTGAATGGACACAGGCCCCACCCACCCGCAGAGGTACCATGCTGACCCTTACGGCAATAGTTGCTCATTTTCTTCCTTATTGTACTGGGTTTTAGTTTCCCCTAGATCAGTGTTTCCCAATCCAGTCCACGTCTTTGCTTCCTCCAAGCTCCCTGTCAGACAGTCCAAATTTTTGCTCCCTCCGCAGAGAGAGCTAGGAGGGAGCAAAAATTTGGACTGTCTGACAGGGAGCCCGAAGGAAGTGTGGACTGTCTGTGGATCCCCAAGGACCGGATTGGAAACCCTGATGATTAGAGAAAGATGGAATGCCTATGCACACACTAGTAGCTGACGTATATCGGACCTGTAATGGACCTGGGTGGAAAGGGCCAAGTTTCCACAACATATTTTGAGAAGACCACCATGATTCTGTGATGGGTAAATGATATGGAAGATAGATGGATGAGGAAAAGATGAGACTGAGGTTGAGAGCAATATGTGGACATCCATCACTTCGAACATTAAACCCGCTGGTGCTTCCTGGCTGCCATTTTCTTTTCCCATTTTAAGTGAAACATTTATCAGCATGTGTGCGTGCCTTCAAACAGGCAGCAGGAAACTCAATACTGCACCAGGCAGTTAACAGACTTCTCAGCATCTGTGTTTAGCGTATCTCATGGCTGCCTGCAACAGCTGGTCAAAGCTGTTGGTAGCCTCCCGAAATTGGAGTTTATACACTTTTAAGGCATGAGCACCTGGGTACTGTCCTAAGGGGAAACTTTAGTAAGTGTGATTAATAACCTCCACTGATACTACACACAGGCGGCCCTACATCCAGCGCGCCCAACTGCATCTCCCATGTCCTCACAGAGAACGATTGTTCCTGTTATTTTATATTATTTGCAGACTTCATCATTGTTAGAAGCCTGGCTTAGGGCAGCACAGCATGAGAATGGAGACCTCTTGTATTTTATACGGGAGTAATTATGTTAGCTAGAAATTTCCATCCAAAGAAGTACAGAATACAGTAGAATTTGCCATGGCGGGCGGTTGTAATGTTTCTTGAGCATATAATTATAATTTAGCATATTTAAGGACCCTGATAAAGTGCTGGGCCCCCTGAATCCGCTGACTCTCCAGCTCCCCTGAAGACAACAGTGTAAGTGGTTAAAGGAAAAGCAGTACGATCGCTCAGTACTGTCCCCAAGCACAGTACATTTAACCACGCCATGCGCTGGCAGTTTACGCATCTAATGCGATCACCAACAGTGCCCGAGCACTTAATGTTGTCAATGATGCGACTGACACACACATGCGCACATGTAAACTTTACACGAGCCGGACCCGGAAGGAACAGATCAGGTAGCAACAAACACTGCAGCAAGGGGATCGCTTTTGTCTACAGCAAAGGTAGAGGGTTTGTTAGAACTTTGGGCTGAGGCGCGTATCCAGGAGCAACTGGATGCAACACCCAAAATCTCTGAGATACTCGATAAAATATGGGACTAATCTTCTTATACACGCAGCATGATTAAATGAGAATCTCTGCATTGCATACTCGATAAATCTATGAGAGGGACAAATGTCATTACGCACCAAAGCGTTGCAAATGAGCCACAAAATAATGACATCAATAGCGAACTCCGCGCTTTTCTTGATGTTTTTTCCAACGTGAAAAGTCGTATGGTGATGAAAGCGTGCTCAGGCTCAGAACATTAAGCACAATGCGATTGCAGACCAGTGGGGTAGTGGGGAGGGGGGGCAATTGTGCTCAGGCATGGTACAAGGCAACCGGGCCAAGTGTGGGTACACCCTAAGAGTCACCATCTATACCTGCTCTCCTCCCTGTAAGAGAAACACAAAACATCTTATCATCTATTATTTAGCTTCAATTTTCCCCATCCAGGATGCATATTTTATTAAATTAGTGTCACAATATTCTGGCTTCATGGAAGTTTCTAGAAGTGTCACCCTGTAGCAGTGTCTCAAATTAGCAACCGTATGCCAACACAGCACAGGTTAGATCGGCACTGTGATGGGGTGCCGGGGGGGCGCCTCCCACAGCTAGCCAGTGGAAGGTGCCACTTAAGGAAATTGGACCAAAGCTGCCTGGGAGAGCGCCAGCCCTTGCTGAAAGTCGTTCCACCACAAGGAGACAGCTGCAAGAGAAAGGTCCCGTGCTATGCAATGTCACCCTACTTTGAAATGCCCCCCTAAATTACAGTTTTTCCCATCTTCTACAGTGTTTTATATGACCACCTGCACAGCACTAATTCTGCCCTTTTGTTGTGTAATGTTGCTGTGCTCTAAAATGTCCGCAAACCATATAATGTTTCTCCAAAAGTCCCTAGTGTACAATGAACCCCCCCATCGACATCTGAATAGCATTTATTGGCAGACACTTTTGCAGGGGTCACCGACCTTTTTTACAATGACAATACTCTGTAGTTGGGGTTCCAAGTCCTGAAAGAGCCATGGTGACAGTCAAAGTCATGGAGTCATTTGTTATGCAAGCTTCTCATTGGCTCATGGTCGACCACTGGTCTAACGTGACAGGGTCACATAGTTGACCCTGGGGTGATTGGTCTTCAGGGCACTGGTCAATACTGAAACAGTGAAATCACTTTTCCAGCCATGGAATTTGAACTGACAATCTTCAGATCGTGGACACAGAGCCCCAAGCCACAGAGCAACATACCACCCCATTGTCATTTATAATTCATATGCTCTCACCCTTGGGGAATCACTATACCACTCTGTAACGGATGTCTTACCATTCCTGGATTCGGGTCTTTTACTTAATGCCAGGTTTCCCAGGTTTGTTTTGAGAGAACATCTGACCTTATGTGTCATTGGATGCCATTCTACTGTGACCCACTTCTTATCCTGACCAGAATGTGTCCCATAATGCCCTCTTCCACTGTACCTTTGAGAGGATACCTATTTGGAATCACCCCAGTAAAGTATTCCTCGGTGTAAATTCGTCAACACAGTAAGTTGCTTTAGACAAGAACTTCACTGGAGCAAATAAAAAAATAGACGTGTGGGACGAGGGTCTCCCAATTGAGACTGATGACCCATTTCTGTGAGGAAGCATTGGACCTGAGGGGAAAGCAGAGAAATGTCTTCACCAGAGACAATGGCGTGCATCTCTGTCAATCAGTGACACAGTCACATACCCTGGAGCCTCAGAATTTTCCCTGAACATTCACTGACATTTTCAAAGCAATGTCTTAGAAGGATGCGGCACCGAACCGTTAAATTCACTTCTTTTCGTGCTGCCATCCTTTCCTCTGATGGGCAGCGCTAGCAGGCTAATCAAGCACCCTTTTACATTGATCTGGTGGAGCTCCTTTTATTACCTGGGATTCAGACATACAATTACACCGATTACATCAGTCGCACTTCAGATGAAGGGCCAAGATGCTTAAAGTTACTTCACTCTGCTCTCGTCAATCGAAATCAAAGCAGAAGTGTTCAGTGGAGAGAATCACTTGATGCAAAAAAAAGCCTTTGAGTAATGTGGGCATGAGTCAGCTGCAGTCATTATAACTGCACAGTTATGCTGCATTGTGTCTTTCCACTGCCTTCGTGCATGATTGGAATTTCCGTGTGAGGCAGCAGAGTGGTGAGCTGGAATCCGGATGGCAGGGTTTAAATGGAGGTCCGGGTGCTTGCTGGGTGGATCCTGAAAGGGAGCGGTCCAAGTGCAATTGCGAGAATCGAGCTGGGAATCTCTTTATGGGTGGAGCTACAGATTATAGCGCAGCCAGAGGTGAGGGTGCGGGCAGCGCTAAGAGCAGCATTGGGGAGTGGATGTGGGCGGAGCCATTAGCCGTGTGAGCAGAACGCGAAGCTGGTATTGGGGTGGAGTGGGGCTGAGGAGGAGACCGTAAGGATGGAGGGGTGCGGGTGGCACTGCAGGATCACGGCGCCAAGGTTGGCACTTTGAGCTGAGGGTCAGGCTGACAGCAGCTGGAGGGGGTGCTGGGAAGCAAGGACT
Source organism: Mormyrus lacerda (assembly GCA_015163995.2). Taxonomy (NCBI): domain Eukaryota; kingdom Metazoa; phylum Chordata; class Actinopteri; order Osteoglossiformes; family Mormyridae; genus Mormyrus; species Mormyrus lacerda. Next base: position 21,193,879 of record JAABNX020000143.1, read on the forward strand.
GTAAGCGGAAGATACAGAGCCAAAAAGAAAGAAGAGGACAAAAGAAACTCAGTGACTTACAGCACGATGCTATTAAACAGGCGCCACGTTTTACTGTATCCAATCAATATATGGGATTTCATGTGCCAGCGTTCCTCAAAGATAACATAGACATGAATTCCAGCACATACTGTAACAAGGCCGCTCGGCCAGGGAGGGATGACATTTCTTGACGTTACCCTGCTGCAGTAAGTGGGTCACGATCGTCACTAAAAACTGAATAGGAAGGGAAGATGGGTGTGTGGCTTTGGCTAATAAATACGTCCCACGGCATAGCATTTCCGGCTTTGCTGGAGGGAGCCACATCAGCGTTATGGAAGGTAGGGCGAGTGCCGTGCCACTTTGATCCAGTGCTGCCAGGTTACTGGTATCGGACCTGCTGTTCGTAAATTTAAGTTTTTATAAGGTTCAAAATGAAAAGAGAGGAAAATGGCCAAGACTTATTTATACACAAACAGCTTTATTTTTTATCATGCTATTTCAAAGTGATTCTCAATAGCATCATGCAGTTCATAGGAAAAGTAAACCAAAGATGTTTCAGTAGTGACCTGTAGTCCACATTAATAAAGGAGTTTATTGCTGTTTTTCAAGGGAAGGTCCAGTCGCTTAGAAGATGAATAGAAGAGTCCAATGGTTATGGTATGTGTTTACAGGGAGCATAGTAACTCATACAGCTGACAGTCGCACGGAGGGTAATACTTAAACTGATTCAGACGAGTGCTCTGTCTTGATGAAGACATCATAAATAGCCGTTCTCCTGGGATCTGACTGGGTTCATATTAATGATTTGGTTTTGGTAAGTAAAGCTCTGTTTCAGGGGAATGCTCCCTTCTCCAGGCCATGCCTGACGGGCAGTGTCTGCGGCAGGGGCTCATGTGGGTACACTCAGAAAAAAAAAAAATGTGTACCGTGCCTTTAATAATACATCAAACATCATCAGCTTCATTGCAAGCTCACATAGCCCTGATTGACCGCTCTGGGATGTCTGTATCGCGCGCGTATGGTCCCGCCTGCTTTGTCCAGGCATGATCACCAGCTGAGTCTGCGGACGGCTTCATACTGTAGCAGTCACACTTATCGCCACAGGGTGGACATGCGTGATTTTTAAATTTTTATTTTTTTTTTAACTACAATCGCCAATCTGTGTGGCTCAGCTGCTCTGTTCTCTGCCATATTCTACGCCTCGCCTCAAAAGGAAACGTTATCACTTACTGCATGATGACAGCACACTGCAAATGAAGATCTGGCTCAGACTGCAGGTGTGCTGATGGTGGGGGGGGGCCACACAGATAGACCCCTCCCCACCCCCCAGATCCTTTCGGAGCTCCTGATAAATCCGTATTAAATCGGTTCACCTCCGCACCTCTCCTCAGGAGCCCAGCAGAGATGGGAAGGTTAACATAAAGACAGAGGGATTATAATGGCAGTATAAACACCACCCCCACCCCGCCTCTGGGAGACTCTCCAGATAACAGGCATTGTCATATAAATTATTAGAGATTTCCTCACAGACTGTAAATGGTATGTTCATAGACAAACGGGGCTATTATTTCCTGCCGCTCTTATTGCAGACAGCGCTGTTCTTGTTGCTGATGATGTTGAACAAATAATCAAAGGGCATTTTATGGTTTGTTCCATTCGACAACTAAAGGTTGCTGAGTGATCAATATCCTGTGCCGTCTAGAATCCAAAATGTTTCCAATGATAGTCTGTCATCCAAGTTTTGTGTTTCAATTTGACTGTCTGACTCTAGCTTATAATGGCAAAAAAAACACATCACTGGCTTCCCTTGCAAACAACCTGGTCCATTTTACAGTGAAAAGTGCATCCAGACACAGTCAAACCCACTGTTGTCCACGTCAAAGTCTGGTTTACCTATTGCGTATTTGTGCTAACATGACAAATTGATTATTTTTTAGCATAAAAATCTCTGTCTATAGAGCGAGCAGAAGCCCTGCAGGTCCTGCTTGGAGAATGCAAAGCACCGCTGTGAGGTTTCCTGCTAGAGAATTGCACAGAAAGGGCAGAGGACGGAAACAATTAACTTGACCGCTTCCCTGTAATTATGGGCACTAAATATCAATTGCTTTCCGTGAGCATCGCATGGAATAATGAGCAGTAAGAAGAATGTGGTCGGCAAGTTCAAATCACTTCGAAACTGCTTTCAAAAACCCATTTTTATTCCACATGGAATTGGAAAAAAAGGGTGAAATTCCCCAATCAGGAAAAAACTCAGCCTTATTCTCTGTATATTTTTTAATGAACCAGATGCTGAAAGCTGTGAGGTTTTTAAAGTGATAGACAGCTGTTTTGATGTATATTTCATCACAAAATGTTATTTTTACATAATAAATCCAAGCTGGGGGAACTTTCCTCCCTTCGGGTTCAAATTGGCTACCGTATTTTATGGAGACACACACTTTGAATACCAGGCCCCTCCCCATTGGGGTCCACAGAAGTACTCAGAAGTACGCAGAAATTGTGTTTGATGCCAGATTCAGGAACGGGGGCACAGCCAATATTTTCCACACGATCCATCCAGTGCTGTCTCTCACAACATACATACAATCCACAGCATCAAAGCCTGCTGTCAGCAACAGTGCGGTTTCTGTTACAAAGTGGTGGTCGCTGCCATTTCCAACTACCCAGAATTCTCTTCAGGAAATGCATGACTGATTATTCAACCTGGTGTACAAGAAATTAAGCCCCACATCTTTACATCAGCAAGAGTGATGGATGGCAGAAAAAAGGAAAGATCTCATTCATCTGGGAGTGTAAAGGCAATATACAAAAATGTGGTTAAAACCCAGATCTCAGAACAGCTGATGAAAACCTAGCTGCTAAGCAAAACAAAGTGTCAATTCAGTACAGTGCACTCTGACAAAACCCAGCTGATTTTGCTCTGTATACAAATTGCGTACATTAAACAATCAGTATAGTGGCAAAGTGCAAACTAATTTGCCTTTGTACCTGTTTTAATTTAATGTAAATTTACTAATACTTTACTTAAGGCCAAATTATAAACACATTCATAAGAAATAATGCATTGGTCTATTAAAGTGGCCTAGTAATGTGTTGCCTTAACATCTTACAGTATCTTCTGCTAAAAGAACAACAACAACAACAAGCAGAAGTGGATAGTTCAGGGCCAGGAAGTAAAAGCCAAGACCAAGATTTTGAACAAAACAGTTGAGTATTCTGTGACTGTGTCACACCCCGATCGTGCTGATCCTCCTGTGCCACGCCCCCCTCGTTAAACTCAAGTGGATTCCCAGTGTTCACCAGCTGTTTCAAGTTGTCTTTATTAGTTCGGTGTACTTAAGTCCACGTCAGAGTTTGTTTCCCTAGTTCTGTCATTGCATCGGTGTGTGGTTCTTAGCATTCCTGTCTCGTATGCCCCTTCGTGTGCCAATTAAAACCCTTTTTGCTCCAGTCCTCATTTCCTTCCCTTGCTTCCCTGGTCTGTGCCTTGCTTTACATTACAGACTGCGACTCTTTATACTCAACTGGCAGGTTGCGATAAAATATTGGTCTGGATTTTTTTGGACCTGAATTATCCTCTGTTATTATTATCAACAACAACAACAAATTATTTATTTAATGGCACCTTTCCAGACTCTCAAGTTCACTTCACAAAGAAAAACAAACATATCACAGAAATATTTCCTCTAGCATTGGTTCCTGGAGCCTGGAGTCACAATGTCACGACTTGAGGGATCTCAGCAGGGACACAGGAAGCACACAGCATGAGGTAGGGAACACGCTGGGCAGGATGTCAGTCTCAGCGAGGAGAGACAGAGAATGTATGACATGCCACCAGTGACAGCCTGTGTGCCTGAGTTCCTGCAGCCGCTGCCGGACAGCATGAGCCAAGTAAACAAAGGGGTTTTCTTCCTTGAAGTATGCTGCTTTAAGAAAGGCAAGGATGACGCCCCTTTAAGAAAGGCAAGGATGACGCCCCTTTAAGAAAGGCAAACACGGCTTTCTGAGAAGATGGACACAGAAGCATCCAAGTTCACACAAACACAGCTGCCTAAAGCCCATGAACACTCTTCATCTGGGGGAGCCCTCTCTCATACTAATCTCCCTTCTCCCTGAATCTGTGAGGCAGACCCTATGACAAGCATAAAGATCCAATTTGTCAAGGCCAGATGGGTGTCATTACGGCACTGCCTGTGGTCATGGTGCTGGTGATCAATTGTCATGTAAACGAAGATCCCAGGTCAAATGGTTCTCCTCTGACCCGAGTGCAGTTACAGAGCCTGCTGCTGCTGGCAGTCATGGGTACACAAAAGAGACCTTTCCAGAATGATCCAGTACAGTGTCAGAGCACCCAACCCCCCCACCCCAATCTCACGCCGGCCCCCCGCCTGCCACTCTGCACCACAAACATTAAAACTCCCCTTGCTAATTTAAAAGTATGCACAGGAGTGCTGTCATCCTCAATCAAACTTCCCAGACCAAGAGATTATCTAGTCTTGGGTGGAATGTGGCAGCTAATCCCACCTTCAGAGGTGGATAGTTCAGGTCCAGAAAGTAAAAATCCAGACGAAGATTTTGTTTCAACCAACCAGTCACAGTCAGAGTACTTAGTATGGATTTTTACTTTCTATACCTGAACTACCCACCTCTACCTGCTTGGCTGGATATGGAACCTTTATGGAGGTCATATGGAGGGAACATTGAATTCATAACCCTCTCACTAGGAGTGTTAGAATGAGGCTTAGGGCTGAAACATGAGTGAATTGTTTCATTGTGGCTGTACCAGGACTGCCAACTCGTGTATCTAGCACGACACTCACGCCTCCAGATTCTCATACAGCAGATCTATATTATTCCATTATAAACCTAAAATTAGCTGCATCAAAAGCGTTGGGGGCAGTTTGCAAACCCTACAGACTATTTACAAGGTAATAAAACTCTTGCATACATATAAATGTGTGTGCAGACTTGTTTCATATTGAAAATCTCATGCCAGCCAGCTGACCAAAGTTGACAACCCTGTATACATCTCAGTCCATGAATCTCCAGGTCGAAGATCACAGGGTCCCAGAGTCATGCTCCCATCCACAACCTTACACATTTTTTTTGGCCCAACATATAAACATCAGCGATGCACAGTCCATGAAAAAAAAGAGTGGTGTCTCATAATTTACATTTATCTGAGGGGTTACAGTTTACACTCACAACCATTGTGTTGTTAACGTAGTAGTCTACTTGTTCAGCTGCAGGAAGCGCAATTTATAATGTCAGCTTTGGACCTGGGCACTATAGGTGAGCCTTATGGTACAAATGAGGCACCTCTCAGGAACCGGAAGCATAAAAGCATTAGGTATTAAAAGCAAATTAATTCTATTTTGTGAGCCTTATCAAATCAACCTGACCAGCTGTAGCAGCCCCTCACCCAGCGGTGTAGCTCATCACTGTGCAGTATGATTTCTAAAGTGCGACCGTGCGACTCGTGGTATGAACCTTTAAATGTCACTCCAGGAACACATTTTGAAGAATTAAGATTAAATGCCAAATACTGTAGCTGCATAACAAAATGACAAACGATGGATTTCGCTAACGTGTCACCTCGCTATTAAGACTTAGACCTCCAACTAAAATGCGAAAAAAGCAGCATTGTAGAGTTTCACGTATTTGCTCTATCTGTGCTTGAAAACAATCAGGAGCTGCAGTACGACGTAGGATGAAATAAAATTCAATTTCGCCGCAGGTTGTGGCACCAGACCACGGGAGCTATAATTACCTGCAGTCTGGGCCCTTCTAATTTGTCTGAGTTTCATTTGCTTAGTTTCCCTTTTAATTCTTCTCACTTTCTTCTTTTGCAGGGCAGAGAAGCTCTTGGATTTGGGCCCAAGCATGATGCTGTTTGAAGAAGTGGCTTCATCATGAACCTTCTCCCTTAGTCCCAAATGCCTTTAACAAACTGGTCCTCGGGGACCCCCAGACTGGCAATCAGCTGAAAGGGAGCAGGAATGTGGATCGGGGTGTGTGTGTGTGTGTGTGTATGCTTATGAATACCTGAGAGGGAGGCGTTGTGTCCCAGGATGCGGCTCCGGGAGGGTTGAACCCCTGTACGCTGCCGTTGTTTTTTTTTTCCTTGTAAGGAGGATGAGAACAAGTAAAGAGATGGATTGTGAGCCCAGATCATTAATGAACAAGTCCGCAAAGCCACAAACGGCCCAGTGACGTGACATGACGACACCTCAGAGTGACATTTTAATTTATGTATTGTTTTTGCCGGGGGGGCATTGCTGCGAACTTTGAAGTGACTTTGAAATGCCAGAGATGACCCAGAAAGCAAGGAAGAAGCCCTTCATCAATGAGGATGAGAGAAGAACCAGGCTGCAGTTCAAATATTATATATTATATATATATATATATATAATTTCACAGACTCACACCCATAAATTGAAAAAAAATTCTGCTGTGGTTTCTTAATTTCAGTGACTGAGATATAAATCACCAATTGCACAAAAGCAGCCTCTTTCCTTGCCCCGGAGCCAAAGATGTGCACGTCTAGGTCCTGGCTGCCACCACTCAGTTCGTGAGAGATGAGTTTGTTCCCGAGCCGACAGGCACGACGCCCTGGACAGTCATTTGGCTTCACACCTGCATGTCACATTTCCTGTTAATGAAGGTCCCCCTGTCCTACATGACCAGGATGCCTTGGTCACCATCTAACGTGACACTTTTCTGTGTATCAATTTCTGCCCGGTGACTCTCGGTTGCTCAGTTATAAAAAAGCCATTGCGCCTGTTTTAACAGACACTGCAAAGTAAACAATGTTGTAAGTACTGGCCACACCATTTTGCTTCTTTTTACCCAGCCCAGTGCCTATTTGCAATGAACACCCACAAATGTTTGTTATATATTGGATAAACTCATGACTTCATATGGCATGGTTTATTACATTTGCAAGCAGATTAATACTTCTGACCATACTCCACCCAGCCATGGTCCGTAAAGACGCGCTTCGCCCCCTACTGGCGGCAGTAAGAATGGAGCCTACCCAAAGCAGCGCAGGCTGGGAGGCAGAATCCCTGGACAGGCCGTCACAGGGCAGATACTCTAAGGGCCATTGAGAGACGGTTAGCGGGTTTGCCAGTGAGGATGTTACAGGGACACCCCGGGGAACGCCACAGAAGCATGGGCAGAACATACAATCCTATGGGCATTAGGCCACAGTCCCACCTCTCAGACTGTCCTCAGCACATGCAACTCAAATAAGGGACCAAGACTCAAAACTACCCTGAGATCACACCATCATTACACCGCACTATACGTCAGCGAAAAAAAAAAAAAAAAAAAAAAAAAAAAAAAAACGTTCCATCAACATTTGCAAAGGAAAACAAACTGTAATTTCCAGGGACCAACCATCCAGGGCCAACACTTTGGTTCCCACAGGAAAAAAGGCACTTTGGAAAACACTCATAATGGATGCTCTTGTATTTAAGCTAATACAAACCATGGGTTGAAATATTTTGTAAAGAACCCACCGGTTTTCCACTCTCTGGCTCAAACACCGAGGAGTAAGACCTTAAAACCTTACTCATACTGCCAGAAGGCCACCGCACACCGCAGAGTGGTTTTTACTATTTATTGATGCTGTTTATCTAAGGCAGCTTGAAATTTCTACAGCTGTATTTCTGCCAAACCAGTTCAGGATGTGTGCCTTCGCTTAAGGCTCCTACAGCATCTCGAAGCAGATACCGTAAGCCGTCTGGTCCCGACTGAGGCCGGGGCTGCAGATACTGTAATGAAGGGCACAAGTAGTGACTCGCGTCACTGGACTACCCTCTCCCCAGTAGCTTTATTATGCTGCGTGTGACTTCGTCGACTCTTTCCCGTGACCGAAAATCCCTCCCACGTTGACCGCTGCGATCCCGAATGCCAATAATACCAAGACGTCCGGGTCAGTCTTCTGGTGAGACTGCGCCGTGTGCGTGAAATGCTTGCGGTGTTTGGATGTGGACTATGTCTGTACTCGGTAACGTTTTAGAATGCATGGCAAAAACCTCCCACTTGCCGGTTCGCCTCTCCTGTTTATGTTCTCCTGCCCAAAATCAGGTTAGTGCCCCTTCAGAGCTGTTAAATCACAATGCTGCAGTTCAGCGTTCTTGCAGCTCCATAAACGAATGTGCCGTTTTATGTAACGCGGGCACTCTCTATTTTCCGCACGTATACCTAACAGTGCCCTGAATGCTCTAACATTTCTCACTAAGTGCTCAGGATACTAAAAAAAAAAAAAGTTTTAAATAGCTACAATGTTAATAAGTGGCATGTTGGCTCAGTGGGTAGCAGTATTACATCACAGCTTCAGGGTTCGGTATTCAGATCCCTATTTTGTGTGGGTGGTAATGTACATATTACATTGTGGGGACCAAATATCCCCACAATGAGACAAGGTTGTCATTGTTGAATTAGGATTTTTTTTCCATAGGAATTAATGGACAGTGCCCACAAAGATATGATCACAAACATTGTGTTTGTGTCCGTGTCAGGAGTGTACGTTCTGGCCCAGTTCTGCAAGCTCCTCCAGCTAACTGCCGTTTTGCATTTTTATTCATCCCTTCCACATTCCCATCCCATGTCACATGATTCCCTCCACCATCCTGACAAACCCCTAATGTCACTGACCTGGTACTAAAATATGGCTTTCTCCCAGAGAAGATATTGCCAACACCTTAGTAAAATGTGGAGATAGTGAGTGACACAATTAGCGTTTCCTTGACAAGGGGCTGCGCTTCCTACAGGGGCAGGGAAAATATGCATAACAGGGGTGTTGAGGCTCAAGACGGCAGTAGGAGACAAGCACCAAGGGGGCGAGACATTTAGCAAAACAGTTCAAATAATCCATAGAGAGCCCCCCCACCACAGTATGGAGATATATATATATATATATATAAATAACAATTCTGAGAACTGTCATGACTCCAGCTCGGACCTCAAAAGGTTAACATATATTAGCCTTTATAAAACAAGTTGTGTTGCAGAACTTCAACCTGGACCATCCATCCATTCATCCATCACACCCCCCTGGCCCCTGAAAACAAGGAACCTGAAGCACTTGGGCTGCCGACTAGATGGCTGACTTCCAGGACGAGATAAGAGAGAAGGTCAGACGCAAACTCAGAGGACTGAAACCCTGAACAGGAACCAGGGAACCTAAGCAGGGACAAGTACACAAGAACCAGGAGAACCCGAAAGACAGGATACCCATGGCATAGTCCACCAGCCATGCAATGCTGGCTACCTGGGATCAAAAAAAAAAAAATCCTACACCAGGCAGGAACTGACTAACTAGTGATCTGTACTACGAAGCAGGGTTACTGGCTTATTGGGGTAGCTTGTCAGATATAAGGTAGTCTGGGCAAAATGTAAGTGAACGAATATGAAGTCCATTTAAACTATGGTACCTTAAATACAACAATTTACCCCAACAAGCCAGTAGCCCCGCTTCATAGTACAGGCCACAGAAAGGTGCTAGTCAAGAAGAACAATGACCCCAGCCACCCAACCCACTACCAGCTGAAAACAAATCTACTCCATCTAGCCCCCATGAGACCTGACAGAGACCTATGCTCAAAGAGCAACGAAGATGACTGAGCAGTGAGGACTGTTTTTACTGCTCTGTTTATATAAGGTTGGCCTTGTTGTGTCAACCAGCCCAGAGCAGAGCTCACTTACCTGATTAGTCAGTCGGGGGCAGGTGTGACCAAGGCCATTTTGTAACAAGCAAGAATTAAACACTACAGAAATGCTTGCTCTCCTTCAAATGGATTTTTGTATTTTAGATGAGGAACCTGCCTCTACCCTTTTAGCTAAAAGCCAAATTAGCTTTGGTGATTGTCTAATGTCTAGGCCAGGTGTGGCCAAGCTTATTCGCAAAGGGTTCAGTGTGTATGCAGATCAGCTGTTCAAACTCTGGTGCAATGATTCTTCAGCCAATCACTCCTCTAATTAATAATTAGGGAGCTACCGAGAAAATCTGCATGCACACCGGCTCCTTCTGGGTAAGACTGCCCACTCCTGGTCTAGACCCCAAGACAATCAACTTCACTTTCAAAATTATGCACCTAAAGGTAACGACTGTCTCACTTAACCACATAAGAATGTCAAATGCACCAACTTTATCAGGTCTGCACAGAGCTCTGGCCTGGGTTTTGACTCATTTTGCTGAACGGTGCCTTGGACTTCTCAAAAACTTTTCACGACCTGACTCAGCTCTGCTATGTACCTCTTCTGAACTTTCCATTTAATTTTCAGCTACATAACTAGATGAATTTCAGGTTATGGAGCAGAAATACAGTAAATTTACGGAGGAATGGATAACAATGAAGAAGCGTTCTGGGAAGCCTGTGTTTGATGGAACGCCTGGCTGCAACTCATCATCAGCTGAGGAACAAGTCACTGAGATCACATAATACTACGGATATGTGACTATGCTGTCCAGCGGCCTGGCATATGCGCACATTATTTTCCCTCTGATAAATCACAAAACTTGTATCTTGTAGTGGGCAGTGGAGGCTTAATGGTTAGTGAAGCGCTCTTGTAATTGAAAGATTGCTGGTTCCCCGACCAGCAAGGCACCACTGAGGTACCCTGAGCAAGGTACCATCCTCAAGCGCTGCTCCCCGGGCGCTGAATTAGCTGCCCCCTGCTATGTCACGAAAGTCACATATGGGTTAAATGCAGAGGACGCATTTTGTTATTGTGCACTGTGTGCTGTGTCAACAATGACCACTAAATTCTAATTGTATCATTGTAATTAAATATGCATACATGCATGATTCTGAGATGCTGCCCACAAATGACCATGAAAGGTCAATGGAAATAGGAAGAATGAAGAGGAATTTTGTGTGAGGTATGACAGAACGTATCTGGGGCCCGAGCGTAGCTATCACAGACAAGAGAAACCGTTTCGAATGGCAACACATTGCCACTGCAGTAAATTGTCTCAGCTCTACAGAACACACTGTATCCAAAATAAGAGACTCAAAAGGAATTAATTCTGACCTAGGCCATCGAGCCGCTATATTCGTCAACGCCACGTTGGCATCAGAGATGACTTGCGCTTTAATAGAATGGAACGACTTTCGATTAACAAAAGCAGCTCCATTAGCAATGTGAGCGCAGTCGGTCGGACGATTATGTCAGAGAAACCAGATATTACTGCCATTTTAGTTTTTACATTTTCCTGGTCACTCACAGCCTTAAGAAACGTGATGTAGCACCTTGCCAGTTTAGTTATGCCATCCTGCACAGAAGGCACAACAGATATATGTTCACATACCCAGTCCTCAGGGGCCCCCAGATGGTTCACATTTTTTGAAGACCCATTCAACAAAGAACCAGGCTGCAGTTAAAAAATAAATAAAATATTATTCACAGACTCACACCCATAAATTGAGAAATGAGTGAAACAAAAAATCGTGCTGTGGTCTCTTCATTTTTTCCACAGTTGTATAAGGAAAAAAATGCAATCTCCCGTTGAACGACAGCAGAGACACAGAGACATTTACCATATGTTCAGGTCTGTGGGGGACATTTTCAAGGTACACGAAAAGATAAAAGGAACAATGCCTGGTACGTGTTTTTTGTTTTTTTTTTAAATAAATTATTATTTTATTGTTGACTAAGATACTTCTAAATCCAAATAATGTTCTGGGTCCACCAAAACCACAGAAGCACAAGTGCAGCCAAAAGTGTGCACACAAATTGAGGGTAACAAACACGGGATCTCAGTGCTCTCTGAAAACTCAATCCCATTATTTACATAGTCACTAGCAAGAACAACAGTATGCCACATCACGTTCTAATGACTGGATGGCTATTTGTATATGTGGATATATATAAATCTCCATATATATTTTGCAAATGTTTGATGTCTCGTTCATAGTACAATTAGTGATGGTTACATCACTATATTTTGATCCATGAGAAGAGATGACAAGATGTAATATTTGAAAGAACAAATTCAATTTTCCAAGGCAAATTCATAGTGTTTGGCTTGCATAAATAAACGGAAAATCAATGAATCCCACTATAACTGCCGTGTCAAACGCAGGATGGTGATATGAATTGTCATCTACAGTCACTTAGCTGTTTTGCCTGCAATTCCGTCCTTTACCACTAGTGTCACTTTATCCAAAATGTCGCATATATCTACTCACAGGTTTCTGGTAATATTTCAGCCTTTCCCTTGAAGGTTTTTTCGATAAATACTGGATTTTTCATAGGAAGTTGCACACACACAATTCCGACCTCTTATTGTGTGTAAGTAACTTTGATAAATGAGGCTCCAGCAACTGACATATTGTGTGACTTAGCTAATATATATTTTCCATCCATCTTCCAACCACTTATATAGCAGGCAGTTACAGGAAAACGGTGGCTTTGTAGCTGGTCCTAGGCAGCACAGATCTGGAGGCAGGAGAGAACCCTGGAAGAGATCGTGCTAAAAATGTATAAATAATTTTTTTTCCGATGCCGGACTGCCTTAGTGTATGTGTAAAAAAGTACAAGAGCAAATGTTATGTAAAGCTATGGGCAATCTATACTAATATACCGTGCTGGCGAACGACAGATGGCTGGTGGGCTAATTCCGGCAACCTGCACCCGTGCAGACCGATGGAAAACTTAGCCAGACCATAGACGCGTGGCCTTAAAATAGCCTCTCGGTTATGCAATGTGCGTGTGTGTGTGTGTGTGTGTGTGTGTTCGTGTGTGTCTCCCTCTCCCTGGAACTGTCAGGCTGCCTGTTATACATGCAGCAGAATTTGCCGATATCTCACATAATTTCATTAAAATTATGTACCCAAGGGAACAGTTTTCCAAAACCAAACACATTTTCACTTGGTGTGTGAACTGGGACTGGGATATAGTGCCCCCACTAGGCTGAAAACCCATCATTTAATCAGCGTCCAGCCAACGTGCAGTGAGGTGTGAAAAATGTATGCTCCGTGTTAACAAATGGATGCCGTTGCTTTGTGAACAGGGTGAGGGGAGGGCAAGAGACACACAGGCCGTGAGTTTGGTCCCTGACCCCTAACACTCTTCTAATTTTACCTCAGCTCATGGAGCATTGAGGTCCCACACCGAGCGGCAGCCTGCACTCCGACCAGAAGGCGACAAGCCTTCAAATGAAGAATATTACCCACCCAGTCAGCAGACGGATCTTTTTCTAGGCCCAGATGGCAAATTGGTTTGTCATTTACATTCTGTTACATTCCAGAAAGAAAAAAAAAATCCAGCCCATATTTGAGCGTGATGGGGAAAAAAATTTCTAAGCTCAGACGGAAACATTACCTGTGATACTTCAATCACGTTTCCTCCATGAATTCTCATTAGAGACGAGCTGCTTTGTATTCAAGGGGTAAAAACTACCCTGAAACGCCGATTCATTTCACAAAAAGGAAGGCGTGAGGCTTCTTTCCCATTCGAAGGTCCTCCCAGCCTTCATTTACCATTATTTTCCCCTTTAATCGTCAGTTTCTCTAATAACTCAACACTGAAACTAAGCGTGTGGGCAGTGACGGTACGCACCACCTTTTCCAGCTTCGGTAGGGACGTCCCACTATTAATTTCTCAACGTAATTTTTTTGTTTTGTTAGATAATCAGATAATCACAGTGCCTTTAACGTCAGTCACCAGGAAGCCTGCGGGGCGGCACCACAAGGAACTCCTTTTGTTTTGTTTTGCTGACAGAGCTGGAGGAAAAAGTGATGAAAAGTGTTTGCTGGAAAAACTGGGAATGTGAGAGACCAAAACAAAGGATGAACAAAACGATGAACAAAACAAGAGTATGGTACAGGCAAACAAACTAAACTAATAAACAAACAGCTATATAAATCAATTGAGCAATACAATTACTTGAAAACTGTAGCTACATTTTTTTTATTAGCACTCTATTTTATTATTTTATTTGTAGGACAAATCAAAACAGTAATAAATGTGTGCAGTATTTTTTCCATTAGGAGAGTAATTGTTACTGAGTCCTTATACTCCTGCCCTTACCCTCAGATCCCTGATCCGCTTCGAATACGGGAGAATTTTAGATTATCTGCTTGTGGTCGATGTCCTGCAGGGCTGGGTTAGCAGACAGACATCACCCCACTGCATGAGGTAAGTCTGGGGTCTTATGGAGGGGTTGGGGTGGAATGAAGGCTTCTGAGTAATTGTAACTCTGCGGTATACTCTACAGCAAAAAGGCCGAAGTGACCCCCAGTTGGAGATAGAGGCAAATGCAGACACACACAAAAAAAAACGCAAATGAACAAATTTAGGCAAAATTAAGCTATACGACTGCATGCTGTTTTTTCGTGTTCTTAGCTCTCAGTGGAGAGCCTTAATTTGCACATAACACATTATCTGTGTGCTCAGATGCCGGCTCCCCAGTCTGCCAGTGAAAGTATCGCCATAGCGATGCCGGTGGGGGGCGGGGCTTGGTGCCGGCTTACATATCAAATAAGAAAGTCTCTGACGCCTCAAATAGATCCTCTCTGCAAATCCTCTCTCCTCCCTTCATCCTACTGACCTGATTCAGATTTACATTCTTTACTGACATTTTTATTCAAAGTACCATTTCCATTAGAAGCATTTTTAGCAAGACTTCTTTTTGGAGTAATACCAGTTAAACAGCCAAATGCTCAAAGGTATAACAGCAACGCCTTACCAGGGCACATGTTCCTAACTGCTACACTTGCAGCTTCCCTCTCTTTTTCTGCTATTCTAAAAAAGCATCTTGCATAACAGACGCTGCATACAGAAGGGCAAGCTGAGCTTTCTGTTACTTGCTGGCTCGAAAAACACCCCCATGTTCCTACACCCCGCCCAGTTTCTCTTGACATCTTTGCAGAAGAAGAAGAACAGCAGATCGGAGTCTTGGATTTCAACCAACTTGGATTTAAAATTGGATTTAAATGGTTATTACCTTAATCAACAGCCCACCTGTCGCGTTACTTAACATCTCTACTGGTACTCTGGGGCCCCTTTGCTGTGTAATTGTCTCCAGACAGCATGAAGCTCATGCTAAATCCCCTTTCTGGGTGAGCCAGTGGGATTGCTTTCACCAGTGCCTTTGATGTGGAAAACGCGGCGGACGGCAGCCACGTGCTCTCGCGCCCACCGGCTGCTAATCGGTTCTGACACAGCTGCACCGTTGCGATGTAACGGGAACAACAAGATGCAGGAAAAATAGTAACGTGCCTCCGGCATCTCACTGCGCAATCCCAAGGAGCATTTCCCTGCTGTCTTCATCGCTGGGATCTAGTGCCCTCTTGTGGAGAGGAGGTACTTTGGGACCATACTATCAAGGCAAAGGAGAAGCGATGTTTAAGAGCCACATCCAAGTGATTTACACATTTTGAGTGTGAACACTGCATCATACACGGATACATCATTTTATCACACTAAGCAGCACAGAGGGGCGTGCAGTATCACTGTACAATATTGTGTAAAGTGTTGTAAAAGGGGTCCTGTTAATTGTTATTTACTGGTCTTATTTACTACAATAAACACCATCAAAGACTGCAGTCACTTCTAAAATTAACACAAAGTGAAATCAGTACTACTGAATATCTTTATTTAGCCTGGGAATTATGGTAAGATTGTGGTAAGTCTCTTGTTTCATCCCATTTAATTATATAACTGCTCTGAAATGAATGCTAAATGCCATCATTCTATCCATCCATTTTCTGTAATGACTTAACCAGTACAGGGTCATGGAAATCCTGTAGCCTGTTGCTGGATGGACAGGGCAGGAGGCAGGAGAGACCCTGGATGATAACAGTGCTCTAGAAATATCGTCTTTATAACCATCCATCCATAAGCACTGAGGCCAATTCGCTGCGCTTGCAGGGTGTGAGGAAAAAGCATAAACATGACGAAGATCGTAGTCCTGTGTCAGATAAATATGATCACTCTATGAGGACACTTAGTAATAAGAGTAGTAATAACTCAGTTATTACTGAAGTACAAATCATGAACAAATATAGTTGCCGAGATAAGATGCGTTTCAATCCATTGATCATAAACAAACATGAGATCAGTATTTAACTGAGGTTGTTCGTGACTTGTCTTTCTTCAGTCATTCGCAAAGATTTTCAGAATTAACAGATATAGTAACACATATAGTAACTGCTTGAGATAAAACGTGTCGTAATTCATCAATGATGTATTAACATAGGATAACTAAGACCTAATTTATGGTTAATTAATACATAAGTAATAGTATAATACTATGCTATTTGTTCCCCACCAAGTTCATTTCAATTCAGAAATATTTTATCATACAGATCAGTTACGTTTTTGTTATTCTTTTGTGAAACTGTACCATAAACAATGTTAGTCTCATGGATGAAATATTTATTATTCTAAAATTATTTTTAAATCTCTCCTTTCACAATGTGAATATTGCCCATTCCAATGTCACGATGTGGATCGCATCCCCCTGTCACCAGGGCAAATTTGAGCCCCCCCAATGTAAAATTCCTTCCAAGGACATTGCAGGTAGCACAGGGCACAAAGCTGGGGTGCACCCTGAATGAGATAAATCCACAAAACCATGAACTATAAATTCTGTACATCTTTGAAATGTCAAAGGAAGCCCCCCCCCCCCAACACGGGAAAAACAGGAGTGAGGGGTCACCCACATTTATACAACAGTCAGGTAAATTAAGCTGTGACCCCACAATATTTTTGTTTATCTTTAAAAGGTAGTGAAGGAGGTCCTGCAGACTCTTTTTTGGATGACAAACATCACTGACCCGAGTGCTATGCGGCTTTTCCTACTCGCCATTTTTCTGGAGCCATTTAAAATGTCTTTAAATAGAACCTGCATTTCATCCTGGAGCTCCGTTCTGTCCAGATTTGGACATCATAAAATTAAAAATTCAGCCCACTGCCGTATTGTGGGTGGCCCAAAGCTCTAGGCCAATCAGAAGCTCGGAGACCGGCCCAGAGCTCTGGGCCAATCAGAAGCTCGGAGACCGGCTCAGAGCTCTAGGCCAATCAGAAGCTCGGAGACCGGCCTGCCACTTCGTGTTTTATTCAACGCAACTCCATACTGGGAAAAGCTGACACATTATGACAGCACGTTAATCTTCACGTTACAAGCTCGTGGTCTGTCACTCCGACGTTCTGCACATATAAAGGGTTAGATCATGGGTATCAAGGTTAAGATGCTTCTGATTAAATGTGTTCACACCAGAACATGCCAGTCACTGGTTTCCTGGGAAAAACCACAGTGGTAATTGTAACAGATGTGTTAGTCTCCATGAACCATTTCATTTCATTTCACTCCCTAGGCGACAGGCGCCGGGCTTGTTTAGCCATCAGGAAAATGTTGCACATCTGAGTCCTAAGCAGGCGTACATGTTTCAAAGTGCTGCATTAGTTGGGAAACTGTCAAACTGCAACAAAATGTAACTTTGTTTCGGTACAGCAAAGGAGATCAAAGCGAGTTTGCAGGAGGAACAGTAACGAAAACAGTGGTGATAAATGTGGACCCTTTACTTGAACAAGTAGGTCGGAGCTGCTCTTCTCTTCACCTGGCACATCTTGCCCTCTGCAGCTTGGGGGTCGCAGCCAGCATGCAGTGAACTGGGGGCCGGCGAACATGCGGCAGCGCTGCCAAGGCGGGGGCTCAAACTGGTAAGCCTCAGGTGACGGGGGAAGACACCCACCCCACTAAGCCTCTCACCACCCACTTACGCTCATGCCGGACAAATTTACAAAGGCTAACTTTTCTCAGAAGTGTTTTAGAAAGGCCCCGAGCCCGATACCACCTCACACTTAACTCCATACTTTCAGGGAAATGGTTTTTTCCTTATTAGCTGTAGAAGTAGATGTAGCTGCATTTCCAGAAAGGAAATTTTTCTTAAGTCATGTAGTATCTTTGTTTAATGCCTCATAAGTCCAGCTCCTAAGCTTGGCCTACCTGCACGTCGTACTAGAAATGGAAAAATCTGGGGGGAAAATAATCCTCATACTACTACTTGCTTACTGGATTATAAATGATTGTGTGGAATTTGGGCATCCCTCTGCATTTTCGTAGGTCTCCTTTGTGCATAGATCTGCTTTTGCCTCCTTATTGCACAGAGCACATATGTAATCACCCCAAGCATTGGATAAACTGTTCTTGGAAAATTTAATCCAGGCAAAGGCTGCCCTCTTGTGGTGTGAACTGACATTGACATAAATCTAATGTACATTTCGTTAATAAGCTGCCATCACGCACCATAGGTACGTTATATGTGCAACACCTTTTTCATGCGAATAATCGATCTGACACACTTTTAAACGTGTTGGAATATTTACAAAATATTCCTCGTTTCAGCCCACAGATTTTTTTTTTCTGTTTTTATTCAAATATTCAAATTGGAAAAAAAATCACTAACAAAAAGCACTTCTAATAAATAGTAAATGTTCATGTACATCAGGGAAAAAAAGCAGTTGTGAGGTTGCGTTAGTTTCAAACAAATATACATTTTACTTTCAGACACCAGGAAAAAATGTGGAAGTACAAGAAAAGACAACTGGGGATAGACCTCCACAAAACACAGTTCAGTATTACTCATAATCTCAAATATGAACAATGTATCATTTAACCTATTTACATTCTTCGGTATGCGACACCATCCTCTGGGTGTAGTTCAGACTTTTACAGTATGTTTTGCTTGACCTCAGTGTTTGCATAACTCTATGCTGAAAGTTGTTCAGCATAATTCTCCCCAGCCAACATTTTTGCAACACAGCTGGTGACAATGAAACAATAGGCAGTGTGGTTAGGCTTTGGTTCTATGGGACTAACCCAGGACTGCCCAACAACTGGACATCCTGGGCTAGAACGATATATAGGTGCTGTCCTATAGTGCAGGGAAACCCAAACATGTGCTCGTACAGCTCTGGGCCACACTATGTATTTAAAAATCTGCATTGTCAGATCCTGGTAGCAAGAGACACCGGGAACAACCAGTCAAGAAACCAGTCAAGCAGAGTGGGATTTCTTCGTTCCAGAGATGACAGTCAACTTATCCAACAATTTCTCATGATGACATCAAGTGACCTTCAAAACGAATGGGAGACATTAAGTGCAGGTGTGAAGTGCGCTGCTAGGACAGTTCGTATCAGACTCCTGGAAGCAGGGCTGAAGTCCCATAAAGCAATGAAGAAGCCCTTCATCAATCAGAAATAGGGAAGAACCAGGCTGGAAGTCACAAAAAAATATATATCTTTTACACATTTGCATACAAATAAATTGAGAAATGAGTGAAACTGAAAATTCTCCTGTGGTCTCAATTTTTTTTTTCAGAGCCGTATGCAAGGGAAAAATCCTTTGAACTAGAAGATAAATGGCTTATAAATATCAAAATCTAAAATTGCAAAGAAGACCCCACATTCCTGTGTGAGTTTGGAAAATAATCCAATTCAGTTGCTTCATTGCACATTCTTGTGAGAAACACTTTGTTTGGGCAAACATTCTTCTAGTGTAAATCTATACAATGTCATTCATTTCATAAAGGTGTAAAATAGACAGGAGGAAGTTGCTCAGTGCAGCTTTCAAACATGCTAGGCTGCACACTGACCTGGGATCAGTGCTGGTGAGTGAAGTAATTACTCTTAGTAGATGATAGGCTTTAACTGCTGCTGTACATTGGTCCCTGTTTAAGCCCTCTCCGTACTGGGCTGGGGCATCTTACATTCGAGCACAGGGTAGAGGGAATCTGTCCTCTACAACTGCTGGTGATTTTGAGCTGAACTGACATCAAATACTAAAACTTCCTTATTTTAACAGCGTCATTATTGCACTGACTTTTCCAGGGGAGTGGAGGGGGGTAAATCAGTAACTTTGCACAGAATTCGTACCGGGTGTGGAAAAAAATAAAAAATTAAATAAAAATCCAGTCTGTCATAAAAAAGACTGTCATAAGGCTGCCTACTAAGACAACCCCTCATATGTGTAACATCCGAGTATCTCATGATACCGTTAAGGGCTTCTACCGTAAAACAGAACAGCAACTGAAACCAGTCTTCTGGGTAGGTTTCTGACTAATATCTGAATGGAGACACTACAGCAAATGGATAGGCTTAACAAAAATGTAAAATTAAAAAAAAACTAAGTAGTATTCAAATTCATAAAACTACCACGGTCAAACAGCATCTTATATATAAAAAAGAATATTTACATAACTTTTTTAGAATAAAAACAGCCTCTTGAAGATTAAAAGTTGTGCAATAAATACAAACAGACTACAATAAATACCTCAGTAACTCTGGATTTCTATTAAGGTAAACAAAAAAAAAAATACTGAAAAAAATACTTGGGCCGTGACAAATGCTGTTATCGAAAAGATCGCCCCCTAGGGGATGACCCCACCACTAACTTGCACAGACATCCCGCTGCATGTATATCTGATTGTGAGAGATTGGCCTCGGGCATCCAGCAATGCTCTCCAAATATCAAAGGTTGGTTCATCTCATATTGAAGGAAGCGGAAAAGGAGGAGGCCTGAGTTTGGAGCAGAACCCAGGAAGAAAACAATGCAGATTACATTTAAAAATCTCAATGTGCCGACTGTGCTTATTGCGATTCTGCAGACACGCAGAGAGCACATCCACACCATAAAAAAGAAAGGAAAATAAAATCCAAGACATACAGCAAATGAACGAAAACTCATCCTCAGATACTTTCACCCTTTAAATAACCTCCCATAAAACCCCACATCTTCACAATGGTCCAGCTCACATCATTTTCACCTACACCCCCGATAAGAAAAACTTTCTGTCCTCAGAAACCCGTGTCACTCTTATTTGTTATGAGTCTGTCAGTAGTTGGAATCTGCCGTCTCGTATGACTA
>JAABNX020000143.1:21216642-21230476 GCA_015163995.2 Mormyrus lacerda
TAAGTTTTTACTATACTTTGCAGACAATTTGTTCATCAAGTGTGATCTATGCAAACCCCCCCCCACCCCACACACACACACACACACACACACACACACACACACACACACACTACAAGCCATCCTGAAACCACCCTTGAGCTTGTGAACGAAAGCTTGTCTAAAGAGATCCATCTCAATGGCGGCACATTAATGAGAAGCTCATCTACACCTCTGATGGCTCTCAAAGTTACAAAAACATAAAAACTCTGATGAGAGATGGAGAACAGGTACAGATACAGCACCACCCCAGCATCTTTGGACATATCAAGGACGCCAACGTAAAGCAAGTAGAAATCCTGGTTCGGCTGAACTTACCGAAACAACAGTGAAGGCTGTGTTGACCACCCCGGCACCGATGGTGGCGTAGACAGGTTGAGAGACCCCCGCCCTTTTGAAAATGTCAGTGGAATAGTAGAAGACCTGAAACAAAGACAAATGACGGTTATGCACAGGGGGCAACGATAAAAAGGTGGGGGGGGGGGTTGGGGGGGACTGTCAAAAAAAAAAAAAAGAAGTTGGCTTCAAACGATATTCATATATTCATGCAAATCTAAACACAGTCGGCAAAACTACGTTCCACGTTCCATGATCCATGATCAACATCAGTCAGGCAACAGATGCTTTGTTACAGCCATAAATGAAACGCTGTAGAGAGAGTCAAGCGCTTTCGCTCGTGTTTCAGGTGTGCTGGGGTGACAGCAGGGAACTTACAGCATTGATCCCCGAGAGCTGCTGGGAGAGATGCAGCATGACCGCCACCAGGAGCGGCTGGCGGTACTGCTGTGACAGGAGCAGCTCTTTGAGCGTCACCTTCTTCTCGCTCATCATCTGCCGGCTCTCCTCCTTCATCTCCAGCATGTCGACAGTCACGTCACTCGTACCACGCAGCTTCATCAGAACTGGAGCGGCAAAAGCGAGATGACCATCGTGGAGGGGTCATAAGCCCAGGAACCTGATTTAATTCCCCTTCTACTAGTTGTTATACACAAGCACCATTTAAAGTGCATGATTAAAATTCCATATAAATTGTATTGGATTTATTTTTGTAAATAAGCCAGAATCCTCTCCTCCAATTTAATGAGACTCAGTGGTGGCCTGGGTTTCGCTAATCCACTAACCACAAAGCTGTATTTCTCGTCGAGTTGCATAACTTGTTCGCGTATGCTAATGTTTTTGCGGTTTATCGGCTTAGCGTTATCGAATTAAACTGCGCAGCTAGCGGATCGGCAGTTATCGAGGCTAACTTTTCTGTTAGCCATACGCCACCGCTGACGAGACTCAACACGCGTGTCGGAAATAAACAGCCCGATGCGCGTGAGGTTTACCGCGGCTCATCCGGCTGAACGTGTGCGGCAGACTCACTGTTCTTGGCCTTGTTCTCCTCGCCACGGTTGATGAGCAGGAAGCGAGGGCTTTCGGGGCAGAAGGGCAACAGGATGCATTGCAGCAAGGCTGGGACGAAGGTGAGGCCCAGTAGCAGGGGCCACATGGTCTTGTTGCCCAAGATGGCCTCAAGGCCAAACACCTGGGGGGTGGGAGGGCATCAACACTTCAGTTGTACCGTATATAACCACCATGATGACTAAAGTAAAACTATCCCGGTTCCAGCTCGTTCTTACGTTATATTCTTGGAATAACTATCACTATAAATAGCAACCGACTTGATCCATTTCAAGTGTGAGCCTTGATGTTATTAGCTCGAGCAAAGCACTCGGCAAGTAAAAACATCCAGCGGCTTCAGAAGCGAAGGTGGCAGACTCTACCTGCGCGATGAGGATGCCGATGACAACCCCCAGCTGGTGCAGGGTGCCCAGTGCCCCGCGAAGGTTGGTGGGCGAGATCTCGCCCACGTACATGGGCACGAAGCCAGTGGAGAGGCCCGAGTACAGTCCCACTATGAAGCGGCCAAGGATCAGCATCTCCCAGGAACCCCCCAACTTGGAGAAGCCCATACAGGCTGCCGAGAGGAATGCCAGGATGTTAGCCACCAGCATGGAGTTCTTCCTGTGGAGGAGGTGGGGGGGGGGGGACAATCCCACAGTGACAAAATAGTCCAATAGTCCAATATTCACACATTTATTTATGAAAAAAAAAGACAAAACCACAAATCTTTTAAAGCTCATTAAATTAATTAGTAGGGCGGAGGGGCGTCCTTAAGCATGCAAATCGAACTCGGGGGAAAGGGCGAGCGTCGCGCTGGCGTACCTGCCGAGGCGATTGACAAAGAGGCCCACGGAGAAGGAGCCAATGATGCCGCCCACAGAGAAGACAGAGACCGAGATGGACCACAGCGTGGTGAGTGTCGCCTTGGTGATGGGTGTATCATAACGATCGAACCACGTTTCATTGTAGAACGCCTCGATGATCTGCCGGCAAGAGAACAGGGTGAAGTCTGCACTCACAACAATGGCTGGAAGTACTGATTTACAAATTCACCCCGCCCACCGCAAAAAGGATTGTGGAATGATTTTAATGGAAAAACAAAAGCAATACCACAAAACCATAAAATATAACAAGACAAATGACAAATGGTTTGGCTAAAACTATTTCAACAACAAAAATGATACGATGCACAAAACTAAAAGGAAAATTTAAGCATATAATAAGTATCAACAAACAAAAATCTTTCCAGTGTCAACAATTGGAGGACTGCAGTACAGGAACCAACCAATAGGGGTCAGACAATCTATACTGGCAAGAAACATTTGATACAGATCGTGAGGGCCAGAGTGTCAAGTTACCAGCTTTCCCCAGAAACCTGTGACTCATTGTTGACAAACAAGTGACTGAGACCGCCTTCAGTACAGGCACTGGGCTCTCCTTACACAATCTGACTTCTAAACTTTTCCCCAAGGTCAAACCTCCTCCAGACCCCATGACCGGTCACAAACCCTACCCCCTCAAAAAAAAAAAAAATCATTACAGATCCCTGACAGTTCGGCACTTAAACCTAGCCATCCCACCCACTGCATTCCTTTAACGTGTCAACTTTCAACTGGGAAGAGGATTAAGTCAAACAGATTTAAAATGTTCTAAGCAAATATTGTGGCATGCTGTGTAAGGCTTAAACAATGTGCTACCCATGTTCCAGTGCAGAAAAACTAGGCAGGTCTGCTTCTGTCTGGTCACGGGCTTGGGAATACCATTCATCCATATGTCCCAGGACACTAATCCAGTTTAATGTTCCTTGCATTCACATTCAGCTGGCTGAAAATGCACAAGACCGACCAAAATTACGAAGAACATGTCCCTCGCAAGCCCGTGAGGCACTTGACAAGCTTGCAAGCATGTCAGGGCCAGCCTGTAAAATGTAACATTTATCCCACGACTGAAGGGCAGCAAATCGGGCCGAGAATTCTTAGCAAAGCTACGCTAATCAGGGCTGCTATTTGCCTTCTGTGTGGGGACCAGCTCTGACATCGAGTCCTTTCATAATCATCGCCCCTTATTGCTCACGGACATTTTTTAAGTGACAAAGCTAACTAGCTCGAAACAGCGAGGCCTGAATTTATATTTCTTGGCCCTCCTGTGATGTGCTGCTAAATGCCTTTCACAGACAAGTACACACCAAAATAAAACGCCTCCCTCACACCACCGACGAAGGTACCACACAAGGAGCATTTCCTGAGGTTTTCTAGCACGTCCAAGTACGTGATAGGACACAGTCACATGCAAGGAGGACGTCCATAAAAAGGCGGTTGGGGGGGGGGTGGGTTTGGGGGCTCTCCATACACATGCACAGCCCTATAATTAGCCAGCCCTCTTGCACCTGACAACTAAGCTGATGAGAGGCAGGGCATACAGGAAAATGTGGCAACGTGCAGGACCTCGTCAAATAGAGTAAATATAGCCGGCCCCACCCCCGCCAATTCCAAACAACCTTACCTCCTGAGGTGCGTTGATGACACCGGTGTTGTAGCCAAACTGGAGCGAGCCTATCACAGCGGTTCCCACTGCCAGCATCAGCGTAAAGGTTACATGCTGCAACAAAAATATTACAGAAGTTTCAGGTCAGTCGAATAGAGTATTGCAGAAGCAACAGAACAGAAGCGCCAAATGGAGCCTAAATAGCACAAAAAGATGAAGCGATAATCAGACGACATCAGTACATCATGGCTGAGTGTGGCTTGACAACTGAAAGAGTCGAGACCTCGCTGGTGAAGGCCACCCCCACCCCTCCGCATCAATTCAGGAACTTACATAAAACGGGTATAAACGGAAACATTTCGTCCTGAAAACATGTCCTAACGCCTTAGCCGTGGAAGCGTAACACTTTTTCAAATGCAGCCCGCACATAACAGCAAGTGTAGGGATCTGTACATTTCACTGCAGATTACAGTGCTGTTGTATTACATCAACATTAAATACAATTAAAGTTACAATGTCATTTAACTCCACCACACCTGGGGAAGACAGGACTATTTTACAGTACTGCCTTCTGCCTCCGAATAAAGGGGGTGCGCGCCCTCTCTCCGTAACTGTTTACATCCCAATTTTTGGATCTAACACAGGTTTGTTGTGAAGCTGTGAAACGCAGACATGGTTTCCCGACGATACACACTGTATTTTTGCGAGTCTTTTGCCAGTATCAGGGAGGAAGGAACACACATATAGGCAAGAGCAATGGCATCTCAGGGACTCGTAAAAACGACACGCCCAGCAACACCTATTTCCTTTTGCTTTGCGTGATAATTGAAAGGTCTTATACTCAATTCCCTGTAAAATCATTTGCTGAAAGGTTTTTGATTTTAATAATACCACCGACTACAGCAGCAGCAGGTCTGCATCAAAAGAGGAGGACTGCTCTTCCTCTCTACCGTCCATCGGCTACTGCCCTTGTTTTAGACAATGCCAGGATTTGATGTTAAAAACAAACAAGAAAAACTTGTCATAGCAATCGAGGAATTCACTGCCAGAACTCCAACATACTCATACCTCACAGATGGAATTTCAATCGTGCCATTATGCCTGGCTAAGGTCTGGCTAAGGCAGCTTAATTTAAGTCATCTACGCAACTGCGGACTATTTAAAATAATAAAAAAATGTTAAGGGTGGAGCAAAAAGGGCTCTGTATGACCATAATCAGCATGGACTGGTCTTCCCCATTGCATTTTGATCTTAAATATTTTTCAATGACAACAATGCAATCTCTTTGAAATTTCAATACTGCTCATCCTGGGGGGTGCTGGCTGATAATCGTGAGATTCCAGCTGGAGAGAGAGAGGACGTCAGGATGTGGAGAGGCAAACAGTACAGGACTGCTTCCTGTCTACAGTCTCACGGGTGAAGCACCAAGCACCACCTACCACCCCCCACACACCCCCCCTGCTTTCTCTCTCTCACACAGACACACAGTCCCGGTCAGCCAACCAATGAGGACGCGCGGGGTTAATAGGTTCAGAGTCGGGTCGCTATCCCAGCCAGGAAAACAGGACGTGAATCATAAGCGATCCAGGAATTCAAACACTGTTGGCAAAGTCCTTAAAGAACATACACATTTCATAACAATTAATAAAATTATCATCCCCTCCATGGTCCTTCGGCAAGAAAACTCCCTCAAAACAAACGTGTACAAACGTACAAATTAAATAACACACACAAAAGACGTGTCATTTGTATTGCACGCGTGCATTGAATTAAATATATTAGCCTTAGTATTTTATTTTTCGTGTAGCGTACACAGAAACGAAACGTTCATTCGCCCCGCGACATGTCGTGAGCTGAGGACTCTCGCTTCCCGGAGGGGGCGGCGCAGCGCCCGCACACACACACACCCGTAATCCTTACATCACGGCCCCAGCCTTGAAATGGCTCCCGGTATCATTTTAACCTCTGCCCTAAATGTTTCCTCCAGCCGAACGAGGCCACCAGCATGAACACACGTATTGTGAGAAAGCACTTATAGCGGCGGCGTTACCCATCCTGACTTGGTTCTCCCCCCAAGAGATTAGCTTGTATGGAAACTAACAGGTAGATAAGCGACCGTCCGTCACTTACAATCGACCACCTACACTCACTATATAAAAATGAAGCCAGACATTGTCAGTGCGAGAAATAACGAATTAATGCCACATATACATCGACAAAGAAAACAAAAACGCCTAGCTGATCGTTCCTCTAAAAACTACAGAGGATCTATAAGCGGGAAAAGACGTGACATTCGCCTAATCATAGTGTGGTGCTTAACTTAAATAAGCCACGGAGCCTCAGTCTTACTTTCAGACATCAGACCTGCATGCACTTACTGTGCACCAGCACAAGGTGATATGATGGCGCTGTATCTGATGAAGTTACAAGCAGCAACGGTAAAACGATAAAGAAAGACACAGATGGCCAATGGTCACTCATGAAAGAGGACATCTTTGCTTTCCCTTGAAATGATTTCTGGGATTACGTATTAAAATCCCTATATCATACGATTTCTCTAGAACCATTCTTAAAAAGACCAAGTAAAACTGTTCAGGCACCGAACCAGATTCGCAGAAGCCATAACCTGGCAGGCAGCAGTCATGTCTCCGCTTGCCTCAGATATCACCATGCAGGAAACCAGATGCCACCTGCCCCCCCCTGAAGTATCACCTGAGCACATTGTGTCCTATCAGGGAGGACATCTTCACGGTTTCCATTAGAGTCATCTATTAGTCGTATCATTGTTTGTTGTCAAACATAACCCAGTAGGTTTAAGGGAAACACAGCCTTCTCATCCAATTGTCTTATATGGCGGATGAAAGCCCTTGAAAAACATGGAAGGCGTTGGGAGTCATTTTTGCCAGAGTGTGGTGAAGAGGATATTTTACAATTTGGAGTGCTTGGTGCTTGGCCATCAATTCCACTATGTCCCTTTAGAGGAGTTGGAACCATAATTATCTCCCACTACTTTAGATCATGACTCCCAACATCAATCCAAAAGCATGAGAAGCACATGTAACTTTCCTGAGAACAGATGTGTAACAAATACTAATTTGCTTAAACCATACACCACAAAAATACAGAACCTCTTTAGCTCTTAACTGGGTAAGTTGGTCAAAATATTTACACCACTAGGGTATTGACTCCAAGGAACTGAATCAGAAGTGATTGACACTATGGTTAGAGAAAATGGTGGCTAAAATATATCAGGTCCTGCAGTTGTGCCTTTGAGGTACAGTTTTTGTATAACTTTGTCAATGTCTGTATTGAATGCGTCCCAAAAGTCTGAAAAGCTGAATATCGTTACACCCCAATAAATGCTGGTGTCACTGGCAACAATGGATCGCAATTAACATAGAACTTTCTAAAAGCCTCACTGTGTTACTGGCGGATCTAATACCGCAACTGAGGTCAGTCACCCTACAAGCAAGCTTTCACTTACACAAGAACGGGTGGATAAAAAGTCGAATTACTCCAGTAGTGTGATGCTGATGGACAGTCATAAGACACACCTACGAGCATCTACACACGTGCACAACCAAACTCAGGCCGGCTTAAATGCAACAGGAGACGGATACAGCACTGCGTGCGCGAGGCTGCGTGCTCAGCTCCACGTCAATTTTCCCTTCCCCCCCGAAGACCAGCTCCCGTGCTATGGATCTACTGTCCACAAAGCTCCCTCATCCTCATCTGGGACACACTTACGAGAATTAGAACAAACTACAGACAGAAACAAGACTTTTAACGATCTCGCTGTAACTATGCAATTAATCCGAATTTTTACAATTTGTATACATATCGTAGAAAGTAGTAAAATTAAAAACGAGAGTGAACTGGTCTTTTCCAATAAATACTTTAACTAGGTGTAATAGTCAAAGTTAAAACGGGTACTGGTATTTTAAGAGGATCAAGCACGCGGCATAAATCAATCACATGCGTAAGTGCATGATGCCAAGCAGCGTCACTCAGCCAGCGCACGTACGCCACAGCGACGGCAGGCAGCGGGGAAAGGCCGTCCTATTGCCGGAAGCCGACACGTTTCTAGGGTGCCTACAGTGACGGAAAGCAAAGCGCCAAAAGAACCATTTTCCCGTATATTTATTCTGAAAAACCTTTGCGGCGGATTCTGACGGAGTAAATGCGGAAGCACTGATTAATAAAATCACGTAGGAGCTTTACTCTTTCTGCCGGCACTTATAGCATCTTACCTTGCCGCCCGAATCCATCGTGGTCACAGCAAGGAGTGAGCTTTAGGCTTGAATGGTAATAACCGGTTTACAGTTGCAGGTCAGTAATAGGTGATTTCTGTTGTTTCCAGGAACAGTCGCCCTACTTCACTCTTTTAAAGTAAAATGTAAACTAACAGTGAAATTCTACGTATTACGTTTAAGTTAAAAAGTGCGTCTCAGTGCTCCACAGTTCATCGCTTCGCTTTAAGGAACAATTTTGTTTTAATTCCTACCGCAGTAAATTACTATCCTTTGCTGACCCAACGCTAAAAACTTGTTCTTGGAGGAAGAACCGGTCAATATATTTTACTGAGAGTCTCATTCCTGATTGGCTGTTTAAAAGGGGCGTGGTAAGTTGGAGGGTTCGTCTGGAGGCCGGACTCTTACCTGGTTTAGTGATTGGCTAATGCAGAGACAAGGGATGACGCAATCGCCTGTCATTGTGCGTTCGGAAGAAACCAGATTCATCCGTATACATTTTTATTCATCCTTATTTATTTTTATAAATTCTATATCTATATCTATATGTGTGCGTGTATACTTATTTTTAAGATGATGTGATAGGTCGAAGAGACTACGCCTTTGATAAGTTTTTCTCAAGTAGAATAACTAGCGATTCTTCATCAATGATCTCCAAGCGATACATTTCGCAAAGAGTTAGCAAGAGGGCGCCAGCAAACGTCTTTGCAGCTTTTACCTAATTTACAGATGTTTCATGTTTCTGTTTTTGACTCATCAAACTGCAACTACAAGACCTTATTCTTATCAGTTCAAACAACGATTGACCGTTTTTATGGGGACTTTTAAGAGATGCTAGGTGGTTTGCATTTATCCCTAAATTTCTAACCACAAATCTTTTTCCTAAATAATGGACATACTTAATTTCTGTAATCTATAATCACTTTTTTAGTTGGTGCAATGGAAATTTCATCATGTACCGTATTGCTAAAATCGTGGACTTGTCTACGAATTTATAAATGTTCTGCATTTATCTATATACACACAGAGTGATAAAATATCTATGTACACAAAAATGACGAACAGGTTGCATATATTATATTATTCAGATGGAATTCTCAGTTAATCTGAGGACTGAGACTGCTGACTTATTATGAGTGCAACTGATCACCTTAAATGAAGCCTTTGTCCTCACTTATCTTACACACTGAGACCTTACACACTGAGACCTTACACACTGAGAAGCAGAACCATGGGAAAAATGCATGCGATGCACTAAGTGCAGAAAATGCCAATTTTTGTCTTGACGTTCTTCCCACAATTTAGAGCAAAAAAAAAAAAATATCACATTTTCGTTGATATTCATTTTAAAAAGTTGATCAACATAAACGACAGACGCCAACTGACATCAGACAAAACAGCATAAGAACATAAGAAATTTACAAACGAGAGGAGGCCATTCAGCCCATTAAGCTCATTTGGGGAGAACTTAACTAATAGCTCAGAGTTTTTAAGATCTTATCTAGCTCTGATTTAAAGGAACCCATGGTTTTAGCTTGCGTTACACTAACAGGAAGACTATTCCATACTCTGACTACACACTGTGTAAAGAAGTGCTTTCTCAAATTCATTTTAAAATGTTTTCCTAAAAAATAAGTGGAGTTTTGTCAAATCCTTGTAAATGCAATGTTGCCATGTTCTTCCTCCAATAAAAACAATAATAATAATAAAAAAAATGTTTTCCTGCTAATTTCCACGTATGGCAACGAGTTCTAGTATTTAAACTAATTAATATTGAAATAGCCATTTGGCTGAACAGCATCCAGACCTGTTAGAATCTTATATACGTGGATCATGTCCCCCCTTAGTCTCCTTTGCTCGAGGCTAAACAGATTGAGCTCAGCTAACCTCTCCTCATAAGACATTCCTCTAAGAATCATTCTCATAGTCCTCCGTTGAACTGTACTTTATATTTCTGCTCCCTGCATGGATTATTGCTTGCATTTATCTACGTTAAATTTTATCTGCGAAGTATCAGTCCAGTCACTAATTAAATCAAGATCCCGTTGTAGCCTCTGTGCTGCTAGTTCATTATCTGCTACACCACCCACCTTGGTGTTGTCGCAAACCAGTTTACTGTGTGTATTGTTGTCAAACCATTTATGTAAATTAGGAACAATAGCGGTCCTAAAATTGAACCCCCGCGATACCCCACTAGCCCACTGTGACATTTTACCTCTGATAACTACTCGCTGCTTCCTGTCTGTTAATCAGTATTCAATCCACAATACAACCATTAAATCAAACAAAAAATCTATGGAAATTAATATTAACCAGAATTATCTATAGTGCATTGGATGCTGGGATGGATAACGCAGCAGTAGAAACTACATCAACTTCAATATGCTATGTTGTTCATTCCAGGTGACCCCAAAGTGCTGAAATATGAGCCAAAGTGTATGGGGTCAACTGGTTCTGGTGCAAAAACATGGTGCATCTCCTGGTCTTCAGCCAAGTACAGGACACCACATCCAACACCTATTCCAGCATTTCACACAGTCCCACTGAGTGACTGCTGAGTCTCCCAAACCAAGTCTCCATGGGTAAAGTCCTTGCCAGTTCAACTCGTACCATACAGTCACTTTTGGTGGGCCCCAGAACCTGCATTACCATGTAGAGCTTCTACCACAAACAATCTAGGTGCTTCATCTTTACATTGCTGCGCTCCTCAATCTCAGATGGATTCACAGGACCAAGGGCAGGCAACGGTCCCAACCACACTGGGGTCAGATGACAGGAATGGCTAACTGGGTACCCAGGGTCCAGTGGAAGTCCTAAATAAGGCCATCACTCTGTAGGTGAAGTGGAATAGTGCAGGTCTTGTGGTTCCCCAGCCACCGTCAGACCATGCAAAACACCTTGTGACTGACTGACAAGTGGCTTTTTTCTGTGTGGTGCAGCCATCACAACATTGGACAAGGAGCTTCACTGCCTGATGGCATCCTGCCAAGTAGAATCATCCCTGGAGAAGTGGCAGGGCTTTGGTGAATGGTTCACTCCCACACTGGTGGTTTTCCAGTCGGGGTAAAATGGGCATCGCTGGCAGGAAGTATGCCATGTTAGATGAGTGAGCTTGTGGACCCTATGTCCACTAGAACTAGGCCGAAATGACCTTTACAATCACTAGTTACAGTTGGACGATATCATCACCATAATACATAAACAGCATGCAATATTAGTAATCTCAAACACAGAACATCAAGCAGAAAAAAACATAAGAACATAAGAAATATACAAACGAGAGGAGGCCATTCGGCCCATCAAGCTCGTTTGGGGAGAACTTAAGTAATAGCTCAGAGTTGTTAAAATGTTATCTAGCTCTAAACTGAATCATTAATGAAGATAATTAATAAATCAAAACAATAAGCATTCAAACTGAATATTAACATTATGCATGCTGTAAAGCATGCCGGGATGGAGATCCTAGAAGGACAGTACAGCAATCTGGCATGCCGTAATATTGCCTCTTGATCTTATGCTTAAGATGCAGGAAATTGGAAGTGTATTGTCCTCACGGGAGAACTAACAAAATCACCCCTGACCACCACATAATAATACATTGCGTATCATGCAGAGAGGCAGGTGCTCAAAGAATTTGGCACATATATTAAAAGGGCACCTGGTAACTTTAAATAGTTCTGGCAAAAGGGGCAAGTGGCTTTTAAACTCCAAGTCATTCAGTTCAAGTTGCTCCAATGTGCGGAACTGGTCTTTCCAGCAAAAACGATGATTTATTTAGAGTAAGAAAGAAACTAAGAAAGTAAGGAAAAGAACTTACTGTAACTGCCGCAAAATGCTGACACATACCAAACTGAAATGAGTGAATCATGCAGATGTCCGTGTCCCAGATGCAGCATGTTTATTTTCAAAACCCACTAAAATAAATATTTTGTAACAATAAAATAAATTAAACTACGTGGATGCCTTTTGTTTGGGTTGGTTAGGGTGGCGTTTGGCCCAGGAGTAAAAATGAAAATAATCACTGGCACTGGTCAGGAATGAGTGTGCAGATCCTGGCGACTAAGTCGGATCCTGTCCTCTTACGGAGACTCTTTGAAAGCTAACAAAAACAATAACAGGCAAAATCTGAGACAAAAGGGGTGGAAGTGAGCTGTGAGGACAACGGAGAGGACCAGTCTGTCGCTTTGTCTGACCCGGGCTGGCAAAATGAAGGGCACTCTGGGCCATGGAAAGCTAATAAAATCTCACAACAAAACAGAGAAACCCAAACGTACGTCGCTTACGTTCCCCAAGCCACACTACCAACCCCCCGGAAAATGCATGTGGTTTCCCAACATTTATGGAAGCCCATGGCAATCGCTATGCTGATATAAATGAGAAGTGTGATAAATGTATTCATTTCACTTTCATCTACTCACACATCATCCATAACCACTTGTCTGTTCCATGGGTCTGGAGATACTGTAGCCTATCCCAGGAGTCAGAGGGCGCTGAACCGGATATAAATCCACAATACCAGTAGACATACACAACCACCTGTTTATATAAATTGAATATATTTAGTATACACATCATATGTTTGATATATAAACCTAATATTATAAGAAGAGCCCTCTGTAGAGTAAATTTCGGCCTGAGAATTTCAGGACCTGTGAACTCTTAGAGTTTGACTGACAGGAACAGAACCATGAGAATGAGAGGGCACAGCCATGGCAGATGAAAGAAATGCAAAAAAACAGAGACTGGCATGCTTACACGCATCATCAGCATGAGACAAGCTGATCATGCTTACACGCATCATCAGCATGAGACAAGCCGATCATGCATACTGTACACGCATCATCAGTGTGGGATTGTATAACCATGCTTATAACATCATCAGTGGTAGTAAAATTAGCCATCAAAAAGTTTTACCACTGCAACCTCGCTCCAAATTTTACCACCACTCACTAGCCCCAGTCAATAAACTTTGCCCCCCCATCCCAATCAGCAATATATATGGTATTACTGTAATACCCACCAAGTATGGAAGGCACATGCATGGCAGACGAAAGAAAAGCAAAAAAAAAAACAGACTGGCCCGCATCATCAGCATGAGACAAGCTGATCATGCAAACACACATCAGCACCAAGCACCTTACTGGATGGCCCTCATCTGCCTTCCTGAGACCAATATCCTTAAGGTGGAATGTCTGACATCATTATGGTGTAGCTGTATGTTAAAATATCTTAAGGCTAATATTAGACTAAAGGAAGCACAGCTGTTTTGTTAAAACTTTAGGCCTCATGATCCCATTTTCTTCAAACTGACCTCTAAATTGGTTGCACATCCTCAAACTGTAATTGAGTACTAGATTGGGCATCCTATTTTGCAAACATAAAAGATGCCACTGCTTTGAGGGAGATAATCTCACCATAGATACTCGGGTTAAACTAAAGGTCACATAGAGGGCAGCTGGACCCTTTAACCCATGGACCCATGAAAAAGAGATACTGGAGCATATGGTCTGAAGAAAATCATTTGTGATTTATGCCCCAGTAATCACTGACGTATCCTCATCCGTGGATTAGATGTCACAATATAGTTAGACTGACTGGGCAGAATAGCTGACTGACAGTGCTTCAGTCTAGGCTTTTGTTTGCCAGTATGTGAGGGGGTGGGGGGAGACTGGTTT
>JAABNX020000143.1:21240245-21252329 GCA_015163995.2 Mormyrus lacerda
CGGATGGCAGGCACAGATGTTACAGTATGGGGTTCTGTAATGCTTGACACACAATACTATGATCCTCCTTTGGTGTGGTCTGTCTTGGATGACCGGAAACTTCATGACGTGTGTGGCACCCTCACGTGCCCATTGGTTACAACATCGGGCGACTGTGACATCTGCATGCTCCATATGCTGGGCAGTTGCATGATACAACCGCCAGACCTAATGAAAACCCACAATGCGACCCCTATCAAACGCCATCAAGTGCCGGTAATGCTGTCTAATGCGTCTACGAGGCATCTTCTGTGTCTGGTAACTATATGTGCCAGCTATTTACAAGTCAAATCATTTACATACCCATTGCTGGTCTGCAAGTATACCAAATTACATCCAAATCAGACCACTATCTTTGGGTTTTTTGTCACTGAGTGTATATTAAATAAACAATTTAGGAAAAAGATAAGCACTCAAAAGAGAATCATGAGGCTCAGGAACGCTGTTGAAATGCCTGGAAAATGTGGTGTGTGTCAGGGGAACTGCCCATTGGAAGTATGAGTATGACACTTCCTATTCCAAGGTGACCTTTATCTTGAAAGGGTCAGTACCCCACAACATTCTGGTTGTATGCTCTTTGATGATCTATGGTCTCCAAACAGTTCTTTATTCATCTTCAGTATCACTGGTGTGGCATACATCCGAGGAGGGTCCATGTTTCCCATCAATGTCTGGTTGCAATCAGCTTCAACTCCTTTTGGTCACACTTTCATCAACCAGTCAAATATGCCACTGGAATTACACACTGTTTTCTGGCACTTAAGGGACTTAGGTTTGAGATCTGATGCCATGAAAAGAGCTTGATGGTCAGATATGATGTGCTCCAACTAGCCCAATGTCCTAGAACCATTCCCCTGATGACTGGTTTGATGGGAAAACTTCAGCAGGCCCTTCAAGTACTTGAAAGGAAGTTTAAAGGTACATCTGAAATCACCTACCTGCCTGCTATGTAGTAGATTAAATATAGTATGTGACAGTAAGTAAGTGTAACCCTCAGTATGGATGAGACAGTAGGCGAACAGTGCCCGGATGACATATTGTATTTGGCGAAATTCTGAAATGTGCAACCAGTAAATGCTATGCTATCCCACAAGGCCACTGAAGTGAGGAAGAATGTTGCTTGCTCAGAAATTTTGATAGGATGGCAAAGGAAGTGCAGTGTGTCTACAAATTTAAGCACAATACAATACTCAGTTACATAAGTTGACAATGTATTTTTATTGTTGATAGTTTTAAACAGCTTTTAACTTTAGCATGGGTCAAGCTACATTATTTGGTAAACATCCAGGTTGGGCAATATGCAAGATGTCTACCCTGTTGTATCCGGCATGCATTCTGTTCTCATGTATACATACAGTATGCACTAAAGTATGCACTACAGTATGTACTACATTAATGGTCAAGTTGTAGGCTTCTAACAAAATTCAGCATGTAATGTGTTATTATGTGATTTGTATGCACCCCAAGTTCAGATAATGAGGATGACCTCTTGTCCTGGTGATTTCTGAAAAACTGTAACATATGACTTTAAGGTTTTGTAATCTATTTTGCATCAACAAACACCACATG
Source organism: Mormyrus lacerda (assembly GCA_015163995.2). Lineage (NCBI taxonomy): Eukaryota > Metazoa > Chordata > Actinopteri > Osteoglossiformes > Mormyridae > Mormyrus > Mormyrus lacerda. Next base: position 21,241,854 of record JAABNX020000143.1, read on the forward strand.
TTAATGCTGCTAAAATAAGAGGAAACATAGCATTTATATAATAATACTTTTAATAATATTAAATAGGCATATAAATAATGCAATGAGTGGAATATGATAGTTATAATCTGATTTCATTTTAATGGATTTATGAAGAAAACCCTTGGCTGTTTGAGCCTTGTATTGTTATGTTCATAATATGGCAGGAATGCTGTTTAGAATAGAATGCCTTGCTTGATGGTTGAATGGTGAAATCGCTCTTCTACCAGCCATGGGATTTGAATCAGAGACCATCAGATCATAGGGCTACAGTCCTAATCCACAGAGTCACATGCTGTGCAAATTTGAGGTTTGTGGTATAATAAAATGCAGAAGAAAAATCCTTCCATCAAAGATGGAACTGAAAGGAAAAATCACTATGCAAGTCATAAAATGTTGCTTTATAGTCCTTCTACAGCTTTAGGTTCAGCGTGAAAGGTCCATCATCCATTCTAAATGACCCTTGCTTGTACATCGACAATAAACAGATCTTGAGATCTGAGGTTCTGGTGTTGAATCTTGCAAAAACACACACAAAACACATCCTGTGATTTTCACACCAGCTTCTAGGCAAAAAGGTCCAAACTCATCTAAAATATCACGATATAAATATAAAACTGAAAGCCAAACATCAGGTGACATACTAGAGAATCCCAAAAGCCTGTTTTGAAAAGAGCATGAACTTATCCCCAGGATAGAACAAATAAACCACTGAAACTCCAAATTTGCACAATGTCACAATTCTTTTTCAGGTCAGTGATTTTAGAGACACCACAAGCTGACAATGTACTTGTATTTGCTAGAGATGGGAATTGCATTCCTCGTTTCTAAAATATTGATCTTTAACATTGATTTGGCAGGTATCCTACCCCGATAAAAATATGCGTTTTGGTGACTTTCTATTTTCAGTAGCTTTTGTCCATGATCTTGTATTTGGCTGAAAAAAACATGAAACGTATAACAGACATAACCCAGTCATTTCTGCTTCCAGGAGTCCATCACTTGGTCTTTGGACTGATTTAACCTTCTATATTATGATATACAGTAATGTGCAAAAGTCATAGGCAATCAGAAGAAATGTTTAAAGCTATTTATCTGGGTAGTAAGGGCACTTTTGCTCAGAGCAAAACCTACAATTTAGCATTGGAACTTGTGAAAATTAAGAGTAAGACAACAAAAATTAGAAAGAATCTCTTCTGTTCTCAAAATTGTTACTGATATCTCGTTGGATGATTCAGTGCCTCTCTTCAGGGGCACCTCACCCATTCCACGTATTTATTAAATTTCACCTTAACTTTCAACAAGTTTGGGTGACATGGTGATGCAGTGGTTAGTGCTACTGCCTCACAGCAAGAAGGTCTGTGGTGTGTTGGTTCCTGCCTTAGCTCTGGTCCCGCCCCCACAACCCCAGTTGGGATTAAGTGGTTGTGATGATGGATATTAATTAGCTAAAAAAGGTGAATGGGATACAGATTAGGTGTGCTTGTGGTCAATTCAAAAGATAATAGGGGTATACTGGATGGAGCTTAAAATGCCAGGGTGATGGTAGAAGAGGTTTTGAAATGGCTAAGCAAACACACTTTGACAGGCATGATAGCATAGTTTTACACCAACATGAAGATCATTTAAACATAATTTTCTTTGACCGCCTAATACTTGTGCACAGTACTGTATGTTGCATGATTTATCATCCAAAACTGCAACAGAGATGGATGTTAGCTTAATTATGACAGCAGAGCTTCAAAAGATCCATCACAGGACACAGAGAAACCACCACGTGGCAGGGAGGGACACTTAAAACGCCCCAACGACACCCAGCTGACTGTCGGTTATTAGATGAAGACAATCGACATGACTCTCCCTGGGACTTTAAAGAGCACCCAGACAAAGGTAAGCAGAAGAGAACAACTCTACTCTAATCCACCATATGAACATTTTCTCCTACTGTAAACAGTCAGACCAGAGAGGCTGATGCCACAACCGCCCCGGACTGCCAAGGACAATGCTTCTGGAGTTGTTGGACTTTAACTTTCTCACCCTGACTGCTCTACTCACACTATAAATTAAAGCACCGCTCTGGGAACTAAAAGGTACCCTCAGTTTCCAGTTACTTCCTGCCCAAGAAAACAAAGTCAATAACTATGACACCTTAAATACTGAAATTCTAATACCCATGAGCCTCTCCTAGTGAATGCTGTGTTGTAGCTCCATGCCTGGATATATGGTCTACATCAGCCTGTCAGGGCACAAATGACAGTTCGTCTCATGCAAGACTGGATCTAGCTAAAGTGCCACACACCCCAACAGGTTGTCAAGCGCATTGTAATAAACAAGTTCCTTCACTTTCTTCTGCAGCTAGATTGGAACAACTGATCTGACCACTATGGCTGGCTGAGGCAATCTTGCCTTATTGATAGAGATGAAAGAAATGCCTGTCTGTTTCCTGGAAACTGGGGTGTGACCTGTCACTCTGGGAGTGGCTCAAAATCTGTCCAATTTTCTTCTGCTCAGACATGGCTGGACATGGATCGAGGCCTTCTGTGGCACCTTCTTGTAGTTAAATCTCAGACTGTGGTAATAGGGAGCGCTACAAGTTGGTGCGACCACAGATCTATGTTCTTAGCTGATGAAGAAGCCAACAATGACAATCAGGAATGGGAGCAAATCTCAGTACAGTCTATCCTTGTCTGATTTATTTCAGATCACAAAGACTAACAACTCGGGTTTGAATGGCACCAAGATGAGCATCAAAAGCATTGCTTAGTTTATACTGTATTAAGAGGAGCCCTTAGCCATCTTGTGCAACAGGGAGCTCAAAACATAGAGGGGTGCATCTGTGATTGGTCCCATTGATCCAACCTGTCTGCAGAGGTCACGAACTTCAGCCAGCATTACATTACAAACCAACAGATTACCCTGTGGGCACTTCCCACAAACTACTTGTTTCACTTCCTAAACTCAGCATCTCTTCTATCAGGATTAGCATGGTTCCGGTTGGGGGCCTCCCTACCTGTAAGTATGCTCAGGATCACAAATACATCCTAGAGAGAGTGTTAACCGCCCCACCCAAAATGCCAAAGCTATTCCTCTCAGAAAAGCAATCTCCAAAGCTTTAGCAAAATAGTGCCTTTATTGTTCAGCTACATGAGGGTTCTAAGGAAAATTCTAACACACTAAGGAACTCCCTCTGTGTCTCAGTTTATGGGAGAGCAATGCAAAGTACTGGGTGTCTAACATCTGCAGACCTTTGTTCATCACCCTCAAATGAATGGACTCAAAAGACACTTTAATTGAACTCTAAAATGTCTACTCAAGAGGGTTGTAGGTGCTGTATGGATAACAACTCAAAGATCTCCTAAAGATCATCAGGAAGGCCTCAGAGCAATAGCTAATAGCGTTAGGCATGACTATTATCATGACATAGCATGTTCAGTAGATAACAGTGTGGAATTACCTGGTGACATGGTGGTGCAGTGGCTAGCACTGTTGCCTCACGCCTCTGGGGCCCGGGTTCGAGTCTCCGCCTGGGTCGCATGTGTGTGGAGTTTGCATGTTCTCCCTGTGTCGTCGTGGGGTTTCCTCCGGGTACTCTGGTTTCCCCCCACAATCCAAAGCCATGCTGAGGCTAATTGGAGTTGGTAAAAATTGCCCGTATGTGTGTGCGTGAATGGTGTGTGAGTGTGCCCTGCTGGCCCCCTGTCCAGGGTTGTTCCCTGCCTCGTGCCCGTTGCTTCTGGGATAGGCTCCGGACCCCCTGCGACCCATTAGGATTAAGCGGATTGGAAAATGGATGATGAATTACCTGGTGATGTTGGTCATGCATAAGCACAAAGAACAAGCTCAGCACACACAGGAAAAAACTTACAACCATCTTGCATGACCCCAAGAGTTCCAACCCAGTAATTATATACTTGTCCTTATGCCTACAGTTAATTATAAATTCTTCGAAATGTCTATTTGTGGTGGTAGAAAAGTATCATGTATCGAAAGAGTCAACTGTGACACTGGAAGCCAGAGCGACTGTTTCACACCAACCTTTTGGTGGGTACAGCTGGCTTGTCTGCAAAATAACTTATCTTCAGTGTTTTGATGATGCAGTGTCAGGATGTCTTTTCTATGGCCTCAGATAGAACATATAGCATAATGCCGTGGTTCCCGAATGGGAAACTATGTGTCAGAGGCTTCACCATCTCCATGAAACTTGCCAGAAAGCTGTGAAGGAGGAAATGGAAAAGATGAAGCAAGGTACCAAGGAGTCACAGAGCCCCTGGCGCAGCCACATCCTGAAGCCAGGTGGTATTCTGCACATCTGAAATAACCACCAGAAAGCAAATGAGGTGTTCTGATTTGATAGCTACTGTATACGTCAAGTGGATGAGTTGGTGGAACACGTAGGTAAGGCTCAGTTCGTATCCACTGTTGACTTAAAGGTTATTGGCAGATGCCACAAATACCACAAGCAAAGGGAAGAAATATTCAGCACCCCTACGGGGCACTGGAACTATTGAGCCTTACCTTTTGGGATCCATGGAACCCCTACAACCTACAAACACACCCAACATTACTGATAATATTCACACTGTGGTGATCCACACTGGGAGCTGGATGGAACGTCACTTCCCACTGCACAGAGTGCTGGAAACAATCAGGCAGGGTGGCTGACCTGAGTAATTCTTATCTCAGCCCCCTTCATATCTGGGCTACATAATCAACCAAGGGCTACCATCCAAGTTGAGGCCATCCACAATTACCCATACCCTATGACTAAAACCCTGGTGCAGGCTTCTTGACACTGACCTGGTTCGGCAGTTGAGGGGGCTGTGACAGTGGAAGATTCATCGCCATGCCGGTAGAGCAGGGCATAGAGAAGGGCGGGGCAGTGGCAACTCCCCAACAACTCCCATCTGGCAGTCAATTATTAGCTGTCATCTGAAGACAATTGACCTGGCTGTCCCTGGGGCTTTGAAGAGCAATAGAGCACTCCTACATTAAGGTAAGGAGGAGAAAAGGACTCCGATCTCAGCAACTGCTTAAATTACCTCCTGAACTAGGCGCAGGCCCAACTGCTGTCCACATACCTGACTCACCCCACAAAGATACACGATCCCAATGGACTATATAAGTAAATAAATAGAAATAATAAGAATGGTTATCATGACAATAACAGAAACAATCTAAAGAATAAAATTATTATCAAATCAAATTAAAAGCCATGGAGTAAAAATAGGCTCTGAGTATTGAAGTAAAAATGGCCAATGAAGGTGCACTTAGTTACTGACAGTCACACACTCCAGTTAACCTCATGCTAATGTTTTAAACGAATAATTATTGCATTGGCATCACTACTCTTGCAGCCAGGGTTGTTCTGGGGCATTGTCCTTACAAAGTTTCCGGGTTGGATTAGTTAGAATGGGGTGTGGACTCACTGCCTTTAACACCTGGTTCAGGTGTAGGGAAACTAACATCCCGGCCAAAAGCCTTAAGGGTTTCAGAGCGCCTTCCAATTAATTCTCACCTGAGATGCTGGACTCAAGGCTGGAGCAGAAGCCAAACCTATGGAGCCTTGTGAAGTGAAGATGGATACACCCATCTTGAATGGGAATCACGCATCTCCACCCACTCTTTCATAAAAGTCTGAAAACACATTCATCTCAAAGTGCTTTATATAGACTCTCACAGATATTATCTTCACACAAAAAGATGGAATGGAGCTTAACCCGTATTAATGCATTAATGAGATCAGCCAGCAATGAATAGTGACTTAAGCCTATGTACTTTCTGAAGAACAAAAACCAGAATCCAGTATAATTTAATTAAAACTCAATTAGCATAATTGCAATCTAATTCATTGGAGGTTTTCATCTCATTGGTGTTGGGTGATGATGTTTTATGGTTATTTGTCCAACAGTAATTATTCCCCTGCATTGATTTTCACTGTTTTCAGATGCCTGGGAGTCATTTTACGGAGTATCTATGACTAAATAACAAAATGATTTCTAATTCCACCCAAAATTTTAACTCAGTCAAAACTTTAACTATTGTAACAATAGTGCAAAAATTAATCCATTGTATTTGGGCAGAGTTTACCAAAGGTTGGATCACTGTCCTAAGATGAATTTCTTGAAATTTTATTTATACTGTAATTGCAATTACAGCCATACTACTTAGCCTAAACCAGTTTGGTGCTTACAATGCTTAGTGCTGGCAGTTACGAACACTGAATCCATACAGATAGTCAAACTAGGGACCTGCATCCGGTTCGAAGATGGTATATTGTGTAATAGGTCCACTGTTGAACCAGGAGAATGACCTTACAAGGTGTCTTGTAAGGTGATAATTTTACTAGGGTTAACATTAAACATTCATACTTCCCATTCTGATGATGTGATCCAGTATTGTATGATGCTTTTAAGATAAACATAGTCATGAAGTAATTGGGCAGATCAAGTTGATATTTAAGTGAAGAGCCTGATTTCAGTACTGGAAATACCTTCAGTCACAAATCTGTCCTCTAACCTGTTATTCCCAAGGGCAGCGTAAATCTGATCACAAGGCAAAATGGGTAATGTGTTTACAAGGCAGCTGTTCAGCTGCATTTGCAGAAGGCCGAGCATTCCTCAGGAATTAAGTAGGATTACAAAAAAACAACAATCAGCAGCAAGTGGGGGACTTTAGCCTTTTGGCTCAATTAAAGAATGCCGCCATTGATGACCAGCGATTTTAGGAGTATTATTGCTATTAATGATGAAAATATGGGCTGTTTTTGAGTTGCTGATCCTTGATGGCAACTGTGGTCTGAGATTATTGAAACATGAAGTTAGGGAAGCAGTGGATGTTGCTCGATTGTGAATAGTCATCTTTGAAGACTCCTGTCTCCTGGAAGAAAACCAATGGTTTACTTTCAGTAGTAGTAATAAGTTCACCCAATAACCAGGCTAACTGGAGTTCATTATATCGGTCCAAAGTATTCCGGGATCAACTGGCAACCTGGACAGGTTGTCACCCTATCTCATGCCCTGAGACAAACTTCAGGTGCCCTGTAACCCTGATCAGATTAGGCAATTGGAAGATGATCGGTGTTCCAGGTCATTTTTATAAAGTATAACAGATACAAGCATACTGTACATATTTTCAACATTAATAATATTCAGTAATCTATTGGCTTTGAATTTTTGGCTACCGTTATTTTCTGTTCATACTTGAAACTAAGCAAGTGATAGAAATCTGCTTGTGAGGTCAACATCATGTTAGACAAATTGTACCATCCAAGAAGCTCTGTGGGTGAACTGGATGTGATCAATGGCTTGCGGTTGTAGCCAAAAAGACAGTACACATGGGCTAGGGATCGACACACTGCTTCCTGTCAATGTTAGGAATTGGCAACATTTCACCTAAGAGAGATGGTCAGCCTGTGTACCAGGGTTGATTCAAGACTCTAATCTATCCTGCGGCATAGGCAGAGCGAAAAGGTTAATCACTGTTAAGCCCAGGTAAACAAATCTAATAAAGTGCTTAGGATTAGTCCTTTTTATACAGAAGTTCTCATCAAGTAGCTAACTCACAGAATTATTATGTTATTCTATATATAAAGCAATCATGTTATGAGTGTGGGCCAATCACAGACAGGCAAGGAGTCATATTGCAATAAATTTTATTAAAAGGTGTTACACATTATAGGCATATTTATTCATCTATGAAGCTATCATTTATAATGCACTTTAGTTACCTTCAAAATGTAGCACAAAGCATCTTTAATTTTTACACTGACCATTATAATGCATCATGAAGGTATTTATACAAATGAGAGCTTCACTGGAGCTTATGAAGCATTATAATCAACACTATAATGCCTTTTGACTGTCAAAAGAAGATGCTGTAATGCTTTAATTCTTAAACCTACCACTTTAAAATGCATTATGAAGGTATCTATAGTGCAATATAGAGGAGAGCTTCATTGGAGCTTATGAAGTATTATAATCAACACCATAATGCCTTATGACTTTCAACAGAAGGTGCTGTAATGCTTTTTTAATTGTTATGCTCACCATTATAATACATTATGAAGGTATCCATAGTGCATTACAGATGACCATATTTTTTGCAGGGGTTTTACAGCTGACAGAATATTATTGCACCTTAAAATTCCGTGCTACCTTGCGCATGAGTGGCACATGCGGGCACGCACCTCCGTGCTCATTAATACCTCATGGCTCCCAGGCTGAGTCTCAGAGCCACTTTCTCAAAGGGCTGAGGGAATATGCGCTCCAACAGCTGACGGAGGTTCTGCTCCAAAAACAAAAGCTCTCTTCATCGGATGCCAGCAGCCGTGCCTTAATTCCTCTGGGAATGATTCCAGAGGCCAGACATTTTCGCTTGCCATCCTGACTTGTGCATGTGCACAAAACAGACACTGGTAGCGTAAATCGGAATATTGCAAATTCCGACTAAGTAACCTGGAATCACGCATAATGAAATGGCTTGTGTTCCAGTGTCCTGTGTGTCTGACAGATTAACGTTAACGCGATGCATGCCATTGACGTCTTAATGTGAAAATGAGCTTTTGGCTAGCTGACTGTTATACTCTTGGACATTTAACGGGTTGATTGATTGTTTTTCGCTTGACAAGTACAACTGTCCTGGAGTTGAATTTCCCTCCATGTTACCCGTGACCAACATGTTACAGCATTACATCTCTTTGACAAGAGAAGTTTCTCAGAAGAGGTATCACTGGCATGATGTCAAGTGCTCTTGGATTCAGCCGTATAGACCTTCCGCCAACTTAAAGTTCAATGGGGGTGGGGCACATTAGCCTTTTATACAGTGGCTGGACAGGAAACATGGGGATTTGGCAGCCAAGCAAAAAACAAACAAACCACAGAGGGTGTCTGCAGTCTGCAATGTCTGTGAGTTCAGCCATCTCTTCCACCTCACAGGAGGGTGAGCCATCACAGCCATATACAGTATCTCACAAAAGTGAACAAACCCCTCACATTCCCGTAAATATTTTATTACATCTTTTCATGGGACATCACTGAAGATATGACACTTTGACACAGCTTGTATAACAATACAAAATTGCTGTGCCCTCAAAATAACTAAACACACAACCATTAATGTCTAAACCGCTGCCATTGTATGTTTAGTTATTTTGAGGGGACAGCAAATTTGAGAACATTGGTGCGATCATATTGTTCTATATATTTTGTTGCATTTCCCTCATGAAATCGTTATCTGACGCAAGCAGTGAGAGCGTATCTCAGTACAGGCAAGCTTCAAAGGTCAAAGTTCCTGTTACATCTTCGGACAGCATGAGCCAATAGCTTTCTATCCTGTCTTTGGAACCAAAACCCATCATCTGTTAGCCGCAAGAGACTCCCCATGACCTTCATATCATACAGGTTTGTACCCCCCTCCCTGCCCTGCTCTTTTATAGAGCGCGAGTTGATCCAGGTTAAGGTCAAAACTGCCCACTGTGGGAAATCAGGAACAATGTAGCTGGAAAAGGTATCCGTTCCTAACTATCAACTTTTGTCTGCTATGATGGCACAGTGAACATGTGGCACGCCAGGAGGAGCTTCCTGTCTTTTCACACACACACTCACACACACACGTGAACTGGGAGAGAACAAAAACGTGGACTGTCTGGGCATTCCCAAGGACTGGACTGAGAAATGCTGCTCTGTATTGCTTAAGGGTAGCATGGCCACGACATTGTAGGATAGAGTTTGATATTGGAGGGACACAACTTAATAATATAAAAGCAAAGGTCTATCTCTAAAGGGGATGAATGAAGCCAGATTAAATACATGTCTGCCCCACCCCCCAGAATTCTACACCCCTGTACTGTATGGCAGCCTGATCTCGACTGAGTGAAATGATAGTAAACAAACCACTGGGGTGAACAAGCGAGGGGGGGGGCACAGTTGCCACTTGCCAACCCCCGTCACCATGGTCCTACAGTAGATCCGACTCACCTTTCAGTGTGGACAGAAGGTGCCTGAGCAGGTTTTGCTACCAGGCGGATCATTTTACTGCGGACGTGACCCAGTACACAGATACGCGGCGAAGCCCTCGGACCGGGGAGGCACAACAGAGCATAAGCGCTCTGTCCGATGGACATAAACATGGCCTGTCCTCATTACTCTTTCAAGACAGAACATCCTCTACCAAAAAAACCTTTTTCTGTGAAAAGGAGGTGGGACAAGCCAAAGAGAACAGCGTTAATTAAGGGTTTTAGCGAGTCAAGAGAAGGCCAAGAGAAGAAAAGAGGACTCGCTGCTTGCATTCCTGCCTGCAGTGATTGTAACAGCAGTCTCCACATATTGTACAGTTAAGTATCACAGACAGTGCAGAAGGATTTATGCTTCAGTATTTTCCTTTGACTTGTGCCTTGCCTCAACATATTTTCCCACCCAGCAGCCAGCAGACTCTCCACCCCCCCCCCCCTCCCCCCAGAGT
>JAABNX020000143.1:21252339-21265225 GCA_015163995.2 Mormyrus lacerda
ACATGAACACTTGAATACCATCCCCCCCTCCCAAAAAAAAAATAGGTGGGCCACACCCCTCCCCCATCAGTGCCTGGATGGGGGTGGGCCCATTGTTTGTGCAGAGCCACGCTTAACCTCACAGAAAGGCAGAGGTCAGATCAAAATGGGAAGGTGCTATAAATAGCACTAAAGACCCCCAGGGGTCAGAGGTCATCTCTGATGCCACAGGGACAGATGATGTCGTCAGGGCAACACGAATAACGGGGAAGCCTCTTAAGGGAGGGGTGATCCCGCCCTGCGTCATGTGTCATATGGCCTGTGTCTGCGTGCGCAAGCATCGGTCACTCGTTGCTTGACAAGTAGACGTTCGAGTCACAGCATCGCCAGGCTGAAGGGCCCTAAATCAGTAGCGGACATTACTGATCCGCAATGACATAGCAAGGTCAGAAACAGAAAGTCATTTTAGAACGTCTTCTTCATCTTATAATGATTATTATTACTATTGCTGTTTGTTGTTGTTTGTTATTGTTATGGTTGTTATACGGGGACGTGGTTCAGTGGGTAACACTGTTGCACTTCCAAGGTTGGTGATGCAAATCCCACCCCTGCTCTGTAAGTTTCTGTGTCTTCCCTGTACTGTACCTGCTCCCTCTGGGTACTCAGATTTCCCCCCTGCAGATTAAACACATGCACTTAGGCAAATTGCTGTCTCTGAATAGCCGCCACTATCTGACCGTTCAACGAGCGCCTTGTGATGGGCTGGCATCACATCCAAAGAGTGCCCCCCTTGCCTCACGGCCGAAATATTCTTGGATGGACTCCAGGCTACCCTGCGGAGCTGTGCTAGATAAGCAGTACGGACAATGGACAGACTGTTACATCATTGCTCCTAGGGTTTCTATCAGTAAATGAATCAGAGTTGGCCACAGAGTTATAATTCCGCTGACAGCACAGCCACCTGCAGATAAATCACCATTGACTCAAGCTCACAAGACAGGACGTTCTCCTTATTTTTATCTCCCACTGTACCTGCAGTAAACACCTCTGTGTGTTTGTTGCCTCTCCCTGAATGAAATATCATGACAGATTTTTAGGTAGACAATGAATGAATACCACCTAAGGACAAATAACTTACCTGCCCATATCCATTACAGCCACATGACAGAGAAGTAACTCAAATGGAATGAAAATATATAAAAAAAAAAAAGTCAAGGAGCTTTTTGGGGGATTTCTTCAGGTCCTGGGAACTGAAATTCTCAAGAAATTTTAGTTCATGAGCCATGTATCGGATTTCTCTTACAACACGGACTCGGCTGGGGTTCCAGAGAAAGAGGACATCGGGGAACGTGGCAGTGAAAATATCCAAACTGGCCAAGCAGCACATGGAGGTGATGCAAGTCTGGGGAGTGGCATCCAGACTCCCACCTCACCACCCCCAGCCACTTTCAGGGTGTCCAGAGTGATATGGCAGAGGTGGGACACCAAAAGTGTGTTACTGTGACCCTAAAGATGAAAGACTTCTTAGCAATCCCAAAGCTTGGTGATTCAGCGGATCAGTGATTTATGAGGTAAATCCTTTGAAAGTCCTCTTTACAGTGAAGCCTTGTTAAACACGCTGGAGACAAAACCACGGTAACGGTTTTTATTGTTCTTATAGGAGGACGGCTGTATTACAGAAGGGAAATGAAATGTAGAGTCTCAGTTACAGCCTAGATGGACCGCTGTGGATTGTTTCTTTACTTCTCTGGAAACCAGCGTCCTGATCAAACAGCAGCAGCTCTACTATGCAAATGAACCTTCTGTCATCATCGTTGCCTATGGTTTGGCAGACATGGAGGCAAAGCTTACCCAGTCATCTGCTAACCCTCCCACGCCATGCCCCATTTGAAAGGGTTCTTTCCTTTAAAGATAAAATCTCCATTCAACCTATGAGGTTTCCCCCATCGGACCATCTCAGTCTAGGTTTCTTCTCTTTTCTCTCAACCAATTGCTACAGGGACCCTAGGTTCTCCTCTAGGCCAGTTTCATGAGGTGGCCTCCTGGGATGCTTTTCCAGCTGTCCTGAAGGAGGTCCCACATATACGCTGAGCACTCACGGGCTGCTTTTCCTTCCTTCTCTGGTTAAACTCCTCCAGAACCATCTCTCCTGGGTTTAGGCCAGGTGACAAGGTCATGTGATGTGACATTATCACACTCCTTTGTCGGCGGCTTGGCGTATCCAAACTTTTGATTGTTATTGTCCCTGTCCACTGTGCAATGTCATGATTCAAATTAAGTATAGAGAAGGACAACCTTGGCAGGCTAAGCCAAGAGTCTGTATAATTAATTAAATGGAAAATGAGAAACTAAAGGCAATGACACAGTTGTGTGTGGTTATGATGATTTGCTTCTATTCTAAGATCTTCCCTGTCCTTCACATTCTGCCCTGATCTTTCGTCATGGCTGCGTTCATTCTTACATGACCCGTCACATCCCATAAGCACTGATAGGCACCGGCCCCCTAAGGCTTCCAATCCGCGGCTCCATCCAGGCCCACGCCCTCGCCTCACGTCTCCGTGGCCCTGCCACGGCCCTGAAAGGATCTGAGTCACAGTGAGCAATGGCCAGACTCACCTTGGCTTCTGCGCCACGTTGTATCGGCGTCTAGGCATTTGCAGGTGCATGGGTCGCAAATCATGCACCTACTAGGTCAACCTTACTTACGGGAAGACAGTGTCCCCTAGTATTAGCAGGAACACTGAAGAAACCAATTTATACCTGGAGTCGTGCTCCTCAAACATAAGAGCACCTCTTTCATTACAAATCGTGAATATGTGGTACAGTATGTTCCTTGTATGTTGTCGGCTGTCTTGGAGAGTGGCATGGTGGTACACTGGCTAGCACTGTGCTGTGCCACCTCTGAGACCAGCGTCTGAGTTTCTGCCTTGGTTGTTATCAATGTATCTCATGTTATCATGGAGTTTCCTCCAGTTACGCTTGTGCCCCACACTGTCCAGAAGGTGAATCCGCTTTACCAAACAGCCTGTGATGGTGAATCAGTATGTGTATGTTTACCCTGCAGTGGGTTTGTTCCATATGCTGTGTTGTTCCCTGTTTTGCACCAATTGGGTCCCTCAACAAGACACAGTTATAGAAAATCGGTGAATGTTTATATTGCAAGTATGTTTTATGGTATTGTCTAGTATACTGTTATTATTTTATTATTATTATTATTATTATTATTATTATTATTATTATTATTATTTTATGTTGGTTTAGTCTGCAGGGAAGCGTGCAAGCAAGTATTTCATTGTACTTTTACAAATGACAGTAAAGGTTCTGGATCCTTGAGTCTTGATCTTAACACCACTCACAGTTCAGGGTGGCCAGATGGGGACTCGGAGATGTGTCTCTTTCAATATGAGATCAAAAATGGGAACAGCTGCTGAGCTGCTGGATTTGTACGCCATTAGTTGTTGATTGTTTAGACTCACGTGCACCACAAGATCATGGCAGCTAATTCTTTGTGAATTTATGTAAAGAACACCTCACCACTAAAATTTCATATTTTTGCTTTCGTTATGCTGGAATTTTCGCTCTTTGCTTTATCGTGAGAAGGGACTCATTAAAGTTAAAATTTGTTTTCCAGCTGGGTTGAGATCAGCGGTGGATCAGCCCGCAGCAGCGGCAGTGTCTGTCAGAAGCCCTTGCATACTTCTACCTGCTCATTAAGTCCAATCAGGACGGCTCTGAAAACTGGGACGAGCTATAAAAACAGGCTGTCTTCCCGGATTATCTTGGTGCCGCCTGGTTTCAAAGGGCAGTGATGTATTGCTAAGCAACAGAAGCCCCCCCTGTTATAGACGAAGGGCTGGTGCCAGGTCTGGGGCTGGCTGAATGTGCTGGACTAGCAGAATTGCTCCTTAACCAGCTTTATGATGACCCGTTAAAATTGGAGGTGAGTTTCCTAAACTACTTAGGAAGTGGGAGGTATGATTAAAAATTTTACGCTGTGCGACTAAATCAGGTATTTATAGACCATCTGACAAATGATGTGGACTATAGTTTAATAAATAAAGAGAAAATGCCCATAATTGCAAGAAACACCTGACTGTGTTTCTTGCAATTATGGGCCTTGCTAGACATTTTGGGCCTCATGAAAGCATATCATGTTGGGCCCCAAACCGAGACCCATACAAATATTTTTACAATTTTTTTAGATCTAATCCTAGAATTAATCTTTATAAATGGGTTTTGGGTCTGTAAACTGCTCAACCAATCCAAGAAACCAAACCACAGATGCTTAATTTAAACGTCACTGGTACATCCAATCAGATTTGTGCCGATAGGCATTGATTGGTATAAATTGCAGAGTGCACTGCACGGTTGATCATAGCTTTAATTTAAACCTATACTTTATACAGTATAGGGTCGCGACTAAGCTGGCCTGGTGAAAACTGGGTCACGATACAAAAAGGTTAAGAACCACTGGTATACAGGATGGTGTTGGCTATATCCTTGCTCTTTTGCTAACGGATCGTGTTGTAATTAATCTTGTTGATATATGTAGTGGTTTAAAAAACTAACAGCGTACAAGAGGCTGTGCTTCAGCACAATTACATTCAAACATGCATTATCATAGACTGTATATTGTTGTAAGTAAAGAGCAGCTGGTATGGTGATTGTAATTATGCCAGTTGGACATTTTCTAGCGAGCTTTTGGGTCTATAATTCATCACCAGGTTCCAGTTTTGTTTCTGTGTGATGCATCCATTTCCCATCCATATCCCTCCACTGACTGCAGGGTCTGCTTTAGCATTTATAATATAAAGCTAATGCTAAGGTTAATTTTAAAAAATAATATATACTTTTTCCATATGTTAACTGTTAATTCAGCTACTCCCTGGATTTGAAATTTCATCAGAGAAATTTGCGAGAGAAAAAAACAAGAAAAGAAAGGCCTGAGTTATCTCCTAATTCAACGGCTAAAAATACCAAGTGATACCAAGTGAGTCCCATTTGGACAGAGTGTCAACGCTGCTGGTGCCCAAGCGGAGTCTGGAAAAACGCTGCCTTAAAAAACAGCACAAAAATCGCCCGTGCAACTGACTCTCTCTTCATGTAGACAACAAACTGGCCAAAAAAAGGCAATATGTTAATTGTAACAGGTGGTGACTAAATAAATGAACATCAGATAGATACCAGTCCGACCATTATCTATACCCACATGTCGTGTGCAGGGTGGCAGGAGTCTGAAGCTTATCCCAGAAGGGCACAAGGCAGGGAATAACCCAGGACAGAGTGCCAAGCCATCACAGGGCAGTCAAATAAATATATGTAAATTAAATTCCGACTTCATTAAACCACTACAGTAAAAAGGCAGTTTCAGTTACCAAATGTCAATGCGTTAAATACTTTTATCGTACAAACGATCGTACAGACTTAAACCAATCTAAACCGTTGCCGAAATAATAAAGATCCATTCATCGGTTTCCTTAACTGCTCGATCAGGGTTGCGAGACGGGGGGGGGGGGGGGTCTGGAGCCTATGGCGCACAGCAGGGAACAACCCAGGATGGGGCACCAATCCATTGCAGGGTACAATCACACACCACTCGATATAAAGATGATACATGTACATTTGAAGAATATTTAAATGATATGAAGAAAGTGGTAAAGACCGATGTTGCTTAGCAAACGAAATACTATCTATCAGTGCTCACGACTTCAAGTTGTAAGAGTATTACACTGGTGTAAGTGTGGGGAGCCAGGGTCTGCGCTCACAGATAATGCTCCACAGGTTCCTCTGTTGCTCATCATTCTGCTTTCAGTTGTTAGCAAACACAAATGAAAAATGTATTGCATCACTTGGTGATGCTTGATGCTCCTACAACAAGAAGAAGTGCTTGTTTGACAGTTTGGGGTGGACTGTGGCGAGCTCATTCATCAAATATTAATGTAAAAATAATAATTTTATAACAGCTGCAGAACTACACAAAAAAAAACACACACTCCCTATAAGATCATGCTCACCTTCATAAAGTCACATGAAGTCCTTTGCCAGTCTTACGGTAATATTTTTATCACAAATTTATAAAATAAAGGATTCACAAAGGGGAAGACTCAGAGTGCTTCCCAGTTTTAGGTCATAAAACATAAATGCTATGCTGAATAACTCACTAGTATTCCTGGAAGTTAAAAAAAAAAAAAAGCAGGATGTAGGCCAGACGTTTGAAAGCGCATGCTTAAATATACAAACACATATGCATGCGCTACAAAAAGGTGAGGCAGGAAGGCGGATGATGCAGGCCTTGCGGTGAATGCAAATCGCGTGGCGAGATTCCACATGGGGGAGCCAGGCCCTCATGCTCTCTGATATGTCTCTCTTTCTCTCCCTCACTGTCCCCTTGACAGTAAATCACACAGTCAGGTATTCACCCTGTCAGTATTCGCTCACAGACACGCAGATAAAGGGAATGGGAGGGTAAGAGAGATTCACACCAGCCCAAAAATAAACAGGTGTCGAAATATCTAACACAAGGGAGGTATCTAACACGAGGGAGGTGGTTACAGATGCAAAGCAGTGCTTGGCCAGTGCTGAAGTTCCTCTGCCCCCGTTTCCATATTTAAAAAAAAAAAAAAAACAGCAACACAGAGTGTAAATACAGCAGTGGTAGTAACAGATGCAGAAGAAAAAAAATGCAAAGAGCAAATGGAAAAAGCGATAGCAGAAGCCAGTGTTACATGACGGGGGCCGTCTGGCGGCGCAAGTGCAGGGCATCATTCTCTAGAAAAAGCACTGTGGTTTGACTCAAGCCGTTCTGTTGCACACATGTCGTTGGCTTCCCCTCTGCGTCTTCCGCTTCACTCACCTCAGATGAACTTCTGGTAAACAGACACGTAAGACACTTGGTATTTGCATGGCGGAGTGTCTGTTTTAACAGTTAACAAGCAGCTTTCAGACACCTCGAAGCTTTTAAATACACATATATTCCCTAGGCACAGCTAAGACCTTAACTTGCTCCAAGTTATGAGCAAATTTACATAAGTGCTTCGTATAAACATATGCACGGTATGCGGATGCTCCTTAATTCCGATGGCGTGGCAGAGATATTTACATTTTGCAATAGTCTGCGCATAGTAAATACCTTCAATCTGATATGGTGACATTCCACAGTATTTTACAGGCATGGTGTCTGGTGCAGTGACCGTGAATCCCTCCCCCTTGTGGACTTTGTGGCTGCAGGTCCAGGCAGAGCCCTGGGCACAGAGGATGCCATTCTCCCATTGGAACAGACACCTAGCCTGACACCAGGATCCCAGTCTGCTACAGAGATGCCTGAGGAAAGCTGCTCCTTCGCACAGGGGTGACAAAGCTGGCCGAGGGAGCCTTACCATACTCCCCCACCATAAAAGCCGCCCACCATCTGTAGCCTGTTTCTCTCTGGTTCTTAAAACATTGAAAGCAGTGACTGTATGGGAACCTGACTCCAGGCTCCGGCCTTGCCGACAAGTTTGCAGTCTCATTCGCGATGGGGCGTGGCTGTCACCTCGGCGACATGCCTCATGTGACATTGTTTATCTCGACCAGTCAGAACCAGATCGACCTGGTTGGAAGTCCAGGTACTCACCTGCCTCACAAGCATTGCTAAACGACCCTGGGGACTTGTGTACACGCGTGCCATCACACAAGCTTGGCGAAAACGTGCCAGAATCACAGGGGGCTACACTCGCCAAAGGGCTTTCAATCCACAGTGATAATGGAAAGAAGATAAAGGCAACCTGCAGGCCAGTACGGCTAGGCAACATTGTCTATGATAAATGGGGAATTAAAGGTCAAGTAACATCTACAAGATCGCAGATACAGAAGAGCTCCACATCTCCACTGTGATGTATCGGGGCAGGGAGGGAAATGTATAACGGTGCAGGTTATATAAAGTGCATTGAGGCAGCAAAACTGCAGCCAAACCTGGAACATTAAAAGCAAAACAGACAGCTAATACCTGTAAATATGTACTGGAATGCCAACACGCCAGGCCTCGTAGCAATATGCTTTATGAAAAATAGTCTCATTTCCTCTACGACTGCACCAGAAACCACCACTGAGCCCTCACCCAAAGGAGACGTCATCAGACCCCTGAATATATGCTTATTACGCCTACATCCTTTTTTCATCGCCGTGGTAATGAGCCACCACCTTCCTCCTAACCTTGGGTTGAAGTTGTTAGTTAGTGTCTCGTTGAATGGCATGTAGTACTGAGGTAATTATATGTAAATGTTTAACAAGGATTTGGATACGCCATTAGCTCCCAATAACATACACTTACTATATAATAGTTTAGCAGTATAATAATTTGCATTTCCCCCATGATGGTCAGTGTTTTGTCAGCTGCCAGGAACATGATGGCAGTTAAATTCACTTTTCCTTCGATTTAATCGAAGCATAACTATGTTTGTCCTGGATAACAGAAAATATTAATAAGCTTGAGGTTATAAGGTGGGCAAGTGCCACTGGATTAAGGTGCGGGACAAAAGAGATGAAACTAGCAGAAGTTTATTAAACAATAATAAAACCCAAAATTAAGGGATCCCCTTCAAAGACATACCAAGGCCTTTAAAGTCTTTGAATACAAATTTAACACAGCTTATGCAGTCATGAAATCATGATTAAATCCTTCTGCAATGTTCCTGTCTCCCCTTCATCCACCCTGCTGACCCTCTATAAACCCCAACAGTGGTTACCAAGGCACCGAACGGCACTTATTCATTGCGGCAACACACAAGGTAATTCTGCCTCCTTTCGGCTCCGACGTGCTGTGCCGCTACCATTCTCACTGTTATTTTATTGTGCAGTTTTCTTATTGGTCATCCATTCATGCAAAATTGCAGTAGACATCCCGCAATTATAGCATTAATAAGAATAATCTGTCCGATGACATAAAGTCTGAGCACAAGGCAGCTGTGGAAGCTGGCACTTGGTCATTTTGTGGATTATTGCAGGAGTCACTGCCCTTGCCGGCGAAGCTGCACTTCACCTTGTGTCTTGTCATTGACTCTTTAACCCTCCTTCGCCTCCACCAATAGAAATCTGTCATCCATGTGCTGGATTTGTGCTAGGCTTGTGTGAGCAATGCAGAAAGCCTCACTGGAATTAGCTGGATACTATGCTGTGCTTTTAGAGCGACTGGACTTTCACATGACAAGGACTCGCGTCCATTTGTCACTCTGTGATGCGTGCATATGCAGGTGCATGTTTGTGATTTATCATCTGCTTAAATTGCCTTGGGTGACAATATCTACTAAATAAATACATGTAAATGTAGATAACGCACACTGCTTTGTTAGCATTAGCATTTGCCTATCACAACAAAAAATATTATGTAATGAACAAAAAAATTATCATCTGTCGACTGTGTACAACCTTTCCAGTCGGCTTTTTTCTGTTCAGGGTTGCCTGAGAACAAAATTCAGCCTGCGTCTGCCTCTGTAGAAGACCTAGGAGCCTGAAACTGGGTCAGGCCCAGGCTAAAGGCCGGGGAGGAGACATTGACTTCGTTAATGGCTTCAGATATCAACACGACGTTCTCGAACAAATTTCTACTACAGGTATTTACAGTGAAACTGCATCCTACTTCGCAGTTTTAAGGATGAAACTGTGGATGTGGCCCATATGAAATACCCTGCTACTAATGTCGATCTCCTTTTACCTAAAAACATGCCAGTCACATCCTATATCTGTGTCGTATCTGTCGTATTGTTACATCTGTAGTATTTATCATTTCTACCGTCACCATCGTATCTGTTGTGTTGTGTGGGTACCCCTGTATGTGTATATTTTTATTCTTTATTTTTATTTATTAGCTATTATTCTCCTTTCCCCTCTCCATCATGGGCTGCATGTGTCTTGTTTACATTATATGTACTTTGTGTATATACACTGCACCGGGGTCCTGGCGAATGCTATTTTGTGTCACTGCTTTCTGTGGATTGTAAATACATGGAATCACAGTAAAGGCCCACTTGACTTGACGTGATTCAGAAAGAACGTCCTCACGGAGGCCGTTCTCAAAAGACGACCGCAGGCCCATTTTTTCTTGGTATTTGTTCCCAAGGCCTGAAAAACAGTTTTAATACCTTCCCTCTGGAATTCGGATTCCCTTTAGCACGTTGCTCACATGAAGCTAAGCTCTCTATCAGATCAGTAGGAGCAGAGGGTGAGCTGGGGTGGGGGATGTTGTCGCTCTGCATGATCAAATGCACAATGCACAATGCACAATGGGGGGAGGGGGGGCACCAATAATCAATACATTGCACATATTTGTAACTAGATTTGCTGAATGGAGATGTTTCCATAGCAACACACCAACAGCTACAGCCAACCCTCATACACGGACACTTCAAAACATTTACTTTTTGACTGTAGTGTCTTAAGGAAAAGTCTCTAAAACCAAAGTCCTTTTTAAACTCGATGACACTGATTTATTTCTTGTTCATAAAGCTTTCATGGTATGAAATTTATAATGTACTATAAGCAAAAGCATAATAACAAACAGGAAATCTATAGTCTGGTGCAATATATTCACTTATCCATTTATTTAGTACTTGCATATAAAAAGATATCTAAATTCCTAATGTCAAATTTAATTAAAAAAATTTAAAAAAGTGAATCGTTTATTTCTCTTTCAATGACATTATGCTTTTGGAGCATGTTTCACATTGTTTTAGGGAAGAGACGGTAATCGACGTAAGACTAAAAATTGCGACAGAATCGGTACTGTAATATAATCAACTTCCTACAAAATAAAACAAATACAGGAAAACACCCGCCAACAATGCACAATAAAGAAGTGCTCTGTACTCATAAACAAGGAAGCGAGGACGTAGTTGGACAGTACCGTTCCCAGACCTGCTCGCAGATCGCATCATTGGGAAAAAGCGTCCAAGGATCGGACCAGTGGCAATGGGGCTTTATGACGCTGAAACGACACCGGAGGTTAAAGCAGGATCTGGCTCTGTGGAGGAGGAGTGAAGCACTTTGTTTTCAGTCTGCAGAGGTCCTTTTGTACACCTTCCTCTTCCCCCTCTTCCTCCTCCCTCGTCTTTGGGCAGACCAGGTGACTGCCCAGTGTCTGAAACGTGTAACACGAGAGCCTGGTGCTGCTTTGCCAATTCCACGATTTCACTTCATATAAATGTGTGCCAATGGTGTGTGTGTGTGTGTCTGTATTAGGTTTATATTACATTGTGGGGACCAACACAATATAACATAAACGTCTTTTTTTAACGTTGTGGACACCATTTACCAGGTCCCCACAAAGATCTTTTAATGCAATCAAAAAAGTAAAAATGCCAAAAGTCTCATCTTTTGTTTGATTACTTATGGTTAAGGTTAGGGCTGGGTAGGGGTTAAGATGTGCATGTGTGTATGTGTGTGTGCCTGCTTATGTTCAGCCACCTCACTTTATTTACTTAATTTTCACGAGATCATATCTCATCAAACGTTTCTTGGGATCCGTCAAAATATTTCCTTCTTTATGACCTTATAAACTTGAAGGTGAGTTACTGAGAATTTCACCTTTCTACTGTCTAGGTGGTTCTTTGCACTACAAAAGCAATGATTATATGGGATTATGGCCCCAATCAAGTTTAAGTGTAAGGTTTTCACGTGAATCAGACTGCACTCTGACCAATGCCTAATATGGGAATCACAGATTCTACTAATTTGTTCAGTGAAAAAACTTTCCTGTGAAGCAGCTGCATGACGTTCTCATGCTCTGACTCAGCCGCACTTGACTACTCATGCTACGTGACAGAGCTGTAGTTAGACATGGCCTGTGTGCGCTGGTCCCCCTAGTGGATGATTTCGGTTATGTTCTTTGCCGGAGTAAAAATAGTGATGAGGTTCCCCCTGCACAGCACAAAGAAAAACATATACAAATGACCTACAGCAGTACACACTGTCTTTTGAATGCAGCTGAATGTTTCTACCCTTTACATATTCAACCCATAACTGTAAATAACCTTATGTGAAGAGGGACTGGCTCTATAATCATCTGTATGTACAGCTTTACCAACAGAAAGGTGCTTAGGAGAATTCCAGTAACCTGGCAACTCCCATCAACAGTTGCAGAAATGAGTCGTCCCCAGTCCATATAACAAAGTGAGTCTTGAGAAGTTTCATCCCCGGATACCAAATGAATTCTCTCTCATTCATGTGCTTTGCATTTATTGTCTTGGAGGGTGTGCCACATCTTCAGCTCGGATTCCAGGGTGATGCAGTGAGATTCGGGCCGTTGTGTTTCACTGCGCGTTAAGAAGACTGTGTCCGATGCCCGTGACGCCCAGCTGACTTTGAGAACTCTGATCACTTTGGAGTGATTCAAAAGTTACCGGCATGCGGGATCATTTTTTTCAGCCTGCGATGTGTTTTTTATTCATCATTAAATGTGCCCCTTAATGTCTACTGTTTAGCAGATTCTTTTTGTGTGTGTTTGTGCGTGTGCATATGTCGGGTATACCTATCTTTATGGGGACCGCTCATTCACTTCTATGGGAAAAATGCTAACGCTAACTATTACAATCTTAACCCCCACCCTGCCCTAACTAGAACCATAAGTAACCAAGCAAAATACAAGAGTTTTTGTATTTTTCATTCTTTCATAGCAGTCACCAATTTCTATAAAACAGAGTTTTCCCTTATGAGGACCAGGAAACCAGTCCCCGTAAGGGAAAAAAATGGATATTTATCACATTATGGGGACATTATGTCCCCATAAGGATAGGTAAACCCGCTCGCACGCATATGCATGCGTGTGTGTGTGTGTGTGTGTGTGTGTATGAGCGGGTTTACCTCATAAGGGAAAACTCTGTTTTATAGAAATTGGTGACTGCTATGAAAGAATGAAAAATACAAAAACTCTTGTATT
>JAABNX020000143.1:21265325-21279051 GCA_015163995.2 Mormyrus lacerda
TCCTTATGGGGACATAATGTCCCCATAATGTGATAAATATCCATTTTTTTCCCTTACGGGGACTGGTTTCCTGGTCCCCTTAATAGAAAACTCTATTTTATATAAATCGGTCACTGCTATGAAAAAACCAAAAATGCAAAATCTCTTGTATTTCGTTTGGTTACTTATGGTTATGGTTAGGGCAGGGTAGGGGTTAAGATTGTCATAGTTAGCGTTAGCATTTTTCCCATTGAAATGAATAAGCGGTCCCCATAAGGATATGTTTACCCTACATGTGCGTGTGTGTGTGTGTGTGTGTGTGTGTGAGAGAGTGTGTGCGTGCGCATGTGTAGATCAATAGATATGATGTAAAGGCTGAACAAACAGGAAACAGGTCATGTTAAGGGGTGAGATATAAACACCACAGATTCTGTATTATCATATTGTGCTGGAATTCAGAAAAACAAGATTTGTTCCAACAATCTAAAATTGTAAATGAGTCACCTTTACTACCTAGTAAGCAATTAAATACATGTAAATAAATTATATATGTAATATTCTTCAAAAACATCTTAAATTTTTGCTTAAGTTTTTTATTAAAGTATTTGTTGCTGTTCTTTCTCTTTGAGTGTTTTTAATGCATCTTGCAGGGCGGAACCATAGACATTTTGAAAATAGTAGATTTCCAATGATCTTAAAGCACCATTAAAACAGTCCTTCAGTTGCATTTGTTTTTGGTGAATCAGCAGTTTTTAGGGAAAATCACACTGGTGTCTCACCCTGTGGTGAAAAGTTCACGTCCAAAAAGTACAAATCCAGACCAAGGTGGATTTGTACTTTCTGAACCTGAACAATCCACCTCTGGTCTCACTTTGGCTTCCTTGGCTCCTTGGCTGGTGAAGCTCTCTATCATCCCTGCTGTTGTTCACCCCAGCAGAGAGGGCTTCGCATCCAGGGTGTGGGAAAGTGTTTCTGCATGCATGTGTCTATTCTGGTGCACTCGGCCCTTGCAGCTGTGCTCTCTGACTTTTGCCTCTGTATGATCCCGTATGATACTGAGGATCCAAATTCCTCCCTGAGCGTTCCCGTTTGTGTACTGCCGACGGGAGGCTAAGGAGAGTTGAGGTTTTTGTGAAGAAGTGACAGTTCAAGCCCGGTTGCTCAGTCCAGGCCTAAGTGAAGGACATCATTTGAGCTGCTTCCAGCATCCACAGACTGACAGAATAACATCTTTCCTTTTTGTGCATTCAAAATTTTTTAATCTGCTGGCAAAAAACATCAATAAGCTACTCCCTGAGTGATAACCAAAGAAAAGCAGAATAGTAATATATAAAATACACTATGCATACACACAGATGTGAATATATTGAACATATTTGAAGCATAAACTAAATTATATAAGTGGCATAATACAGTAATAAAATATAAAGTGACAGTACCTTTCAGGCATGAAAACCAATATTGGACTGCAACTACAGTATGACTATGTCTATAGTAAAACGCTGATGACAATATTATTATAATAATAGTAATAATACAATAATGGCACAAATAGTAAGTAATTATAAAAATAGAAAGACGATACTAAGAATAACAGAATGGTGAGGTTGCAGGACTGCGGGCATCAATGGTGCAACAGTGTCTTTCCAATGGCAGCCGGGCAAAAAGACGGAGGCAGGGGTGTGGCAGGGTGTGATGGGCCCCCGGGGGTGTCACTGCCCTCACCAGCCAGCGGGAGCTGCGTATGTCCTCCAGGCTAGGTAGCTGGATTCCAGTGATTTTCTGGGCGTTGCTGATGACTTTCTGTAGTACTTATTTTGTCCGGATTAGCTAGCATACCACAGTACGTCAATACGCTCTCAACAGACCAGTTGCTAGAAGGTCACCAGTAGCTCCAGGTCACCAGGGTAGATTGATATTCTTAAGTGTTCTCAGGAAGTATATCTATGTCCATGGATTTCCTCTGAGATGTCAGTTCCTAGGAATTTGACACTGGAAATCCTTCTCCACCAAGTCACCATGGATGTAGAGCTCCTTGGTCTTAATGGTGTTGAGTGCCACTCTAAACATCGTTTCAATAGGTGTGGAGTTTCAATGTCTCTCCATGCGTTTCCTCCAAAAATGTGCAGTTAAGCTAACTGAACAGCCCGCAGTTGGAAATAGGTTCCCTGAAATGGCATCCCATCCAAGGCATACAATAACCTCGTCCGCTACGCTGCCCACAGCAACCCAGACCCGAGGAAGTGATCAGAAGATGAATGAATATCTTGTAAGACACATATATCTCACAGCAACCCCCCCTTTACCGCCACCACTTCCACCATCCACTCCTTGCACCACATTTTGGATAAACTTAAGTTCACAGTAAATACATCTCTCTCTCGTTAAGCTTCAAACATCAGCAGAACACACACCTGTTTAGACTGCAGGCAAACTTTGCTTGAGTCATGCTTTTCAAAAGAAAAGTCAGCCAACACGTTGTGTTTGCCTTAACAAACACCCACTATTCAGAGGTCCTTTATGTGAACACACCTCTGATGAAATATGCATTTTGAATAAATGTTATTGAACCCTGTTCAATAATAATTTCAGAATCATCTGGGAACCCTTTACAGAAGATAATCCCTTTTGAAATGTTTTCCATATCCCAACACCCATTATTTTTGAGAGAATTTTATAATGTGCATTAGATCGAATGTTCAGACAGTTTCTCTAACATAATTATCCACCTAGTAAAGAACACAACGCAGCCTAATGAGCTCCTACAATGAAAAATAATATAGGCCACAGACAATGAAGCATCATTTTCCAGTTTTTCTTTCCTCACCGTTGATGCAAACATGCCTCTGGTGGAACAGGAACACCTATTTAAGTTTAGGGTTAAGACTTTCAACAGCAGCTCCCTGATCGCAAATGATTTAGTGACTAAATCAGTCGTTTCTGGCCTTTAAAAGACAGACAGCCAGGTGTTTCTGCCACATGGGTCTGCCAGGCTGACTGCTTCAACCCAGCTGACATACACACGGTGGCACCTCACAGCCAGAAGGTCCTGGCTTCTGTCCCCGGTGCTTTCTGTGTGGAGTTTGCACGCTCTTCCCGTGTTCGCGTGGGTTTCCGCGGGGGGTCTGGATTCCTCCCACGGTCCAAAAGCGTGCAGGGCAGGTTGATCGGCGAGTCTAAATTGTGCGTGTGTGTGTGTGTGTGTGTGTGCTCCCTGCGGCGTGTTGGCAGCTGCCTAGGGTTGATTCCTGCCTCTGCCCATTGTTCCTGGGTTGGTCCCCCCCCCATGACCCCAGTTGGGATTCAGCAGTTACAGTGATGGATGGATGGATGGATGGATGGATGGATGGATGATACGCAAGACTGAGAGAACCCACACAAGAATAACTAGCAGTGTTATTGCACCCTCTAGTGATCAAATTCTGTTTCAACATCCTGGTCACTGTGCTAAGATAAAATGTCTCTCACACACTTCTCTATTTTCTTCTCTGTGTTAAACAACCCTGTGGTCATTTTCCCTGAATCTCTGGCAGCCCTTGCCCCCCCAAACTTCCTTGTTCCACCATGCCACTTATTCCTGGCTGAAGTTCTACTACCTGCAACCCTCAACTTCACCAGCAGGGGGAAATGTTGGTGCAGTCCCTGACCTACATTGTGAACCAGGCTCCGATCCTCTTACAGCAGAACGCAATCTGACAGCTTTCCGTTGCTAAAGGCCTTTCAGTTTGAATGACATGCATATGCTTTTGTTGGGTGTGGTTTTTAATTTGTATGAAATAGCTATTGCATGCATAAAAACATAATTTTCATTAAAATGCAAACGTAGCAGTTAGCCTTACATTAGTTAGTCTTGCATCCCAGGGCATAACTTTACAGAGGAAGCATTTTTAGAACATCCTGATAACATACAGTACTGATAACATTTCTTCAAAATGCTTTTCTCCATGATGGTTATGGACTTTTCAAAGGTGTGTGCAATTCAGGACACAAAAGAACATGGGAGGGACATTTCAGTCCGACATTACCCCTCATTCAACAACTGAAGGCATGAATTCCGCTTCCATTCCCTGCTGCCAGGTCATGTGACTTTCTCTTTAGATTCATCCACGTTTCTCATTAACTCCTATGGCCAGTCTGTGCTTCAGAGGTGCACTTAGAGCACCAAACCAAATCATGCCCCTCCCATCATTCTGCCCAGCGACCGCCTCATGTCACATCCTGACACCACGTAACTGAGTACCATCTCCATCAATTAACTGCAACACAAATCACTGCATCATCATTAAACACAGAGAGCCATGTGGCAGGGAACAACAACACTGTATCAAGCTTGTGCCTGTGATTAAAGCATCCCTAACCCAGCGATCTACAAGGAATAGCTTACTGCTTCCTCTCTACTCTATCCTAGAGACTACAGGTTTATCTAAAGATGGCAACGGCAGAGTCCTAGGATCATACAATGCAAAAATTCTGGAGTGCTGTCATGTTCCCCTAGTTTATCCTGTACGCCATGCGGACGAAAGCAGTGGGAAGTGTCATTAATATTTCATAACGACTGCCGTTAATAATGCAGGATCTATTTTCACCAAACTTAGAGGAAACGCCAATCTGTGGGCTCAGCATTAAGCAAGAGGCAGTATCTGAGACTCGCATGCAGCCCAAAAGCAGGTTGCCGAGGCTGGCTAGTAGCCTATCAGAAGGTATCAGTGTGGTCATGGAGACACTGAGAAGACGGCAGCTGCCCTGATACCGGACTGCCCACTGGGACCCCGGGGGCGTGTAATCACCTGCCAGATTATCCTAGTGATTCAGAATGGCTGCAGATGAATAAGCCACCGCGTGACAAACACTGGAGTGGCACCACTGTTTGGTCTGCCTGGAAGGGGGCGTGGCTGTTCATGTGTATACTTTTGGATTAAATGCTGCAGCCGTGGGCACACAAGCATGGCACTATTTATTTATTACTTTAAGTTAATCGTGTAATAATTTCTGTAACCGCATGAGAAAACCGCAACCACCTTTTAAAGGAAACATGGCTATGAGAATATCTGTTGTGCCTGGATAGTAAAGATAATTACCTGCGTAAGCACAGTGTCTTTGAACCGACAGTTCACCTGGGTGCACATCCATCTTTTCCATTTCTTTTCACCAGGAGTATGATTTTCCTCTTCCTGTCACCGTGCCACTATTTGAATGCCTCTAGCATGACATGTAGTTTAAGGCAAAATTGCTTCAAACAATGACAAAAACACGATATCCTGGCATTAACACATTCATGCACCGTTAATGTCATGTGATGTTGGTGGACACTTGGATATCAAGTGCTGGAAAAGAAACTTCCGTTCTTCTCAATGGATTTCACCTTAGCTTCCCCCAATCCTTAGTCTGCCCCCCCCCCCAAACTCCTGCTGCTTAAGCAAGGGGGTCATGGAAAGTGCAGAACGCTCATCTTGGTCTGGTGTCCTCTCAGTGATGTCATCATGTGCAGGTTTTAAGACCCCAGGTAGCAAAATTGAAAGAAATGTGTGGGGGGGGGGGGGGCTCCTGTGTCCTTAAGGACTGAGCAGGTTGAGTAATGCCGTGGTGGGGGGTAATTTCTGGCTGAGCTGTAACTACAGGCAGGGGGTGTGTGCATGTACACATGTGTGACATCATAATGCTGGCAGCATGGTAATATTCTTGCATCATCTGCACAGCTTCCGATGATCACAGAGCATCAAAATGATGAGTCTTTCGCTCAACTTCACATATATTTATCTGATGACATTATGTATAACAAAGAAAGCCAGCTCTCTCTCCTTTGTGCTCTAATCCATCAACTGGAGTACCAGGAAATCATTAGTAGCCTCTTTACAAGACAGAAGTATCAGACCTGTTGGTAGTAGACCTACACGATGGCACCCCATCCCTTTTACCCCGAGAATAAGACCTTGCTTGTGTTTCTGCACCGCGTTCACATTTGGAATGGAAGCCGGTGAGCTTTAGGACCATGCTGACCAAAGTGTTCCAGGCCCCTCTGCTGTTTATGTCGATTTTTTGGATAATAGCTTTCCATTACATTGTACAAGCCAAAAGGCTGTCGCGTGTAACTGCTTATGTAAATATCCCCATGGCAGTCGCCATCAAAATGGAAATGCCAGCCGCCATTGTAATTACTACTAGTCCATTACATAGCAGTCACATAAAAACCGCACAGTATTACAGCCTGGATTATCATGCCAGAGTCTCAGAAATTGTCAGTGTTCTGCAAATGTGATGTATTTTATTGTAGCTGTTATGATCCTGTTGTGTTTTCTGTAATCTCAGCCATCATCTCTGTCTGCATCTATAGTGTTGTACAAGTATAGACATGGTATTAATAGATAAATAGACAAATCGATGACAGTGCCAGAAATGCCTTTGCTTTTTCTGAATCACTCATCGGTTTGCATAAAAGGCAACCCTAACATCCAGTTTAAGCAACCAGTTAAGTGTACTCTTTGATAGCACCATAAAAAAAGAGTTGTAACCTGTGTTTGGGAATATCTTCAGGCCTTAAAGCACTCCTGAATTGGGACAGCATGCATGTGTGAGTGTCTAATATTGGTTCCATGAGACCTTGAGTGGAGCAGGACTCAAACAGATACCCAAAGACACGTCACAGTCATGGTGAATCATCTGACGTGGGCGGTCAGGCGGGGTGCGTTTTTCTGCTTCATGTATAGCATTTTTTTTTTTCACAAGGTCCTCTGAAGAGACAAATGTCCTATGCTCAAAACAGCGCAGTGTCTCTGAAGCTCCATTCATGACTCCATTATCCAGTCAGCCTGTGCTCTCTCTCCAAGGAACGGTGGTACATTTCCATCACGGATGTGCAGAATTTATGAAATGTGCCCCATTCCATTCATGAAATGGAATTTGAATTGAATTAGATGCACCCCACAGGATGTTGAATTGGAATGAATGAATTGGAACGACAAGAAGATGAATTAATTCATTTCAGTTCAGAGAAATTCAATGCAATCACATAACACACATGTCATTTAATCTAGCAAAATATAAACAATTACATATTTACTTTCAATATGGTAGGCATATATACTAATTTTGTATAGTAAAACCTATGTACAAGTGGGTAAAGTGTACTTTATATTTATAAAAGAGAAAAATTATGCATAACTTCTATCAATTTACAGTACATTTGGTTTCAGTCAGCCCTCTAAGTCCTTTTCCATAGGCATATATTTATATATTTTTCTTTATATGTAATTGTTTAGGTGTATTAGCATTTTCAAAGAATCTGTAGTAGGTTTTTGAGTGTCAGCATGGTATACGAGAGTATAATCAAGAGTCAAATGTATGATTTTATTTAATGTTTCTTGATAGACCACTAAACACGGCTGCCTTGGAGAAGCCAATTAGCCATAACATTAAAACCACTGACAGGTGAAGTAAATAACATGAATTATCTTGTTACAATGACACCAGTCAAGTGTTTATATATTAGGCAATGAATAATCAGTTCTTGAAGTTGATGTTTAAGAAGCTGGATAAAGGGATCTGAGTGACTTTGACCAAAGGGCCAAATTGTGATGACTAGTTGACTGGGTCAGAACATCTCAAAAACGGCAGGTCTTGCTTGGTGTTCCCAGTATGCAGTGTCTACCAGAAGTGGTCTAACGAAGAACCTGCAATGGGGTCATGGGTGGTCAAGGCTCATTGATACGCATGGAGAATGAATGCTGTCTGGTCTGATCTGACATGACAGTTACTGTAACACAAATTGCTCAAATACTTAATGCTGGCTATGATAGAAAGAATAGAAAAGACAAACCAGTGGATGCAGTGTGATTTCTGTCTGAAACCTTGGGTCTTGGCATTCATGTTACTTTGGTATGTACCACCTACCTAAACACCGTAGCAGACCAAGTACACCCCTTCATAGCAATGGTATTCCCCGATAGCGGTGACCACTTTTAGCTAGATAATGCACCCTGCAACATTACAAATGTTGTTCAGGAATCGATCGTGGAACATTAAAAAGAGTTCAAGGTGTTGACTTGGCCTCCAAATTCCCCAGATCTTAATCCAATCAAGCATCTGTGGAATGTCTTAGGCAAACAAGTTTAATACATGGAGGCAACACCTTGTGACTTACAGGACTTAAAGGATCTCCTGTTAACGTCTTGGTGCCAGATACCTCAAGACACCTTCAGAGGTCTTGTAGAGTCCATGCCTCAGTGGGTCAGAGCTGTTTTGGTGGCACAAGGAGGACCTACGTAATATTAGGCAGGTGGTTTTAATGTTATGGCTGATCTGTGACATCATGTGAAGCTTTGGCCACAAGTGAGTTTGACTTTAGTTTGACTTTCCATGTAGGAATGGAGTTTGGGATGTTTCTTTGGTTGGGCTCTTCTATCATTATAGCCAAAACTGCGTTTTGGGGGAAGACACAGCTGGCCGTAATACCCAAAATGACACTTATTTATTCTGCAGGCGCATTCTTCCATTCTGAATACCATAACAGTTTTGCAAAGATGATACAATATATATGCCGTGTATGGTAACATATGTCATTCATATTGAAATATTAAGCTGTATTGTTAAAAGCTGCATTTACGCTAGGTATGTGACTATATTTGAATTCATTTCCATTTTAATTCTACTTCCTTAAATTCAAATTTGAATTGCAGTTCTGCATCCTTGCAATTCAAATTCAGTTCAAATTCACAAACTGAATTGGAATTCCAGAGCCACTCTCAGTTCACTTCTGAATGGTACACTACCTTGACTTCTATGAACGACTTTTGACTTTAATAATTTAAAGCTCTTCACAAGCCCATGTGTTTATTAGACCTCATTGGGCAAAATAGAATTCTGGGTAAGTTGACTTGAGAAGCAGCCTTCTGGGAATAGTTTCTCGAGCTTTTCTGGGTCAAGCATCGCTCTTTTACCTCCAGACTGTTCCACCTGGAAGCCCACTTTCAGCTCTTATCTCCTCCCGATATTCAAAACCATGACCGGCCCGTTACCTGAGCTGGTTTAAAAAGCCCAGTTTCGTCCACTTACGTGGACTGCTTAATCAACTCCTCAATGCCTCAAGCGCTCTCAGTCTAATGTCTCCATTTGACTGATGATCAGGATCGATTTGGGCCACGGTGCTGTTATGAGAGATCACATATAATAGGTTCGTGTCTGGGCAGGCGCCACTGGCTTGTAGCCGTGATAAGAAACAATATGCAAATTAAATATGCAAATTATCTAGCAATAAACACATTAATAAAGCCCTGTGCTCAGCATAAACATGCTATAATGTAATCAATTATTGTCGGGCCATTAATAAAGGAGGCTTGGTATTGTACAAATATATGCTGCTTTTAAAATCTCTTTTTCCTTTGTTTATATTCAGCGATACATATAAATGGTAAACAAGTACGCCTTCAACTTTAACAGCGATACGCTGTCAATCGACAGTGCTTATTTTACCTGAAATTATTGTGCATTTTAACCTTTATATGTTAATTTGTACTTCATCTGCAGTATAAAGGTAAAAATGCACGGTAATTTCTTGTCATAGCGGCACAAATGCACATAAAAAACACGCCTTTGCACTGTTACAACAATCGATTCCCACATACAGGGTATATTGTTGTAAAGGTGAAAGCGTACTTGCGTACCAGTTATAAGCATACCTGTTTACAGTAATGCATGTATAGTACATATACATATATATTGGTAGTTAATCTGTGCATGAAACGACCAATAGCCGCCATGGTTTTGTGATCAAAGGGCTTAGTGATGCTGAGATTCAGGGTTAACCCCAGCCCAGCCCAGTCCAGCCCTGTCCACAGTGGCACGGTCTGCTAATGAATCAGAAAGTAGCCAGACACCAGGCACAAAACAGCACCGCCCCTGCCTCACATTAATAAGCCTCCATACCACGCTATTTGAATAAATTTGCATATATTTTTAAGTAACCCCCTCCCTTTGCTCTCCATCCCCACCAGAATCAGATATGCAGTCTGGAATGCATTGTTATAATTTGTCTCCCTAATGATGGTCACCTAGCAACTGGGAATGACAGATATTAATAAGGACACATGTTCCTATGGGCGATACATTCAGTTTAATTAGCTGTTGTTCCTGATCATAATAGCAGTTATAGTAGCATAGCATGGGTTCTGAGAAAAGAGTCATAATTGTATATGAGGTGTTGAGCAAAACACTCACCGTTTTTATGCTCCGTGAGCAGCATAAGCTGTGTAGATGACGCGATAATAGTACACTATAGTGAACTTAACCCTTTCACGGTGGCATGTCCCTCTCTTCCATTCCTCCTACTTTGTCTCAAGTGCGGCATCTGGGACACTGTTAAACAAAAGTACAACAAGCTGCAGATCGAGTCGATCATATTTAATCCATTTTTTGCACGTGGGATGCCTCCCTTCGGTCACAGGAGGATTCGGTGGCAGAGCTAGACTTTCACGCATTGTCTTATTTCTCAAGCCCCTCGTTGCTCCACTAAGGCGTAAAGATGCACCTGGAGAGACACCCAGCATGGGACCAAGGTGGGGTGTGCTGCTGAATTGGCATGCTACAGCCTGGTATCATCCTTTGTGACTACAACAATAATGGCTGCAGCTACAGACCCCCCCCCCATCCATGAATAGTGACAAGACTTCCCCCCTCGGTACAAGTGGAGCTAATGACCCGTGCTTGTGACAATTAAGCTTGTCATTCTGCCATATCTTTCCTTTCCTGTCCCGCAGCAGCCATTTCTGACAAGCGTATTTATTTAACCATGAGAGGATCATTTTTCCCATCTGAATTTTTAATTATTTTCTCCTATGAATAATTCTGACCCCTGCCGTGTCTTTCCCTGATCTGTCTTTTCCTCTTTTTTTTTCGTTCCCATCTCCCTCACTGGAGGGCAACGTTCCAGTTTCAAGGCAGATGTCATAAAATGCCAAGCAAGGGTTAAATCCCTCAGTGTTGCCATGGAGACAACGACAGGCCTTCTGTACTACTGACCTGACAGGAGACTATGAAGGGGGAGGAGAGTTTGGAGGGGGAAGGGGAGTGCCGGAGACGCACTCTCTCTCTCTATTGGCTGGATAAAGTCACATGTCCCATTTTGGAATGCTAATGCTCTGTTTTTTTCCCTCTCTCTTCCACACCTCCTCTCCGCTTGGTCTATTCTGAGACTGTCGGATATAACGAGACTCAGAAATGGTGTAGGATAACAGGAAAGGCGCAAGAAACCGAAGCCAAGGAGATAGACAAGGCCTAGGCGAAAGGTAGGGAACTGAGAATTGTGTCTTTGTAAAGGGGGCATTAGGTCTCTGGCCTGTGTAGTCTTGCTGCTGCATGTCTGCCTGTGTTTGTATGCGTCTCTGTGTGTATGCATATGCGAGCGTGTTAGCCTGGATGTGCTCTGGAGCTCTATAAACCTTCAGCATCTGCCTGATCAAATCGAGACCCCCCCCCCTCCACCCCTGCCCCAGTCATACGGCACACATGAGACCCCTGAATGACCCCCTGGGAGCACACGGGACATATTTTCAAACTCTCAAAGGGTGGTGGGGAAGCAGCGGGTGGTGAGGAGCTGGAGCGTTTGGGGGGGGAGTGGGGGGTTGAGATTGTATTTGCTTGCCTGGTGCCTTAATTCATTTGCAAGCCAGTGAAATTCAGCCAATGCAGAAATTCTTCTGTTAGCAAGAGTGCATGCCATTCGCTCTGGGGGATGTGTTACCCTAGGAAACCTACAGGGGAAGGACTTTATGTGGGGGGGGGGTGTCTTCAAGGAGGAAGCATCAGACTTTACTCCCACAGCCAGGAACCTCACTCCCCTAGGTATGACCTTAATAAGTGCTGAGCATATTTAATGTTCTCATCAGAGACAGACTGTCCCAACTGAGGCGCCCCCACAAACTCCGATGAGATCAGAGAGCATGAAACAGACCAATAACCAGCAGATCAAGTCGATCACATCCATTTTTTCTCCCTAAAATCTTCCCTTCCTGCTTGTCTCTGAGAACAGATCCTGACACAGGATGATTGACCGGTACGAGGCATTGTAGAATGCCAGCAGAGCTACCACCCCCCCCCCCTCCCCCCCATCTCGCTAACCCTCGGCC
Source organism: Mormyrus lacerda (assembly GCA_015163995.2). Taxonomy (NCBI): domain Eukaryota; kingdom Metazoa; phylum Chordata; class Actinopteri; order Osteoglossiformes; family Mormyridae; genus Mormyrus; species Mormyrus lacerda. The sequence continues at coordinate 21,277,421 of JAABNX020000143.1, forward strand.
TAAAGGAGTCCGTTTTATGCCTTTTGTAACTTTATACTTCCTGGGGCCTCTTGCTCACGAGAGGCAGAAAGAAAAATGGAGAGACAGATTCATATGGTCATCTGCCAATAGTCCTTAAGTATCAAATTAGCTTAGCTTTCAATTTTCATATCTCTTTTGCTCTGGAAGGAGCATCCAATCTGGGGCTCCAGTACCACTTTCTTTATAAATTCTTAAAAGAAACAGTTTAAACTGGATGCTGCATCATACATTTGTTGATGTTTACCCTGCTGTTAACCCTTACCTGACCACAGCGGGATCTGACCCGGCCGATGAGTCAGGACAAGACAATGGCAAGAGTTTTGTTTTGCTGCACTTGTCTTTTCTGGTGTGAGAGACCCACAAAGAACGGAAGAGACTCACCCCTGCCCCTGGGGTCACAGAGGGAGTCAATCAAACATGTGTGTGTGGTCGTGTGAGGGTGGAGGCATCCAGTCCCTAATTCCTTTCTGGGGTGCAAACACAGTCCTGAAGTGTGGGTCTTTTAGGGTCAAAGCATGCTTTGTCTTTTTTCATGTTTGCACAAGGCGTGCTTTTCCTGTCTAGGATTTGTCAGGGTTTGGGAGATTCCTTGTCATCTTCATGCAAATTCAGAGGGGCTGCCCAGTTTCTTTGGGCGAGGGGGACTGTTTTAATTTATACCCTCCCGCAAAGGGTACCCGTTTTGTCCGTGCCGCATCCTTCCATCCTGTGTTGAGTGGGAGTTGTGACGTTTTCCGGCTGCATGAACTTTCTGCAGATCTAGGCTGCAGTACACTCATTTGATTCAGGTGTTGGCAGAATACCTCCAGAATTGACATTTCCTGCAAGACGCCGTGTCAGACCAGTGTGTGAATCACACCTATTCATCCATACTGTATAGGCAGTGGGTTTGCTGAGGGACAACTAAAAATGTCCATAACCGTTGCAAGAACCATTAGAAATTTATTTTTCTGTGTTTATTTGCTGACAAAGTGCTTTGTAGTAATGCTAGCTGTGCTAGACCGTGGTGGCAACTTCCATAGGCTTATTTTAATCTTTGGACTCATGGTTAGGGCTGTATCTTCTGTGGTATGACATGAGTGTGTTGTGATAATGAGGTGTGTGAGAGCCTGTGGGGCTGGAGATGGTGGAGGTGCTGTGGTAATGCTTTCTGAGGCCAGATCAGGGACAATCAGGACTGCATCTCAGAGAAGATTGCATCCTTTGGAACAACATTGTTTTCCCCTCCTGCCATTCGGGTTCTTAAGAATTCTTAAGAATCCTCCTCACAGGATCAAAATTTAAAAGAATTAAAAAGCTACTGTCGATACAGCGCTAGCAGTTTGAAATTAAGTTCAACATTGAAATTAACAACAGATCTCAGTGTTGACAAACCAAGGGCTTGGGGTTCCGTGGGCTAAGATTGAAGAGCTCTTAGCTGGACCTTCAGCCTTTGTAACACTGTAATTCAGGGGAAAGCAATGTCCATCAGGAGGAGGTCAACGGAGCAGAGGTCAGTTGCTTTGTGGGGAGAAGTGTCAGGCAGACATGGGTAACAGGAAAGGAATCATGGAATCAGATCTTGTGTAAGGTTAAACTCTGGGCCTCCTGTGAGTGTGTCGGGGTGGGGG